>OW964188.2:9578387-10778387 GCA_943136025.2 Agrotis puta | reverse complement strand
GATACCGTCCGACCCGGGAGCTTTCCGGGGTCGGAGACGTTTTATGATGTCCTGCACTTCGTCTGGAGTGACTGGAGGCAGAGGATCATCAGGGTCTTCTACGGGAGGGAGGGAGGTCCTACGTTGGACTTCAGAGTCGACCTTGAGGAGGTGACTTTTGTCTACCGGTTGGGTGCTGGGAGAGCACTGGGATTCCAGACTGTCGGCCAGGCATTCGGCTTTTTCAGAGTCGTCAAAGGCGACGCTCTTATCGGGACGGTTGAGGGGAGGCATAGTGGCCTCTTCAGTGGCACGCAACTTCCGTTGCAGCTGCCAGAAGGCTAAGTGGGTGGGCTCGAGATCGCTCAGCATCTCGTTCCAGCGGTTCGAACGAAGCTCAGCGATGCGTTTCTTTACAGCACGCTGTAAATTGCGCATGTGAGCCTTGTTCGAGTCGCATGGAAAGTTGCTGTAGGCACGGATGGCCGCGTTCTTCTCGGTTATCAGTTCACGTACGTCATCGGGAAGTTTCCAGCGATGATCGTTCATCTCTGGGACTTCCCGTGAGCAATCCGTCAGTACGGATTGCACGTGTTCTGTAAACGAGTTGATCGCGGCCGTCGTGTCCGCGACGGAGACTATGTGGTCGGGGATAGAGTCCAAGTGAGGTGACGAGGTTGATTTCAGCTTATCGCTTACTTTCTTCCAGTCAGTTATCACTTTGGTTGGAGGAGGCTGGCTGGGGTCGGAGGGACCCGAGCGAGGGATTAAGTGCAGGAGCACTGGACGGTGGTCAGAGTCTAGCTCGTGTAGCGTCTCAATGGAATGCAACTTGAGGTTGACATTCTTGAGAAGCGCTATGTCGAGCACGTCGGGACGGTGGTTGGGATCACCGGGATAATGGGTGTGCTCAAGAGGAGCGATGGGATCAAAGTTTAGTGAGGAGCTTAGATTGAACACTACCTTCCCTCTAGGGGTGGTAGTAGTGCTATTCCAAGCGGGATGTTTGGCGTTGAGGTCGCCCGCCATGATGACGGAGTCGCTCAGGCCGAAGAGGGATGTGAGATCTTTGGTGAGTAAATTGTGATCCTCTGCGCCGAGGGCAGGGGGAAAATAGGCGGATATGATGGTGATGGGTTGATGGCCGGTCATGCCTAACCGACAGACTGAAACCTCGAGGAGAGACTCGAGGGGAGGAGGGATAAGAGGGATGCAATGCAGGGTCCTTTTGAAGTAAATGAGCGTACCGCCCTTGTGACAGCGTGACCTGTCGTTGCGAACTAATTGATAGTTGGCAATTTTAGGGTCACGGTGGTGCGGTTTTAGGAAAGTCTCCTGAACGAGAAGGATGTCTATCTGGTTGTCGCGGAGGAAGGTAGCGATTTCATCACGCTGACCTCTAATGCCGTTGGCATTGAAAAAGCCTAATTTAAGGGATCGTGGTTTAAGGACATTCTTATTTTTAGTAGCCATTGGACTAACTAAACAAGGTGGAGGGCTAAGAGGGCGTCACTCCGGGGTGGGCTTTAAAGATTTTTGAGTATTCCTCAGGACTACCATTGGAAGCCCTGAGTTGGGCTGCCAATTGACTTGCCTTAGATCTCAAAAACTCTTGGTGGTTGCGGACCGTTTTGAAGGCATTGATTATGACATACATGTCATTGGGATCTACGTCGGGCACATGGCCGGAGGATACCGCGGGAGGGATGGTTTGCGGGGCTGCTGGAGCGACCTTGCGCGAAGGTGTAGGGTCAGTCACGGGAGCCGCAGGTTTGGGGGCGGGGGTTTCGAGTAGCCCTGGGGTGGGTTTTGGGGACGCTGAACCTAAGGCTGGGAAGGCCTTTTGGTGGTTCAATGAGTTCCACGGAGAGGGTCGCTGAGGGCTAAGCCTCTCGGGAATCTGTGAGGAAGGAATCTTCACAGTTGGGGATTCCCTCTGCTGGCGGGCGGCAGCGCGCTTTGCCAGCTTGGGAGAAGCGGATTTGGGGGCTTTGGGGCAACCGCGGTAGTTAGCCGGGTGTCCTACTTGGCCGCATAGAACGCAGCTAGGGGGTTCGGTACATAGGGACTTGTCCTTAGGACGGGGACAATTGGCCGTGCTATGGCCGCCTAAACATTTGACGCACCTGGGTGGTGCGTAGCAATGGGCCTGACTGTGGCCGTATAGCTGACAGCGGTGACACTGTCCTACTGTGTGCGCTTTGTAGGGCTTTTCAATTGAAATGCCCGTCAGGGAGCACACGGATTTGATTTTAAAAATGGGATGGGGACCGGACTCGACAGGGTCGCAAACTACCAACACCATGTCGTAGAGTTCGCCTCCCCTCGCCTTGTGAAGGCGGTGAACAGCAGAGGTGGGGACATTTTGTGCAAGGAGGTCGTCTAAGACGTCCTGGGTAGAGATCTCCTTGGGGATCCGCCTTATCACCACACGGGTGGGCTTTTCCTCAGGGAGGGAGTAAGTGTGGAAGGCTACGTTCCTTCCACGGAGTAGGCGGGAGAGCTCCCTGTAGTCCGAAGACGTAGGGATAATGACTTTAATACCCTGCTGGGTATTTGTTGCTTTTGTGTACTGGATCTTTCGATCCGCACACATTTTGGAGATTTCAGTCCATTTGGACTTCTCCTGGATGAAAATCGGGGGTGGGGGCCTAGGCTTCTTGGTAGAAGCCGCGGGAGCGATTGCCATAGGGCTGGAGGGGCGGCTGGCGGGGGCCGCCGGAGGGGTGGGGGAAACCGGACGAGAGGCCGGAGGAGAGGGGGTAGGTGGAGCTGCAAGGGGTTTCTTCGCCTTGCCGGCTTGGGAGTGTTTCCCTTGTTTCCTCTTTCCGATGACGACTGTGAAGTTCTCATCGGAGGAGGATGCGGAGTCGGACTGTTCAGAGTCCGAAATGGGCACGGATGTGTCCATTTTCTCAACAACATGCTTGGATGTTGAGGGAGTAGGGGCAGAGGTCGCTTTTGCGACAGAAGGACTAGGGACAAGGGCTGCTTTTGAAGAAGCGGTTTTAGGAGAGGGGCCGTGAGAGGCGGGGGTCTTTGTCTTTACAGACAGGGAGGTCGATTTTATGGGGATGCCTTTATCGGCGGGCGGGGGAGACAGTGGGCTCTCGAGCGCATCACTAAAATTAGTGATGTTTTCGAGGTCGCTTTCTGCTTTAAGAGCAGCGAAAGCGGAGTCATATTTACCCTTTAGGTAAGGGTCTTCGAGAAGGGTCTCGACAAACTTGACGAGTTTGTCCAGTTTGTCCATATTGTCAGCTTAAAGTGGCCGACATGAGAGTGAAGCTCTCGGGGAATATTCCTAACCCTAACAAACCTAACTCCCCGGGTGGGTGGGCCCGGGGGTGAGTAGCCTCCCTGCCGAGGGATTGTGTATGGCAGGGAGGTGTGTACCTACGGTGTGCCCTAAGCTTGTAAACCTGTTGCCAATCTTAATGTGCAACAGGGCCCTATTTGGGTCTGGTGCGAAGGGGTAGACACTCCCAACCGACACCAGGTGTGTAGCTGTGAACGAAACCAGAGACTAGGTTTGACTAGGAGTCCCCCCAAGGCCAAGGTCCTAGCTCCCGACTCCAATAAATTAACCTCGCCCTGAAGGAGTTCGGCGGGATGGATTGGGGCACCACCCTCTTGGCTTCGTTGACACCGTAAGGTTTCCACCAAGAACCACGAAACTGTGGATTTTCCCTGAAGGGGCAAAAACACACGCGGGACGTAAAGGAAATAGGATGAATAAAAATCGTCCTGAAAAGGACAATTTTTATTCGAGTAGTCTTGACTACTCTCTTGAGACGTCGCAGCAGGACACGACGAAATCGCAGCGGAGAACACAGCACTGGCACGGAGCACACACGAGGAGACGTCCGTACGCGGCGGCGGTCGGGCGGCGAATGTTTTGTTTGGAATAAAAATTCCAATAAACTGACCTTTTTATACCTGCGGCTAAGGGTGCAAGTAGTGACAACGCAAACGCGTGAATTTGGGGAATTCGGTGTACGGTCGGTTTTTGTAAGTTACGTGAAGGTCAATGATTTTAATTTTATGTTTTTGTAAAGCTAAGCTTGTATGCTTTAATTTTGTCTAATGATTTTTACTCAATATCTTTCGATTTTAGAAAACAATCAGTAATAAACCAAATTACAAGGGGTGTGCGATTTTATTGCTCTCAAGTGTATATTAGCACAAAGTCGAAGTGTTAAATTCTGCACTCGAAACTAATACGTGATGGACACGCTCAGACGCGCAGATTACGCCCATAGCGCGTTTTTTTTATGTCGTATGAATGCATGCTGTTTTTTTTTTTCATATAAAAATCAAAGCATTTATTTCAAGTAGGCTATTACAGGCACTTTTGAATTGTCAAAAGACTAAAGTTAAAACTATAATTTAAAATAATTGTGATGCTACAGTCCCAGTCACAAGGCATAACTATGAAAGCAGTCGGAGGCATCAGACACAGTGTACACGATGACTCAGCAGTAGTTAACTCAACATCATTGTCGTCATGTGAACATTTGATGCCTCCGACTGCGTTTGTGACAGTTGTCCACTACGATCGCTTAAAAACCAAAAAAAAATATTTTTTACCTTGTTTTTATCTTTCCAGTTATTTCACACTTTTTCAGGCAGTCGGGTTTTTTTTTTGAGTAAAGCTTTGTGATTTTTAGACGCAAAAAGAAAACACGCTCATTAATTCTAAATCAAACAGTTTATTTCAGGTAGTTTAGTTACATAATATCAAATATAGAATCATAAACAGTTATTCATTATTAAGATTACGTCAGGAACAAATTAGAATGCGACCCAGCGCATGGGGTTTGAGATTATTTTGTTTTACAAATAAGTACAAAAAACTATTATACTATTTCAACATTACGTCATTTAACATTCAAGTCATTCATTTTCAGGCAAATTCACAAATTATAGTAACCAAGAAGTAAAATATCGTAATTAAATGCGTTACTTGCGAGTTTTGTTCCCATATCGGGCAGAGGTAAATATATCCTAGTATAACAAAAACAAACTTAGAGCTAGCAACCTAAACGAAAACTAAGGTGCCCCGTGAAGGAGCCCCGCGCGTAGTGGAAACTAAAAACAATTGGGTGACATTGGCAATGACGAAAGAAAAAGACATGGCGATCACAAGTTTGTTCCCAGTCAGTAATGCAGTACTGCTTCTACTAATTAAAGCTTTTCAACGATTAAGGCCCACTTACACCACAATCACTAAACGGGTTTAGCGCTAAACTGCCTTAGAATATCACTGTATCCCTGTCAAATTGTTTGAAGTTGACAGAGACAGAACGATGTTTTAAATCAGTTTAGCGCTAATCCTGTTTAGTGATTGTGGTGCAAATGGGCCTAAATATTTCGTGTACGTTACTCCAGCAAGAAAGTATCTCCTAGAGTTATATGAGTAGAACGTATAGTTTGTGCCTTATCTGCTGTAAATGTGCCCCCACATAAAAAATGTGTGCCCCCTGACGTTTCGAAAAAAAATCGAAAAAACGATTCTTGCTGGGGTAACGTTTTTCTAGCAGGAAAATTCTAAACGAATGATCGGAGAGAGAAAAATTGTGCATGGCCAGATAGCTTATATGTGTGCCAAAATGTGCCCCCAAAAATAAAATCTGTGCCCCTTCAGATTTTCGAGATATTGCATTTCCTGCTGGAGTAACGTTTTGATGAATAGTATATCTCTAAAACCATTGCATGTGCCCCTGTAGAATAAACATACGCGAGTAGCTCTTAATGTGTGCCCCTTTGTGCCCCAATTAGATTTTAGAAAATATTTATAGTTTTCAAGTTATCGCGGTTTTATGAAAACCCGAAAAAACATCGCAGCGCCTAAATGAGACAAGGCATAACTTCGCTGAAAACTGTATTCGGTCCTTCTTGACGCTAATAATAACCATACAAAGTTTCAAAAATGTTCATGCATGCGTTTTTGAATAATCTTGCTAAAAGTAAAAACGATGGTGTCATAACTTTGATGGCAAACTACAAGGAACTGGCACAATCCCAGATGTGTAGGTGTAAACCAAAATCTTGTGCCTTTAGTAAAAAATATATGGTGAAAATATTGAGCTTCAAATGTTACGCATTAAGTAAATATAAACAAAAAACCAAAATATGTAAACAACGGCTGGTTATCCGACCAAATCTGAATGACTACTAAAAAGCGACGGATTCATACATATCGATGACCTTCTTTACTTTACTCACTAACCGGTTCACACTTGTTGTGCCTGAGTACACTGAAGTAGAAAAGTAATAACTAATAACATAAAGTTATTACACATGATTAAGTACATTTATAAGAGCCATTTTGAAATAAAATGTACATGTGACTAACATGCTCAAAATCGTGACCAAACTGTTTTGTGACATACCTGTATTTTTATACTAATGTAAGTCATCAACATTTATTGTAAAGCAGAGTTTACATGTAACTATGTCCTACTGCTCAAATTGAGCAGGGTCCGGCAGGGAGCTAAAATGCAGGTTTAATGATCAAATTCAGCATTTATAATTAATATATTTATAATAATATATTATATATTTATAAATTATATAATATATTATTAATATAATATATTAATAATATAATTTCAAATTTTATATATTTTTTTTACACAATATTATTCATAAACTTAATATTGATCTGTCATTTTTTGTGATGCTTTACTAATTATAATTATGTTAGGCTATGAAAAACTGATCTGTGATTTAAAGAACTAGACTACATTATAGGTAGGAAATTTGATCTGTGATTTGATGCAATAATTACTTTAAGAATTAAAATTAAGGGAATAAAAATAATAATTTCCACATCAACAAGCTGTTTCATTTATATAGTCACAAGGTGCATTTAATATATTTTTGAATTAGCCCTCAAAACTTTTGAACGTGACTGTGCGGACAACAGCTTAGGTATAATACGTCCAATAAAGAAGGTCATCGATATGTATGAATCCGTCGCTTTTTAGTAGTCATTCAGATTTGGTCGGATAACCAGCCGTTGTTTACATATTTTGGTTTTTTGTTTATATTTACTTAATGCGTAACATTTGAAGCTCAATATTTTCACCATATATTTTTTACTAAAGGCACAAGATTTTGGTTTACACCTACACATCTGGGATTGTGCCAGTTCCTTGTATTTTGCCGTCAAAGTTATGACACCATCGTTTTTACTTTTAGCAAGATTATTCAAAAACGCATGCATGAACATTTTTGAAACTTTGTATGGTTATTATTAGCGTCAAGAAGGACCGAATACAGTTTTCAGCGAAGTTATGCCTTGTCTCATTTAGGCGCTGCGATGTTTTTTCGGGTTTTCATAAAACCGCGATAACTTGAAAACTATAAATATTTTCTAAAATCTAATTGGGGCACAAAGGGGCACACATTAAGAGCTACTCGCGTATGTTTATTCTACAGGGGCACATGCAATGGTTTTAGAGATATACTATTCATCAAAACGTTACTCCAGCAGGAAATGCAATATCTCGAAAATCTGAAGGGGCACAGATTTTATTTTTGGGGGCACATTTTGGCACACATATAAGCTATCTGGCCATGCACAATTTTTCTCTCTCCGATCATTCGTTTAGAATTTTCCTGCTAGAAAAACGTTACCCCAGCAAGAACCGTTTTTTCGATTTTTTTTCGAAACGTCAGGGGGCACACATTTTTTATGTGGGGGCACATTTACAGCAGATAAGGCACAAACTATACGTTCTACTCATATAACTCTAGGAGATACTTTCTTGCTGGAGTAACGTACACAAATATTTCACCTTTCAATCGCCATTGCAAACTTTTCTTCCCTAATGAAATAATTCATAAAATGCAAAAATAATTTACATATTTCAATCTGATGTTTATTCGGTTTTTTAACAGTTAATTTTGGAATAGCAAGTATATTCTATTTTTGGTATACGGCAACCAAAGTCGATGTCATATATTCTGCCAATAATGTCATTGAACTGGAAAAACAAGTGTGAAGGCCTAATAGCAAGTGTATTTTGAGTTTAAAAGGGTATGCAACTTTTAGTATGGACCTCGGCATTTTTTTTTTTTTTCTATCGCCAGTTATTAAATTTTGGGCACAATTAGACTACCACCTAAGAAGTCCATAGAAAAAAACATTAAGTTTCTAAACCGTAACCAATCAGAGATATGACGGTTTTTATTTTGTTCTAATCAGGAGTTATTTTTTGTAGGAATCCATAGATTTATTGATTTACTCCTGATTAGAACAAAATAAAATCCGTTATATCTCTGGTTGGTTACGGTTTAGATTTTTTTTATTATTTTTTACGAAGTTCTTAGGTTGCGGTCTACTAATGAGCAACATTTCATTACTGGCGAAAGAAAAAAAAATGATGCCAAGAAGTTGCATAGCCCTTTGAGGGCTTTCATATGTCATAATTGACATTGCGTGGTGGCATTGCAGTGGGCCTCATGCATAATGGACCAACAATACAATACAATGTCAAAACTTACCGGTTATATAATTGACTATTTGACAGTATCAATATAATTATTACAAATTTAATTAGTTCGTCTTTAAGATTTTTGAAAAATAATGGACACGTATTTTTTGCTTTTGTAGAATCAATGAATATTTACAACGATATAACGCATCAAAACTCGAGAATGGGGGCTGGTCAGAATTCAATAGAAATTGTACTAAACTGTGACTTATTACCAATTCTGAAAGTGTCTTACTCGTCATCGTCAATTTTGGTTGTCCTACCAAAAGGAAAAATACGAGTCGAATATTTTTTATAATCTACTTACGGACTTTATAGAATTTTTTGAGTCAAATAGCCAACTCTAATTATCGGCAGTACATGTATTTTTATGAACAATGTCTAATGGCAGTAATATCGTCTACTTAGGTTTGCGTCCTCTGCCGCCGCCACCGGTCTTAGCTTTCTTCTTAGCTGCATTCTTTTTATCTTCCTCAGCCTTGCGTTTCGGGTTCGGTGTGGTTGATATCTAAACAGAAATAAACAAAATTAAAATATCATTTTATAATAGGGAGTTTCACTGCAAGTTTTAGCCGTTAGTGGCGCTACAAGCGCATAACGTAAACGACGTCAAGTGTAGCTTCGAGTCTGTAGTGTATGTCAAGTTACGGTCAGTCCTCACCGAGACTTGACGCGGCGCGACGTTACACAACGATACTGCAAATGTGTATCTTTTAGTGTAGGAAATAGAGTTAGATTTTGAGTACCTCTATTGAAATGTGTGCGCAGCGTCACGTCCGATCGTCAATCATACAGTAAATTGACATTATGCGCTGGTAGCGCCACCTGTGCCGAGCTTGGCGTGAAACTTCCCATTACTTTATAGCAATTTTGCTTTTCGAAAATGTATACTATCTCCTTATTACTTTGCACTATTGATTTTTTTTTTGAATCATCATATGAAACGTCTACTTCTCGTGGTGCTACTGGATCGCTTAGTAGTACCACGGGCAATAAACTTAAAAAAAAAAGAAATGACCTTGCCCAAACCCCTAGTCTATTTGATTCATATACTATTTACCGTGAAGAATCCATCAAGTCGTCCCTGAGTGGTTCCGCTGCGCGCCTTCATCAGTTTCTTGGCTCCGTTCCGCACGCGCTCCTCGTTAAACTGCTTGTCACCACACAGGAACTTCACTAGGCCTTCCTCATCCGGATCAGTCCATTTTAACTGGGAAACAAATAACTTTGCGTTTATTTTGAGGATCTAAGCAAATTATAGCAGGTGGAGTTCTGTAGTTGCTGCCGTTATAAAAAAATACCTTTTTTCCCCATTAGAATCTAAACTGCCAAATCGAATTTATCTAAACTTTAGATCAAAAGCTGCAAATGGAATAATGGATAAAAGGCAAAAAAAACAAGTCTTTTTTTATAAGGGAAGGTTTAGATTCTAAACCATTAATATGAAGAGATAAAAGTGTGTAATATAATGTAATTTACCTATTTCATTTATATTCAAAATTCTTTTTTTTATTACATTACATTATTTCTGAGTTCTATTGTAGTCAATAAATTACATTTAATCCTGATTTTTAGCCGATAGAATTTAGGAATTCATGGTAACTTAGAAACCAACCTCAATCTCCTTGGGATCCGTGACTTCAGGCTCCAAGAACAGTTCCCTGGCTCGCTGGTAGTCCCAGTTCTCAGGCGGCGGGTACTTGTCCGTGTCTATGTTACGTAGCACCTGCTCTAGAGAGCGGTGCTGTCTGATGAGCTCTATGGCTCGCTTGGGACCTATGCCGCGGATAGATCCGCAGTAATCGCAGCCGAGTAGGATGCAGAGGTCGATGAACTGGAAAAATAATAGGTAAACAGGGTTAATTTTCCAAAAAATCATTTGGGCGCACATTGCCAAATCAGAAATAATGAGGAATAGCGAAAATTACTAAAATTTCCCGTATATCATTACTCTTTATTTTTTTATCGTGGTAAAATCATCAAATGAGTCCTCCCACCCAGGGCAGGGCGGGAGGAACTGTCAGACTTGTACTGACTAAAATCCACGGTGTCCTTCACTAGTCCTTTACATACCGGGGTCACGGTAATGGGTAAGTCCCGCGTCCCCGGCAGGCCGTATATAATTACTTTCCAGAATTTTATCCTCAATAATGACACTATCAATTAATACAGCGTGTACTTCTTTTCTACAAAAAATGTTTTCAATTCCTGCGCAGGAGTATTGATTTTTCAAAATTCAATGGGGCAGTTTTAGTTTTCATCAAAATCGGCCTCGAGACTCCTTTTACTATTCTTCATAGTTTCGGATTTAGCTATTCACGCCCAGTCGGAAAATTCGCCCAGTGTAGAAGAAAAAAAAATTGTGGAAATCAACATTTGATTTTAAAGGGATTCATTATTTGCGAAGGTACTTTCATTAACATGAATGATGAATGATTAATCCTTATCCAAATAAATAATTACGTTAATCATCACAAGCATTCGATTTTAAACAAAATTGCCCTCGACATCGTTTGATGTCAATGAATATCTAAGGAGATATCATAGTTTCAAAATAATACTACAACAAAATAATGACTGCCTTGGCATGTCATAATTGCGGTCGTAAGATCCCTCTTTGAGAAGTGTTTGGAAATGCGCTACAGCGTCCTCAGCCTCACCTTCAACCTGACGCAAGTCCTCCCGGGCACGGTTGTTGCGATAGGTAACTCAGGGATTCGGCGGCAGGCGAGGGAAATGGGGAGTAGTCGGAATGCGTGAGGGAAAAGACATCCTCTACTTATCGCCCCAGACACGGGGGCAACAAATCGCGGGGCATATTCCAGCTGCTTGCGGACGGGGAGTAATGGGGAGCTCGCCGTCCGACCAAGGACAAGGCCCGAGTCACGGTGCGTCGTGTTCCACGCGCTCCTCAAGGGAACTAATGGGGATGGGACCATAGGGCCAAACGCCTAACATGACGCGGGTGAAACCGCGCGCAGAAGCTAGTTTAAGATAAATGTCGATATAATAGTATAGGCCAATTATTATGAATACAAAATAATTTAACATTTTACTGTGGACAAAGCCTTATGTCCATAAATATTATAGATTTGATTTGATAAATAGTATGATAAAGATTTATGAATCAATAATGAAGTTATCAGAGAAAGAGAAAATAAAGATTAAGATAGTGAAATTAAATTACCTTTTTGAAGGTCGAATAATTTTTACATTCATTGATAATAACGAGACTTAAGTATAAACCTGTAATAACAGGTTCCTGTGTTTTAAACTACTTGTAGGTCTTCATACACACGCAAAGAGTAATAAATAAGTTTGACATGTCTGTATGTAGCACCGTACCTCGTAAAATAATAAACAGAGTTAGATGCGTTTTCTGTTCTTTAAAAGCTGACATGATCGAGACAGTTCCTAATTCTAATTTATGAAGATTTGTTCAGGCGTTTGATGATATGCAGCTCATAATTATTATGTCTGAGGTTACTTATTATTTTTTAAATAATAAATATTCCACAACTATCACACAACGCCATCTAGTCCCAAGCTAAACAGAGCTTGTGTTATGGGTACTAGACAACTGATAAATACTTATATATTTCTAAATACATACATATTATAGATAAATTACACCCAGACACAGAACAAATGATCGTGCTCATCACACAAACATTTGTCCTGGGTGGGAATCGAACCCACGACCTCCGGCATAGCAGTCAGGGTCACTAACCACTAGACCAACAGGCCTGTCAAAGTTAAATATTTTTGCTGTTGCTCCTTTTTCATCAGAACACAGTTTTTTTTTTAATATCTTATTTTGTGTCCCACTGCTGGGCAAAGGTGTCCCTTTTGCCTTCCACACCTCTGTATTTTTGAGCAATCTCTGACCATGTTTGCCCCGCGAACATGATCAGATCGTCACACCATTCCCGCCGCGGAAGAGGTATGACGATTTCTTTCCACAAGCTTTTTTTTAAACTGGCGACTCATGCATGTGTCTCCCCGCCCTCAGTGTCCCTTGCGTTCCACAGCCGCGGTAACCCGTTAACCCAGCAACCTTCACAACATATGTTTCCTTACCTCTTTCTGGTTCAACTCCAGCCCTTTAAGCACATCATCAAGATGAAACTCTTGAACAGGCATCTTCCGTGCTTCGGAGAACGTCAGGTGACGTAATAACACGTTGGTGCCGAACGTTAAAGCGTCCATATCTTCGGTCGCTGAAGCGAATACCTTGCCAGCTTTTACCTGAGAACAATGATTTAACTTTTTAAAAACTTTTATATGAAACTAGCTGTACCCTGCCACGCTTCGCTGTGTCACAAAATAACTGTTTTTCGCGGTCGCGGATATGTGACTGATGCAAAAAATAGATAAACACAATCCTTGATGCGGATTATATATCATGCTATAATTTCAGCTCAATCGTTGCAGAACTTTTTGAGTTTTTGAAGTGAAGAACACAAACCAACATAAAATTTTTAAATACATAGAAGAAGAAGATAGAAGATTAAGGGCTCTATACACCACAGCTATCTGTACTAATATTATAAAGCTGAAGAGTTTAGGTACTACTGGTTCGAACGAAATTTTTGTTTTGTATAGTCCATTTATCGAGCTATAAAACATTACGTGACAATCAAAAGGAGCCGAGCAGCGTGGGATTTTAACTTATCTTTAATAATAATAATTATTCTTATCTACACACAATAGGAAATATAATAAATCTTTCCCTCATTCCATTGGTATACGTCTCGATTTTACAGCGTACGTTTGGGAACCCTTAGCACACCAAGTTTCTTGCACTCATGACACGCGCTTTTGATAAGCGCGTCCTCTGTCTTGTTATCAACACAATAGAAATATTATTTTAACTGAAATACTCAACGCCTTGAGGCGCGCGTGGTACACAACGCGCCGTCGACCCGGGCATGGTCCATGGTCGAACGTACGCTAACAGTGAGATTGCCATTGATGCTGCGGAGAGTTCACAAACGCGCGTACAAACGCGAGTGTGTGACGATGTATCAGCGCATTGACTGCCTTCTATGCGCGTCATCAGCGAAAAACTAATAATTGGTGTGCAAACTCTTAGTTTATTTTTCTTATTTATCTAAGACAGTTTGTAATGCTATAAACAGCCCACTGTGGAAGTCAGATAAGCAGTCACTCCATGTTAAAAATATAAACGAGCCCGAGGCAAAGACTAGGAAGACAACTTACCAGTGCAGCACATTGAGCCTCGGCTTCACAAGGGGCCTCCACTACAGGTATACCCATCAGCTTGAGCAGTTGTCTCGCCTCATCATTGTGAACCTTAGTCACCTTCACCAGACGTCGGTTGAACTTCTCTATAGATTCTTGATCACCTGTGAAAAATAGAACATGAAAAATGTGGCTATTCTTTTTTTTGATGTGGTAAAATCATCATATGAGTCCTCCCATCAAGGGCAGAGCGTGAGGGACTGTCAGTCTCGTACTGACTAAAATCCACGATGTCCTTCAATAGCCTTTAATGTACCGGGGTCACGGTAAATCTTAAGTCCCGCGATCCCGACAGGTTTTGGCTCTCTAGAGGGCTCCCCCCCTCATTTTTACTGACACTCTTTGAGGCGCGCGCCGTCGACCCGGGCATGGTCCATGGTCGGAAAGCGAGTTGCCCATTACTCACTGTCCGCATGCCCACGCCTACGGTGCCGACGTCCGCCCTGTGGGCATCTACCAGAAAAATTTTGGCTGGCAGATGCGGATTGCCCAGGAATAGGAAGGTTGGCGGTCCTTGGGGGAGGCAAAAAAAACATAAAATATTCATACCAGCTTCTGTAGCCTTCTGCAACTCTTTCTCAGCCTCCTCTCTTCTTTCAGCTCTCTTATTTAGCTGGTGAGACTTCATATCCGGAGGTTTTCCATCAAACACATACACTGGCTTGATGCCATTCTCCACCAGTCTTATTGTGCGGTAGAATGTCCCCATAAGGTGGGACGTTGTCTCTCCATCTACGGAGACTAGTTGAGAACCTGTGGAAAATTTACTTGATTGAAAGATTATCTGATGGCCTCGTTGTTTAGTGCATTGGTACATTTTATGGGGATAGCGAAGTTGGTATAATCTAGAATTAAATTATAAGTATAGTGTTAGAAATCTGAGAGAAACTATTTTTACTGATAATATATTTAAAGATGACAATGAGCGAAATAAAGTGGTCATAATAATTATTAAAGTCAAAAATTAGTGAAAAAGTGATGGAAATTAATTTAAAGAGGAAAATGAGTAAAAAATGTGGTGGAAATATATTTATAAACTAAAATGAGTGAAATAAAGTGGTGATAATATAGTGGTCATAATATAATGGTGATAACTAATTTTTAAAGATAAAAATCAGAGTGGTGGTAATATAATATACTGGTGATAATATTTTTAAAGACAACCATGAATGAAAGAAGAGAGCACAAGGAAATTTCTTTGGACATTGTAACTTGTTTATAAAAAAGATATTTGTATTAATAATTTTAGTTTGAAATAATTTTAAGTTGGGGGTAATTACTCATTTATCTACAAAGATCATATTATGTAAACCACTGGTCTAGCGGTTCCAAGGAATGAAACCCTGGAGACTTCCCAGGTTGGAGAGTTATTGAGATTTTCATAAAGGAATTTGTTAGTAGCAGCCATGAAATAGAGACTTTACTGGTTGATGGGGATTGACTCAACTCTATTAACATAACTGATGAAAAGTGGGTATACTATTCAGGTAAAGCTCTGTCTAATGCCTTATAAGATAACAAATGTGACCTAAGTTGATGGGATATGTAACTGCTACAAACTATAGTTAATTTACGTAAGTATCAATGAAACTACTATTTTTTTTTTGTTGTAAAATCTGATTTAGCCCACAACTCAAGGTACGAACCTCAATCCCCATATCCTTGACATATCCCCCGTATAGCTCAATTAATATTGAATATAACAATTACTTCTTAGCGGTTTTTTTTCTGTATTTTACCGTTTGATTCTATATTTTTAAACCGGAGATGACATCAATAGACAGTGAGAGTTACTCTATTGTCTAGTTTCTACATTTTTTTAGAATGGGGCTCGAAAGCATAATCAGTAGGGGTAAGTACTTGCGACGGCAGATAACAATAAAATCACTTACCTTCACTTCTTACGGCTATCAGGAACTGATACAAGCTCATATACGCGTCAATTGCAATTTTACGTCCTAAAATATTAAGAAACAAAACAATGCAGTTTACATTTTGTAGAGGTTAAAACATTGATTCCGACATGTTTACATAAATTTTTCTCACCGAAATAGTTTTTGATCTCCATATCTTTGATTGCATGTGGTGCAATATCTGCAATTAACTTTGATAAGCCTAGAATACCCATCCTGCCGTTCTAAAGATAATGCAATTGCACAATAATTTGCATGTATTCAACGTTTTCACGCTAAGGTTTTGGTCAATTTGGCGGGAACGAAGACGAAAACGTCAAACTGTTAGGGTATGCGTCAGACAAGCATTTTAAGTGATGTGCGCATTTTTATAAAAATATTGATTGTAAGCTATGATTAATCAAGATTTCCAAAAATATGTAATTATTTTGTTTGTTTGATAAATATAAAAATGATTATTTGATAGCTTTAGGCGTGTGTAACGGTATGGTTAAAGTACAATTAACGGAGTAACAAAACGTTGCTACGCCTTCGTTGAAAAAAATGTTTTGACAACAAACAGCTGATGGCATTACACAATTTTATAGTCAGGGCAGGGCTTCGATCGTGTTTTGTTGTGATTCTTGTTTAATTAAAGAAATTAATAAGTGTTCAAGATGGGTAATTACTTTACCGTGAATATGGAAGAAAACTTCAAGAAAAATCAAGAATTCATACAAACTATTAATAAAATAAAGGTAAAACATGTTTGAATATCTTAATATTTTTTATTGGACACATATTAAGTTAAAGTTTGTTTTAGATGGAAAGACAAATCCAACTTCAGTATCAAATGCAAGAACGGCAAATGGCGATGGAGATAGCGAAAAGTCGGGACACCTGCCTTTGGTTTACTACGTTTTATGTTACTTCAGCATTCGGCCTCTTTACTGGGTAAAACTTTATTTTTTTATAATATTTGTACTTTCAAAGACATTTACTTTTGAGCAGTTAACCATTCATACTTATCCATTAACATTATTTTATCATAAATATAAAGGCCACTTACCCATTTATTGATTAAATGTCGAAATAACTATTAAATATTTTCAAAATTCATGCAAAAACCAATGGTAAACTTGTAAAAGGAAATGTATTTCTTACAGTTTTAGAAGAACGAAAAGGCCATATCTTCTGATGCCTTTGATACCTCTCACTTTTGCGACTCTGTACTTTTGGGACCTTGCATACGGAAACAAAATACACAGAATCAGAAGTAAGTAGTAGTATTATACGTTAAAATATTGGCGCAGTTAATTAAAATAATGAGACTATTTCCTCAATTATTGTATCAGCAAATGCATGAGTCATCATTTATTTTGTAGGAAAATACTTCAATTTGAATGCAGTTCTATCTTATAGTAGACTTGGATGATAGCCAAATTTTTAACTATTTTATGAATCACTTCACTTTTATCGAGATTAGGTTGTAAGTAAATGTGTGTGCATTCTACACATCAAGTTATGTGAAACAAGTGTAAGCTGGCCGTTCATTTTGCGAAATGAGTATAAAAAGCGAGGCCAAGTCAAATTGCTTATGTGTAACTTGATGTGTAGCTATGCTTTTTAGGGGGCATATTTTAATTAAACTCGATTGCATATTTGATTTATTTGTTTAGCCGTCACAAATATAAAAAACGCAGAATAGACCTAAATTTTTTAACTCAACTTCAATCATTATTAAAATTTAAGTCCCATTATTTTTTCTACTAGCTTAAATGTATCTAATAGACCAAAAAACGTTACAGTGGAAGCTGAACACATAATGACACACGAGGCAGACTCCCTCGAATGGCCGTGCGGTCTTCCCACACCCTCTTCCATTGATCTCGGACGTTTAGACGTTGAAGAAAAGAAGAAAATCCATCCGCCTATGTTGTAAACATTTTACGCTCAATAATGACGTGTGCCTTCACCGCAATGTAGATCAAAATAGCGGGTAGTGTAGACCTTCATCTTTCGAAAAACTGTTTTTCCTTACACGAACATTTCTGGAGATACGTATTCTACTTCATTATTCAATGGGACTGCTTGAATACCATTAAAAGCGATAGGTATGGTGAGACCAAGATTATCTCGTCTGTTATCTGTAATGGCAGAAGCAGATTGTAGATTCAGACTTATTACGGCAGTACGTTTTCTAACTTGAAAAGCCTAGTCGAGGTGACCATTCCTCAGGGCCTAAACAAACGTTCAAGTTTTATGAGCTACACAAACTTCCTATTACTGCCCTCTCTCAAGGTTGAACTTTTGAAAAAGTCTCTCTTGAAAAATTAAACGGCACTTAATCCTTTTTAGTTACTGAAGTGTCACGACACGGTGACGCAGTATTAAAAGACGAAAAGTACTTTTATTGAAGTCAATGTCAAGCTACTCACCTGACTTTCAGTCGTTACGACCGAGTAATTTTCGATACGGAATATCTTTTTACAGTACAGAAATTAACATCTAAGGAAAATGCGGTTATAGTGACAGCTAGATTTTAGAGGCACTTCTTTATTCAAAGTTAAATATAAAAGTAGTTATATTCTAAACTTCATCGAATGTTCCGATTAATCTCACTTTGAAATTTAGGTATAGTGTGAGAGATTCATTGTTGTGAGTATGTACCAGTTATTAAATCTATTATCAAACGTCTTGGGAACGTTAACGAGGCGTCATTAAACTCATTATTCTAAATTTAAAGATAACGCCATCAGTAAATATTAAGCGTATTTTTCTCTGAATAATGATAAAGAGAATCTCAGTAGTTTGCACTAGTCATTTAGAGATTTGAAAATAAATGAGCCTGTTGGCCTTTCTGAATTTTGAACTTTACTAATTTAAATGAGGTTCTAGTTGATAGTAATACTTCGATCCCGATTTTATATTGTCCGTGCTTGCAATTGCATAGTACTTACTACCTAGAAACATAGGTACTTAAAATTTTGTAGTTATAGTCTAAAAATCGTACCGATGCGATAGTACTATGGTAGCAAAACATACTGTTCAAAGTCTTCGCCAATAAAGCAGTAACAAGCATGATAGTTACCTCACTGCGTTTAATACGCTTCGCCAACACCTCTTCCACAGTATCGATAAAACGTTTTAAAATAACAGAGTTTTTTTTATATATAATGTTGTTTATGTTTATGTTACGTTGTTAAATATTTTTATATACCTAGATTTATTAATAATAGTTTTTATTACAATTTTATTTTTTTGATTAGATATATTATTTTTGAGATATTATTTAAATGTGATCTGATGGATGACATATTGAATTATTAAACTAAGCGAGCAAACAGGCTAGTACCTAACTGCCTTGGCATAATGCTCGTAAGGTCAACAATTAAACTATGCATACGATTAATATTTCCAAATAACCGTGCCTATTTTTTTTTTCTATTCTGCCCTCAGTTCTACGCCTAGTCAATATTTCAGTAAAAGTTATTCACTATTTTTGTTATCTTTAATTTGAAAATCCTTAAACTTAATATCGTATCTTGTACATGTTTAGTTAATGTATTCCAATCAAGGCTTTTTTTTTATTGTTTACTATATTAAGTACTTACCACCTCATTACAGGTAATAGGTACCTAGTTTTAATATGTTTAAACCTTAGGTATGTACTCTTGTCATATTTATTATAAGAAAAAACAATAATTTACAACTTAAAAATAAAGCTAATAATTGCTATCAAATATCATTCCTTAAAAAAGTATTAGATAAGCATTTACGAAATTACATTTAAATAAGTAAAACCTTAAAGTATTAAATGACAATTAATAGATGTTATTTGTCACTATATTAAAGTGTTTACTGTCGGAATTTCTGTACTAATGTTAAATTTAAATAAAGGTTGTTGAAAATGAACTGTTGTTTGTTTTTTTTTAAACAGACTGCTTGTTGTTAACTCTGACTCAGACTCTGCTGTTCGTCCGTCTGTCTGTCCGTCAGTCACCAGGCTGTATCTCATCAACAGTGATAGTAAAACAGACGAAATTTGAACAGGCTGTTTTTTTTTGTTGTTTTTATAAATGATAAGGAACCGTTCGTGCGCGAATCCGACTTGCACTTGGCCGTTTTTTTTTTGATTCGGTACAATTTATTAAAGTTAAAAAAATTATGGTACTTAAAATCGATTGACATAATTTTGATTCTTTATATCGATTAAACATTTTAGTCCCATTACTACAGTTGACATATTCTGTTACCATGGCAACTGACAGGTTGTTTGTACGACCGTAAACAAATGAAACTCGACTGGCAGAATTCAAATGTGCAAATGTCCATTTATTAATATTGGTAAAAAAAACAAGATTTGAATTAAAAATAGCAAACGTATAATGGGATTTGTGAAGTTTTATTGCTGTTTTATACGTGAGTAAAGTTTAAAATTGTATTTATTTTTTCAATTAAGATGGTTTTCCAATCATTAGTTTGCTATCGACATCTTTCTCGTTGCTTAGCGTAAATAATCAATATTTTGACAATGATGGTAGTCACGCTCTTCTGATATTCAAATAAGTTCACGATACCCTTCGAATTTGCATTTTATATAGGAATTTGATAGCAAAACATGAAAATTGCGAATACATGAATATTAATTGGCTACGATTTCAGAATTTGATTTTACAGTCTCCATGTAACTATTGGTGTTGAAAAGAACTGCTCATGTCTCAAAACCAAGTAAAGAAAGACGACCGGAAGAAAGATGTGGGCCAAAAACCTATTCAGAAGAAAAGTCCAGACAAAAACATGTCCGAAATTGATGAGCATATTTTGAAGCGGTTCGAGATCAAGAAAAGGCTAGGAAAAGGAGCATATGGCATAGTCTGGAAAGCTGCAGATAAAAAGACGAAGGATGTGGTGGCGATTAAGAAGATATTTGATGCCTTCCGGAATCAGACTGATGCACAGCGGACTTTCAGGGAAATAATTTTCCTTCAGTCGTTTCGCAATCACCCTAATATAGTGAAACTGCATAGTATACACAGGTAACTAGTTTTTGAATTCACCTACTGTAGTACCTACCTCACCTAGGGCTCTTTTTTCTGCTCCATTCATTTTTATCCCTATGGCAACAATGGCTGAGTTACTGCCAGACAACAAACATATCATTTTTCAGTCCCTGGACTCCAGTGTATCTCATTCTGCATCATCATCATCAGTAGGCCTGTTCCGACTACTGCTGAGTATAGGCCACTTCCATCATGTGCAATATTTCCCTGATCAAATGAGTCTTAACCAGGTTTGACACCACAATCTTCTGAATATCGTCCACCTATTGGGCCATTGGTCTGCCAATACTTCTACTGTCTCTCGGTAATGTAGCTTTTCTGGTGGTGGCCCATGTGGGAATTTAGCTTTCAATAGTTGCAGTTGCTTATGAACAGTATGGGGGAATATCCTAAAAAAGACTTGCCGGGGCTCGCGGGACTGCACGAATTACCGTGAACGTAAAGGGCTATTGAAGGACACCGTGGATTTTAGTCAGTACAAGTCTGACAGTCCCTCCCGCTCTGCCCTGGGTGGGAAGACTCATTTGATGATTTTACCACTATAAAAAAAAAACCCTAAAAAAACTGAAGCCGTACTAGGCCCACATAATGGATAATGGCCCACTTCTTCTCACAGAGAGTATACCTCATCTAATTTTATCTATCTAGTTCTGAACAAGCACTGGAAAAATTTTGGTCTTATTATGGATGGGAGGAGGCCTTCACATACAGCAGTGAAATAATGCTACAAGCGGGGCTCAATCCCAATAAATGAATCCCCAATTTCGGGGCTTAATCCAAATCAAACAATCCCCAATTTCTTCCGTGTTCTTACAAAAATACACTTTATGTTGAGTCAACAAAGTATACCCACATCATTATGTCATTCCAAAATGGGTAATTGCTATTTAAAGTAATTAAGTAATGTGCTCTTGATACTAAGTAAAATAAAATTGAATTGTTTTGTTGTCGTCTAAATATTTAGTAAGTCCATTGCCATAGGGGTCTGAATAGATAACTCATTACATTATTTGTGAATTAAATAATTCACAGTTTTGGTAGTGCACATTTTGTTGTAGGAAAGATTTCAATTTATTTTGTTATACTTACTTCAGGTTTTGAAGTTTTTTCAAAAGATTAAGGCCCACTTTATCACAAATGGGAAGCCTTAAGTCCCAACAGTTGCTTTTTTATGGATATAATTATTTATTTTTCTTGTTACTCATAATCTTGTAGTCTGAGTATCTTAATTTGTTTTTTTTTGCATAAACTGCTCCATTGCTAGGCAATGGCCACCCTAATTATTTGCAGGAATCTTTTGCCTCATCGAAACAGCCCTCGCGATACTCGTCTTTAATTCATAAAATTATTCAAAAAATGAGGGTAACAGAAACAGTCTTTACCCTTGAGGATTTTCTTTTATCGTGGTAAAATCATGAAATGAATCCTCCCACCCCGAGCGGGTACGGGAGGGACTATCAGACCTGTACTGACAGATCCACGGTGATCCTTCAATAGCCCTTTACGTTCTGGCGCCACTCATTTGATGGTTACCTGATGAAACGTCCCGCGACCCTTTTTTTTACGTGTGGAAATCTTCATGGACTTCCTCCGCCTGGGGAAGACGGAGGGGCATGTCAGACTCGACTGACTAAAACCACACGGTGTCTCCTACTGCCTTAAGCCGGGGGTGTGGGTCCACTTGCGCATTCGCCGCCATCTCGGGCCTGTATCTGGTCGGGCGGCTGACTGCCCCAAGTCAGCCGCCCGCAGGCTACCTCTCATGGAGGTTGTAGATCGGTTTGCGTCGTCCCGCGACTCTGCCCTTGATGATGACAGTGGTATCGGCCCCACTTCACCAGTTGTAGGTCATGAGGTGAATCCTAGCCAGTATTACTTTGTGTAATTTATTTCATCACCTCTGTTCTCAAAACGTTGAAGGAAAACATCGTGAGGAAACCGTCATGTCCTGAAACCAAAAAATCGAAGACATGTGACTTTCACCAACTAGCACTGGCCCGCGTGGTCGAGTATGGCCCACTCTCTGGGCTGAACAGCAGCCAGCAGTGGGAACATTTATAGGCTGATGATGAATTTTCCAGAGCTCTAAACAACCGGGACATCTACCTTGGCTTCGAGTACATGGAGACAGATCTGCACAACGTGATCAAGCGAGGCAACATACTCAAGGACATACACAAGCGATACATTATGTACCAGATGTTGAAGGCGACCAAGTATATACATTCTGGGAATGTCATACATAGGGACCAGAAACCTAGCAATGTGTTGATTGATAGTGCTTGCAGGTAAGAAATAATCTACAGGTAAGTATTAATTTTTGAATTTAATAAAGAGTGAATATTTTTTCTATTTGTTTATGCGTTAAAATCTTTATCAGGGGTAAGGGGTAAGTTCCAAAACTAAGGATACAATTTAAAAAAACGAAAGTGTTTTTAAGTTACAATATACCTGGCATGCGAGCGGCGAGTTATGGGCGACTTCCTGCCCGACCATGGACCATGCCCGGGGCGCCGGCGCGTTGTATTCCACGCGCGCCTCAAGGAGTATCAGCACATCAATGACGGCGCCCCCTTTAGAGGGCCAAAGCCTGCTGGAGTCACGGGACTATCGAATTACCGTGACCCCGGAGCGTAAAGGGCTATTGAAGGACACCGTGGATTTTTGCCAGTACAAGTCTGACAGTCCCTCCCGTTCTGTCCTGGGTGGGAGGACTCATTTTATGATTTTACCACGATAAAAAAAAAACACCTAGATACTAGAGAGCGATATCACTTTGCAAGGTTTTTCTTAGTATTTTGATGTTTAGAAAAACCTTATAAAGTGATATCCTGAAATCTTATAACTGAAGAAAATCCTCACAAAAATTGCTAAAAATTATACAATTTGAATGAAACCATTAAAACTTGTCTTCAACAGAGTGAAGCTAGCCGACTTCGGCCTGGCCAGGTCTGTATCGAGCCTATATTCTGGTGGAGAGGAAGGCGCAGACCCATGTCTGACTGACTACGTCGCCACACGCTGGTACCGTGCGCCTGAGATACTCATCGCTAGCAAGAAGTAAGTACATAACTTTAACTAGTATTTTGATATGGTCGCGAGACTGTACGAATTACCGGGACTCCGCAACGTAAAGGGCTATTGAAGGACACCGTGAATTTTAGTCAGTATGAGTCTGACAGTCCCTCCCGCTTTGCCCTGGGTGGAAGGACTCATTTGATGATTTTAACACGATAAAAAAAAACATGTATTTTGATATACTGAATACCTTTTAAACCTTTTTTTCAAGTAAGTCAGAACAGGCGCTTCCAAATAGTCAAAAGACAAAAAATTAAACAGACTTCTAAAAAAAAATAACACTAAAGTAACTTTCCTTTCGGAAGTCGGTGACTTTCTTATGTCCTTGACTTTTTTTTTGTTTTTTTAGAAGTCGGTATCATTTATATTAAAGTTTTGATTTTACCCTATTTAGTACAGGCGTAATATTATGTTGTGTGATTGCGGAAAGAAACCATACCCTTTCAAACGAAAGAAGAATTTTCCAACTTAGTCCAGGCGTCCTCGAGAAATCGAGGAACACACGTACAAAAATACTCCTAATAATAATAGTACCTACCAAAAGATATGGTGCTATGGCCCCAGTCATAAGACATTTATAATAACTGTGAAAGTACTGTAGGTGCCCATTCCAAACCGTAGATCTCAATGGAGAAGAACGGGCAAAAAACTCCATGGAATTTCTTAAACATTGACAAAACACCGATAAGAAGAAGTATGAAAGGTCATACTATTGTTAGAATAGTAAATTGTTCACCGAGAGGAGAAATAGACCGATTACCGTCGAGGGTGTCGTTTGAAGCCCGAGCCGTTGGCGAGGGCTTTATACTACATCACACAGATACATAGTGCTTTATACTAAACCTGCGTGGAAAGTACCTTGATACGGGGAGAAAACACATCTGAGCGGGAGAGAAAACGTTTTCTCCCCGCATATTTGTTCGATATGCAATGACGTACTTTCTACCGTAAATTTGATAAAGTATCAAGGTACTTTCCACGCAGGTGTAGTATAAACGAATGAAATGGGTGAGTAAGAATATCTATTCAACTTTGTGTATTATTTTTGCGTTTCAGTTACACCAAAGGCATAGACATGTGGTCGCTTGGCTGTATCCTGGGTGAGATGCTGACGGGCAAGCCGTTGTTCCCCGGCACTTCGACTGTCAACCAGGTGGAAAAGATCATGTCGGCTTTACCCAGACCTTCTCCTGAGGGTAAGTAACTTATAATTTATAGTATTAGATCATTTACATGGCTTTTAGTCAGTGCCGGATTAAGCATACGCGGGGCCCGTAAATGAAAGACCAAAATTAAATTTGGGGGCCCTTTTTTGGTATAAAAGCGGAAGTAGGGTTACCATAATATGTAGCTTAATTTATGCTTCGTGTTGTAAAATAATGATCTCTGAATCTTGTAATGATAAGTAGCTTAATTTATGCTTCGTACAAGCAAAGCGACAAATTTCATTTTTTTTTCTACTAGTAACCCTCTCATCGAATTTCTAGACATAGCAATAGTATGCAGTGGTTATGGCTCGTCATTAATCCGGGAACAAGCCGGTAACCCGAACGGCGGCGCGACGTTATCCAACCTGCTGTCGTGCGCGCCACGTGACGCCGCTGACTTGGTGCAGAGGCTGCTGGTCTTCAATCCGGCGAAGAGGCTCAGCGCTGAACGGGCGCTGGACCACGAGTATGTCGGGAAGTAAGTGGGAATTTCAATCATGCATTACTCTAATTTGCCAAATTATCCTTATCGAACATGACCCTCATTCTTCACTCCATAATACTCGTATGTAATTATAAAACAAAGTCGCTCACCGCCGTCTGTCTGTCCCTATGTATGCTTATATCTTTAAAACTACGCTACGGATTTTGATGCAGTTTTTTTGAATGCATAGAGTAGTTAAAGAGGAAGGTTTATATGTATTCAACATGCATAATATACTTAGAAATTACACCCGTGCGAAATAAATTTGGAAATCAGATTCGGAGTGATACAAAATAAGTCATTTTTCATTGTGTCTTAATTCAAGTCCTGGGCTGTGGTCTTTAACGGTTGCTTGTAACTGGAGTTCTCAATAATAATAGTTCATCTGACCGATTTCGGCCACGGCGGCGGCCAATCTCAGCGGAGATTAGCCATCTGCACGGGAAATTATAGTGCAGCACGTGTGTTCTGAGTCCTTCACCCAGGGCAGGCCTGGAGGGACTGTCAGACTTGTACTTACTAAAATCCACGGTGTCCTTCAATAGCCCTTTACGTTCTGGGGTGACTATAGCTCGTTAGTCCCGCGACTCTCGTGATAAGGCCTAAGATCAAGATTGAGATACATAAGGTATTCATTAAAAAAAAATACAATCGTAAGCTTATATTTCTATCTTTCTAGATTTCACCGAGAACGCGACGAACCGATACTAATGTCTGATGTCCTGCTACCACTGAGAGATGATAAGCAGCTGTCCGTGGATGACTACAGAAACAAATTGTACAGCATCATGGCAAAGGGCAACCAGCCTTACAACAACCCATTGCCTAGGAAATCCCATTCTAGGTATGTCCTAATAATCCTATCCTAGTAATATTATAAATGCGAAAGTTTGTGAGGATGGATGTTTGTTACTCTTTCACGAAAAAACTACTGGACGGATTTGGATGAAACTTTACAGTAATATAGTTTATTCATCAGAATAAGACATAGGCTACAATTTATAATGATTTTATGTAATTTTGTTTTGGTCATGGTAATTTTGAAGTTAGAAATCTGGGATGTACGATGTGATAACTTCACATCGTACATCCCATTAAAAAATATAAGTACATATTAAAAAAAATGTCACATAACTTAATGTGGCAGACCAAATTCTACGCGAGCGAAGCCGCGGGCAAAAGCTAGTACTTTATATATGGACGGTTTCACTCCCGCTGCTCGGCTCCTATTGCTCTTAGCGTGATGGTCTATAGCCTATAATCTTCCTTGATTAATGGACTATACAACACAAAAAGAATTTTTGAATTCGTAGTTCTTGAGATTAGCGCGTTCAACCAAACAGACTTCCGCTTTATAATATTCATAATCACAGATACTTTGTATTCCATTGCCACAAACTCGGCTGACTTCTAGTTGTAATGCAATTGTATCTTTGTCAAGCATGAAATAGAGTTGGTATTTCTAAAACGTGATAATTATCTCAGTTCTTGAATTTAAAAGTAAAGTTTGTTGGTTATTACTTTGCACAAAGAGCCCTTTTCCTTTTCACAGTGAAAACCTAAAAATAGAACTTAAACTTGGAAGAATTTGTAAAATACTATAATTTTGTATCTATAAGTAAGTTCATCTAAGGTTTTTTTTTTTAATCACTGTCCTTCACTAGGAATTTGTCATGTATTGTGGGTGCGTTTACAAATATACACAAACACCCAGACCCGGAACAACTACTTGCAAATCATACAAATATTTGTTCCGTGGGTCGATCGCTCATCCGCTACACCAACCATGTCGTCAAAATAGTACTTCTATTTAAATCTTACCTACTATTTCAAACAGAATACAATATTATTTAACATTTTATTTCTTACAGCAACAAAACTCACCCTCTACCAACAACTACAAGCAAAAGCAGCAAGAGTTTTCACGAAACAGAACAAATAAAATCTTACGCAAAGACAAAACATTTAAGCGCATCCGCCGACCCGAAATCCCGACCAAAAACCAGACCACACTTAGAACGCCCCTTCAAAGAGCATAGACCAGACCAGAGTGTAGCAAAACCTCTTCGAGCGACAAAACTTTTTGAGCATAGACACGAATGGACAGAGAATACGAACTGTCAAGGAGATTATTTTCAGCCAGTGACGAGACAGACTCCAACGGAGTCTGGTTTTATGAGCGGTGGTAAAAAGGCCACACTTCAACATAGAAGGAATTCAACCTCCTTTTCGACGGTCACTATAGGAGGGGATGCGGATTATGGGAGTTGTTTGGGAAAGCAAAGGCATGGGGTTATAACTGCCAGTGCTTTGATGGACTTGAGGACAAGCATACGGTAGGTAAGCGATCTAGAAGTTAGGTTTGCGAATCTCTGAAACTGTAATTTTTATCACTAATGCTCGACTATGGAGTAAGTAGCGTTTTTAGACTCCATATGTCTTACTACAAAAAAGTTAAAGACAAGTGTTCAACAGATGCTTTTTGTGGTACGACGGTTATCTTTATGTCAGATTCTCAGATAATTGTCAAGTTGTAAAACTTTTACGTTTATATCACATACAGTTCAAATCTCATTGACACCTAAATCATGTCGTCTATCATTTCAGACTACAAAACTTATATATTTTTCCATAGTCGGGCAGTTAATATTGTGTTCGTAATTTTAGAGACTGTCATAAGAAGTCTACTCGTCGAAAGTTTTAATGTTGTCTAGTGCCACAAACTTATTTAGTCCAGTGTCTATAAGTGGAACTAGCGAAATGACCAAGTAAAGTAAGAACATCTGACAATTCTTCTTCACCGGCAGCGCCCCCGTCAAAGGCCAAGATAAGTTTGTGGAACTGTATGTTACTTTCGTACCTTTTTCTAATAAGTTTTTATATACTTGGAACTCTTTTTTATTATGTTAAAAAAAGTCAAGATACTTTTCACTTTATAGTCGCCATTTTTACTTTTGCCACTTCTGAAATTTACGCTTCGGTTTGTTTATGGTACTTACAAGAAGTAATATTTTCATAAATTATACTTCTCTTCTAATTTTGTGTTTCCATATCGTACCGAGAAATGCTGAGGACAATACAGTACCATTTCTAATTTGACCTTTTCCGGCTACTTATACGGCCTGTTCACGGCCTTGCTGCTGTGAGCTGGGACTTAGCGCGGGGCGGCAAGATCAAATGTATAGAACTGTTTGAAACACGCCATGAAGCGCCGCTAGTAGCGAATTCGCGTACTTACAATAGTTATTTATGCAACTGTTGTCCTGTTGTATAATCAGGGGTATTAAAACACGAATGTGGGTTTATTTTGATAATAGTATCACATGAGTGTTTTAATACCTAATTATAACAGTTGCATACAAGACTTTATCTACAATCATGATGTGAATCCTCTATAAAAGATTCTCATACCATAGGGTGTTGTACAGTGTTGTAAGAACTATGTAATTTCAAGATGGAGGGAAATAACACGATAAGACGAGAATCCGAAATTACGAATTAGTCTACAATTTATTGTTCTTTTTTCAAAATTTTAGCGATCTGGTGGTGTAAATGCCATTGCATGAGAATGTTCTTTTCTTGAAATTCATAATATCACGCGTTAGGATGATATAATGATCATAATCATTGAGTGATTTAATGTTGGCAATAAGCTAATTGTTATAGGTTCTTTTATAGAGGATTAATAACATGATAGTAGATAAAGTAATTAATGTCTTAGTCGCGCCACCCGCCCCTACTGTTTAGACAAAAGTTGTGAGCGGGCAGTTACAGCGAAAAGATTGACTTTATTCGATTATGGAAGCATGTACGGTTTTCGTCAACGTTCATTCCTTCCATTCAGTCTGTGTTATCATTTCTAGTCAATTTTGTTACTTATTTGTTGAAAAGTTGAGTTTTATTTTGAATTTAAAGGTTTGATTCCGTCCATTTTGACAATACTTCTTACGGTCTTACGTCTGTTGTATCGTCAGATTTATAGTCATCGGTATTTGCATGCCCTTTCTTTATTAAATGTTGGGATCGGCTTCAAATTTAACTGAATGAAGCTAGTATTAAAACTAGCCTTAGAAATTACGGGAAACCTTCTGTGAATTTAACTAAATCAAATTAGTCCGTCAGATCATTGTCAAAAAAAAATTTAAACGTTCTTTTTTTCTTTTGATGCGTAAACCAAAATTGAAGCAAATTGAAGAAAATTGGCAAAAGTCACAACAAGTGTAGCACTTTTTACTTGCTTCTGACATCACGAGGATCGTCGATGCACAACGAAGCATTGAGTGTGGATAAATATAATTCTTCTTCTTATCGTATGGTTGATGAACAACCTGGTGTCAGAGTTCAAACCGCCCGTAGGCCTCTGACATGGCTTCACACACCGTTGAAAAATCTCTCAGGTGTGCTGGTTTCCTCACGATGTTTTCCTTCACCGTTTTTAGCAAGTGATAATTAATTTATAATACGCACATGAATTCTAAAAGACATTGGTGCGTGCCGGGGTTCGAACCTGCAACCTTTGACTTGGCAGTCCAACGGTCGTACCACTCGGCTATCACTGCCTGTCAAAAAAATAAAATTTAAGAGATACGTGAGTTTAATGGGCAACTCGCTGTCCGACCATAGGTCGACGGCGTGTTGTGTTCCACGCGCGCCTCAAAGAGTGTCAGCAATATGACGGGGCCCCCCTCTAGAGGGCCAAAGACCGCCGCCTGAATTTTAGTCAGTACGAATCTTACAGTCCCTCCCGCTCTGCCCTGGGTGGGAGGACTCATATGATGACTTTACCAGGCAAAAAAAAAGAAGAGATACGTGAGTTCATTATGTACAGTTTGTATTTTGACTTTCAAATCTCAATAACTCTTTTCTGCCATGATTTAGAGGTTTGCTGCCGTATAATAAAATGATACACTTTTCACGTACTTTCATTTGAAATAATATAGATGGGAGTGTTTCAAGGAAAGGGACGGGGTCTCGTTCTCTAGTTCTTTGCAATTTATTTGATGCTCTCAAATTGACAACTTTCATTTAGCTGTTGCCCTGCGAAGATTGTCACCAATGCAATAATATAACTTAATATAGATCTGACGATAATACTCGTATATAAAGTAAGGCGTATGGCCGTATTGACTATAAGTATTAAAAATGTTAGTTAATATTCTAGGCTAAAATATAACGTGTTATTTTATAAAATTGAAAGTGTTTGTTTGCGATATTATAAATTAAATCCTACCCAGTACCTTAAAACAAAATAACTAACTATTTGCATTCCCCGTATTAGATTGAAATATCAAACACTGAATATATGACTTAAAATTACACTGCCATAGAAATATGTGAAAAAATAGACAAATAGATAGAACTTTCTAGATATATTCACTACGCAAGGATCCCACATTTCATTGAATAAAAAATAACAAATATACACTAGCGAACAAAAGTATGTAATCACCCCGATTCCACGCGATTTTGAGTACTTACGTAATAACTAGTTAAACATAGTAAAAATGGTACCATTTTAAATCTTTAACTAACAAATTACGTTATTATTTGAGGAGTTATCCCGGATCAATTCCAAGTAAGTGATTCCAGGCTTTTGCTTGCTAGTGTAGATTGTGCATACGGCTAAACATCAAGCTATGCAAAACTAGTTAATATTGGCCTCGCTTTACTAGATCTTTTTGCACAATGAACGATCAGCTGATACTGGTTTCATATAGCTTGACGTGCAGCCGTGTGTACATGTAATACAGCAGTAGAATAATCTACAGTATATTGAGTAAAAGAAAAATATATCTTTTCCGTTTACAAGGACAGTAAATCAGCAATAGAATTGATACAAATTTAAAATTAAAAGTCATACATGTAGTATTAGTTAATAAATTCAAATATTTAAAAACATAATTGCTCAGATATTTAGAAAATAATGTTGCAAACCAAGTGACCTTATTGTAATCAAATAAAGAAAGCAACTGAGGTTGATATTAAACATAGAAATGTTAGCTCAAGAAATGTAATGTCAATTCTTTGATTATTTTAAAGTAGACAAAGATTTAAAGCGTTAGATTACCTGAAAAAGTGTTCGAATTCCATTTTCAATATGAATAAGCGAGACACATATTTTGCGGTGTGTGGGGAATCTAGCGATTTAAATCCTTGTAAGGACCTACTTAAATAATAATCGAAGGGAAATAACTTTTGGCATGATGACGAATGATTTTAATGTAAAAATTCCTGCACATTCCTTATGAATTCGGAAACTTTAATTAATTTCATCATTTTATTTGAATCTCAATTTATGTTTAAGCTAAAGGCAAGCTATTGATATTCAGTTTCATAAATTAAATTAATGTAACGAATAACAGGAGATCTTAGAATTACTAAAATTAATGTTCTCCACTTTGGGTTTTTCAGTTTTCTTAACGTAACGTAACTTGGATAATAAGAGTTTTTGCCCTCAGAATTGGAAGGGTTATTTTCAACCCTGATTACCCCAGCGGTTGTTTTAAGTTGCATGTGCAGGAATATTAAAGTAACATGATTGATCTATACCCATATAGTGAACATAAATCTTTTGGCGTGTGGCGAAAATAGGAACTAACGTCGCCATCTTGTATTTCAATACCATTCACAGAATCACTTTCACAAATGTTAACCAACAGCGCCTCTCTGAAAACGTTATTCGAGCGTCAAATGATCCATGTCATATGAGGCATAGATAATTTCTATTTTGGTTGGTATGGTCTTTTGTAACGTATTTTACATGACGAATAAACGATTGTATGTGATGATGTGGTTTTATTTCTTACTAGCTATTGCGTTCAGCTTGTTTTGTTCCCCCCTGTAATAGCTTATAACCGTATTTCCTATCTAGCTCTGTACCAAATTCATCAAAATCGGTCCAGCCGTTTGGATGTGAAAACATATTCATAAGATTTCACGTGAATCCGTATCTTATCACTTATACTGAACTGTATAAGTAACTGTATGCCAGGCATGTATTTACACACTTTAGTACTTTCTTTTATAGTGTTAGTAAACAAAGATAGCTTAGAATGTACCATAGCCGAATGTACCAAGCTCTGCAGTAATGCCGTGGCAGCAATGCAGCTGCTGTGCAGTAGTGTCGCTCCGCCTGCCTTTCTCTAAAACGGCGTGTCATGTTGCAACATGGCGCATTAATTTCATCTTGTTGCACAGTGCCGGATCCGGGGGGGGCAGGGGGGTAAGTATGTACCCCATGCGCCAGCTTTCAGACCAAAAAAAAAAAGATTCCGAGCGTCTAGAATCCCCACGTTGTAGTAATGTCGGTCGCGGGACTGTACGCATTACCGTGACCCCGGAACGCAAAGGGCTATTGAAGGACACCGTGGATTTTAGTCGGTACGAGTCTGCCAGTCCCTCCCGCTCTGCTCTGGGTGGGAGGACTCATTTGATGAAATACCTTTCGGTTAACAGCCGAACGCGCTAGCCACTGCGCCACGGAAGCTGCTAAACTATTCACGGAAAGTAATCTATCAGCTACACGACCGGGCATATATAATGATGATGATGACGTTATCCAAGGCGATTGCTGCAGCTCCGTTGTTTATGTCGTGTCCGCATGTGGCTTAGGTAAGCAACAACTGAATGCAGCAAAGTATCTGGCCATCAATAAAATCTTCCTCTGCCATATTACATAACTTCTGCAACGTCAAAAAGTTGTCAAAGTATGTCCACGTTTTGTAAAACTTTACTTACAATAAAAAAAATTGTAAAATCATGATAATGAATTATTCTGTAGCGTACCTGCTTTATTTTATTTGTTTATTGATCAACTTCGATCATGGCTCGGGTAAGAGTATGGTTCCAGTGCTCACTTTGGATGAAACACCATTTCATAGTGAAAATAGAACAAACAGGGGCCAAAACGTAAGTTCTTAGTTAAAAGTATTTCATTGCGTAATCAGCCTATACCGTTCTCACTCCCGCGACACAGGTCTCGTCACTACGGCAAAATACAAAAGGAATGGGCCCCTATCTAGCATGCGGGCCCAGTGCAGGTTGGTAGATGTTAAATGCCTCCAAATTTTTGATTCTAGGACATTGTCTCACGATGTTTTCCTTCACCGTTTCAAGAACAGTAGTAATGAACCTGGCTGATCGTAGTCAAGTGAAATCTTGCATCCCGCCCCAGTGTGAGTGAATTAATGAAGTTTACTCCCGTCACAAGAACAGGAAGGCTATACGGTTTCATAGGTAGGTGATTCAACGCGAATGCGTTCGCGACGCAATTTAACAAGGTAATAGAAGCAACCGCTCCGTGCGGAGCGACGGGATAGAGTAGTTGCGTCTCGTCCAGTTTTCGCGAAAATATCAACTCAACTGATCGCGGCCGTTTCGCTTCGCATAGAGTTTCATTGATTGTTTTGTTTCATTCGCGCCGTTTCGAATCGCGTTCGTATTGAATCGCCTACTAGTACACCGCGTAAGTCCCAGTGCACCAGCACCTTCTAGAATAAAAGGCTTCTACACATTTCACGTCTATTCTCCTCTCACTCTCTTCCAGTATCTCTCTTTCATTAATCTAATAGGCAAGGACAAAGACACGAGCGAATTCTGGAGAGAAACAGACATACTTTCCTTGGTGAAGAACACCACATTTGGGATTGACTATGACAGGTGCCAGCAGGACGCTCAGGATAATAGCCTGGTGTATATCAACAGCCCCAGGACTGTGAGGCCTATCTGTAGGAACAGAGTCGGTAAGAGTTCTCCATATATTTGGTGAAGAAGAAAATATGAGGTGGAAGGGACATGGGTTACAATCTTTTACCATTTTTTTCTTATCGTGGTAAAACCATCAAATGAGTCCTCCCACCCTGGGCGGTACGGGAGTAACTGTCATACTTGTACTGACTAGAATCCACGGTGATCCTTCAATAGCCCTTTACGTTCCAGGATAACGGTTACCTGATGACACAGTCCCGCCGACCCGGCAGGCAATCTTTTACCATAGATTTGATTTTCGAGCGAATAATTACAACCGGACAGGCCGATCTTCGGGATTAAGCCGCGCTTACAGAAGTTAGTCTGTGGATGGGTGACTATCTGTCATAGCGAGTTTCCTCCGTGCCTCCGAAAGCATGTAATGCCGTTCGTCCCGGCTGTCAATTTTGGATCTTCGACAGTCAGAGTCAGAAGCTCAAAATTCTGACAACCAGTCTTACCATGGGGATGGGGTATCTATCTTAATATTCATCAGTTATTGGGTTGTGGAGGTCCGATAGGCGGTCGCTCCGTGTACTGATAACCAGCTGAATTAGGTTCGGCTTCATTAAATAAACTTTCCCCAACTTTTTTTCATAAACCACTTTTGCATACAGAGTTGATCCCACATCGTCGTAGTTTTAATAAGCCATGTTATTGCGACCGATTTCGTCCAGAAACTTTCAAAGTCAAGAATAAGACCTATGTTCATAACCATAAGTGTCCATGTTTGACCGGGAAACGTTTTCAAATAATTGGAACCTCCAAGGGTTTCAAGATGAGAAAAAATCTGAATGCAAGGCGAATGTTTTCTACGAAAAATCCGGACTACGACTTAAATAGTATTTTTAATATTATTTTTTTTTTATTTTTTTACTTGGTTTCTTTATTTACTTACACTATTCGTCCCTTAAGGGTGCTTTTCCACCGAATCGCTATAGCGCGGATTTCTATCACTATAAATATGATTGATCGATTTCAGCACATTTCGTTTACGCTTCCCTAAGGCCCGGTTTCAACGAAAGCGGAGATAATCGGAGCAGACAGGCCAAGTGCGGGAATGGACAATAAAATTGGTTGAAATTCACTGTCTCTGTCTCTCCTGTGACTGGCTGAGTTTTGGACGTCTCCTCTTCGCTTGTGTCCGCTTTGGTGGAACCCTGGGTCATGCTTATAGGCCTCGAGCTACACGCTAAAAGACACAATGTCTTTTAAAGACATTGACTGCGGAGAAGACCAATGACAGAAGTGGGCAAGCGCATGCCGCGAGTTATTATAACACGACTAGTACACGGTACTTATGACCAGAGGCGGCCTTACCCATTGTGAGGCTCCGGGCGGCAGGTCTTTGCGAGCTCCTTTGTCCTTCGTGAAAAGTATGTGATGCGAAAGTAGGTCTGGTTGTTTGGTTTAGGTATTTGTCATGTTTAAGGAAAAATCCTTAAACTGCAGGCCGATCTTCCGGGTTAAGCCGCGCTTGCCGAGGTTGGTCTCTGGATAGGTGACCATCTGTCATAGCGAGTTTCCTCCGTGCCTCGGAAAGCACGTAAAACCGTTGGTCCCGGTTGTCATTTGTAGATCTTTGACAGTCGTTACTGTTAGTCAGAAGTTCTAAAATCTGACAACCAGCCTTACCATGGGGTATCGTATTACCCAGTTACTGGGTTGTGGAGGTCCGACAGGCAGTCGCTCCATGTAAAATACTGATATTCAGCTGCTATACTGATATCTAGTTTGACTGGAAGCCAACCCCAATATAGTTGGGAAAAGGCTAGGCAGATGATGATGCTTAAATTATACAAATAAATCAAATCGCCACCCCCGGAGAACAAAATGATAACCGTCATTACCATAGTTTTAGTGTTATGTCATACTAGCTTTTGCCCGCGACTTCGTTCGCGTGGAATAGTGACTTCCGGCAGATTTTTTTAAAAATTTTATTTTTTGTAATAATAACTATCCTATGTCCTTTCTCAAGTTCCAAACTATGTCTGTACCAAATTTCACAAAAATCGGTTCAGTAGTTTAGGCGTGAAGAAAAGACAGACAGACAGAAAGACAGACAGACAGAGTTACTTTCGCATTTATAATATTAGTTTGGATAGTTTGGATTTGAGGTCTACGGTGCCTAATACATCTACACAATTTTTTTCGTGAATGTCCTGCCTGTATTTAAAAAGTTATAAAATATTGCAATAATATTCATCATCAATTTTCTACCCGAAAAATAATGTATCATAGTATTGGTAAAAAAGTTTCTTCATAAAATATATGCCAAATACTTTTACAATAGGATTCTCGGAAAATAAATAGATAAAATAAATTGTTAACGCTATTACCATTTTGTTCTCGTAATAATACATTTTAATTAATTCATTAAATGACCTGTAAGATAATTAATTTAATTATGACCCTAGAATAAAAGTTTAAGTTTCTGTTACCTAATTATGCAAATTGAAAATTAACTAGAATAAAATTGCAAATGATCTTGTTTTCCATTAATCTGGCATCCATTTTTCAATGAATATTATTGTAATGTAATATTGCAATATTCATAGGTTCTGGTAATTGCCGCGATTAAAATTGTAAGTGTATATTAATAAACTAAAACAGTACAAGAATTTTAGTATCTTTTTAAATTCGAAATATCTTTAGTTCAAATAACCTTAGTAAAACTTCTTTAAAAGCATTATAAAGCATAAAAAATTAGCTACCATTGTCCTATTTCTCGTTTCTCTACACAAATTAGTTGGCAAGATATAGTCGAAAATCAGTTTTTTATTTTTCCTGAAAAGTAGTGATTTTGCTATTACCATTTTATTCTCCGGGGGTGGCGAAATTTGAGTTTTAAAATATTTTAGACTAGCACTTTGCCCGCGACTTCGTCCGCGTGGGTTACGTACTTTCCTAATTCCCCCTTTTCACCCCCTTAAAGGTTAAATTTCCAAAAACCCCTTCTTAGTGCTCCCCTACATTATAATAGGAAGCCGTGTGCAAAATTTCACATTCCTAGCCCCAGTAGTTTCGGCTGTACGTTGATATGTCAGTCAGTCAGTTCTCCTTTTATATATATAGATAGAAGATAGATAGATAGATTGAAAGATTAACAAATACAGAGATGATAAATTGATGTTTGCGGCTTTTCCTAAGACTAAGATCTTTAATTAAAGCACAATAATCTAAGGAATAAGCTACGTCATTTTCGATTGAAAGAATAGTGAGGGCTGAATATATTGCGATAAAAGAGCAGAACATTATGTCCCGACTCACGAGTGTTATGCGATTAAAAAACCGATCTTCAAGTGTTTCGAGGCGCGATATTCAAGTACTACACTGAGAGATTTTTTTCGATAACCGCAAGCACAAAACGTGACAAGTCCGCGATTCGAAGTTAACAAGTGAAAATGTACGTAGATCGTAGTTAATTTTGGGTTATGATAAGTAAAACTGTACTAAGATTAAGAAAAATATAGAATAAAGTACATCTTATGGTAACATGTAACAGGTCCATTTACTAAAAAATCAACCACAGATGGTGTTATTTGCTGATGATACATCGTTAATTTTTAAAATAGATAGACGTGCACATAACCTAGAAAATGTTAATGACTCTATTTCTAAGGTTCAAAATTGGTTTACTCTGAATAATTTAGTTCTTAATGAAAAGAAAACTAAATGTATTAGATTCACTTTGCCAAATGTTAGAAGTAGCGGTTGCGACGTTTTTTTGAACGGAGTAAAATTGGAATTTATTAATCAGACAGTTTTCCTGGGAATCACGTTAGACGATAAATTACAATGGGGCCCCCATATAGCATCTCTAGCGAGCCGTCTTAGCTCAGCCGCTTATGCTGTTAGAAAGATAAGACAGTTAACAGACGTCGAAACTGCGCGTTTGGTTTACTTCAGCTACTTTCACAGCATTATGTCTTATGGCATTCTACTGTGGGGCCGGGCGGCTGACATTGAATCCATTTTTATTTTGCAAAAGAGAGCCATCAGAGCTATTTACAATCTACGTCGTCGCGAATCTCTTAGGGAACTATTCAAAAAGATTAATATAATGACAGTGCCTTGTCAATTTATTTATGAAAATATAATGCATGTTAGGAAAAATCTTCATCTTTTTAATAAAATAAGCGATAGACATAATTTTAATACTAGAAATAAAGATAAAATTGATCAACCTTATTTTAGATTGTCTAAAGTCAAAAAATCTTTTATGGGGTACTGTGTTAAATGTTACAACAAAATACCTAGCGAAATTTTAACTCTAAATGAAAGAAAATTTAAAAGTTACATAAAAAATACACTTGGGTCATTCCGTGGTTTCGTGCAAAAACCAATTCCACACGAATTTACCCATGAAGTTATTAGAAAAAGTGAACAGATTTTTGCTTAGAGGATAAAGATATAATAACTTTAAAAGTAGTATCACTAATATTACATATTTTTTAATTAAATATTTAAAAAAAAATGTAAAACTGTCTGTAAAATCATTCCACTCCGTTTCCAACTTGGGACTTCGGTAGATCTTTCGATGTTTATTTTTCTACATTCGTAATTATGACTATAACTAATAAGCAATATTAAACCTAAATGCCTGAACTACAATTTATGTATTCTAATTTTAAATTTATTACAATATTTATATGTAAAATGCTCCTTTTTCGAATTGTCACAAAAAAAACTTCATTACTATCCGTACACAGAAACTTCTTGATTTAAGAGAGTACGAGACGATCTTCGATACGATTCCTGTCAAAACGGGTTTACTCTCGTCTGTCGTCGCTGGTAACAGCGACGAGTGGACGTGCGCGTATTGTAGATAAAATTATTAACGATCTTCGAATTGTAACCAGCGTTTCGTCCATAAATCAACTCATCACCTTCCTTCGATTTCTCAAGGTACCGTTATAAGTAAATTATTATAAATATGTAATATGGATATCTCTTAAAGCCATATTGGTGCTATTTTAAAATCAAATTTTAAATGTATTCTACAACGAAGTTATCTATATAAATTGTGAATTTTTTCATTCATCTCCTCTGCATTACCATCCGTTCCATCCATTTTTTTTGCGGGAAGGTAATGAACAATTTTGGAAGGAAATGAAGAATTTTTATTTTTATTTAAAAATAATTGTGTTCCAGTATGTATAGAGATATTATCTACATAATACATGTTTTTTCGTATAATTTACTATTTCTTTTTTTAATTTCAGCATAAATATGGGTAAAACTCGTAAAAAGTCTCTTGTCAAGAGAAGAAAAATTAGCTAAGGATCGGCTACATAAACGAGAAAAATATGCTCAAATAAAAAACAATCCTGAATTGTATTCCTTACAGAAAGAAACAGGTTTTTTTATCGTGGTAAAATCATCATTCGCCCCGGCGCTGCGCCTCCACGCGCCACTCATAGACGTGCCGGAGGGCGGTCGCCTCCAGATCCCAGGGCAGCAATCCGGCAAGGAGGTTAGCCGATTCGCCGGCGATCGTGCGGTATCCTCGGACCATTCGGATAGCCATGACCCTCTGGCATGCGACCAGCTTTAGTGGTCGCGTCCGAATGCTTAGGGCTCACACAAGCGGCTGCTGCCCGGTTCAGCTTTGGGGCCAAACGTAGGAAGTGCCATGAAAGCACATGGCCTCCGTTTTGTTCAGTGCCACGTTGAGTCCCAACTGCCGGATCTTATAAGCGACTATCGCTACCGCTTGCGTCGCCAAGTCGGCCGCCGCCTGGTGCGACTCTCCTTCCGCCAGGACGAGCGTGTCGTCGGCATAACATATTACACCGACGCCGTCAGGGAGGTCACCGCGCAGCACCCGACCGATCCCTGCGAAACACCGCACGACATCTCCCCCGGTTCCATTCTCCCCGGCGACCGGGGTAGATGACGGCTCTGTCCGTCAGGTAGTCCTCGACTATACGACGGAGGTAGGTCGGCACCCAGTGATACCGGAGTGCCTTCCTGATGCAACTCCAGGGCAGGGTGTTAAAGGCATTGGTGATGTGCAAAGACACCGCCAAGACGACCCTGCCCCGGGATACCGCATCCCCCGACGTGAGGGCTCTCACGCCCATGATGGCGTCCACTGTCGAACGCCCCCTGCGGAAGCCAAACTGGCTCACCGCAAGGTCCGGGCCCACCCGATTCAGGTGCCCGACGAGGCGGTTTGCAATTACTCTTTTAAAGAGCTTGCCCACCTCGTCGAGCAGCACGATGGGCCGGAATGCGGACGGAGAGTCCGCAGGGCGCCCGGGCTTCTGGATCAGGACCAGTTTCCCCGTCTTCCAACGAAGCGGGAACTGACCCCTTTCCAGGCATGCGCTAAAGAGCCCCCCCAGTCGAGGCCCGAGAGTCCCCGAGGCCAGGACCCAGGCTTTTCCTGGCAGGCCGTTGGGTCCTGGGGCGGTATTTTTGGCCGTAGTACCGCCACTCTCAGGTCTACCTCGGTCACCTTCTACCTCCGACGGCATCGTCGGAGACGGAGCCATGGGCAGGAGAGTATGCTCTCCCCGCGATGGGAACAGGGCGCTCACCACGTCCTCCACGAGCTGAGGCTGGAGAGTGCGTCAACGGGGGAGCCCAGGAGCGGAGCTTTGACTCAAAAACCAAAAGATTGCTTACCTGTTATAGTTTTGTAATGCCTATTGTAGAGCAGGTTATTCTGTTTATTTGATAACTTTTAGAAGTTCATTTTTTACGTTATTTCTGTGATTTTGTGATTGAGACCAAAGATTCTAGCTTTTCTTATTACTATTAGTAAATAGGTAATACAATTATTTTCAATATTGATAAGCCAATGTTGTAAATTTTGTTTTCATCTCACCCTAGTTCATTACAATCCATGCAGTTTTCATCACCATCCTGTTGTTGATTTTCAGCTAGCCATATTTCAATGACTAAACAATATAAAAAAGTGCCTTCCACTTTTTATGAATGTGACGACGATTTTAACTCGAATAGAAAAAAAATATATGTCAAATTTAAATATTTTTTTTGATTCCGCGGATCGTCGCAATTTGCACGAAACGACGGAATCACCCACTTAGTAAACAAGCATATTATAAATTAGAAGATTATATTCAAGATAAAAATGTTTGGAAACATGCTGGTCCTGCTCCATAGTACAATGTAGGGTTTAAACAAAATCAAGCTTGTTGAAATTTGAATGCTCACACACTTATATTATATTTGTAAAATAGCTGTAGGTAATTGCAATATTTTGTTAAAATGTGAACACCATGTACCTTTGTGCTAATTTTTTTTTTCTTATTCATTTTTTTTTAAATAATATTTAGTCTAGATTTAAAGTACATTGCTTTCACATTATTGATGTCAAATGATGTATATAAAATTTTTGTTAAACATTTTTAAAAAAGAGTAAGTATGGAGTTTCTTGCCCATTCTTCTTCATACAAACCTACCCTAGCGAATGGGTGTAGAATCAATCCCATCCCATCCCATTTCCTTAATGTTAATATTCGACGTTTGAAAGTACCTCGTTGATGGCCTAATTGAAATAAATGATTTGACTTTGACTTTGACTTTGACTTTAACAATAACCCAAAGTTTACTTCCGTTTACACACATTTGTACTTATAAACTTCGAATCGCGTACTTGTCATTTTTTGTACTTAAGGTTATCGAAAAAAATCTCTCAGTGTACATAATGGATTTTTCAATTATGTTTTGAATGAATGAATTAGTTAACTAACTTAATTTTAATTTACGGTTATGTTATAACCTTAATAAGTAATTAAAGATCAAAATCAAAAGTTTTAAATAAAAATTATATTTATTTTTTTAAATTTTCTTGGGTTGTTGCGCGAGGCCCCTGTAGGAGCGAGGCCCCGGGCGATTGCCCCGTTCGCCACCCCCTAAGGCCGCCACTGCTTATGACTATACGGTACTCATGTGAACTACAAGCACGTTTGACGGCACGATTGGCGCAATGATTCAGCGATCGACTTCTGCGCAGTGTGCCGCGGGTTCGATCCCCGCACGGAACAAATATTTGTATTACCTGCAGGTAGTTGTTTGGGGTCTCGGTATTTGTGTATATGAGTTTCTATGTTTGTAAACGTATCCACGACACAGGAGAAAATCCTAGTACGGGGCAACGTTCAGAAAGAAAAAAAAAAACCAGTGAAGAGCATGCTCGTCGCAAAACGCATCGCCGGAGGTCATGAACAGGACCTTACGCTAATGTGCTCAAAGTATATTCAAAGAAAACAATTGCACTTAATTTTGAGTGGTCTATCCATATTTCTCAGTCATATTATACCTCTGAAAAGAAAAAAAGAATACTAACATAAAAGTAAAAAAAGCAATTTCTTGTAGATTACCAGCTGTGCCCCCAATGCCCTCATTTTAATAACCAAACAGAATGCGAGTTGTTCAGAGATTCTTGCAAGTAAGATACATTTTTATACTATCTAAGAAAGTAGAGCTTCATAACGACATCATTTGTTTCGTTCATTATGTTGTGGTGTAGCACCTCCATGCCTCGAAAAACACCTTAGCACGTAGAAATGCGTTTTGTCGACAGCAGTACAGACAAAATAACAGAATGCAGGAAGATGTCTATCGTCATATGCATACCGATGTATAAAATATAGAAAATACTTGTTTCTTCTCTTCAGTCGTCTACGGGTCGTGCTGTACTCGGCCATAAAAAACCAATAAATAAGTCGTATATAGATATATTTCTACTTTTGCAGCACTAATTTTAGTAAGGACTTCCCCCTTGTTACCAGGCCAACGTCTTTCTCACATATCTAAGTATTCAAAAGTTGTAACAATCTGTAAAACCATACCATATTTTAAAAGAGTAACCATGGAGTTTCTTGCCGGTTCTTCTCCATGAAATCGACCAACCCGAACCGAGCACCTGCTGTCGACGTTTTATAAGTGCCTTCATGGGCCTATGTGAAATAAAAACGTTTGATTTTGATTTTAATAAAATGTATTCTTTGGTAGAATGCAGAGAGAATTAGTCACGCTACACGCACCTTTGCTATTTCTCAGAGAACGTAGAGTGCATCCATCAGACTATCGCAGCTATTGTGACCGCAAGTACGGCAAATGGCGGGCCATGTTTGTACCTGCTGACTACTCGCAGTGCCGGTGCTGTGATGAATGTATACTCTATAGAGGTAAGATTCATTATGGCGGCGGTTATTGAGACCAGAGACTGAGAGAGCGCGAACGTGAGCGAGCTTGCTGACGACGCAACGCGTGCGATATCGAGTCGATAGCCGATTCAAATCGCACGTACATATATGCGATGTGATGAAATTCGACTGTGAAGAATGAAAATCAACCTAAATACTACGACATAAAGATACTGTCAATATAAAATGTTTTCTGGTAATGTCGCCAATGGCGCAATCGCTCGCCAGTATTTAGAACAGAATCGTGTGCATTGTCATTAGCACGTACACGAAATTCGATATGGAGCAGATCTGTGAGCATATCGTCAACCCGTGCGACTTCATTAGCAAACACTAGCGATATCGTAAATCGGTACACTGTATCGCATCGCATCATGAGCCAGCTCGCTTAGTTCAGTTTAGGCAATGTAGAAATCTGTTCATGAGCGACACAGAGACAGGAGACACTTTTTATAGTCAAGTAAGGGTCTTCTCTCTCAGTCTCTTGTCTCGGTTGCTTGTCTCTGTCGCGACGACAACTGGTACCTTTGAGTCTTGTTATAATGTTGTTAACTAGGAAACTAGGTTTGCACAAATCTTGGTACTGCATAGCATATGCAAAACATAAGACAACGTGCCAGAATGTAATTATAATTAATTATTAATATGTTTGGATGGATGGATGTATGTTTGTAAGTACATCTTGTCAGAACCTTCTTTTTCAATACCTAATTTTTATACCTACTTCTAAAATTTATTTTGGAGGAACTTGTACTTTCTGCCCTACACAGCTAATTTTTTTACAATTATTGCAGAATTGGACCAGTCTTGTGTCGAAGATGAATACAGTTTGGTGACTGATGAGATCTTGCCTACAACTACTATAGGTCTGTACAACTTTTAGGCCCGACTGCATACTATGGCTGGTTTTATTTTGGGTTGCCTGGGTTCGTAGATGTATGGGGTAAAAGATGCGTACCAAAGACGCGCGCTTGAGCATCGCTGTCCAGTAAACGCGCGTTTTGCGCCGGCGCTGTTGAAGCGCGAGCCGCTCGTGCGCTTCGGTAGCGCCGGCGTAAAACGCGCGTTTCTATCAGAAAATTTCTGATTAGTACCGAACCGGTTCGACCTCTTTCTACCGAAAACTTGCTTGTTATGAAGGCGGGTATGACGATAATATGTTTTATGCTACGTCCAAATATACATTTAAAATTCAACCTTTTCACAAATAATGTAAGGTTTCTCTATTTTTATATCATAATGCTTCATTCTTGACCTTTCTGAATAAGGTCAAAGGTGAAGAAAGTTACTTACGTCATGAAATATGAGAACTAATCTTAAAGAGGAAATCTTTTCCTGGCGATGATCCAAGGGAACTGATATTAGGCTAACGTTGTAAGTTATATGCTCCAGATTTCAGGGCCGGTTGCAATCAATATTGGGGTCACCCGGAGCAAGAGTACAGAGCTTTGAGATGCGATAAGATCCTGCGACGATGTAAGTTATCACCTTCCATGATACTTTCTTCCTAGTTCTTTCTTCCTAGTTTCACTGGAAATTAGTCTATCATCGTTACTCTCACGGACTAAATTAGTGGTACTGACCACTAAGTATACCAATAAATTGTAAATCTATTCGAGCACCTGCTGTCGACGTTTATAAGTGCCCTCATGGGCCTATGTGAAATAAAAACTTTTGATTTTGATTTAGTCCGTCAGAGTAATGAAAAATATTGAACATTTATCTTTTATTTTTTTTTAATCAATCAAATCAAAAAATTGTATAAAAATTCGGATTAAGGCTTCTGTGTGACGTTAGAGGAACGCACTGAAAATACCATGGCGTATAATGTGAATATTTAAAGTGTCGTACCTTCGTCAATTTTCAAATGAATAACGTGAGAGAAATACTGTTATTTTCATTTTATCTGACGGAGTAGTTAGATTTTTACTGCATACAAACTGGTATCTTTTTGCCCAAAGAATCAGTTTTAGAACTTCCAGGAACTTATTATGGAGTTTCTAGCCGGTTCTTCTCCATGGAAACGACCAACGACTATTTTATCGTTTCTAAGGTGACCATTGAGGCCCATGTGAAATAAAATATTTTGATTTTGATTTCTTGGCATTTTTGGTTCTACAACAAGCCGGTTTCGTTACAAACTTTTTTCTTTAAAGTTTTGGTAACAATGATCATTCTTTTTAATTTTCAGGTGTCCCTGTCACCGTACCACAGTTATCGAACTCCGCTCAGATTAGCATGTAAGTCACATTTATTTCATACTTGCTGTTACCAGCGACTTTGCTCCCCATCTATATCAAAATCTCACCATCTGTACCAAAGTCAATTAATCAGAATCTGTTTTACTGTTGTCGTGAAAATTGAATATATACCTACATACAATAATACAAACTTTCACATTTATAATGGGTATTTAAAACGGAGTAGGGGGATATGCCTTTCAACTTCAGTGTGGTTGTTATTTTTTTTAATTTATCATACATTTCGAAATGATTGAAGCGATTTTAATGAAACTTCATACACATAAGCAGTAGGTACTTAAAATACAAGTTTAAAGTAAGCACAAAATATTTTTATGATTTTTTGGGGGTCAGAAAAAAAAAACAGTAAAAATTACTGAGGGCAATTTTTGCCAAAACAATCATCATCTTCCTTGCCCTTATCCCATTTTACTTACCAAAGTAAAACTAATGTTGTTGTAATATAGAAGAAAAAAGGTAACATTACAAAAGAGGGTTTTTTTTGATTTTCGATTGTAAAATTTTCTCTTTTCATTTTTTAACCCACGGTCCGGTGTTACAGATAATGTAGCATCGAGCCCATTTACACGCTGCAATTGCATCATTATTTTATTTTTATCGTAGAGCTCGTAGGTTCCGCTACGAGCCTACTACGAGCGAGGACTGTCCGATATCTTGCCTCGGCTACACATGCAAGGACGGCCGAGTTCCCGAGAAAGACTGCCCCATGGGGGGGTTCCTGCCAGATAAAACCCAGTGTAATTGCTGTGGGCATTGCAGTATGTATCAACGTAAGTTGTCTGTCTCGCTCTAATTTACAGGTACCGGAGATGACATTCACCTATGGTCCGCTAGTTCATAGAGCGTTATCACACTCGCACGAAGCACTAATAGTCCGTTCATGACTTTGTCGCTCTAAGCGGTGAGTTAGCGCGGGGTGGCGAGCGATAAGATCAAATGTATAAAAATGTTTGAAGTACGCCACGAAGCGCCTTAGTCCGGTTAAGCAGCTCACAACCTCTTCTAGGTTGACCTGCGAGATGCCATTCACTAAAAAAAACCACGAAGCGCCAGTGGTGAATTCGCGAACTTATAATATAAAGATGCTTAGACCTAAGTCGTGAACGAGCTTTAAACTACCACAACCGACAACGAACTAGCGACAAAAATAAATAAAATAGGTGTAGGTATATTGTGTGACAGAGATAATGCCATATGAAGCCGAAATTAGCTGAACCTCTCTTTCCAAAAGTCGATGACGTGCAATATTTATCCGTGGTATTTAATGTAGTGAAAGTAAGAGATAGAGTTCTTCGAAGGTTCCTGCATATCAGCTCTATGCTATTCGCTATAAGACTCAGCGCCGCATCAGTGCTGAAGACAAACTTTGTATTTGTTGTTTGTAAACTTTATATTCTAGTGTTTCTAGTTGAAAACCTACTAAAGACAAATCACACCTTTAACGCTGCCGTGTCGCTGAGTCTTAGGCCTCATTCAAGGACACGCGTCGCGTCCCACGGAGCGTCGGGCGGAGCGAGCCGCCCGAAACATAAACATGAGGCGATGTACAGAGCGCTTAAGGAGAAGCGGATTTGCATGCGTTTGTTTTGATTTGGACGCTGCGTTGGACGCTGTTTGATCTATTACGTTATGTTTTGTTACTTTGGCTGGAAAGATCAAAGTTTCAGTCCCATGTTTTTGTCTTCCTAATTTACTAAGTTCTATCTTTTTGCAGAATTAAACCAGAAGTGTGCAGAATTTAAGAAGACATTTCAGAACGTCAACGGCACAGTGGAGATTGAGGTATGATTTTATCATTACATGTTATAAAACTAGCATTAGGATCATTCGGATAAAAAACAGATCTAGGCTATAACATCGCTGAATGTAAATTTTCTTTTAATTTGTTAGCTTAGTTGTTAACCTTATACAGTTTAGCATGCTGTGGTCTTAAACTGAAGGACACCAACTAAATACTTACCTCTTTTATCGTGGTAAAACTTTCAAATGAGTCCTCCCGCCCGGAGCGGGACGGAAGGGACTTTCAGACTCGTACTGACTAAAATCCACGGTGCTCCTTCAATATCTCTGTATGTTTAAGGGTCTTGGTTACCGGATAAGACACTCCCACAATACTAAGTATATACCTCGTGTTTACCTGTGTCAAAGATCTCTACAAATCTTTAGTTGGAAATTGGAGAAAAAAAAAGAAATACTTAGTTTAATTACTTTAGGTATTACAGGTGGAAGAAGAGTTCCTGGAGCCTGGCTGTGATGACGGCCTGGTCTGCAGACACGGGTTCTGCGAGGACATCCACATGGTGCGGCCCACCACCGGCAGTCGACGGAAGAGGGACGAAAATGAAGAGTTAGCTAAGGGTCAGTTCACACCGAGACGCGACGCAACGTGACGATATAGGAAATGTTTATCTGTTCGTGTAGTAAATTAAATTAGGTTTTCAGTCGCTAGTAAAATGTCAGCACGGCGCGGCGTTGCGTTGCGTAGCTTCATCGATGAAAGCACGGTTAGCGCAGTAACTGAGCGGTTGGACTGCTGCGCTGCGTGTCGCGGGTTTGAGTAGTTGTTTTGGGTCTGGGCGTTTGTGTATGTGAGTTTATATGTTTGTAAACGCACCCACGACTCAGGAGAGATTCCCGTTGTGGGACGTTTTTTTTTTTAAAAAAAATCGTTTATTAAAAATAAAGTTAGGTAGATTTTGTTAAATTGTGCGCGCAGCGTCGTATCTGGGTAAGAATTGATTCTAATGGTAATCTCTTCTTAGATTTGTGGTCCCAAGCGCTGCTGCTGAGCCTGAAATCTCGGGTTTGATCTCATAATCGGGTAAAGTGTTACTGGGATTTCTGCACAAATGATTGAGGAAGACTATTCTTCCTCTATAGTTTTGTCAGCTGCTTAGTGTTTTATTAGTTGACTGGTGTTTGCCCTTTGTGTTGACTATTATCGCATTTCAAGTTGGTCCATATAACTTCATGCGATGGTGGACTAGCGACCAGACGTTGACCCATTTGTTGGAATGTCCGAACTGTCCCTACTCTTTCTAAAAGCTAACCTTAAAGAATGAATAGATCACTTCTAGACAAGCGTGCTTCGGTCGACGGCGCGTTGTGTTCCAATCGCGCCTCAAGGGGTGTCAGCATAGTGACGGGGCCTGTAGAGGGCCAAAGCCTGTCGGGGTCGCGGGACTAACGAATGCCCCCGGGACGCGTGACCACAGTACGTAAAGGACTATTGAAGGACACCGTGGATCTTAGTCAGTCAAGTCTGAGTCCTCCCGCCCTGCCCCGGGCGGGAGGACTCATTTCATGATTTTACCACGTTAAAAAAATGTCAAGCGTGCTTCACTTTCGTCTACGTCGCTTAATATCAGGCGAGAGATTAAACACGAGCCTATTACTAAATAAAAAAATATATATTATCGAACTTTTTTCTTTGACGAATAGAGCCATGCAAGCGTGAACTGAAGTATTTCAAGAAGAAGTTCGGTCCTAATGGTCATCTACATTTCAACGCCCCTCAGTGCACACCATTGTGGTTATATGCTCCTGTGCAGGTATGTCATACAATCATGTCTTAATTCCTCCTCGAACATGTAGGGTTGGTCGCGCATACGAATATACTATTTGCTCTATATACAGGGTGTCCCAAAACTCAACGTCAAGCCGAAACGGGGTGACAGGATTGATCATAACCATCACGAGAAAAATCTGAAAAAAAATCTATCCCATGCAGTTTGTAAATTATGGGCATTTTAAGAAAAACCTAGAAATTTGATCAAACTGTACCATTTTTCGGTTATTGTGGTTATTCTTTTTTATTTTTGTTCATTTGAACTTTGGAAACGTAATCCTAAATAACATTTCTAGAATCCCAATAAAAAATAATGACACAATTGCCTCAAGTTTCCGAGAATTGAGACTATTTGTTAAACTACGAATTTAAAATTTTCAAGATTCGTCGACTTTGACAGGCCCTCCTATAAAAAAAATGTACTAGAGTGCCTTGGCAAGTGGCATTAAAAGTTGGCGCATTTAATCAGAATTCTAAAATGGTACAATACTTGTTAGTTCCATACAATAGAAAAGAGTAAAAAAATTAAAACCTCAAGTAACCCGATTTTTGCTATCACATTTTACTCAGTTAAAATGTTTTTAATTCGCACAAGCTCTAGGTAGGTTCTTAATTTTAAGACAAAATGATGAGAGAGATGGATAATGGGTATGGGTACGCATTTCGCAGTGCAAGTAAGAGATTTCCTTGACCAGGAATATCCGGGAAGGTGGATTGGACGTTCAGGCACTATCTTGTGGCCCGCCCGTTCACCAGATTTAAATCCCCTGGATTTTTTCTATTGGGGAGTTCTCAAAGAAAAAGTTTACTCAAAGCCCATTGATCACGTAGCCGACCTACGTGAACGCATTTCTCAAGCAGCTGAGGCGATCAACTCTCGAAGATATGCCCGACTTATAAGTAGATCTTTTTTAAGAAGATGTAGGGCTTGTATTGAGGCTGATGGTAAACAATTTGAACATTTATTGTAATAAAAATGTTTTTTCTCTATCTGACTTTTAGTCCAACAAACCTAATTATTTTACTAACTTTTTTTCACTTTGGTAAAAGTGGCGTCACTATCTGTCTCGCTCACTCATGACAAACATACCCATTATCCATCTCTCTCATCATTCTGTCTTAAAATTAAGAACCTACCTACAGCTTGTGCGAATTAAAAACATTTTAACTGAGTAAAATGTGATAGCAAAAATCGGGTTACTTGAGGTTTTAATTTTTTTACTCTTTTCTATTGTATGGAACTAACAAGTATTGTACCATTTTAGAATTCTGATTAAATGCGCCAACTTTTAATGCCACTTGCCAAGGCACTCTAGTACATTTTTTTTATAGGAGGGCCTGTCAAAGTCGACGAATCTAGAAAATTTTAAATTCGTAGTTTAACAAATAGTCTCAATTCTCGGAAACTTGAGGCAATTGTGTCATTATTTTTTATTGGGATTCTAGAAATGTTATTTAGGATTACGTTTCCAAAGTTCAAATGAACAAAAATAAAAAAGAATAACCACAATAACCGAAAAATGGTACAGTTTGATCACATTTCTAGGTTTTTCTTAAAATGCCCATAATTTTCAAACTGCACGGGATAGATTTTTTTTCAGATTTTTCTCGTGATGGTTATGATCAATCCTGTCACCCCGTTTCGGCTTGACGTTGAGTTTTGGGACACCCTGTATATGTATTGCACCATACAGCGCTGCTGACGTTAGTGGTGCTCTACGTTGGTATTTCTCACTAAAATTCGCGACCTACGGTATGTGACCGACATTAATGTTCTTTGTAAGTACTTACAAAGAAAGTGCGTGCAGCAACGATACTGCAACTTTTCGTGTAGTAAATAAAGTTAGATTTTCAGTCACTATTAAAACGGAGCGCGGCACCGCGCTACTTCAAACGAGTTAGATTTTGAGTAGGTCTATTAATATGTGCGCGCAGCGTCGCGTCTCGGTGTGGCTTGACCCTTAAACAACCTGTCCGATCGGTGAAGGTATTATTAGGTAGGTATCGGAATAAAATTATATTCTAGTAATTCTTTTTGGAAACTGACCTTATAGTATTGTCTTCTAATTATGCAGTGTCGTCGTTTCGTGTGTTACTGTGCTCTTGAAGATGGCAGCTTCATCCTCGGTATCAAAGTGCCGCGAGTTGAAGTCTCCAATATGAATTGTGGTTAGTAACCGAGACTTCGACTATTGACTTCGACTTCGAGTACCTAAAGTTTTGATTCGACTACGATTCTCTAACTCAAAATGGCTTTGAGCTAGACAATAGCACTGCAAGTCGGAACCGATCACATAACACGCGGCCTCCGAACTCCAAGCCGGTGAAATGTTGGGACATTTTCAGCCACCTTTTTTATGTATTTATTTGAATTTAAATAGTTTTGTTCTCGGCCTTAGCACTCATCTAGCTCTGAAGCTAAAATGAGGCCTAAGATGGGGCGAAATTATACAGAAGGAACTGCAACTCCTGCACCGACAGTAAAAATGCTTGGCGCCGGAATCCGACAGGATGGTAATCGTGATCCTGGCTCTGGTGACGCATACCACCGCCAGCGGGATCGCTCAGCCATCTCCGCAGGTTACATATAGGCAGCCTGAGGTGTCGCTCGGGGTGAATCCCACCCCTCTTGAACGTCTTTAAGTAAATATCCTTTTGCTATCATACATAGATACATAAACTCACGCCTTTTTCCCATGGAGGTGGGCAGAAACTACAGAGCGCCACCTGCTACGATCCTTTCAAACTCCTTTGGCCTCATCCACGTTCAGACATCTGGTCACACAAGCACGACGATTGCTAGTACTACGCCCCCGACCTTTCTGAAGCACTACGCCAATAAGGCCAGTGTAGGTCTTCCTAGGGCGTCGCCTCCCTGTGTTTCCACTAATCTCTGCGTTATAAATTCCTTTTGTTAGTTGCAGTTTCTTTTGGCTAATATTTATAAATATTATACGCATTAACGCATGCGTCGCGAAATTTAAAGATTTTCACGGAAAGGAAAATTAGAATTTCGCGTAGACGCTTTTGAAGGTTATTAAATCCTTTTTTTGCGCAGATTGTGCTCGAGAACGGTGTCGTACAGGATCCGATGTTCAATGTGATGGCTACGGTAACTATAAGAAGGCCATATTCAGTTCCGACCCAGAAGAATTGAAGAAATCAGAGGGTGTGATGACTGAACGTACGTATCAACTGGTTGCATCTTTACTATCGATTTTATGCAAGTGAATTGCTTTTTTTATGTAACGATATGTTCGCGTTTGACCACTATCTCGCCTTATGGTAAGATGTGTGGTCGACGGTGAAGCACGCTTGCCTAGAAGTAACCTGTTCACTCTTGACTTAAAAACCCCAAGGTTGTAGCTATCAGGGAATATAGACTTTCAGGGCAGGGAATTCCACTCCTTAGCTGTGCGCACAATAAAAGTATTGACAAAATACTTTGTGTGTACCAGAGGGATGACCACCATGTTATTATGGCGCTTTGCCTTACGTCTTATGTCGCGTCGTAATTTGCTAAAAACGGTAAAAAAACGTTCAACGTTCTGTTATTTTGTCCATTCTTACGTAGACCCAGACCAAAACCCTTTTGTACGGTGCCATGCTACTTGTGCTGTGATATTTACCTACCTACATTGCCGCGAAGTTATGTTAATAGGGTAGTATTTTGCATAAATAAATTGAAAAACTGCTTAGTCTGTCAGTTAGAGTTTTGAAAAGTAATGAACAGGTATTTATTCATTTTTTAAATTATTGAATATTGACAAAGATAAAACGCTTCGAGATTTGGGACGGCTTGTGACGTCATAACGCCTGTATAACGTTTTGTGATTCTTAGAAGCGTTGTATCTTCGTCGTTTTTGGTTTACGTAACAAAAGAAAAAGAGCGGGTCAAATATTTTTTGTAACCCAGCTTTCGGACTTATTTTTTTTTTGAGTTTAATTGCCTATTTATGATATGTCTCTGTATTCAATAGGTAGTGAGCCGAGGTCAACTACAGGCGTTAGCGTGATACCAATCAGCACGCCGACCACGACGAGCCCTCACACCAAAGATCAACAATTAAAGGAGAGAAATTTAGAAATTAAACTGGTTGTTTAAACACTTCCTAATTTATTAAACAGTAGTTGCTTTATTTATTTTGAAATTCAAATTTCAATTCAGTTACTTTTGAATTGTCAAAAGACAAAAAAAAAAAACAAATTCTATAAAATTGGTTATGGTGCTACAGTCCCAATCACAAGACACAATAAGTGATGCAGAAAGTACTGTAGATGCCCATTCCAAAGCGTAGATCTCTATGGAGAAGAACGGGCAAGAAACTCCATGGACTCATGGATCTTCAAGCATACACTTTTTTTTCGTCATGGTAAAAACATCAAATGAGTCCTCCCGCCCTGGGTGGGAGGAGAGGGACTCTCAGAGTTGTTTAGACGTTTTAGGGTCAGAAGTACCTCATGAGATGAACCCGCAACCGCGGCAGGCTTTGACCTTCTAAGGCCCCCGTCAGTTCAAGCATACACTTACATTTTATTTTAAATTCATCTTAATTATCACAATTTATAAATAAACCACGTCGTTTTTAAAGTAATACCTACAGTGAAAGATGAATATTAATTATAATTTTATCCTCTTTTGACGGCTGTTCTGCCCTACCTGGGCGAAAAAGCCGTCAAAGGAAGTTAAATTAGTCATTTTTGATGATTTTATCAACCCAAAAAAAACATCATTTCGGAGACCCAAGTTATCTTTGGAGGTAACCTTTGATTAAATGTGATAGGGGGCGCCCCTATTGCCATCAACCGGTCACAAAATCTACTGAGAAATTCCTAAAGGAAAATCTCAATAACACTTTATCCGTCCTGGGAATCGAACCTGGGGTCTCAGCAGTCGAGCTGGTTGCAAGAGCTAAGATGTCTCTCCATGTAATATACTGATCTTAGTTGCATTCAGTAAGACTCGACATGCCTATAAGGTTCTCATTGCTGGGACACAGGCCTCCTCTCAAAAAGGGAGTGGGCTGTTATACAACATGCGTTGGTTCTTCTTCTTCGTTTTGTCGAGGATTTCTTTTAATTAAATGAGCTTCAACGAAAACTCTGCCATATTTACGGCGGTGCTGGCTGGTGGCCTCTGACAGGTCCCTTAAAGTGCAGCTGGAATTACTCAAAGTACAAGTGAGGAGGTGGACCATCGTTTGTGATGAGGTTCCGCAGTCGCACCTTTCTTCAACACAGTATCACCACCGGACCATGTTGTACTGCAGCGACCAACCTGGCTTAATTCGCAAACGGATTAAGGTCTTTCATGTGGGTCGTGGCAGTTGGTGGCCTGCTGGAAGTGTTTCTGCAGGCTCAGCGTACTGTTCCGGAGGAGGATATCTGAGGAGCCACAACTGTTTTCGGGCTTCCCCAGCCATGCTATTGCTGACTAATTTAGTGGACCTGAGGAAACTTTTGCGACTCCTTAGTTTACCTCTTGACGTCTCCATATTGTTTAGAGGATGGCGTTTGTCTGTTTTTTTTTGTACTTTTCAGAAGCGTATGTCACGTTTCTTTGAACAACCTGGGGGGCCACTCCTGAAAGTAGGTTTAATGCAGCTAGTAGAGCAGGTTTAAGGCAGCCAGAGATTATTCTGCATGTTTAATTTGCGTCGGTTTAAATGCATTCCTCGTTTAACCCATTAACATTATAATGTTAGATAATTATCTACGAGTATCACTACAAATCACTAAATACCTACGTCTAACTAGGTACATAACTGACACTTTAAAACCCAAGGTTATGCATTCAAAATGAGGTGGTCACGCATCCCGTCCTCGATCGTAGTCTCAATGTCATTTTAATTTGGCAAGATTACCTTCCGCGTTGCGCATGCCCGGACAACAGCTGATTCTGTTATATCAATAACATACCACGATTCTCTTCAAATACGACATGTAAAAGAACTTGGTTAATTGTGGCAGAAAAAGGGAGTTTCGTAAGGGGAAAGGGAAAGGTTTTTTATAGGGTAATATCGGTCATTAAATAACCTTCACCTAGCGTCTGAAAGCGGAGTATTTCTGGTCGCCCTCGTGACGTTTCATGTCACGCTTGTGAAATAGTGTTGCCAGTTTGTGAAACTTGCACGGTTTTATGTTAGTTGTTCTATTTTTACTATAAGATTCAATTACTTACGAAATTGCCGGCGCGGCTCTGACAGCAATCTTGAGGATATATAAATTCACAAATCTACCCAGGCTGTTCTGACTTTTTTGGGATGGACTTCCAGTCTAACTAGATTCGGCCGAATACAAGCATTAAATATGGAAAGAGAGGCGTGTCTAATTTTTAGAACCCTGTTACTGGTTAAAACTACTTTTTGGTAGAACTAGTCAAAAATTTGCAAATAATAAAAAAATTATTAAAAAAACAAAAAACCCGACTGCCTGAAAAAAATTTAAATAACTGAAAAGGTAAAAACAAGGTAAGATTTTTTTTTTGGTTTTTAAGCGATCGTAGTGGACATTTTTCACAAACGCAGTCGGAGGCATCAGACACAGTGTACACGATGACTCAGCAGTAGTTAACTCAACATCATTGTCGTCATGTGAACATTTGATGCCTCCGACTGCGTTTGTGAAAAATGTCCACTACGATCGCTTAAAAACCAAAAAAAAAAAATTCTTACCTTGTTTTTACCTTTTCAGTTATTTAAATTTTTTTCAGGCAGTCGGGTTTTTTGTTTTTTTAATATTTTTTTTATTTTAATGTTTTTAGTTTTTGCGTAGAATGAATTTATCGCTTACGGGAATTTCATTGTTAGTTAGGACAATTATGAAATTCTCGTAATCGTTGAAAACTCTAACGTTCGCTAGATGGCTGCCTCCCTGCGTTAGCGGGATGGCAGAGCCAAATAGGAAGATCCAAAATACACAACAACTAAACATAAGCCCGAAGGCATTAATGAGTTTAATGGGAGTTTTAGCCAGATAAACTGTTACCGCCTTCACCGCGTGGAGCTACTCCCAGCTTATGTTATTAATACTGCTGCGCACACGCCGCACGCTTGTTGTCAGTTGCCCAGGGTATATAAATGTTGTCTGCTCACACACAGGGACAACAACAAACAGCTCGGCAATATTGGTATATTTATCTTAGGTTTTTGTTTGAAAATATTTTGTTGTTTTTAGCATTTATCACTCCAAATTAAATTGAAACATATGAGTTATATATATTTTGGTAAACCATTTTTATAATCCTTTATTTTGATACCCCACTTGATAGAATGCGAGAGATTTATAAAAATATTTTTAGTTCGGAACCCTTTGCACGCGAGTTCGACTCGAACTTGGCCAGTTTTATGTACCCAGTGACACTCTCACGTTTAAGACGAATCTAACGACACCTCTCAAGTTAAAATCCATCAAGCCGTTTAGGTTGCAGAGCGTGCCAAAGAAATATACCCACATACATACATACATACATACATACACTCGAAAAACATAACCCTCCTTCTGGCGCAGTCGGGTAAAAACATAACCCTCCTTCTGGCGCAGTCGGGTAAAAAGGATGAAACTCAAATTATGTTATCACTTATCAATTTACCTACAACATTTCTGATAAACATGTTAATAATCTTATTATTTAATTTAGCTATTCATATTAAATGAAGTAGGTAAGTACATTCTAATTAACCCTCATAACGTTCTAAAAATATGGATTACAGGACTAATAATTATTAGTCATCGTAGTCTTTAAGCCCTATTATTTATTGATTTATCAAAAAACACAATATTAGAAATACCTTAGTTCCTAAAAGTTCATTGACCTACTCTTCGTCTTGTATGTCGAAAATGACAATTCCACATTTTCCACGCGGGGAAATCGTTTTCAATTCTCTGGCAACTCTGCTTGCATCGGGCAGTCGATACTGAGCGCGGGATTGAACGCGCGGCCGTGTACAGCGCTAAGTAAATACATTTTGCGAATTTAAAACTGATTAGAGTTCAGTGAAAATGCCTAATATAATAAACGAAGTAAAATTGGACTTCAAAGATGTGTTGTTGCGACCAAAACGAAGTACTTTGCGGAGCAGAAATGACGTAAGTGACAGTTTTACTTTTTAATTTTCTTAAACGTTACTGATCAGGGTTTTGTGGAAAATGCCTGGACGTGAAAATTTTCTTTAGCGATATTTATAACTTTTACTTTTTTATTCTGTTTATTATTTATGTGTATTTGTAAAGCATTGTCTGACATATAATAATAAAATAAATTGTATTCATTTATTTTTTAATGTTATATTTTAGCTATAAATCTGATGGATTACATAAATAAATAAAAAATACATTAACGCCTATATTCTATTGTAACGAAATTATTTATACAAATTATAAAGACAATATTTGGATTATTTTCAAATATCGTAATATAAACGCATCGATTCAGTACCTCAGGTGTCTATTTCAGAACAATTAGGTAACCTTGAATAAATAATCTTTGCTAAACTGACGTAGCAATGATTAGGAAAAGAAAATCGAATGCAAGCTGAAGTTTTTTTCAGTACTGAACTTTTTTATTAACTGAATAATTTATTTAAAGGAATTATTAGAAATGTAATGGACCACAGAGTATTTTATAAAAAAAACTACAGTCTCTAAATTAATTACCTACTAGCGTCATTGAGACAGAGAACTAATACTTAGTTAAATAATAACAGTCGCACGAGTTACGCAGTGCTTGCTGCAGTTGGTCAGTGGCTCCTCTCACGTTGTGGTTGTGAGTTCGAATCTGGGCAAGTAATAATCATACGTACTGAGTTATATATCTTACGTACTGAGTTGAGCTTCCTTTCTCTGCCTCCTGCTTGCACTGACTGAACAGGTCCACTAAAAGTTTTCTTTGCAGTTCTTTCTTAAAAAGACCATCTCAGGCGAGAACATACATGGTCCTCACAGGTGTTGACGAAACAATTTTCCGATTGTTAGACCATTATTTATTCATATTTTTTTTTTTTTTTTACTATATTTTTTTTGTTTTTATTATACAATCTGACATGTACGAATTTATTTATTTTTTACAATCTGACATGTATGATTTTTTTTTTATGTTTATACAAACTGACATAATAATTATTATTATTTTTTCATATATATATATACATTTTTATTTCTATTCTTTGTGAATGCGAGGACCCATGCGAGTCAAGCTGGTTTTTTTTTTATAATCATAGTGATTGTCTGACAGTTTGAGTAACTTAAGCGGCCTACACAAGTGTCCTTTCTTTGGTATTGTTCGTCGTGTCGTTGAGCTCCTTGAGTTATGAGTCGAGCTACACGATAACTGACAAATGCTTGCACTGACTGGACAGGTCCACTCGAATTTGTGTGGTTCTTTCTTCAAAAGACCATTTCAGACACTGACCTGCATGGTCCTCGTATAGCCTGATTTACATATAATGTCTGGACTTCAAAAGAGACTGCGACCTCTGAGTTTGTTTCGGCTGTTTCTTCTCAGAGTAGTCAGGTACGAAACACCGGCCCCTTCTAGTTTTATAAAAAGACGTGTAAAAGTGTTGATATAACCTACTTGCATAAATAAACATCATTTCATTTCATTTCATTTCATACATCGCTGATTTTGCTATGATTGTGCTATTTGCTAACCGAACAAAGTAGGGAAAAGGCAGAGGATGATATAAATTCCTTGCCAAATAAGACTAGCTGTAGGTACTACTCGTAGAATCGAAGATTTTCGACGGAAGAATAGAAAAAATGACAGAATAGAAAGAAAATTTCTATCGTCGAATGGCGATGTTTAAAATGTAGAAAATTAATATTTATTTTCATCAGTCGCCTACTGCCCTGTAGAGGGCCAAACCCTGCCGCGGTCGCGGGACTCGCAAATTACCGTAACCCCGGTACGTAAAGGGCTATTGAAGGACACCGTGGATTTTAGTCAGTACGAGTCTGACAGTCCCTCCCGCTCTGCCCTGGGTGGGAGGAATCATTTGATGATACTGATACTTCCCACCCAGGGCGAGCATGAGTCCCGCCACCGGGCCAGAATACCATGGGGAAAAAGTATCTATCGTAGTTAAATTGACCCATTCTGTGCCATTGGGATTAAAATAAGAAGGTTTGGAAGGAGAAAGGGCCGTTGCGCAGCTGTGGGACACAGAACACACTATAAAAAAAGGGCAAACAAAACAGACAAAAAATTCAATAGCTTAGTCTATTCTTTAGTAGAATTGAGATAGAATTGTTCATGATAATAAATAAATAAATAAATAAATATTCCACAACTATCACACAGCGCCATCTAGTCCCAAGCTAAGCAGAGCTTGTGTTATGGGTACTAGACGACTGATAAACATACTTATATATTTCTAAATACATACATATTATAGATAAATTACACCCAGACACAGAACAAATGATCGTGCTCATCACACAAACATTTGTCCTGGGTGGGAATCGAACCCACGACCTCCGGCATAGCAGTCAGGGTCACTAACCACTAGACCAACAGGCCTAAATAATGAAATGAAATGATGTTTATTTATGCAAGTAGGTTATATCAACACTTTTACATGTCTTTTTATAAAACTAGAAGGGGCCGGTGTTTCGTACCTGACTACTCTGAGAAGAAACCGCCGAAACAAACTCAGAGGTCACAGTCTCTTTTGAAGTCCAGACATTATATAGCCTGATCTACAGGCTATACGAGGACCATGCAGGTCAGTGTCTGAAATGGTCTTTTGAAGAAAGAACCACACAAATTCGAGTGGACCTGTCCAGTCAGTGCAAGCATTTGTCAGTTATCGCCAGCATAAGCGCGTTGAGCCCCCTCGCTTAACACGCGTTACATGAATACGATTGTTGATCGATTTAATTTTGCATAAGAATTCCTTAGTGGCAGTTTGGGCTATTCCATTAGACTCATAAGCCTACAGGGGTCTATTCCGGCAAAGTGTGGGAGTTCGTTACGCCTCTACATATCCCTTCCAGGAATAGAAGCGTACCTAATGTTTGTTTATTAAACGAGTTAACAGTAATTGATTGGTGTATGTCTTTAATTGTGTGTAGGCGGTAATATGTTGCAGAACTGAATATTCAGTACTTTGTTCTGTTTAGAGTAACTTGTTACGTAAAACTGAACGTATAAATCATAAATAAGAATAGGTAGAGACAAGTCCGTGTCTTTTTTAATGATTTTTAAGTCTCGTAATTAACTGTAGCTCTATTCTATAATGCGATTTTTGCCTCAATGTAAATCATGACATGACCCGTAGCCGACTGAAGAATAGAAACATATTTATTTTTAAATTCTAATCGTCGTTGCCTATATCCTATATCGGAAGATTTAATAATATATGTCGTTTATGATATAAATCTTCCTATATTCCGTAAATAACTGATATTCAGCTGCATATAGTTAAACTGAAAGCAGACCCCAACATAGTTGTCAAATATCTAGGCAGATGATGACATCACAAAACTATTTATAATTCTAGATAAGGGGCTTCCTGCAAAATACTTTGTTGGGGGAAGTACCGAATCACCTACAAACTATGCAGTTCTGATTTGCCTATTTTTTGCATATAAGCAGATTGCTTTATCATAGATTGAAGGGTATAGTATAGACAGTCGCACGTCTGAAGGAGTTGTCACCATAATGCGTCATATACACGGTTCGATTTCGAAATCGACTGAAAAATCGAACCACAAAAATTGGTCACAGTAAGTAAAATTTGTTGTAAAAAACTAGTTCCAATGTCATTTAAACGTTCGATTTTCACAGCACGGCAGGCTGCATGACAAGTCGCCAGGTAAATCGAAAGATCAATCCCTTTAAATGCCCCATTACTGATGGAGCCTAGGGCTATATGCCTGCCACTGAGTTACTGGCAAATTTAATGAAAATAGATTGGCTTTTAGTCCGTATGAGTCTGACACTCCCTTCTACACTCTACTCTGGGTGGCCAGAGGGAGATGTCATGCGTCGATTGCGCACCCTAAAAAAGGCAATTACTGTTTCCGATCAGAAATTCCATTGTTAGCTCCAAAACTCAAATAGCTGTTTGTTGGTTGAACTGGAACTGAGCTGGTCATATCTGCCGCATGCAGGAGGAGCATTGGGCTAAGATAACTACTCTATGGAGCCCAACTGGCAGGAAACGTCAACACGGCAGGCCCAAAAGGAGATGGCGAGATTAGCTGGACTCACTGGACTGGACTGCTGGACTTTTAAAGGGTTGGCCTAAAATCGCGGTAAATGGCGAATGATGGAAAGAGGGAAGGGAGGTCTTTGCCCTGCAGTGGGACAACGTAGGCGTATTTAAGAACCCTCCAAAAGTCCGGGATCCCATGATCCCGAGATCTAACAATAACCTGTTTCCGAGCTGCCTTTCAAATATCACCAATAACATAAAAGATTGCCCGAAAAACATTAATCAAAAACCAATAAAACAGGCGAGCAGGCCACGTCATTATTTCGTGACAAGCTGTAATATATTGCCCTCTTCGCATTTCCATGAGCTCGTGACGAACCGATTTAGAACCCATTACATTATTATTTGAAGATGGGCCATGCCTCTTTTTTGGTGTATTTTACATATATAATGTTGCTTATTTGAATTTAAAAAGGACTGTATGCTTTGAAGTAGGGTGGCGGGACTGCCTCATCAGGTAACCAGGTACCGTGACCGTGGAACGTATAGGGCTAGTTGAAGGGCACCGCAGGGTTTAATCAGTACGATTCTGACAATCCCTCCCGTCCCGCCCTGGGTGATTCATCAAGGCAAAAAAAAGATTCAGCAATGAAAACAATACATAGATAATCAAATGTTCTGTTTTTTGGGTTGATTGCCAGATGATTATCAAATGATTTTGTAGCGAAATACATGGAACAGCACTAATAACGCCCATTATGACCTTTTATGACACGGCGTTTATCTAAAAATAGAATCCATTTTCAGGATCGATTTTTCGTTAGGTAAGGTAGGGTTAGTACACAAATGTACCCTTATTTGTACAGACAGGTTAGGTATGGTACTTGTTTTTGAAATTAGGTCAAAAGGAAAATGGAAATAGGTTATAGACAAGTTTCGCGGTCAACCTTAGTTTAACTATCTCTTTTGGGTTAACCCCTCTCCAGAGTTAACAAAGTGATCGGCAATTTTCTTTGTCGTACAGTAAATTAAAATACCGAACAGCTATGCTATTCTCTAAGTCGTCGTCGACGAGCTTGTTGACGAAACTACAGCTTGTCTTCAATAGATTTTCAATTTTACTGCGAAAAGTTTGAAATGTATTAAAGATAAATTGTAATTTCGATGCTAGGGGCCACGCTTATTGCTTTAGAGAATATGAATATATAATAAGTCTTGAGCTCCGATGATCGATTCGGAAAGATATGATTAGCTAGTTTTGGTGTTATCTCTTTTACACACTACCAAAGGTTTCTTGCGATTAAGATAATTCTTTAAGAAACAGAAACTAGCCAACAGCAATGGGTCAAAATGGCCATTATGAAAAGCTCTGATGATACAGCCAGAATGCGAATGGCTGAGCGAGCTACAAAGCCAAATGAGGACAAAACCAACTTCTAGTGGTCCATATAGACCCTGTATCAGAAGATTTGGAAGTCATGGGGAGAGCTGTTTGTCCAGAAACTGTATCGTCATATCAAAGGTAAAGGCCTTTAAACTAACATTAATAGCTAAAAGGACAAGATAGTCAGGTATCCGTAAGTCTATAGAGGTATTGGTGTCGATCATGTTACCCAAAATGTAGGCTGTGGAAGTGAGTTAAGTAGTCACTCCATGAAAAATACTCGTTGTTTAACAGTCGGGTCGGGTTACATGCATACCATACAATATCAGGAACAGAAAGACTGAACAACAATTATAATAGTAAGTCGTTTGAGCATGGCTCTGCCCATGAAAGCGTCTATAATAGACGCAATTCACCTTGTTTCGGTGCGGAAGACGCGACCCGATATAGTGATCTAAACTAATTGCGTCAAATGGCGACACGTGATCGGCTTAAATCGATCTGTGTCGGCAACCGTCACCATTGCTTGATCAGACAATTTACAGTTAAGAAAAAAAAAGATCAGGAATTAAAACAAAATAATAACCAGCAGCTGATCAGGCGATTCGAGCGGAATAAAGCCCTCCACACCCACATTCTATCTGCTAAAAGTGGCGCATCGCACGGTTCAGCACCTTTTAATGTTGCTCATGTTATTTTTCAAAACTACACTAGGGTATTGCATTTTTGAGAACTCTCTTTTCTGCATATAGAGTCTAAGGCGGTCCATTATGCGTTATGTGGGAGGGTTGACCTCGTGAGTCAACCCAGCTCCTTCCAGAAGCTCGGAAGTCTCCTGGGATGTCCACAGGATTTTTGGAGTGACTTCCACATGCCTCAGCGTACCCAACACCTACACCCTAGTGTACGCTCCATCCAAAAGTCTCTTGGGACATCCACAGGCTTCTTGGAGCGACCTCTATATGCTAGGGTGTACCTGTGTGTCTTTTAGCGGACGCCTAAGAAGTGCATATCAAGTAGTTTCGAGCTATTCATTGTGTTCTAGATCTACATTATGCAACGTTACCCGTTTGAATCATTGCCAAAGTTTCCCGTTCCTGTTTATGCCAGATATGTTAAGTGTCCAATACCGCGCCATGATGACTCATGTTGGTAAACAAAAAGTAATTGATATTGTTACGGTCTGATAAACGATTGAGAAATCGTTCAATGACAATCGCTAGTTCTGATAGGAAACGAAGCAAAATAAGTCAAAGCTCAGAGCTATCTGTATCATTTACATCATCATATTTCTAGCCGAAAGACGTCCTCTCTTCATCAACTACTTTTTCCCAACTGTCTTGAGGTCGGCTTCTAGTCGAAAGGCATGCATCTAATTACTATCAGTATTTTACATGGAGCTACTGCCTAACCTGTCCTCTGCTGGAGATATTTTTATGGTGTGGGTGGGATCCACCTCCTAGCGGTCCACCCTGAGCAATGGCACCACAAGCTACCTGTAACCTATGGTAAAGGCTGAGCGATCCTACTGGTGTTAGGACTCACCTGGGCCGTCAAAAACACTTTAATTTCTAAAATTTTAATTGGCAGTTGATAAATGAAAATTGATTACAGTCCCTCACTATTAATACTGCAGTAACTTCCAAGGCTACTGCAATTATGGCTGATTGGATTGGTGGTAGATATTGTGGTATCGTTACACGAAGGCCAAGGGCGTATACTTTTTGTAACTGTAGCAGGAGGGAGCTTGGTACAAATCGATGTTTATTTTATACAATTATCTTGTCTGAACCATTATTTTAAGTTGTACCCCCACAGTAGCGTTCTTTTTTGCTGGATCATTTGGTTTACCAAGATTTAAATTCACGTAGACAAACTGCCAGACCCCGAACAACTTGCTGTAACGCTGTATGGCATATCAATATTTATACGTGCGGGAATCGAAACCACGACACATAGCGCAGCAATCAACAGCTCAACCCCTGCGCCATCCATGCCATCGACATTGATCCAACAATGCCCGGGCTTTAGTGAATGTATGTAGTCGTGTAGACTCCAAGACATTTTCATTTAGGGGTGCATAAATTGAATGAATACAAAAATCACGTTCGTACACGCTGATCCAACCGACTGATTTCAATATCGTTAATGTGCAGGGTATGTGGCAGTGATAGCCGAGTGGTACGACCGTTGGACTGCCAAGTCAAAGGTTGCAGGTTCGAACCCCGGCACGCACCAATGTCTTTTAGAATTCATGTGCGTATTATAAATTAATTATTATTATCACTTGCTAAAAACGGTGAAGGAAAACATCGTGAGGAAACCAGCACACCTGAAAAAATTTTCAACGGTATGTGAAGCCATGTCAGAGGCCTACGGGCGGTTTAAACTCTGTCACCAGGTTGTTCATCAACCATACGATAAGAAGAAGAAGAATGTGCAGGGTTTGTTCCATCTTAAAAGATAGGACAGTTTTGGATATTAATAGTCTAACTAGCTGTTGTCAGCGACTTCACTTGTCTGCAACTGGGAAATTGAACCATTTTTTTTTATCGTGGTAAAATCATCAAATGAGTCCTTCACCCAGGGCAGAGCGGGAGGGACTATCAGACTCGTACTGACTAAAATCCACGGTGTCCTTCAATAGCCCTTTACGTTCCGGGGTCACGGTAATTCGTGAATCCCGCGACCAAGGCAGGCTTTGGCCCCCTACAGGGGGGCCCCGTCACTATGCTGACACTCCTTAGATATATCATGATAGGCAAAATCTGGCGTTCCATAGCTTTTTCACCTTTCGTAATCGTATTTTTCTTAATCCGTAAGAGACGTATCCAATTCCGGAATCTCAAGTAAAAAGTGTACACTAAAATCCCCGATTCCCCGGTGTTTTATTACGCAGTCTTTGCCTTGGCCTCGATACGTCGTCGGAAGCGAGTCAACCGAAAATATCTGCTTTGCACCGATTTCTTTTATCTTTCCCTGCTATCGTAATGCCGTCTGGACTGATGTCTGATACTTTAGTCGAAAGATTGTGTAACATCATTTTTGTTTCACTTGAATATTCGCAATTTTTTTTTATAAAAACATTGCCCCGCTTTAGGAATTTCCCCTGTATCGTGGGTGTGTTTACAAACATAGAAACTCACATACACAAACACCCAGACCCGGAACAACTACGTATTCACATACACAAACACCGATACAACTACTTATTCATTGTATTGTATTTTATATGGAGCTGGTATCCATAATTTCACGTCATATGCGTGTATTTTACGTGCGGATTATCATACATAATTTGTACTGTGCGACGATCGATCCCGCAACACGCAGCCTGCCAGCCCACTATAGGGTATAAGATGGGCTCTCCAACCGGTCTCCACTTGTAGAGAAACCAAAATTTCATGAATGAATCATCTTGAATTCCCAAATCCTAACGTTTATTCCCGATATATTGATGGTAGCTGGCTCGAATTGAATGTAAAAGCATGCCAATTTTCCGGAACAATGTCTATTTTAAGTTAACGAGTATTATACTGCACAGCGTTAGATACATGGATACTCTTTATTACGCAAACATTACACAGAACAAAAAAAAGTATGCGATTAGTATTTTAAAATGAAAAAAATTGTTTTCGCTACGGTATATAATATAGTATAATAAAAAATATTCTTTTTTTTTTATTTCAAACAGAGAATTTATATGTAAAGCAAACACACAAAAAAGATTGTTTCTTGAAAAGTAAAATTATAAAAAAAAAACAGCGTATGCGCTAGTGATCACAAACTTTTTTGTTGTGTGTATAAATTGCAGGTTTATTAAATGTACAATGGGCAGTCTTATTCCTAAAATAATCTTCTTTTTTCATTTTTGTTTTAAGGCCGCAATCGCGGCGGTAAGACCCCTCTTTGAGGAGTGGCTGGATAGGCGTCATTGCATTCTAAACATAAACGGCCGTTTTTGTTACAAATGCACGATTTAGCTAAACAGCTATATTTCAAGTGTTGACAATGTGTTATAAAATTACGTTATTGCCTTTTCTACAGTAATTACAGACCACATTTTGTATTTTTGATTATATTTACGAGTTATGATATATTTTCGATTGGCGGCGCTAGTGGACTGTAAGAGGCCTCTTAAACAAATTATATATTGTTTAAGAACATGCCGGTTTCCTCACGATGTTTGCCTTTACCACCATGAAATAATAAATTATACAACGACTGAGATCGATCGATATGTAAACAGGTTTTTAAATGTATTACTGTTTATATCGTTGGCTTATTGATGAATTTTGCTCATTGTGATACGCATTAGACTCTGACTGATTGATTCCACAGTTTTTTAGGGTTCCGTAGCCTAATGGCAAAAAACGGAACCCTTATAGATTCGTCATGTCTGTCTGTCTGTCTGTTTGTCTGTTCGTCCGTATGTCACAGCTCCTTTTCATCGAAAGTATAAGAGCTATCCTGTCGAAACTTGGTAAGTAGATGTATTATGTGAAACGCATAAGGATTCTTACCCAAAAAAAAAACGACGGGTTGCACTCTGGGAGTGCCGGTAGAAGTGAAAACTTGAATAGTAATTGTTGGAAATATCTTGTGAACAGATTTTAGTAAAACTCGCAAAAATGGTTGACTTTTTATTTCAATAATTTTCCAATGTGACGTACATCTTTTATAAACAATGTTACCTAGCAACGAATGTATCCAGCATACAAACTTCTTTAAAAGTAATAAAGTCACACGAACATTCACGCAAGCGCCCTGCGCCGTCCTACGCTTTTTCGGTCAGGGTCACGTGTCCTGACGCGAGTTTAAGATTTTATACCCATTACAGAAAAAGTGCTCAACGCCGCAAAAGAAGTTTTCACTTCAAAAAATTGCTGTTGGGGAACCGCCGTCATAAATCGTAAACCGCAATTTACCTTTCAAAGTTACAACCAACACAAGAACTTTTATATTATGTTATTTGTTGCTACGGAACCCTTTATGGGCGAGTCCGACTCGTCCGACTCGCACTTGGCCGGTTTTTTTTATTGCAGCATGTGTGGGAAATGTCGCGAAGTATTCTGCGACTTCACGACACAAAGTCCCATTAAAAAAAATGGAAGTCCAGAGAAGTGGCACGGGCCACTAGAATATTAAAAGTACCTAAAATCATCTATAGTAGTAAACGATAAATTAACTAATACACATTAAGATTTACTACTGCAATATAACGATACGACAGAGTGACGGACATTGTCTTTAAGTAATTGACCCCATAGCGGTTATTACTGGCTAGTGCAGGCTGTGACGCCATAACAACATCGATCTTGGTCATGAGTTACATTATTTTTTTTTTATTTTTTTTTTATCGTGGTAAAATCATCAAATGAGTCCTCCCACCCAGGGCAGGGCGGGAGGGATTGTCAGACTTGTACTGACTAAAATCCACGGTGCCCTTCAATAGCCCTTTACGTACCGGGGTCACGGTAATCCCTTGGTCCCGCGACCCCGGCAGGCTTTGGCCCTCTACAGGCCCCGTCACTATGCTGACACTCTTTGAGGCGCGCGTGGAACACAACGCGCCGTCGACCCGGGCATGGTCCATGGTCGGACAGCGAGTCGCCCATTACTCGCTGCCCGCATGCCCGCGCCTACGGTGGCCGGAGATCGTCTTGCGACGTCGGACGCAGTCATGAGTTACCTAATAGAAAACCTATGTGTACATACTACATTATATTATTTTATAAAAATTAACACGTGCGAGCGCTTATCTATCAACGTGCCCTTAACGTTCCGGGGTCACGGTTACTGATTTGGACATTTTCCGCAGGAGTTTGGCCCTTTATAGGGGTCCCGTCAGTTTACTGACAGTAGCTCATTGTGGCTCATATGGAAAAGGACGCGCCATCGACGCGTACATGATGTACTGTAACATTGGTTGGACAGTCTTCTTTGACAATAAATAAAAAAAAAAACGGTAAATAACTTTTTTTTTCGTACCAAAAGTTTTATGCTGCAGGGGTTTTTGACTTTTTTTCGAAATAAAAACTACATGAAGACAAATTCAGTAAAATAGTGGACTGCAGAAGTAAAACGTAGTGCGGTTACTAACAAATAAGTTGAAAAAATATATAATATAACTAGCTTTTGCCCGCGACTTCGTTCCCGTGGAATAGTGACTTCTGGCATTTTTTTTTTGTAAGAAAAACTATCCTATGTCCTTTCTCAAGTTCCAAACTATGTCTTTACCAAATTTCACACAAATCGGTTCAGTAGTTTAGGCGTGAAGAAAAGACAGACAGACAGAGTTACTTTCGCATTTATAATATTAGTATGGATATAGGGCGCGAAAAGTCGCCGCCGTCGATCATCTCTGTGAGGACACGTACAGCTGTTCCGTGCCCAAGTCCTCCGGGAGAACCGCACAGTGTTGACACCCAGGCGTTTTTTCCCAGGAGGTTACCGTCACCCTGGAAGCGTGCGTAACGTAATTGAAGGAACACGGTGGATATTGGTCAGTAAGAATTTGACAGTCCCTACCGCTCCACCCAGGGCTCATTTGATGTTTTTAAAACAAAAAGACCAATGTTTTCAGACATAGAAGGTACCGGCGTTAGATCAAACTGTTACGTCACTTCTGCCTGTCGCTTTGGGAAAAACAGCCGTGATGATACGTTATATTATCCCATAACGAAGGATTTTGATAAAAAATCCCATATCGTTATCACCAAAGATTAGGGACGCATATTGTTCTATCAATCAAAACATAAGTGCTTTATTTCGTATGTCGACTGATAGAACATAAGTGCCTTATCGTCAAGTCATCAACTGCTTAACCTTTTTCCCAGCTAGCTTGACACGTTTGGCGCAGTGGTTGATTGATCGACTGCTGCGCTACGTGCCGTAATTTCGATTCCCGTACGGAACAAATATTTAAATTATCACGCAAGTAATTTTTCCAAGTATGGGTTTCCTGTTTGTGTATGTGAATTTAAATATTTGTAAACCCACTCATGATACAGGAGAAACTCTTAGTGTGGGGCTATGTTTTAAAAAAAATCTCCGTCTGCTCCCAGTGGTGGTCGCGGGACTCACGAATTACCGTGACCCCGGAACGTAAAGGGCTATTGACACCGTGGATTTTAGTCAGTACGAGTCTGACAGTCCCTCCCGCTCTGCCCTGGGTGGGAGGACTCATTTGATGGTTGCCCTGCACGCGTAGCATGACCAAATATATCGTTCTATCAAGAATACATAAAGTTATTTCATCGTTATTTCTATACAAATCGATTGATTTTGTGCACAAGTATGATACGATTCATACACCATTGAAGAATAGAAACATTCCCTTTCTATATTTTAATCATTACCATACTTAAATCTACGTTCTTTTTTTTTTTTAGTTGGGACAAACCCACCACACTATTCCCTAACCACTGCAACTCCTGTAAGCCAGAATCAACAGTGGCAACCAACCAGAAAAGCGCCGAAACAATGAAGCTCGACGTGTTCCAGAGAATGAATTTACCTGTCTTGGACCCTGCAACGAAATTAATCAGAAAAGAATAGTGGAGGAGTAGGAAAAAAATGTATGTTTCCACTTCTCTCCATGCAAGCAGGAGACAGAACAAAACAAGGCCAATAGGCACAAAGGGACATTACAACTGGGAGAAGCCCAGTTGCCTAGCACCACGGGTAAAATGACTACTAATATTAATGGGTCCTAAATTGTGAGCTGCTAAATTTGATTCCAATAATAGGTATGGCAAAAACGCTTGAACGCACGAAAGTTTGTTCGAGTTTCCACAAGGTCCGAGTAGTAAATGACTCCAGATGTAGTCTGAACAGTGTTCAACATAATATTACGTTCGTTCTGCCAAAGAATACACTCCCATAGAATATGATGTGCTGATTGTTCATATTCACAGTCAGATGTCGAACATTGACAAAAAGGCGAGGGAACAAGCTTGAAGGAAAATAATTTACTTTTAAAGTTACCATGTCCCGTGAGAAATTGGGCAACACAGTGATCCACCTCCAGCCACGTCCTAGCCAGCCGCTCACGAACGGATGGAAAGAACTGGTGGAGGTGCCGCCCCTTGATAGAATTTCCCACCTACTTTGCCATTCGGATAAAAGATCCTCCCAGACGTCACTCTGGGGTTTGAATAATCTAGATATCTTATCACGGTCACGTTGCGGTAGAAAATCAGCATCAGTGGTCTCCCGTGTGGAAAAGTACATTGCAGCACGTCGCTGCACTTCAAGATCGACTGGAAGAACACCAGCAAGTACCGGTAAAGCTTCAGTACTGACGGTTCTATACGCTTTACTTAAGAATAATAAAGCCAAGCGTTGGCTTTGAAGTCTACTAAATCTACGTTCTGTCATTTTGTCTTTTATTCCGTCGACGTTTCTACAGCGCCACGCTACGCGCGCTGTTCTTTTACTTGTTACAGCACGTTACAATCCCATGGAAGTAACACATTACATAAGAATACATAATACCTACTATGTGTCCTTGACTGAAATCTGCAAGAATGTCTCTCGGATATATTGTATCTCAGTTTTTGGCACTCTGCCCACACAGCATCTACGTCACAGGAAAATTGTGTAAAAAGCTTTCATTTTCACTCTAATTAACATTGTTCTGCTCAGCCCCCTTTTTTCATTAGCGACATAGATATAATCGTGGTAAAGTTAGCTATAAATTGGTGGAAGTTTTATCAAAATCGGTGCAGTAGTTTTGAGGTTATGGTCGTTTAAAGATTGACAAAGTTTAGTTAATTAATTTGCTCTAAATTTTGTTTGCATTATTTTTAGATCTTGGTTACGGAGTGTCGGTTCAGGGAATTTTCTTAAGAACTTACAATGATTCTATTTAATTCCGATATTTTAAATAGTTAATTATTAATTAGCTTTTTTTTATCATGGTAAAATCATCAAATGAGTCCTCCCACCCATGGCAGGGCGGGAGGGACTGTCAGACTTGACTGACTAAAATCAACGGTGTCCTTCGACCGATTATTAATTAGCTAGGCTAAGAAGAATGGAGCAATGGTGGCTCAGTAGTATCGGCCTCGAGTTACGAATTATAAGTCGTGGGTTTGAATACAAGCAGGCGCATTTCATCACCACTGCTCTCAGAATGGTGAAGGAAAACATTATGAGAAAACGTCCTAGATTCAAACATTCGAAGACATTCACTGGGCCCGCGTGGTGGATCATTGTCCACTCCCTCTCATAGAGGGGAGGCCTGTGTCCCAGAAGTGGTAATATTATAGTCTGCTTAAATATTATAATAACGCTGGTCAGAGCGATATTGGGCATATACGGATCAATCTAACTTCTGGCCTTTTTGTCACTGTCAGTACACCGTCTAAATATTGAATCTTTTACAGCATAAAGCCTTTGTCAAACAGAAAGGCGAGTACGAACCGATACGAGACGTCAGTCCGATAGTTCGGTCACGCTATCGGATCGCTTTCGCTTTTCTATGAGACTGGATTCAAACAATTCCATACATTACAAATAAAAACGCCCCGCTTCGCATTCGCGACGCCTGTCTGCTTGACAAAGGCTTAAAGGTTTGCCTTGCTTGTACAGCCAAACAAAATTAACTTATGATAATTCTATTTGTTCCAGGTTGATTTGTACCGGGAGATCACATTCCGCAACTCTGGGCAGACGTACAAGGGTGTGCCAGTCATGGCTAGCAACATGGACACCGTAGGCACCTTCGAGATGGCCAGGGAACTGTCCAAGGTAATTGTTAATTACATTTAACTCACTAATCTGGCGCTTTTAAAAACCAGGAGGTGGTTATCAGAATCCTCGATACTCCTCAATATTTTCAATTAAAAACCAAACAGATCTGATCTTATGGAGAGATAATATGACAGATGGCTGTCAACACCTGAGTCTGACCCTGGTTTTTTTTAAACCATTAAAAATAAACCCAGTTTTATAGTCCACGCAAATGACAAAAACACGGCCAGAATTTAATTTAATTGTTTAGGAAATTATGTCCGCTATAAACATACGCGATAATAAAAAGCTTAAAACAATGGCTTGTCACAAATTCACAATAGTAATGTTCTACGTCACTGACTTGATATATTATAACGTAAGTTATGAGTTTGTGACAAATGAAACACGTGCCAAGATAAGCTATGCTACTAGGAGCATAACTCTGATTACTTGGTAAGGGTCAATTCACATAGAGACGCGACGCGACGCTGCAATCACGATTCAATAGAGCGATTCAAAATCTTACTCTAGTCACTACACGAAAAGGTATACCATTTCCAGTATCGTTGCGTGACATATCGTGTCACGTGACATGTCTCTTTTATTAGGGTTCCGTAGTTAACTAGGAACCCTTATAGTTTCGCCATGTCTGTCTGTCTGTCCGTCCTCGCTTAATCTCTGTGACCGTTAGCACTAGAAAGCTGAAATTTGGTACCAATATGTATATCAATCACGCCGACAAAGTGCAAAAATAAAAATTGGAAAAAAATGTTTTTTTAGGGTAGCCCCCCTATATGTAAAATAGAAAGTGATTTTTTTTTTAATTTCAACCCTAACGTGTGATATATCGTTGGATAGGTATTTAAAAATGAATAGGGGTTTACTAAGATCATTTTTTGATGATGTCAATAGTTTCGGAAATAATCGCTCCTAAAGTCAAAAACAATGTGTCCCCCCCCCTCTAACTTTTGAACCATAAGTTTAGAAAATATGAAAAAAATCTGGAAAGTAGAACTTTATAAGGACTTTCTAGGAAAATTATTTTGAACTTGATGGAAAGAACAGTTTTTGTGCAAAAAAAACAAGAAGGTGGTACAAAATTCCTGGACTAAGTTTGTAGTATAATCAATTTATTTAAGTTTAAAAAAAGGCTATTTGTTAACACTTATTGTAACGGACGGGAAACTACGGAACCCTACACTGAGCGTGGCCTGACACGCTCTTGGCCGGTTTTTTATTATTTTTTTATCGTGGTAAATTCATCAAATCATAAAATCATCATTTTTTTGTATTTTTTTTTGATGCGGTATGGACCCTTAGGCTCCGTTCACCATATGACATTGGTAACCCCTGAAAAACTCTCTATTTTAATTTTCTCTCTATTAAAATATTTTATTCATTTATTTCACAATATTTACATTTATTTAAATACTGAATTAACTCATCTAATAAGAATTAAAATAAACTAACAAACACACACTAACACCATGAAACTAAGACCATGAAAGAGCATTTTCATTAACGCGCTTTAATTAATATATAAATTCAAATAAAGTGAAAAAAGCGTGGAGTGCTTAATGATATTTTTATAATAATTCTGATATTGCAAACAGTAACAAATAAAATGATCATCACATTCGATATCAAGCACCCCACTCACTTTATTTGAATTTTTGTTAATATCTTAATATTTATATTGATCTTATTCTAAATTAATTATGATTGTTGGATTTTATATTGCAGTAACACAAACTCTCTTAAACTTAAAAAAATATTTTCTACTTTTTAGTTCGATTGCTATTAAAGCGTGTTTTTTTAGTTTTTTTAAACTATAATTTATTTTGAATACTACTTCCTACTAATATTTATGCGTGATAGTTTATTTGGATGGATGTTTCTTACTCTTTCACGCAAAAACAGAACGGATTTGTATAAAATTTCGTACACAGATAGTTTATAACCTGGATTTTCACATACGATAGGATTTTATCTACCCGTGTGTCCCACGACACATGTTTAGTGTGGTAGAAACCGCTGGCAACAGCTAGTTAACTTTAAAGTTGTTATTTGTACACGATCTCTCGATGTGATGTGAGAAGAGAGAGAGACCCGTGAATGACGACGTCAAGACAGTTACGACCCTATAGCTCATTAGAGCCACCCTCTCCGCACCGGCTCGCCTCCTGCGGTTGTATGGGTCTGCGCTCACTATAACAACTCCGTAGCGTCACCGGATCGCCTCGATCATAAGCCCTCTACGTGCGAACGGCGGATGGACCACTCGATGGCAACAAGCTGCTCGCATGCTTGCCTTGCGTTAGCTACGCATGCCAAAGCTAGGGTCCCGAGCGGACCGCGCGCTGTTCGCGAATGATTTACTCAAAAATTCGTGAATCAAACGACGTCCACTCGTTGACCACGCAGCGTTCACTCGTTGACCGCGTGGGGTCCACTAGTTAACTGAGCGACGTTTATTGGTGATAAAGTGGCGTCCACCAGTGGACCACCTGTCGACTACGAGTGGACGCCGCGCGACGAGGCGGTGCGGAGTGGGTGCCGGGTGGCTCTAATGAGCTGTGACCTTAAACCTAGATAATTTAGACCCGAGACCCAACATGCGACGTCTATCTAGTCCTACTTACCTCCCTTTGAGCATTCAGCCCGCATCGTGTTATCTATGGAGCAAAGTGGTCAGATAACTGTGACATAATGTCATACTTTAGGAATATTATTATTTTACTTAGCATTTCATCCGAATAGGAAAAGGATCATGAAGAAGGTACTGAAATGAAATGATGAAATGATGTTTATTTATGAAATCGGTTATATCAACACTTTTACACGTCTTTTTATAAAACTAGGAGGGGCCGGTGTTTCGTACCTGACTACTCTGAGAAGAAACAGCCGAAACAAACTCAGAGGTCGCAGTCTCTTTTGAAGTCCAGACATTATATGTAGATCAGGCTATACGAGGACCATGCAGATCAGTGTCTGAAATGGTCTTTTGAAGAAAGAACCACACAAATTCGAGTGAACCTGTCCAGTCAGTGCAAGCATTTGTCAGTTATCGTGTAGCTCGACTCATAACTCAAGGAGCTCAACGCTGGTTTCACCGTCTTTAGTATTTTAAAACGTGTTTTTGGTGAATACTCAACAAATGCATTTGTCAGTTATACACCAAAACCACGACAGGTACCTAACCACTTAAAACGTGTTTTTAGTGATAAAATGACCACATCAATATTAGCTATGCGACGACTTATCCGAACTTTCGAATGAGTGGACCTCTTTCATTTTTTAAAGGGTGACGTTTCATTCTGGGAAAAAATATTCTGTACTACACCTGCGTGGAAAGTACCTTGATACTTTATCAAATTTACGGTAGAAAGTAAGTCATTGCATATCGAACAAATATGCGGGGAGAAAACGCTTTCTCTCCCGCTCAGGTGCGTTTTCTCCCCGTATCAAGGTACTTTCCAGACAGGTGTAGTATAAAGCACCCGATCTCGGGTGTTTTGAAGCCCTCGCCTACGGCTCGGGATTCAAATTACACCCTCGACAGTAATCGGTCACTTTCTCCTCTTGGTGAACAATGTACTATTGCGGTTGAGTTGACACCTAAGTCGAAAAATCTTCCGGTTCTGAAATATTTGTACTCGCACCTTTAGATTGCGATGTTGACGATAAAGCAATCTAAATATTTACTGTGATGTTTATTTATGCGAATATGAGTACTTATGTGCGTAAATTGTCATAAGTGATGTCAGTATCATCGATGCAGTTACAACTGTTTTCCTCGTTTACTAGGTAATATTTGCGACCACGTAAAGAACGAAATTGTGATGGTGGCATATTATGGCGTCTTCCAAAATCAAACCCTATATTTTTTTGTCATAGTTTATTAAGAAAACTAACAGTTGTTCTATACAATGATGGCATTGCATGTACAAGCAAACGAAATCGCGGGCAACAACTACTGTGACTTTTATTTAGTCTAGCTATACAAAGTTAAAGAAACGAACTTTGATAAGCATACCATAATGAGTGGTACCCATTGTTTGGTCTATGCGTAAGTGTGGAAAGTGATGACTGGCATACCGGATGGTTTAATGCGATAAACCTGTACATTCAGCAAAAGAGTTAAATAAGTAGACAGCATTTTTTAAACGGCAAACGGTAGACGGTAATGGTAACGACACGATATCGGCGAGATTGGTAGTTTCATATATTTCTAGGGAAATGAGCAAGATAGGACGATATGTCAGTGTCGTGTCGTTACGATTGTACTACGGTAGTCCGTCAAATACTATCGCACGAGCGTGCATTTGAACTATAGTGAGTTGCAGTATAGTGAGTTATCGTATAAGCATGAATCGCACATCGGTTTGTCAAACTACCGTAGTACACCCTCTCGTTACCGCTATCGTAAGCGCTTGATGTTGTGTTATAAGTGTCATGGTGTCTGCATACTAAACCCTTTGGCTGTTTGTACCGTACAGCCAAAAAGAGCATATATACTGCTTATAGAATAAATTTAGAATACAAAACTTTCTGCCTGCTATAAAATGGTGGCCATTTTTAAGGTAGACCGGATTATGACTTCGTGCCCAATCACCCCCTACTACATGGGACTATCATCACGTGTGAAAGGTGAAGGCACTTTGGGTACAGCTCTAAAGGTGCCAGTTCGCGCCGCAGACCGCGACAGGAGACCGCGACAGTACTTAACATTAGGCAATGTATGAGCGGCAGTTCGCGAGCGAGACACAGACAGGAGACAGATACGGTAGCAATCTCCGGTCGCGGTCTCCTGTCGCGGTCTATTGTCTCGGTCTCCTGTCTTGGTCTCTAACGCGAACCGCCACCTTTATTACTATTCGGGAGTCTTAGGCGTAATGTTCAGTTACGTTACGACTAGTTGTAGCCAGCGGCTTTTCCCACGTGGTATTATTCCAGATTATAGCTTAGGTATTTCTGAGCCAATTTTTTTACTGTTCTAAAGTGATTTAGTAACATACTCGTAGATCCATCTATCCATAGTTTTTTTCACATAAATATACGTTGTTCTACACTAGGAATTTTTCCTTTCGCAATTTTTAATTGAGTATTTAGTTATAGAATTAACAATATATCTAATAGCAGTCACGAATTGATTATTCTGCTCTATGAATATTATTCAACTTCCTTGTTCCAGCATGGACTCTTCACATGCATCCACAAATACTATACCATTGACGAGTGGAAGAATTTCGCTACGGAACATCCAGAATGCTTACAACAAATGGGTAAGGCAATTTACGTCAGGAGTAAAGTAAGCTTGTTGGTCTAGTGGTTAGTGACCCTGACTGCTATGCCGGAGGTCGTGCCACGTGGTCGTCCCACCCACAGAACATATAAAGGAGGTTAGAAAGGAAATAGTTCCTGATTTGCATCAGAACGCTTGTCGCCGTTTGTCTCCCACTCTTTAACTTTACTACAAGCAAGAGACCAGTGCCTACGCGGATTACGCACACAAATAAACAACACTTACTTAGATCGTGAGTTTGCTATTGGTTGTCACACTAATGCAATCTCTGCATTTGACGTACACTCATACACACGTAAAATCTCACGTATGGTAGGGCGACTAAACGGTCGATTATTGATATCGATAAAATTAATGTTATCTTCGGATTTGAGATATCTTTATTTCCCATAAGAAATGATCACTTAAATAAGAAATATTTATAACTAAAAAGCATTATTGTCGACCGACGTATAGTTTTCGCAAAACAAAACATTCTAAAAGACAAAATCATAAACTCAAAAATCAAAGATATCAAAAATACTTAAAAATGTAGGGTAGATGCTCGAAATTTCGCATATCAAAAATAAACATACACGGAACACGCGCAACTGGATGTGGTATGTAATGTACTAAGGTGCGCTCGCTTTATTTTTGTTTAAAATATGTGATTTTAAGTTTTTTTTTAAATATAGACATGGATTTTGCATTTTTTATGGTATTTGGTAGTCTATTATACAATTCGGCACCTTCGTACATCATAATTGGTGTGTACACCACACATATAGCTGTATGTCATTCGCATTTCTAAGTCCAATTTTGTGATTTAATGTTTCCTTGTAAAATGTATCTTGCTTCTTACTTTACAAGTATTGTGGACTATGTGGACTTCTGTAATGCATGTTGTAAGCATGTATTCATGCGAATATAGAAACAAGTAAATAAAAGTGAAACAAATAAAAAATACATATATGAATTTAAAAACTAATTTAATTATTAACAAAGAAACTTAAACTTAAGTCCATGTTAAATACATGGACTTAAGTTTAAGTTTCTTTAGGATTTAAGTTTCTTTTCCCTGACTTTGTTGTTATGTAATTATCATCATCGAAATATTGCGAAAAAATTGTGCTACATTTAGTAGGGATCCAGTCAATTCTGCCAGTTGTCTCAATCCACAGTTTTCTTATACCTGGATCTGTTGGAAACCTAAAACATATTAAATCATAATAAATGTCAGTTTCAATTGAAAAATTATGGTCGTAATAAATAATATTATTTTAGTTATAAAGTGTATTATTGATAATAATCAACTGTGTCATAGTAATTATCGATATTGTTTACAAGTTGGCACAGCACTATCGATATGTCTAGATTTCGTGGAATTGAACCTTTAGTTCGGTACTCGGGACTCTCGCAGTGAACGTAATACATTGCGCGATCGCTTACGTAGTGCAAAATAGTAACCATCTATTGCAAGCAATGTATTACTATTCGTCTGCTTGCGATTATATCGTTTTTGTCTACAAACTTCATAATGCTAATGTTAAAATTACAAATATCAGAAGTATTTTAATGATTTTGGACTTACCGGTGAAAAGAAATCCCTTCTCGTGCTTCACTACACACCTGACTTCTTTTCCGACACGTTATAATAGCGCAAGACGGCATAATTTAATATTTTTGCGGAGCTTACGTACGCTGTCAAAACAGGAGCGCGTTTGCTGGCCGGTAAAGTAAATTTCGGTTGATATTGAGCATTTGCTCATAACCGCGGCGCGCGTGCCCCGCCCACAAGGCCCTTCTAACCTCCTTTATATGTTCTGTGGTCCCACCCATGACAAATGTTTGTGTGATGAGCAACGATCATTTGTTCTGTGTCTGTGTGTAATTTATCTATAATATTTATGTACTTAGAAATATATAAGTATGTTATCAGTTGTCTAGTACCCATAACACAAGCTCTGCTTAGGTTGGGACTGGATGGCGTTGTGTGAAAGTTGTGGAATATTAATGCGCACGAGGACTTGGGTTTGATTCCCAGGTCGGGCAAAAAGTGTTATTGGGTTTTTTCTAAGCAGCAGGCCGGTGTCTGGAAGCTGGCGGTTTGTTACGGAGTTTTTCGTAGTGCTGCGCTTGATCTCTCTCCGGTCGTGTCAGATTGATTTACGATAGGACTATGAGAGTAAGAGAAAAGAGAGTGCATATTAGTCTCGTATATTTTTATTACTTTGCCCTACACATTTTTTTTTTCGTGGTAAAATCATCAAATGAGTCCTCCCACCCAGGGCAGAGCGGGAGGGACTGTCAGACTCGTACTGTCTAAAATCCACGGTGTCCTTCAATAGCCCTTTACGTTCCGGGGTCACGGTAAATCATAAGTCCCGCGACCCCTGCAGGCTTTGGCCCTCTAGAGGGGGCCCCGTCATTTTACTGACACTCTTTGAGGCGCGCGTGGAACACCCGCCGGCGACCCGGGCATGGTCCATGGGCGGCTAGCGAGTTGCCCATTACTCGCTGCCCGCTTGCCTGCGCCTACGGTGGCCGGTACATATCTATACTAATATTTCATCAACAATTCATACACTTTGTTTGTTTGTTTGATCGCGCTAATCTCAGGAACTACTGATTCGATTTGAAAAAATCTTTTTGTGTTGGATAGTTCATTTTTCGAGGAAGGCTATAGGCTATATAACATCACGCTACGACCATTAGGAGCTGAGCAAGGGAGCGAAACCACGGACAACAGCTAGTCACATATAAAAATAATCAGACCTGGAAGCTGAAACAATTACTTGTGCCGGAATCAAACTCGCGACAAGCAGTGCAGCAGTGAATCGCCTGAAGGAACTGTACCTACTGAGCCGTCGTTCGGTTTGATGTTGTATCTGTAAATGTGACTACAACACTCATATATTATACGCTGTTTATTAAAAAGAATAGCCAGACTTTTGAAACCTTTTTGAACCTTTTTTCTGTCGCTCTTCCAGCCGCGAGCTCAGGCACGGCCGAAGCAGACTTTGAGCGCCTCACAGAGATCCTGAACACCGTGAAGGATCTGAAGTTCATATGTCTGGACGTCGCCAACGGCTACTCTCAGCATTTTGTCGAATATGTTCGAAAAGTCCGGGCAGCCTTCCCTACACATACTATTATTGTAAGTATGAGTTTTACTTTCATCATCAGCCTATAACGTTCCCACGGCTGGGACACAGGCCTCCTCTCTGTGAGTAAGAGTGGGCCATTATCCACCACGCGGGCCCAGTGTGGGTTGGAAGATGTCAAATGCCTTCGAATTATTGGTTCTATGACATGCCTGCGTAAGTCGAGCCAACACTGCTCCAATTTTCTGCTTTATTTTAAACTCTTGTAAGTCATACTTATCCCAATGCTGTGCATAAGCATATCCTCATGATTTCCAGCTTCAGTCCAAGGTCAAATGGTAAGTAAACTGAATGAAAAGAGGTGCAGCTAACTGCAATGGTGCTCTAGTAGCAACGGCCTCGATTTTAATACAATAAAGGTGACAAACGACCACTTCCCATCAAGCAGACCCTATCTGCTTGATTGAAAGCGGTCACCGTAACATTCCAAATTGTTTACCTGCGTAATATCATCTTGGTGAGCAAAGTGGACATTGGTGTCCAAATTTCACCAGGGTGATATCACACAGGTGAATTGAGTGGACTTAGCTAGACTTCCTTTGTTCACCTTGAAATTGTTTCACCCAGGTGATAAAAGGCGACTTTTCTTCTTCGATCTTGTGGACTTTAAAAAGCAACAGATATCTTAATATTTAAATAGTACTAGTATTAGTAAATTTTGTCCTGGAGTTTTCCTAATGAACTATATGTTCTACAAACCTTTGGGACGAAAATTTGAAGACTTAATTTTGGGCCATGGTGGTCTACTATGGCCCACTTCCTCTCACAAAGAGGTTGTGTCCCAGCAGTGGGGATGTCTTAAGCGTATTACGTTTATGCAAAATCAAGTTTTTTTTTGTGATTACGTTGGATTTTCATGTTATAACAAATTGTAATGTCCTGTTTTCAGGCAGGCAATGTGGTTACCGGAGAGATGGTAGAGGAACTCATTTTATCTGGAGCAGATATTATTAAGGTGAGCATTACTTTATTGCTAAAACAGTGTATGGTCGATAGATACCGTATTTCAGCCCAGTCTAAATCGATCGGCTTAATATTCTAGGCTATTTTCTACCACTGTAGAGCAGATGGTAACACAGGGTCTGTTAAAATTTATGAAGTAACCATATCTGATGGTCCTTTAATTCGATGTCTGCAACCTTCTAAAGCTTAGGTCCAAGACATTGGTTCTGGGCCCAGAAATATGCCAATGACGTTACGTTACGTTATGGTTAGACTGGAAGCCGACCTCATCACAGTTGGGAGAAGGCTAGACAAATAGGCCTTCGTAGTTATTTTGCGTCTCTTAACAAATCTTACCAACCTTCTATAGGTACTCGTGTGTATCAGGTGTTAGTCAACGGAAAATGTCGCTGACTAACGTGCCCATTGATCCGTAAAGGGGTCGACGTAAGTGGAAAACGCCTTTTGGAACCTATTGGGGACTTATTGGGGCAAGCAAATAATAACCCTTCAATATGATGACGCACGTTTACCTTGTTGACCTTTTAGGCACGTATGAAGTTCAACGAACAATTTTAACGCTTTTAGTCTAATATAAACCTGATACTATAAGGTACAGAGGTTTACCTAATACGGGTAGTACACTTAGATTTCGCCAGTATGCTTAAGTGCCATGTAATCATCGACGAGCCCGAGATTGCTGAGAATGTTTAATGGAGAATCACAATATATTTGCCCGACCTGGGAGTTAAACCCAGGGTTTCTTGCTCAGCAATTGGGGTTGCGTCTACTACATAAATGAGGTGACTGCCTCTTTTTTATTAAATACTACCGGCTTCCCGTTCCGGCTTCTCACGGGGCACGGGTGAACATGATATATAAGCCTATGTTACTCAGGGTGAATGTAGCTTTGTAATGGGTTAAAAATGTTGAAATCGGCACAGTATTTTTTGAGTTTATTTCATTACAAATATACACACACATACAAAAATATAAATCTTTCGTCTTTATAATATTAAGTGCAGGTGGGTTTACTTTTGTATAAATCAAAGATGAGGCGTTTTTTATCGTAACGTCATCAAATGAGTCCCACCTTGGGTGGAAGGGACTGTCAGACTCGTACCGTCTAAAAACCATGGTGTTCAATAGCCTTTTACGTTCAAGATAGAGCGTGTTCTCACTCGTGTTCCCAGAAGGAACTGGATCTCCTAAGCAGCGATGGAACACAATAAAACTACTTGGCGGTGGACTTGGACAGGGTGGTGTTAGCTAGCCAGGAGGCCCTGGTGAGGTCTATAACCACCAAAAACCAGTCAATTGTAAAATGTGAATTTATTCTCTTTTTCTTCGTCTTAAAGGTTGGAATAGGCCCCGGTTCTGTATGCACCACGCGCATCAAGACGGGTGTTGGCTACCCGCAGCTGTCCGCAGTCATCGAGTGCGCAGACGCCGCCCACGGACTCAAGGGACATATCATATCCGTGAGTACTCCTTTAACTGTTCAATACGTCTTTATTTCTAATTTTATTGGTGTTATTCAATGTTGACTGGCGGCTGAATAAACAGCCGCTTGGATCAATCTTGCCTCGATGTTTGGATTTCTGAGTATCCATTACGCCTCCAGAAGCATTTAAAACACGTAATATATGACCAATGGTCTCTTGGCGTTCGTTTTTAAATCTTTGACAATCGTTATTTTCGCCCCGAATCTTATATGAGTTATGGCTCCAGTTATGCAATAATTATCTAAATCGTGAACTAACAGAACATGTCCACTCAAATATCTTTGGTTCTTCTTTCAAAGACCTTAAACCAAGATTACATTTAGAGATGAACCTCTGAGTACATTATTCGATGTTTCTTCTGGGAATATATTATTATGAGCCTATATTGTGGTACTGTAGGATTTTGCCTTCGTGCCTCCTTCAACTCTTCGTGATCTAATGCTTTTGTTGTATAGTTAATTAAGAAAGAGTCCAACACATCTCGTCATCTCCTTCAGGACCTGCTAGAGCTACATTTATTGCTATTTGTAATCCACTAAGTAAATTAAGCATTTGAATAATCCGCAAATGTTTTATGCCTTTTCAAGGACGGTGGCTGCACCTGCCCCGGTGACGTAGCGAAGGCATTTGGCGCTGGTGCTGACTTCGTGATGGCCGGCGGCATGTTTGCCGGCCACGACCAGTGTGGGGGCGATGTGGTCACCACGGCTGATGGCCGAAAGGTCAAGCTGTTCTACGGCATGTCTTCGTCCACTGCCATGCAGAAACATTCTGGTGGGATGGCGGAGTATAGGTCTTCGGAAGGTGAGTATGTTATTTAAAAGAAGTTGTTTAGGTTGGAATGTTTTAGAGTATACTGGAAACGGCACGGTATCCATTTAACGTAAATTCATTCTTAGCCAGTGATAACAAGATGCTGATAGACTCCAGGGCAGGGGATTTCTGATGAAAGTACTGTGAGGTCCGTATGAAATTCCGGTGGGCCAAAACATAGCTTAGAATGCGTAAGCTTACTTCAACACCGTCGTCAAACTTGAAGAACAGGGTGTGGTTTTATCTGTGAGAGTCTGACATCCATGAGGAATTCTATTTCATAGAAAAGCTCAGGTGCAATTTAGAGGAGGTAGTTAAGCTAAGTCCTAGTAAAAAATCATTCGGGACTTATTTAAAAGGTTCAGAAGAAAGCCCGAAAGTTTGGCAACCAGTCTCACCAAGTTTTAGTATTTTGTGCAGTAACTACATTACCCTCCCTTGATTCTTTTACAAGGAAGAATAGATAGTAATGTAGGTTTCCTAAAATCCTAAAATAATTCCTTTCCACCTTTTTCAGGTAAAACGGTAGAAGTAGAATACCGAGGGGACGTAGGTGTTACAGTGAAAGACATCCTAGGAGGCCTCAGGTCCGCCTGCACCTACGTCGGAGCTGCCCATCTCCGGGAACTGCCCCGAAGAGCCACCTTCATCAGGTGCTGCAGACAAGCCAACGACACCTTCTCTTAAATAGACTAATTGGATAAACAGATCTTTATATGATAGTCAGGGATCACCAGTAGTTCTTAAAGCAGTTTTATTTTGACTCTAGAAGCGCAGGAGTGCCATATTTGACCATTCTTGCTTTATTGGATGTCTTATTATGCGTAGACTCCTAATTTTTGACTTTTTTTACAATGCAATACAATTTATTTTGAATAGCATTTAACTAAATATGCTGGTTTCAGAATTTTCCGCGCTTCTGGTGTTAATGTAACTTTGCTGTGGGAAAGAGACGAAGTTATACACGACATCTAGCTTCATCTCTTTCACACAACGAAGTGAAATTAAAACAATACTGTTTTAAGAGGTCTTGGTCGGCTAACAGATCTACGATAGTTGGATCTTTGGATCCGATTATGATATACTCGGCATTACAAACGCAAAGTTTAAGTTATAAATCGTTTCATCAAGGCTATGCAGTGCGATTGAATTGTTTGTCGATAATAATCTAATGCGCACACGCAGGTACTAAATTGTCGATGATTCATTAGCTAACTGACGCCAGACAAAGAAAAGCAGTTTCGTAATTGACAAACTTACACATTATACAGCTTTTTTTTCACCAGTAAGAAGCTACAATTTTATCGATTAACATACGCTATTCTTTGAAACTGTTACTGTTTTTGTTTCGCGTATCGATAGGATTACAGTCACCACAGTTATCACACTACCACTGTTCCACAAGAATATTGTGGAGACCTCCAATAAAAAGTATTTAAGACTCAAATTTTGCGATTCTTACAGCTTGAGTATACTCAGATCTGTGTAAGAAAGTGAGTTATTTATGTGGTATACTGTATTTTACTATGATAGTAAGATAGTCCGGTCTTACTATGATATTAAGTACTATGATAAGTTATATGGAGTAATGTGAAGTGTTTAGCTGTAAGTTTAAGACCGAAGGACTTGGGCAGGATCTTTCTTCTACGCGTGTCGATCGATGAGCACCTGCACAGATCTATCGCTGGCTTTGTTTAAATCCTGGAACGTGCAGGTATTTGGCATTAAAAGAGGTGGGCCATATCTTGCAGAGGAGGTCTACATTGGTATTGTGATTATTTAAGGTTGTTATCATATACGGCTTTATTCACTTTCTCAGGCCAATGTGTCTGATTCATGCTTTTTCCTAAATAAAATTTTGATGTCACTGTTCTTTGGTCCTAATTGCCTTGAAAGCCACACTACCTTTGAAGCAGTTAACTTTTTATTTAAATATAGTTAAATAAGCAAATATTGTAATTTTCTACTTTTACTCTTCTCTGCTAGCTTACTTTTAAGATCTGCTTATAATACTACAAACTTATGAAAATTAACGTATATGTATAATCACAGCATCAGTATCCTCTCTCGACTCGAAGCCGTTCGAAATTATTTTTATTAAATTCCATACAACAATGAATACTTATAAACACGGAATGGCTTTAAATGCCCCCTAAGACCACCGCCACCTATTAGTCAGTGTTACTTAATGTTACTTCGGTGTAGAAAAGAAATGGAGCAATACATGTTATCTAGCGCTGTCTCTTTCCCACACCGAAGTGAGAGTGAGAAAACAAAACTATTAAGTTAATTAACAAGGTACCTGACACAATACTCAAAATCCATACATCAATATCTTCCTAGCCCTTACATACGATGTTTGGGTTCGCGGTATCAAAAACTAGTAAAATTTAACCCTTAGCAATTGATTACTTTTTAGTAAAACGTGGTGCAGTGCTTATACATATGCTATAAGCTTCAATCGCACAATTTACTTATAAAACACTAGCGACCCGCCCCGGCTTCGCACGGGTGGTATTTTTTTTTTTCCGGGATAAAATATAGCCTATACGGATTCGGAAGAATCCCTCTAAGTAATGGTAAAAGAAATTTTGAAATCGGTCCAGTAGTTTTTGAGCCTATTCAATACAAACATACAAAAATACAAAGGTTTCCTCTTTATAATAATACAAACATACAAAAATACAAAGGTTTCCTCTTTATAATATTAAGTATATATGAGCACAAAGCGTTTTGTGAGGAAAAAACATCAATTACCATTAGGTAATGTAAATATTAAATTGTCAATAAGTTGAGTGAAAAATACTTTCTACGCCTCATATTGAGCTTAAACGTGTAAATCAACCCCATATAACCTTTTAAATCTTTAAAATAATTTGAATAGATCAATAAGAAGTTTGAAAAATCTTTCTCCTTGGCATTAATATAGTTAGACACATATTCAGTAATACTGATGTGAGATTATCATTAAAGTAACATTTTTAACTAAATTTCGTTGCTTTTATGGAGGCCCCGGGCCTCCAGACAGAGAAACAAGCCTAAGTAGTCCTGCACGATTACGGAATGGTTAGTTATCCAAATATTTATATAAAGAGCAAATTTTAATTATGATCAAAGCTGTTGCTGTTGCTGTCAGCTGTTTTCATTAATGCTACGGAGTTTTAACTGACAACTTTTGAACGCCATTTACATTTATGCTGATCGCGTTCAATTTAAATTATTTATTTTTTTGAATGCCAAACAGTTCATCTAGAGTTACTTCTCTCATTAAAAGACATTACGGTGAGAAACTCACGATGATAATTATCATCGTTACTCATTATCGCTAATCGATAGTTTTACAAAAATCGTGCAAAGCTACATTCAAATCATTACAGATTTTAACTTTTATAATACATAGCTTAGTTAAAATCAATTTCGCTGGTGCTAATAGGAATCTCTTAGATAGACGACACGAACAAAAGAAAATGCTTGTGAATAGAGTTAATAGTCCAATTTTTAGATAAATTATACATGTACTACAGTTACTGGTAAACAAAGTGACGTGAAAATGCACAAATTAATTAGCCAAAGGATCTTTATTTGTTATTATCTAATTAAGGATACATTTTAATTTTAAGCATGTAAAAATGTCCAACATCTGAGGCCTACCTTACCTACGTCTTACCGCAGTTTAACATGACTTGATTGAGTGAAAGAGATATGGCTATACGTACATAGCCCCGTCTCTTTCTAACAAAAAAGTGACATTAAATTAAAAGCGGTATAGGTTAATAGGCCTTGCTCAGTAAACCAAAATAAATTACGCTAGCAGGTAACTACGCAATGTCATACTTTTTCGATTCGAAAGCTAGCTAGTTCTTAATTCAGTTCAAAAACGAAAAGGACTCGTATTAGACAACCGAAGGGAATTGCAAGATTAATTGCTGCTGACTTAAAACGATTCAAGATTGAAAATAAAATAAAAAAAAATTAAGAAAGAAATTTAAGTAAATGGACCTTTGGTGGTGCCTTCAAAAGAGAGATTAAAAAATCTAATGCAATAGTTCTCAAAAAGAAAATTGTACTTATGCCAATTCGAAGTAATGGGTATGTTATTCTAATTATTCTATGAATTGCAAATGAATGCGTTTGAATGCCCATTTTTTCTGAATTCTAACTTCTGAGGCACACATTTTAATGGCTGGTACAGCCTTCGCACAATTTTCAGCTCATTGGAAATTGTTCAATGTGTGTTTGGGGTAGAATTTCAATGCTTTTGACCCAGTGTCGAGAGTAAAAATTACAACATTGCATTATTTGGCGCGTTTAGTGATTCTGAAAATGGGCAATGGGCCAAACTTCTAGGCAATTATTACTTTTTCGGAACATAAACTTAATTCTTAATATTTCGTAAGAAGCACAAAGGTTGAAATCGAGTTGAAGAGTGTTATTATTTTTAACGATAATTTAATTTGTTGATGTGTTTAAAAAAGACGATGAATTGCTGTTTCAAAAATATAGTTATTGTACATAGATTGACGTTTTATTTTATGTAACCTTTTTGGGGCCAGTGGCAACGTGGTAAATTACGACCCACTCATTCTGTGTCCAAGAAATTGGAACAATACAGGCTGATGATGATAATGCTAGAATGAAGCTATTTAATGACTATGAGTAAAAAAAATACAAAAAGCGAGAGTAATATGTTGGTACGACCAGATCACAATTAAAAAAAAATACACATGAATACAAAATCTTTACTCAACACTGCTTTGTCGTGCAAACTGCGTTGCCAGTTTTCATACAATAACAAATATTACAGCCCACCATATAAGTCTGACCTTTCGGACAAATGTAACCTCTTTTCACAAACGGAATGAATTCCATTATAAGAGAATTATCCGCTGCCGAGTTTTCCTTTTCTATCGTAGCGTCCAATTCTGTATTGAAATTCTTCAAAAGGCTGTAAGCTTTCTTTTTTCCCATTTTCTTGGAACAAATCTTTGAAGTACACGCCACGGTCTTGCCGTCAGCCAAGCATCTACATTGATTGCAATCCCTCTGGTAGACATGCATTGGCTCACAGTATCCATGCATTGAAGTAAGCTTTCGAGGGAATGTGTTTTTATCTGTGAAACATGTATCATCAACAGTACAAAATTCTCGCTTAATACCTTCATCTATTACACAATGGCAGGTCATACAGTTGAGTTCATAAGATGTTCCTTCAACGCAGCTTGTATCAAAACTTATGCCAGTAGTTAGTTTACACGTTTTCATCGAGCAACCAAAGTACTTCACACCATCAACCATGAAACAATGACAATTATTGCAATCTTTTTTGTACTTTGTATTTGGCACGCAGTTCGCTTCGTCTTCAACTTTGTCTGCATGTACGTATTTAATATTTGGTAATGACAATTCAGTGTGAGTATCTAAGCACTTTTTCGCAGTACAATAAATTGTTCCATTTCTGTCGCAGTGGCAGAAATTGCAGTCCTTCTTAAAAATGTCTCCAGGTTTTTTTAGATGGCATTCTGATTTCTGTCCGGTTAATCTCTTCTGATCATCTTGGTTAGAACAGCGGTCGCAAATAAGACGGTTGTTTCTAAGACACATGCATGTTTGGCAGCCTAATTTGTATGATTTATTGGGAATGCACGATGAATACACTTCTTCGGCAGGCAACGATGGATTCGTTTGTGAACGTCCGACATTTTCGACATTTTCATCGTCACATGTTTTATTAGTGCATAGTTTTGGGTCTATTTTTTCCGAAGATGGACAAAAGCAAACGTTACAACCGAAGAGGTAGAGTTTTGTGGCGCTGCAGCTTACGTCTTCTACGGGTTCTTTGTGGTTTGTGGTTTCTACGGAGTGGAGGATTTGGAAGATGTCGCGGCAGACCGGGTTGGGCCACTTGCCCTCTTCGCTGCAGACACAGAGGATATCGTCCTTTTGATAGTGCACTCCTGGCTCGCAGGCCTCGTTATTTGAACGCCATACGCCGCGGCCTTCCATACCTACATCTATTTCCCTTATTGCATCTGGAATAAAGATGTTGTTGAACTAAATTAACTAAACAAAGAGTGATCCAATGAAATATCTAAGTTAAGTTACATAGCACTCTTTTTGCAGTATATGCTAGTGGTCCAGAGATATCAAACGCAGAAAAAGACCAACAACGGTTTCAAAGTGTTATACTGCCAACTTCTGAACTCCGGGCAACTTTAATTCAAGCAACCCGAGAATTTACCACTATCCTCACATCCAACGGCATACGACTTAACTGCAGTCATAGTATTAGAAAATAAGTTACCGTTAAAGTGCCCGAACATATCCACTTCGCTGCAAACTCGCGCTTTGCAAGTGTATGAACTTCTCGCATTGCAGTGGCACCAATTGCAGTCGTTCAGAGCAATCATGTTTTTACTGCAACGTTCGCTCCAGACTTTCGCGGCGATCGCTGAAACAGATCAAATAATTACGGTATACTTTCATAAACCCTGAATTTCTCTAACACTGACGTCGGTCGTATGTAAGCGAGAAATACATAGTAACATACGCGCCCTTAATGTGCTTCAGCATGATATTATGTGGAAAGTCGGTGGTGGGGACTATCAAATCGATCGCAGTACCCGATGTGGCAGAGATGTGCATTAAGGGGCGCACCTGAGGAGTTTCGTCGAAGCACGTTTCAAAAATTTTCAATAAAAACGGGCACTAGGAGGCCCAGCAGTATCTCAGCAGCACTCTCGAATTTGGATGCGTTATATCTTTGTAAATACGTGTAATCATTATCATCATTATTCTTCATAAGTCTAGCTGACGGACTAATTAAATTCTCAATTTACTGATGCTGTCAAATTGTCTATTTAGACTCGTACTTAGTATATAAAGTAGGAACATAAAATCTAAGAGTAGATATAAGATTCATACTCACGTTTTTCATGACTATACATTAGAACAAATGGCATATGAAAAAAAAGTAGCAACACAGTTCCCAATTTCATCTTTATTTCAATCATTCAATTTTCGACACAAATATTGCTCAACGAAATTAATCTTGCAGCATTCTATGAACTATAGGTTCCATAATTGATTTACTATTTTATTGGCAACCAAGATTTAACTCTTGGAATTTATGATTAAGTTTTAGACATAAAATAATCAACCTTAGGAGTGAAGTTGAATTTAAAAAAGAATACAGTTTCAAATAAATAGTCTTTACGGTTTAGATTCGAGGGTGCACACAACATACCCCGTGCAGACTGTCAAAGTGTTAAGCTTCGCAAAAAAGATTTTTCCAAATGAGTACGCAAAACCAATTTATTTTATTAATTAGCTTTTTTCCCTCCAACACATTTATGGTTAGTACACAATAATTTACTATTTTTTAAGCAAAAGCACATATTACACTCGTTCGCAGTTGTCGCGCCTGGTATGCATTCCGTGTCTTTTGACAAAGAAACCATTGATTTCCTCAGCGCCATTTTGAAGACCTTATTCAGTGCTTTGGGAACATTGATCTTTAAAGTTTTGCCGTCGTACTTGTATACTTTCTCTTTTGAAAAATCCTCGACGGGAGTGGCCCAGAGTCGCCCTCGTACAGAAGGCTTCGGATCAACCTGAACCTCTATTTCAACAGATTCATCATCGTCATCTTCTACAGTTCCATCACCGAGTTTTTCTATAGTTTTATCTCCACTTTCTTCTACTGTCATTTCGAATTCTTGATTGGGCATTCGTGTAATCCGTACAGAATTAGTAGTGGGAATAGTTGTATGGCCTTGTAAAAGGGCCAAAGTAGATTTCGGCGTTGAGTCTTTCGTCTGTTGCTCTGTTTCCGCTTCATCTGAGTAAAATTCAACGAATGTATTATTTCTTTTCTTGTCTTGGTTCAAGTGCATTTTCAAAATATGATTTGTAGGCATCTTATTCAATTTCGGTTTTATTAAATGATCTCCTTTAACTTTTGATACCATAGAAATATTAGTTGTTTCTGGTCTCATCCTTAACGTTCTTAGGTCATCAGGTATGAGTTCAATGGCTTCTTTAATCAATTCTTTGCCACATACGTTTAGCTTGTAGGAGCCCAGATCTAGATTTCGGGTATAGTAGTTACCAGTATTACATACAAGTTTGTTTTGGTTAACACAAAAACAGAATTGGCAGGGTGCTAAAGAATACCAGTATTTTTCTTCGCATTTGCTGAAGAGAGTATTGGTTCCGGAGTTACTCCTGCGATGGATGTCGTCTTCACAAGCATTTCTTGTACATCGGTCGTTAAGGATTTCTCCTTTGGGACCACATCTGCATACATTACAGTCAATATGTATGTAGGTGTTTGGTTTGCATTTATGTGTGATGACATTTCTAGGAGGTAGCGAATGAAAGCTATCGTAGCAACTCTTGTGCGGCCACCTCCCGTCCTTTGTGCAGATGCATGTTATTAAGTTTTTAACGTAAAGCTGGTTCGGGTAACATAGAGGTTCGGTTTTTTCGATTTCTTTACGATCTGTAATTAAAAGTAAATCAATATTATGATTAAGTTATACAAAACACATTATTTAGTCTCTTGTTGATTATTTATTATTCTCACTTGATTTGCTACTGCAGTCTTTAGCCGTACATTCAAACACTGCTTTCGAGGTACACAAGCATTTATTGCATTCATTTTCGACGACATCTCCGACGTGACAAGACTTCACAGGGTGCTGCAGGTAATCTAAAAAAATGCGGAATATCCTGTATTAGTTTGGTAGGCAGCAATGCCATGTTGTGCGATTGTTCAAAACTTTTACTGCTTTGAAAGAGTTGAAAAAACAGGGTAGATTTTAGTCAGTAAGAGTCTGAGTCTGAGTCCCTTACGGTCTATACAGAGTGGGAGGAGTCATTTAATGATTCCCCTTTTTCCCTAAAAGGTTTTTTTTTATTTCACCAGACTTTGCTGTCCCACTCCAGAACAGATCCATCCTTTCCATTTCGCTCGATAGTGTGTTTTATCTTGCTCTCACACACTGCCATCAAGCTTTTCTTTTAATTTTCTTCCATAGACCTCATTTTGCTCTCCAGTTGGTGGAAAAAACTACTAGACCTGCTGAGTAATTTCAATTGGTCATAATTTTTTTCATAGCAGATATTTTTTTCAAACAATATAAACTGTGGATAAGGAATCTTCTCCTTATTTTTTTTTTAAGTGCTACATTTCGGCAGTTGTATTTCATATTCTGAAAGAATGTCTTTGGAAAAGTCAAGAGTGAGTTCATTATAAAAGATTTAAAACAATTAGTATTTAATATACACTTACCTACTGACGATTTAACAATACCAACAATAGAAAGGTACAATATGGAAGTAGAAAGCAGCCACATTCTGCAATTTCTATAAGTTAAATGATTTAGACAACTTCGGTGCGCAAATTGGAACAGTTGTTCAAGATTTATGACAATTTTAATTATGATTGCGGAATTATTGCTCTGGTTATAGCCAATATTTGGAATATGATTTTTTGAAGTTTTAATCAGACCATGATTAACGACAGGTCTTTTTTTATTATAGGGTAAGCAACTGAATGTGCTAGCGTTTGCCGCGGTATCACTGTCCAAGTCACCCCCTTTAGGTTATGTTCAATAATAAGTGGTTTCCAGGTGCCCATATCTTTGAACCTTTATCAAAATTCGTTCAGTAGAATAATAGCGTAATCCCATTTTTGCATTCACAATATAATTATTAAATAAGTGACGAATGACGGTACAGAAAGCATAATATTTTTTAAATCAATGTTTTTAAGCTATTATGTGTACAGATTACTAGCTGTTACCCGAAGTTTCACGCAGATCGGCTCCTATTTGTCATGTATTGATGTTATATAGCCTATCACCTCGATAAAATGGACTATCCAACAAAAATTTTGTTATTGTTTTTTATTTTTCAATTTGGATCATTCTTTCCTGAGATTAGCGAGTTCTACCAACCAAACCCTTTACCTATATAATATTAATATAGATGATTAGTGATTACTTACATTACTTCCACTCCCTTGGTAACTCATCATCTGCTTTCGAACTTATTAAGTATATTTATCAGTTGTCTAGTACCCATAACACAAGCTCTGCTTAGCTTGGGACTAGATGGCGTTGTGTGATAGTTGTGGAATATTTATTTATTTATTTATTCTTCATTTGAGACTTCCAGATATAACAAACTGCAGCATTTTACACAGACCAACTGTCTATCTGACCTCCACCACCCAGTTAGAATTGGGATATACATTAAGATAGACTGATATATTTCTTAAGATTGGAAGTCAGAATTTAGATCTAGAAATGGCAGCTGAGACCAGCTTCTTCTGCTTCCCAGTAGTTCCGAGTCGCGGAGGAAACTGGGAATGTAATGGTCGTTCATCCACAAACTGACCCAGGTAAGCACGGTTAACTGTCAAGCTCGATCTACGCTACTGTGCTGTAACCTTTTATTATTTAGCCACAACCTCCAACTCAACCATGGATTTAGTAATTAATTTGTTGTAACCAACTGCTGGGCTAAGGACATTCACCGTTCCATTTTTTAGCATTACATACACAATTCTTATTCATCAAACCGCCCTGACAGTGATGCAGGAAGAAAACCACCATCATCATCATAATAATCAGTATATAATGTTCTAAATGCTGGAGCGCCAACCTTCTGTGTCTGAGAGCAACAAACTGCACTGGGCTCACGTGGAGGTCCCTCCACGTGTAGGTTGTATATGAATAAAAACATAGTTAGCCAATATTATATTTATTTACTCGTAGGGTAATCTCAAGTAATAAACTTTTTGAAGGATACAGGATAGTCGCCGGCTTTGATGAAAGTAGGAGTTGCATCAGTACAGGCATCACTATCACTTTTGTAACAATGTTCTTTCACCAGAATTCTGTCAGAATCACATTCACAGATGAAGCAATCATCCGTCATGTTCCCTGGTTTCTCACATCTGTACATCGTGTGGTTGTGTGGAAACTTCAATTGTATCGGATTTTGAATTTCAGTGACGTTCACCAGTGTCACATTCACCAGTGTGACGTTCACCAATGTTCCGTTTTCTGTAAAATAATAATTATGTTTCTTTTTTCTATTATCGTTATTCTCCTGTCTTTTATACTTAATTGTCTACAATTTGTTTCATCAGAATTTATGATAGCAGACACGGATAGGCGTATGTCTGTGTTGAAGTGAGCTTGTGAATGCTACAGAATAGCACTACACCTATCAGCAATTACGGATGAAGCTGAATAACATTAAGGTAAAAAAACATAGAAAACTTTAATGGAAACTGACCACTATCACTTCTTCTTCCCATTGGAATATAGTTGTAATTCGGGTAAGCTTGTTCGCAGTATTGCTCGGGAGGCATGGGACGACAGAAGTTATTGATGCTCCCCATATAAGGGCAAATGCAAATGCGGCACCTGAAATAAGTAATTGTTCTATTACACACCGCAGGATTAGGAATAGGTATCCGGCTTTGCGGGACTGTCTCATCGGGTAACTGTGATCCTGGAACGTAAAGGGCTACTGAAGGATCACCGTACTAGTCTGACATCCCCTTCTGCTCCACCTTGAGTAGGAGGACTCATTTGATGATTTTACCACGATAAAAGGATTAGGAATATGTTTTCAAATTAAAAGTGACTAGGAAAATTGAAATCATTTGCGGGCATCATTTTATTCGTGGCCTCGATGCATAAAATCATCTCAGTTAATGATAAATATCCATACTGCTCTTGATATTATTCTCTAGTGTTAGACAAAATATGTACTTTACAAAATGAAAAAACGATTAAACGAATAAAAAATAATAATAATAGGATTTGCGCACTAGCTTGTTGTACCTACTTAATTAACCAAATCTTGCCTCCGTTTACTGAGGCAGAAATGGCTGCCAAATAAAGAAAAGTTTAAGTAACTGTAACCATGTTTTTCAGTATTTAAATCCAATCACCGTATAATATACTGCGATCCAGGAGTACAAAGCACTCGTTCAGGACGTTCCGTGAGATTGTATGTTTGACAATTAGTTCTCCTCCCATCGCTGATGGTTAAGTTATCAAATTCATCCTCTGCTCTATCCGTTCCAGCTAGATCTCTTCCATCTGATATTTCATCACTGCCGTCATCAGCACCAATCAAATCTTTGGCAAATACATCTTCGCTGTCGTATTCACGGATTACTCCAGGACCTTTTGACTACAACACAGATATTATCTAATTGAGAGTAGATCAATATGAGAGACGAAGAGCGAAAAATGAAGGGCTTTTTATATGTAAGCTTAGCTTGTTTTGCACATTAACTCTCCTGAAATCCCCTAGAAAATAAGGATGCTAGACTAGGCACAGCAAGCGACTAGGAGGAATTTCAAAAAGTATAGTTTAATGCCATTCATTCTTTTTTAGAAAAGGTAACTAATAAGTAAACTATGCTGGATTAATCTTGGTTTGAACCAGTTTTAGTAATACATGTGTTTTACACATAAATAAACATAATTTCATGTATTACCAGACTACTTATCCAAAAAACAACCAATACAATGAAGGCTATTGGAAGTCATGACGTTTTGAATTCCAATATTTTGATTATTATAAGATCAGAGTGTGTAAGAAAACAGAATATGTTATTGTAAATAAAAAACCTTATATGATTTTTATTCATCTTGTGAGTTTAAACTTGTTACTTAAACAGTATTTACTACTAAATACGTGTGATGGTTTTAATCAGTTTACTTTTTCACACAGATGGACGCTATTTCCACAAACTAGTATAAATTAAGTTCAAAATTAATATAACTTACAATAGTATATCAACAAAGTAAATATATACGAAATAATAATCATATTCACATTTTATGATAACTAGGTAACAAAACAAATGCCTATATGGATGACGTCATAGTTCTGCATTCACGTTATCGTGCCTAAAGTTTTATTTGAACATGTCGAACTCGTAAACCAAGACTGAAAACAAAAGGAAAATTTTGAATATGTTCAAAACTTTTTGCAAAATATGAAAATTTTGATAAAGTTTTGAATATGGCAAGATAATACGCGAATCAGGAATAGAAAATATTTCGAATAGTCGTACTTATTTCTCGTGGTGCTCATAATCGTGAAATGCAATTATTGATAAATAAAGTTAACAAAATATATTTAGTACATCAAAAGGGATGTACTAAATATATTTTCTATTTTGGATGAACTAAATATTTGTTAACTTGCCCTGTCGATCGTATGATTCAGGGTAGTTTTAAAATCTTAGTGGACACTATTTTTTACTATTTTTATAACGCTTAAAATGAGATCTTGTACGATTGAAGTTACATAACTACAAAGGCACGAATAACACAGCTTATAAGAAATACCAATCTAACTTTAATAATAACCGCAAATTTCTACAGCCTCGTTATTAATAGATTTTAATCATTATCAGAAATGCTACTTACAGTGCTATCACTCTTCTGCGTATCGCATAAAATAGGAGTACACGACGCATACTCTTTAAGACCCATTTCTGGACATACGCAGAGCTTGCAACCATTTTCAAATTCTTCCCCAGGAAAGCACAGTTGTAAATTTCGTATAGTATCCTCCTCCACCTGGTTACCTAACAGAGTTTGGGACAGTTTGAAAATCTTCTTCCATGGCGTGTCTTTTTCGGAGCAGGTTCGGTTCGTGCAAGCTTTGTCATTCTTATCCCCGTTTGGAGGACATACACAGATATTGCAATCATCACTGAACAACTCGCCAGCAATACAAGAATCGGAGCGCAAGTAATTACTCTCGCATTGATTTTTTGTACATTTGTCCACGTTTTTGATACCGTCTGTCGGGCAGAAGCAAATATTGCAGTCAACGGTAAAGTAAGCGGATGGCTCACACGCGAACTCGTTGCCAACTGGCTTGGATTTCCCGCTACAACTGTTGTTTGTACATGCTCTGTCCTTTTCCATACCAGTTGTACTACATATACAATAATTGCAGTCAACTCTCGCAATGGATCCAGGAACACATGTGGTTAATGATTCTGTATGAGTATGTTTAGGCGCAATATGATCTTTATGAGCTTCTTGAATGGTTCTTTTAGCATCACAATCATCAAAAGTGCACCAGTTCTTTTCAATCTTTCCGGCTTTCGTACAATAGCAAGTATTGCAACCGAATTCAACAAAAGTATTGGGTTCACAAGTTATGTTATAGTCTATAACGTTGGCTTTATCTACAATGAACCTTTGAGTTTTCTTTGGACCGGAATCATCTGTGACGGATGTACAAAGCTTGAAGTTTGTATTTCCGTTATCTGGACATAGACAATACCTGCCTTGGTCGATGAAAACTGAACTGGGATCGCAAGATTCTCTGCCAAGTATGTCTTTGATAACACTTCTTTCAATCTGACTGATAGTTTCTTTCAACACTCGTTCCAACATAATAAGCTTATTCTGCAACGAACAAACTCTGGTGCAATATTTTTCTAAAGTGTAACCATTCCCAAGACAGAAACATTCCATGCAGGTAGGTACCAGCTCTCCAGGACTGCAAGTGCTTTTAACAGAATCATAGTTGAAGTTTTCTATTTTTAAACACTCTTGTTCTAAACAACTGTTTTCGTTTACCACTCCTTGAGAACTACATTCACAATACATACATTTTGGCTTCGTGTATTTATTGGGCGTGCACGCTGTTGTCACATTCCTTAAACTAAGTAGGGTCTTATGTGGATTCGGATGCTTGGCACAATTCGTTTTGGTGCTCAAATCTTCATCAGGAATACCGTTTTCCGGACAGTGGTATACATTACAATCTACTCTATAAAATGTTCTAGGTATGCACTTCTTTGCTGATTCAGGGGCTTTGTGGCATGTTTCCACGCATTTGCTCTGGACGAAGATCCCGTCGTCTGAACATAAGCAATGCAGACAGTTAAATAAATACATGACCTTTGGTATGCAAACGGTCTGCGAGATCGCGTCCAAGGATAAGTTGGGTCCTTTGAGGGAACAAGATGAATCGGTGGCGCAGCGAGCTTCAGACATCTTCCCAGAAGCAGGACATACGCACAGGCTGCAGTTGAGGTAATAAGACCTGAAAGGAGTACACCAAAGCTCAGATCCAGCTCCTTGATTGATTTCATTTTTCTTCTTGCTTTCCTCTGCGCATTCTGTGTTAGTGCACATGAGTTTCCCATTTTCTTGGCATATGCACTGGCTGCATTCTTCCCAGATGATCTGGCCCGGAAGACAAGTTTGTCGGCGCCCTATCATTTGACACGTGTCCTCGCTCCAACGGCCCATATTGTTGCAGTAGCATAGTCGGCCATTCAGTAAGAACTGGGTGTTTGGGACACACGTGCCTGTCGGAATAATAATAAAAATGTAGCACTATTTAGGACAACACTCAACTTCCACATTCATGTAAGTAAAAATTACGTTAAATATTTGAATAAATCCAAACGAAAGTAACATTAATTTATTAAAAATATATATTGTTTTTCAGTGAATTTTTCAAAATTAAATAATTGGTCAGAGACAAAAGAAGTTAAATTATACATCTGAGGAACACATTGATAGACAAAAAACATGTAAGATGATAAATTTTGGAGTATCAAAATTATCGATTGAAGCACTAAAGGTACAAAAACAAAACAAGACAAGAATTTAGTTATAATATTAATACTTACGAAATATAGATACCCCAAAGGGTATCGTCGTTAGCAAGGTTACAAATGTCATAGCCATAAACATATTATAATAAAAATGAGTATTTTTGTTCCCTGCACACACGCTTAATTAAATAATTTAATTTTTCAGGTTCATTAACTTAGTTATTACTAGAAAATTATTTGAAACGGAAAAGTCGTTAAATATTACGACCGGCTTGTTTTATTACATTTGGTAGATCGAAAGTTAATTGGTTTTTGGCTTTAAAAGATTTATGTACTTAATAAGTTTTATCAGTAGTTTTTATTGGCCTATTCTCTTCGTTTTTTTATTTTTTACTTTTACCAGATTTTCAATTTATGCCATTCTTCCACTAATTATTTCTTGTATTCAGCTGTAGTAATAGGGTTAGATTTTGTTTTTATTTAATGATAGGTTGGCGTTTGACCATTACCTCGCCGGATGGTAATTTATGAACGAGTTTTGAAAAATATCTTATTGAACCTCTTTATTTAGATCGGTTTTACAACTAGGTAGCATGCATTGAAACTTAGTTATAGTAACAACATGGCCGACATGGATTACTTCAAGCACTAGTTTAATAACATTGATTAACGCTTAAAATATTGCAAACTGAGAAAAATAAATCGTAACTTTTTCTTTTTCTAGTCCATTTATCAACTTGATTTTAAATTCACTTGATCTTGCATAACACTACACATTTATATTGCCATATTTTACTGTTATTTTTCTATATGCGGTGATTTGAAATATAAATTCCGCAAACCGTTACGAGAAGAGTTATATAAACTAACTGTAGGAAAGTTTTCAGAAATATACAATAATAGATGAAGATAGGTGAGCGTGGGTCCTTACTCCGTAGGAATTTCTCCAAACCCAGCCTTATTTTAACCCAACTGTGGTTATATTAATGGAGTAAAGATTATTGAGGAAAGAAAAATTCAGCAAGTGAGATTCGCCGTGTCTTCTGGATAAGAACTTCAGACTCCTTTCCAAATAGGCCATCGCATCACACGCAACACGTTCAAACAAGGGAATGAAAGATTCAGCTTCAACGAGTGTACTGACGGCACTGTTAGCGCCGTGGCTGATTGGACTTCTGCGCTGCGTGCTGCGGGTTCGATTCTCGCACGGAGCATATATTTGTATGATCTACAAGTAGTTGTTCCAGATCTGGGCGTTTGTGTATGTGAGTTTGTTTATTATTGTAAACGCACCCACGTAATCTAGGAATTTCTCCTGTATCGTGGGTGCGTTTTGTAGGGCAACGTTTTTTTTATAAATACGTCATTCCATCATGATCCCATTGTCATTGTGCTAAGAGATCGCCACAATCTGCTAAATTCGTAATGGTCAACCTTGATTCGTCAAGGGTCTCGTAATAGAATTGTGTTATAATGACATTTGAACACTCATACCAGATTTAATTTGCATATATTTTTGATAACTATCTATTAGTGTATAAGCAATCTGAAGTAGTAAGAAGTTCACAAGTAGTAAAAAACATTTGCGAGTTATTTCTTTCAATGGAGTGTCAATGGCTGACGATTGGAACGTCAAAATGACGCCATAATGTGGCATTATTTTTATGGAATCAATGATAGACCATTCTGACAATATTGTAATAGCAGACTTGAGACTCAAGGACACTATGACAATACATAGCACAGATTAATTAAGAAACAAAACTTTAGTGAATACATTTATTCATTGCTCTACTAACCCTACTACAAAGAATAAAAAAAACAATAATATCTAGGTCCGGTTCAGCAAGCGAAGTTCTGTTAACAGGTAACCATCTCCTCATCACAACCCATTTTCCACCAAGTACTTATGCTGTTTCTCTAAGATAAGAGCCTGGCTGTAGTTCAGGCATGTCTTCTGCGTGCAGCGCAGACTCTGGTCCAGCTGGCAGTAGCATTTGTTGCAGTTGTCCCTGGGGATTGAGAGATCGTTCTGAATCATTGAGGAGTTGGTAGTAACAGACGAGGGGTCTCAAAAGTCACTTTAGTAGATACATTATGTGAATTAATATTTGTGAAATAGTCTATTCTATTCTATTTCTTGTTAAGGTAAGCGATTGCATAAAATGCACCATTTTACAAATTTTGCATTTCTTAATCTTTCACGTTCCAAATTAATATTCAATCTCAACCTAAATCCTATTCCTTGTAATTGGACATTTTAAAAACTTGGATATGAAAATTCAATCGTTGATTGGTTACAGACAAAGATGTAACTGAAGCTAGCAAACGAGATAGATTATTAATTTGCAGCGTTAGGCTCCCCCAATGATGCTGCTGAATGCGTTAACACTCATTTTGCCAGTCACCATCATCAGCTGGAAGACGTCCACTGCTGAACATAGGCCTCTCTTTAAACCGCCACGCCAAACGGCAATTCGCCACTTGCATCCATCGTTTGCCCGCGATCTCATGATGTCGTCGGTCCACCTAGTGGGAGGTCTGCCTATGCTGCATCTTCCGGTCCGTGGTCGCCACTTTTTTTTTTTAGGGTGGCAATATCATCAAATGAGTCCTCCCACACTGGGTGGGGCGGAAGGGACTATCAAACTCTTACTGATCCACCGTGTTTCTTCGGATGCTCTTTACGTTCCGGGGCCGCGGTAGCCTGGATTAAGAAAAATCCGCGACCCCAGCAGGCATTTGGCCCCGTCACCGACGGGGGGGCCCCGTCGGTGACGGGGCCACGCGTGAGACACGACGCGCCACCGACCCGGGCTTGGTCCTTCGTCGGACGGCGAGCTTACACATTACTCACCGTCCGCAAACCCGCTCCGCCGCTGTGCTCTCTGCTATTCAGAGGGACACGCGTTGGAGCGTCCACCCGACAGGCTATTCACATACGGGCAAAGAGACCCCTTAGGCACACAGTCCCTAAGGAAGAGTTTTTGCCCGCATCCCAGGGTACACCGGCCCGAAAAACTGGTCTTCCCCCCAGACGTATCCGAGAGGGAACTCCATTCCACGGGCGCACGTGGAGGTTTCCTGTCTTAGCACCCCGTCCGTGGTCGCCACTTTTTTTTTTTTTTTTTTTTATCGTGGTAAAATCATCAAATGAGTCCTCCCACCCAGGGCAGGGCGGGAGGGACTGTCAGACTTGTACTGACTAAAATCCACGGTGTCCTTCACTAGCCCTTTACGTACCGGGGTCACGGTAATCCCTTGGTCCCGCGACTAGAGAACTTTTCTTTCCCATCGGTTATAAGTTCTAGCGATGTGCCTGCCCATTGCTTCAACTTCTACTTGCATTTTGCAAGTAATGTTTAGAAAAGTTAGGTAGGTCATTGCTATCAATTGAGCACAAATTCAAACTCCATGGCTACTGATGAGTAATTTCTGATAAAAAATCAAATCACTACACCATAAAGGTAGTCAAATAGTTCTTACCTATAAATATGATTGGGTAAGCATTTCTCCACAGTGTAGTCGTAAGCCAGGCCGGAGCCGTTCCTCTTGGAGCTCATCCTCATCGCCAGCTCCTCTTCGTCTACGCAGCCCTCCTTCGCTTCACAGTGGGTGACGCCATTGCAGGAGCACGTCACACACTTTGATTGAATGATCTCGTTCTCCACAAAATTTTCTTTCTTGCATGGTAATCCTGGTGGAAGCGTGAACAAAAGCATTGTGATGTTCGCAAAAGTATTTTTATTTAAGTTAATTTTGGTTTGTAAAATCGTCATTAGTCCTGAAATTCATTAGTCATGAACCTCTTGGATGAGACTGGGATTCCTTGATGGGAGCAACACCATAGTAAGCATGATGACAGTATCAATAAATTGCAAACCAATCTAATTAGTCTGACAGTTAGAAAATTGACTTTACCTACTGTTATAATAAAAAGACGTTTTTTTTGTTATCACCCTACACATAAAAAAATCTTTGTGATCGCTTTGAAAAATCTAAATCTTTATAGAAGTTTATTTGAAAATATAGATTTTCAAAATAAAACAGTTCAATTGTTTTTCTGGCTTTTCCAAAAAAAAAAATTATATCAGCAAAATTAAAAAATATATATCACAAACTTTTTTGATGTATGAATATTACCAGATTTTTTGTGAGCCTCAGCACTATGCATGTCATCGTAACTGATGCACAACAACTTGTCACATACTAAGTTCCTGAATTCGTCGCAGACGCAGGTGTTGCAGTCGACCTTGTACGTATTGCCCGGATCACAAGGCGAGGCGGCGTGAGGTAGCTCTGGCAGACTGTAGAACTCCTTGTCCTTGATTGGATTACGTACATCTATGGGTCGCAAATCCTCCCACACTGGAAGTGAACAATTAGTCATCATCATCATCAGCCTATCAATGTTCTCACTGCTGGGACGCAGGCCTCTTCTTTGTGAGAGGAGGGGGCTATAATCCATCACGCGGTCCCAATGCGGGTTGGTAGATGTCACATGTGTTCGATTTTTTGGTTCCAGGACATAACGGTTTCCTCACGTTGTTTGCCTTCATCTTTTAAAGAGCAGTAGTGATGAAATAAATTACACAAAGTAATTCGCTTGGCTGGGTTCGAACTTATAACCAAAAACTCGTAAGTCGAGGCCGGTGCCACTGGACCACCCCGCAGTTATAACGCCTAACACTGTTATTTGCTCTGAAAATAACAGTTCTGAACAATAAATGCTTAACCCTTATGAAGACTATGGTCACTACTTCCTCCTTCATAGTGATATTTTTCTAGTGTTTTGTGAATCTCATTATGATCACAAGCAAAATGATTTTAAATATTAGAACTATAGAATTCGAGTTCCTGCACTATACTCGTATTATCATCTGCCTAGGTTTTCCCTATGTTAACTATGTTTGGGTCGGCTTCAGCTTTTGTCAGTCGAACCTGATGCAGCTAAATACAGGCTATTTCACATGGAGCGACTGCTTATGTCACTTCCACAACCCAGTAGCTAGGCAATACGATGCCCCTAGGTAAGACTGGCTGTCAGACTTTCTTGCTACTGACAAATAAAAACGACTATCAAAGGTGTATAAATGACAGCCGGGATCAACGGCATTCTTGTAATATGATGTTTTGTAAAAGCAGGTTAAGCTATAGGTCCGGTGCCTGATCTCAGTGGTGTCAAATTATGCTATGCCATGGCCAAAGTTCGATCAGGAGAATCTGTTAACAGAATCTACAAAATATCCTTCAAGAAATACTACTAATGTGTTTCCTACCTTTCAGTTCATCACACGCATTTTCAGTAGAACATACTGGCTTCTTGTTAGCTTTACAATAACATCTCTGGCAACCTTCCTGGTATATTTTCCCCGGTTTACATAACTTTGGCGGCAATTTTGGGTACTTTGGTTTGACTGGTTTTGGAGGTACGTGCTCCTCATTCTGTCTTTGTCTCACATTCTTTCTGCCCTTTTTCTTCTTTGCTACGGTATTTTCTTTCTCGTGTTTGAGTTTTTTGGACTTTCTGTCGTTTTCTTCTTCAAAGGAAAGTGGACCTTTGTATGCTATAGCTTCGGGGGGTGGCCCCGTGTATGCTATTGCTTCAGGAGGCGGTCCCATCGACTGTAAGCATGCTGCCTTGGTGCATAACAAACTGTTTTTTTTACCACAGTGACAAACATTGCAGTCCATCCTATATCTTTTACCGTAAGTACATTTTTCTCCATATCTTATTTCAGTGAGTTTCTCCCTATCTCCGGTCACATTGGCTGCAATTGTTTGTTAGAAAAGTGAGATATTATTGTTTAAAAATCTTGTAGTGTGGTAAATACATGGAGGAATATTCGAATCGTTATTAAATCATTAATTTGTTTTTTTTTTAATCGTCAATAATCTAAAACTTTAGCCGAAGATAAAATATGGTATTTAACAAAAGAAATGAGAGAATTCAATCAAGTTTAAGAATAACTGTAATAATATTAAAATTAAAATACGAATTTTAACCGGCAGACAGAACACCGCGAAGTGCCTTTAAATCTAAAACGTAGTTTTGCAAGCAGACCATGGTGGTACAAATCGGAGAACCATCCATATCACAAACACAGACGTTGCATTTGTGACGGTACTTCTTGCCAGGCTCACACTCACTGCCAACGACACTCTCTAATTCAGGGAGACATTCAATGGCATTCACTTTATCTTGTTTCAAAGCTCTTTTCGATGGCTGTTCGCAATCATTCGTGCAGATAAGACGACCACCATTGCAGACGCATTTAGAACAATCAAGTGTGTAATTAATTGCAGTGTCACAACTATCTGCTGCTAGACTGCTCAGGGGTGTCCAAGACTTGCCAATATCGTCAAGCAGTAAAATATCTTCTGAACTTAGTGGTTGAACTACTTCATCTAAGATTTTGATGCAGAGACGATCGATGTAGTAGTTAACGTCGCTGCATAAGCAAAGTTGATTGTCAAGGCGGAGGATGTCTCCGTAAGCACAAGACTCGGTCTTAAGTCCTTGTCCACAGCTTCTACTGGTGCATAAAGTAACGTCGATAATGCCATGCTCTGAACACCGACAAATATTGCAGTCGATAAGGTACAAGTTGTTAGCGACACACTGGATATTGGTCCTTAGGGACGTATGAGGACGGTTGGTTATTGGATAGATGAATCGGAATGTTTCTTTGCAATTGTCTGAGTGCCAAAATCCTTCGTCGCTACATCTGCAGAATATATTATCTTGTCTGAATACGTAGTTTGATATGCAGTCTGAGTTAGGTCTGGTTCTCTCTGAAAATAATATTGTTATCATAAGGGTAATATAAAAAATAACTTTTGGGCATCTATATGTGTTTGAACAAGTATAGTAGGAGCAGTAGAAGCAAAGTAAGATATTAGTCTGTAGAACTACCACCTAATCGATTTTTGGAATCGGCAATCTCAATCTCATTGTTAAACTAAATAGACCTACAATTCCTCCAAAAAAGGGCCATGTACTTAAAAATATTAATCGTCGCTTTTTTAAAGATTTTTCAAACTGATTAAGACTTCAATATCGTCATGTCAACCAAGAATCCAACAGGCTGGGTGTAAGCCTCTTAGTTCTCCTGACAGATTTCCTCGTTTCCTGCATTCTTTATCCAGATGTTTCCCGCAACTATAACAATATCCTCATCCTAACGAAATTTTGGACAGCTCTGCTGTATGGTGGCCAAGGTTAACCTTAAGGTTAACCTTGGCCAAGGTTAACCTTAAGGTTAACCTTGGCCACCCTCGATGAAAAATGGATGAGGTAAACGATGGATAATCGCATATACTTGGTTTTGGAATATTCAATGCTCATCCCAAATAGGAAATATTGTCTAATTATTGCATATCGATGACTCACTTACCTTCATAATCGTCTTGGCACTTCTGGGGCCGGCAATGGAACACACCCTCATGGGAACAAACGCACAAGTGGCACGGCCCTCGAACTGTGGTGGTTGGCACGCATTGCTTCACCGGCTTCACTAGGCCCGACATAAACTTTACTGTATCTACTTAATGATAAGGACGAAAGTTGTATGGCTGACTGGCTGGCTGTTAAGACCTTGCTTGTTGGCTAGATTTTATTGTTGTTGCATTTTCTGGGTGGTAGCTCCATTTGGCCGATTAGAGGAATGGACAAGTGACTATCGTTTCACGCTCGAAATAAATAATCTATCACGATTTTGATAGCTGTTTCTAATTGGACATCTTTATAGGTGCTGATAAACTTGAGCATTAACTTGTAATGAGCATTCTTGCGAAAAACAAACGAGAACGTTTTAGCGAGCATTCTAACGAACGTAACGGCGAGCTTTTTACCGAGATGACTATCAAGCCTGAGATCTTTATGAAGGACTAGCACTTTGCCCGCGACTTCGTCCGCGTGGGTTACGTACTTTCCTAATTCCCCCTTTTCACCCCCTTAAAGGCTAAATTTCCAAAAACCCCTTCTTAGTGCTCCCCTACATTATAATAGGAAGCCGTTTGCAAAATTTCACATTCCTAGCCCTAGTAGTTTCCGCTGTACGTTGATATGTCAGTCAGTCAGTTCTCCTTTTATATATATAGATAGAAAAATAATTGACAATGATCGACTAGTGTTCACTACAAAGATTGTGGAAAAGTTCATATTTATGAGTCCGCGCCACCACCTGCGGAAAATGCGAGGCACTACAATTTTAGTGTGTGTAATGTAAGTATTGTACTCGTAGTAGTGGTGGCGCGGACTCTAGCTAGCACGGCTCTGTTCGTTGTTCAGTTCGTCAAAATTAAAAACGGCGAAGGCTCGATGTTCTGTTACAAGACCAGTGAATGCTCAACTCTATCAGCAACTCAAGACGAGGATAGTAAATTCAAGGCACAAGATAACAATCGAGATAGGTTACTCATTTCCACCATTATTACAGAGAGTTTCGTGTTTTTCGGTTGATATTTAAGGATTTCTATGTTATTTTAATGAGTTTTCTGTCATCGATAAATATGCTTTTTTTTTTTTTGCGTGGTAAAATCATCAAATGAGTCCTCCCACCCAGGGCAGGGCGGGAGGGACTGTCAGACTTGTACTGACTAAAATCCACGGTGTCCTTCACAAGCCCTTTACGTACCGGGGTCACGGTAATGGGTAAGTCCCGCGACCATCGATAAATATACTAATAGAATTCTTCAATCGGATTATTCGCTTAATTCAGCGGGGGACAAAAATACGTATCTAGTCAAGTTTTAAATAGTTTTTATATATTAAATAAAATTAATAATACTATTAAGCACCTACAACTTGTTCTATTTAAAAGAATAGGTGCTAATTTTTTCATGCCTAAGTTTTTTTTTTATCGTGGTAAAATCATCAAATGTCTGTCAGACTCGTACTGACTAAAATCCACGGTATCCTTCAATAGCCCTTTACGTTCCGGGGTCACGGTAATTAATAAGTCCCGCGACCCTGGCAGGCTTAGGCCCTAGCCGTCCGCATGCCCGCACCCTAGGGCTTATAATTGAAAATGTATTCAAACCTACTGATCGTTTGCGCTTATCGTCTGTCATTTGGTTAGGGAGGCAGGTCGTCTCGCCACCTCTTATTGGGCCGGATTTGGTGGCGTCATAAAAGGCACTTTGAATAATAAATAAATAAGCTATATTTAAAAGAGAAATACTCACATAAAGCGGCTTCTGCTTCTTTCAAAAACACTAAAGTTGTAGTTAATATGACCAAATTAATCAACATGCTTCAATGTTCTGATTAATCAATGCATAATGTAATCTAAAAACGGTCAATAGCCATTTTCGTTCACGCTTGATAATTTTTTAAATTTTTATCACCTATAAAATGCAAAGAAATCAAATTGATAGGTTATTAATTAACTTTATTTCTCATTTTCATTTAGCCATCGTAATTATTGTTTACTAGCTTCCGCCCGCGACTGTCGGATGTCGGTCTTCGCGTGGATGGTTTATTTCCCCATTTTGAGTAACTCTGACAATGACATCTTATAAATATTACGGCGCTGAATCCACTGCGGGTAATGCAACGTGTGTTCGCGGTTCTACAGAACAACGTTTATGAATAAAACTGAAAAATAAGATTTTTTTTCTACGTATTTTTCCAGGATAAAAAGTATCCTATGTTATGTTCAGGATAATAAGGAATAATTATACCAAGTTTCATCGAAATCGAACCGTTAGTTTTCACGTGATGCCTGCACAAACAGACAGACAAAATTTTTTTTGATCATATATTTGGGTTTGGTATCGATCCAGCAACACCCCCCGCTATTTAGTTTTTCAATATTTTCAATGTACAGAAGTGACCCTTCTACAGATTTATTATATGTAAGTATGGATTAGTTTACGATCGCGACTTAGGTCATATTATGAGGGAATTTCAAGCCCCCATGGAGGGCCAAACACCTTCCGGTGTCGCGGGACTATCTAAACAGGTAACCGTGACCCAAGAACGTAAAGGGCTATTGAAGAAACACCGTGGATTTTAGTCAGTACGAGTCGGACTGCCCCTCCCGCTCTTCCGAAGGCAGGAGGACTCATTTGATGATTTTACCACGTAAAAAAGGGGGAAGGTGTCTATAAGTATAGACGCCAGGACATCAACCAACCTCAGTCTGTCTTTCTCCGTCGAATATAAGCCTTCTTCTTTTGTAATAAAGTCGGAAATCTATTAAACAATTTTAAAAACAATTTGGGGTAGGTTCGTCTGCAAGCGTTTGGACCTACAATGTCACAAAATATAGAAATTATGTATTTTTTTTCTTTTTTTTTTTGCCAGAGAAAGGGACGTTTTTATTAAACAATTTAAACTTAAAAAAGGAACTACACCAAATAAAATAAACTAACCTTTTTTGAGTCTGGCTGCATTGCGCCGTTTAAGAGGCAATACTGGCAATGCTAACTTTTTGGCCAAAGAAGGACCACGCTCTACTTTAATTTTCTCTTCCTCTCTTTATCTCACCTTACATGATTTATGAGTTAACTACTCGACTATTTCCAGTAGTAGAAATATTTCTCAATAAGAAATAAAACTATAAATAAAGCCAAACAAAGTATTGCCCCGGTAATTGAAAAATTGTGAGGTAGGTAGAGATTATTGGTTGGAATGGTGTTTTTCATTTTTATTATGAATGTTACCAAAGAAACGACGGATTTGATTAAGTAAATGATTCATTTTTTCATTTCATTGATTTTGATCAGTTTCAAAATGGGGAAAACAAAATAAAGGACAAAAAAATAAAATTAACTCGTTTATTCGTTTCGTGATTATCTTTAACTCAAAATTACTTAAGTTTTAATTACGTATCGTCTAATACATGATGGTACGTACTTTCTAAGTTAAGCCACGAATTACGGTCCCTTCGCAGTTATTTCACCTCTGATTCCGCTTTGCTGTCACCTTTGTTCTCGTAAGTATAAGGTTGCTGTTTGGTTGCATTACGAAGTAAAATAATTGTGAAGAGACCGTGCTAGTATTTTACTAACTACTAAAGATTCGAGCGATACTATTTGACGCCGAGGGAATAGCCAGGGAAGAGATAAGATATGATAGAATTATTTTACTGTCAGTTTGAAGACTCAAATTAAATATGTTTACAAAAATATGAAAAAAAATAGAGAACATGACTAATTAAGTAAATGCCATAGTAATAATATGAAACAGAAAAGATTAACATGATTTCATTTAATTTTTATTGATTGCCACATACGTTACTTGCTAACTTCACATATTTTTTATATAATTGTTAGGACTAACTTCGTAAGGTGATAATTTCAAGGAAGAAAATACGAAGGAAGCGGTCGAAAGATCTGGCTACAGGCTCGGCCCACATAACATAACAACTAAAGGAATGAAAAATGACATGAAAAATAAAGCATTTACACACGACAATCGTATGTTAGCCAACTAAGTTGAAAATGCCGATGAAAACACAACACAGACACACATCAAAATGAAAATAGGCTCTTCATAAAAATTACTAATAGAATAAGTTAGTTCACAAATTCGTAAACTAAATACAATGCATTAAAAACTAATAGATGTTATACTTTGAGTATTAAACAAAACTAGGATTAATCGACTTTTCGCTTTTCAAGGTTTAACCGATGTAACCAATCGTAATTAGTGTGCACAGTATGTAAACGGCGTTCAAGAGTTGTCTAAATTCGCCCTCTATCGATTTTCATAGTAATAATATCGTAAAGTATTTAATAGATTTTATAAGCGAATTAGTCGATAAATCTCTTTTTTTCCTTTTTTAAGTTTTCTGCAAGCATTGTACAACTCGTTCATTCTTATTACATACTAAGTAAAATTAGTCACAAAATACTTAAAAAAAAAACACAAAAATTTGAAATGAAACTAAAGCACACAATTATTCGATTATCAAATCGATTTAAAAAGTCAATTTGATCGATTGCGTAGCTGCTGATGAAAGGAACATAGCTTATCTTCAAGGGACACGAAACGAAGGGAGATTAAGAAATGGAGAAATGGAGTACAAAACAGATAGGTTTTACAAGTCAATGTTAGTGCCTCATCTGTCTAATACTTTGAGCGCACTCTCACCCGAAAACAAAGATAAATCTTTTGAAAAGTTCTTGAGTTTATTTAGCTACCAACCCTATTTTATAGGACAAATTATCTCATTCTCCTAAATTAAACGAAATATAGAGAGCATTTTCAGCTGCAAATACATAAATTAATTATGTTTGTAGTTCACTGGTCTAAGGCAAAATTATTGTATGAAAATATAAAAACAGATATAGATCATGAACATAAACATACTATTCATGGTACAAAATTAAATTAAGTTTAGAATCTCCACGAGATGGCATAAAGTCGTGTCCATATCAAGATAAGTGAAGGTGTGCGATTAAATGTCAGATGTTAAGGTTTCGTCGCATAAACGCAGTGTACAGAAGACACTCTTCCCGTCTGCAGAGCAGGTGCAGTCGTTGCAGTCACGTCTAAATTGTTCTCCAGGGTTGCAGCGGAAGCCCTGATCGGATTCTGAATTTAAAAAAAAGTTGTGTCAGATATTGTGCCTCGTAGCCACACAAATATGTACGAGTTTTATGTAAATTAAAGATAATATTACGAAAAAACAGTGACCTATGTAGGGCCCTTGACAAGACTGGAGTCTGGACATCAGTCAGTCGTATAGGCTATAGCAAACGAGCAAATGAACACTTATGCTAAGAAAAATAATCTGTCGGATGTTCATACAACTCTTACCTACCAGGTGCTTTCTCCGTTTGAGCTGCAGTATCCTTGCACCTTTTGAGGGTACAGGTCGCATGCTGCCCACTTTCATTGCACCGACACACATTGCAGTCACGATCAAAGACACTGCCAGGAACACACTGCATTGGTACCTGCTCAGATGTGTCTGAAAAAAAAACTCTTCGTGAAGTTCGTTTTCGATCTATGAAATGCCTTCGGCTGTACGGAGCATTACCTAGGTATAACTATTACTACTACGTTTTAACTAAAATTGAATATTTTGATATTTTATAATGTAACAGATAAATAAATTACGATATTCATAGGGTTGACCACAAATTATAATTAGTGTGCATATCCAGAAAGCAGACGTTCTTCAAGGCTCTCTACTGGGTCCAATACTGTGTACTTTACAAATACACGTAGAAGAATAAAATAAGCATGTTCTGTAATGCTGATAGAAATGACTATAAGTACTGAGAATGATAATGTCATAAAAAATCATACCTCTTTTACTCCTTAATGCACTAGCATGGTGGTTGTTATTCAAGGCATTGCAATCAATCCGCGTGCAGGAGAAGTCTTGGCCCTTATTGTCGCAGAGACACTTGTTGCAATCCATGCGGAACTCTTGTCCTGGCTGGCAGGCTTTCGGCGGCTCCTACTAGATACACGGAGTGTGTTATTATTTGTTAATTGGCTTATTGTGAATAAACGTGGTCTATTGAAGGACACCGTGGATTTTAGTCAGTACGAGTCTGACAGTCCCTCCCGCTCTGCCCTGGGTGGGAGGACTCATTTGATGATTAAAAAAGACACAAAGACATGAGTATTCATTAAATTCATTAGGAACCCTGTTCCACTTACCGAGGATAGGCCTCCTCAATATGGTAGCGACTTCTAATAGGTATATATCAAGTATTATTTTCAAATTCTGAATTGCTACATAACTAAAAAAATACAGGCCTATAATTAATGAAATAATATTTAACTTTAAGCAATAGATGAAAAAATTACCGTAGTGAATGCTCGTACTTTTCTTGACAGGGTAACATTCTGAAAAATATAATAAATAATTTTGAATATTGTATTAATAGCATTTTGTGATCTAAGATCAGCTCGAGAAAAGGAAATGTTCATGAAAGAAAGAGAAAAGGTTAGATATAAGATATCATGGGTATTAAAACCACCAGCAACGTGTTAGAAAGTATTGAAATACATGTTTAATTAGAAACAAAAATAAAACACAGATTAGTACAGCCAGTCTTTATTTAAGATATCCTTCACCACTTCAAAACATTTAAAAGTTAACAGAAAGAGACCAAATCACCACAGAGTTAAAAAAAAACAATAAAATATAAACTTTGCTGAAAAAACATACATCGATACGTTGTATTAAAAATCCTTCACCGATAATATGATGTTCCATTATACCAATCACCAGATTGCACCATGATGGTTGAGATTAAAATACGTTTCTTGCTAGTGCTGGGGCTAAAAAGTATTCCAGTCACTTTCGAACGATTGTTAAATAACAAGTGCACGAAAGGGATGACGAAAATACTATCTAACTAAGGCGTAAGCAACGTAGGAGTAAATTAATCTGGCCCTCAGTGAATAAGACTAAATGATGAGAAAAGAAACCTGTTTATCTTCCAGTTGATCTTCACAAGCTCTTCTAGTACAAGCGTAGGACTTCCCGTCAGGATTGCACCGACACATATTGCAATCCAGTTCAAATACTTCATTGGGGCGACAATGTTTCTTTACCAATCGAAGATTCTGCTTATAAGAAAGTTGGTTAAAGATACAAACAATAATTTTACGACTAGCAAAACTCACACATATGTCGATGGACCATATCCATTACGTCTGTAAAGTTTTGCTTGTTAACCTAATTGAAATTACCAAACGTAGCAAGTTAATAGTAGCAATAGAGTCAAGCAAAAAGCTAATTATTTCAAAGCTCGGTCAAAAGCACAGCATCATGAACATAGAGATAGCGACAGGGTTTCATCAGGTCATACTTCAGCAGGTATTCCTCCGATATCAGGCAGGTCTTCGGGCAGGAGGGGCACGCAGACCCTCCTCGTGCAGTAGTAACTGGTGCCATCATCGTTACACCAGCAAGTGTTACAGTCTTTGATGAACATACGCTTTGCTTCGCAGACTTGAGATTTTGTTGTATTCTTGGATGATTTGTTAATCTACGAATGTTGAGATGAAATGCGTGATGAGTTAAAGTTTAAAATGGGTGTTTATTATTGCGGATTGTGCGTAGTTAATTTGAATGTGAGTTAAAACATTCACCGATATACAACTTTGTGATATACAAAGTTGTAACATTTCAGTTAGCACAAATGTATTTAAAAACAAACGACTTTTATGACACAAAATAAAGATATATTTTACGGGTTATATCTTGAACGTCGACTATAAAACCTGTATTAGGGCATTATTATGAGGACAGAAAAGTACCTGAGAATAATTAAAATAAAACCTGAAATAAATAAGATGAAATAAAATAAAAAAAATACTAGACGTATCAACTTTGGTTTTAATAAAATAATATTTGATAAAAAACGAAAATACACGAATTCCTGTAGCATTAGTGGGAAAATTATGAATCCTCTTTTTTATAATTTGGAGGCTTTCAATTTGTGATCCGAGACGCCCGAGTACGGTACCGCTGGTTTGGTATCCTGAAATGATTGAATATTAAAATTAACAATTTAGTCCTTCAAAATAGAGATCATGCTTACATATATATATCACGCATGTTTCTCAAAATCCGGAAAAGTTTCAACTTCTAACTAAACAAAGCTCAACCAAGCATAGAATTTTCAGAAATTATCTCAAACTTGTAATATTTGACAACATCGTGTGAGTCGTGGGCATTCGATGTATGCAAATGGCTGATTGTTGTTAGGCGTGGTGGTCTTAGTGAGAGGCCTTTGTTTTGTAGTTGTCGACAGACGTCTTCGGGCTGATGATGATGATCTTTAACTTGTTGGACTAGATAGCGTTGCAAGCGCTATTGCTGAGCATGGGTAGGGAACTTTGGGCAGTTTGGCCCAGTTGGTGGTAATAGACTTGCCTCTTGTTAAATGGATTGTTATCACAACCAGAGAATTGCAACATACCCCTTCAGGTATAACAGTAACGTTTTGTATCTTCTACTTTTGAGTTAACATTTGACATGGTATTTGTGAAACAAGGCATGAAATGACCGACTCGTAAAATTTTGCTAGATACCTTAAGTTCATGGAACAACTCAACGTCAGCAGGCAGAGGACACGGCTTGTTCGTACAAGTGTAGTCAGTCCCTCGCGAGTTACAGCGACAGGTGTTGCATCCAATGTAAAACGTGTGGCTAGGACGACAGACAGAGTGGCGCTCTATGTGATCTCGACCCTGTAGTTGAAAGAAAAGTTATACATTGTATATCTTTTGCAGCAAGTCAATGAAAAGATTTATAGAAGCATACTTATGAAATTCTGTCTTGATAAGAGCCATAACTAACACGAATCGTTTGGTATTAATGATTGCCTTCAAGTGCAAAACATATTACGCGTCTTGCTTAAACAATATAATTTAAATTCAACCACATATTGTTTGATAACAGAAGACGCGTAAAAATAATCCATACGCATTCATGGTTCATCTATGAGTACGTATTAGTGCCAAATTAATTATAATTCAGTCTAAGATTTTTGGAGTAAATATAAAACACCATCAATACAAACCTCACTCTCCATGAAGACTTCAACTTCCTTGTCTTTATCCATTTCAGTCTCCAAGCATTCGTTGTGGGTGCAGGAGTAACTTAGTCCATCGCTCGCACATTTGCAAGGATTGCAGTCTCTCATAAATTCTTGATGAGGTTTACAAATGGGCGACCTCTTAATGATAACAATATCGTGGCCAAAGTTTACGAAGTTCTCTAAGTCGTAATGGTCTTGACTCTGAAGATTGACAGGACATAGCTGATTAGTAATTCATATGTTAGAATGAGAAAACTTTGTGTTGCCTTATTTTCATTTAAGACTTAATTAACCAACTTCTCTCGATTATTTTGTTTATGTATGTATATCTATCTATATATATATAAAAATGTTATGTTGGTTTGTGTATGCTTCAAAAACTCAGAAAGTTCTGCACCGATTGAGCTGAAATTTTAGCATGATATATAATCCGCATCAAGGATGGTTTTTATCTAATTTTTTTTTTGAAAAATCTATTTTTTGTGCCACAGCGAAGCGGGGCAGGGAACAGCTAGTTTGAAATAAATTCTTCAAATAAACTAGTTAAAAGCACTCTTGAATAGTCAGAAATTTAAAGATTACGTTATATCCTTATCGCAAGGGATACTCACAGTGGAAAGACTGTAGAACAGTTGCTTTGATAGAGAAGAATGGGCAGTAAGGGCACATAAAATCTTTCAGTTCCATATCTACAACTTGCTAATTGCTATTGTTGGTTTCAATATTAAAATGGCTGTTTAGCCAAGCAGTAAAATCCTCATTGTAACTTAGCAACCAATTAGTAATAAGAAACTGTGTACTTACCATAATCGATAATGATTTGTGCATCCCATTCACCAAGTGTGCAATTCTGAATGTCACATATTTTTATGAAAAAATCTCAATGTCTGTATACAACATCGATTTGTGAGTTTATGGTATACTATGTTTTAGAACTGTTAAATACAACATATATTTCGAAATATCATTTATGTTGTTTAATTACTACTGAAGTTTCCTGAGCTCAAATAAGCGTTTCTTCTATGTTGGTGTTTTGTATTGGAAAAACTGAATTGATATGAGTAATTATAGTTAATGTGTTATGATTTTCAGATTCATTGTTAAGTTTCACCGTTTATTTTCACCCATACTTTGTTTGCTTATCATAATTTTATTACCAGGGCTTTAAAGAAAATCCTGAACTTTTGTTTGTAATGTAATGCAGCGGCCTAACCAAAGTGATCCGCTATCAAAAATGTGGCCGCCGCATTCAATTTTTTCAGCGAACCAGCATCTGCGGTCGTGCGTAAAGCTGGAGCCTTCAGATTATCCGAGCAAATGAACGCGACAATTACGTAAACTCGCCACCGATTGCTTGTATTAGAACACGAGGATAATCACACAATGATTCTTACTTCTATATTATCAACGAATTCATCTTTCTTTAATTCACCAAATAATAATAAATAAATAAAAAGTCTTACCGGTGCTACAACATCAGTATTAACAGAAGGTTCGTCGTCTGATTCCCTGTGAACACTAGCTAGATGTATTTTTGGAGCACTGATCATGACATCTGAAAGAAAATGCAGATAGTATTAAACATAATGGTGATGATTATAATCTTGTAAACAAGTCTGTAATGACCGAAAGTTAAGATACAGATAGTACACCTATATTTCGCCAGTTATGTTTAAGTCAAATGTATTTACTCAGATTTAAGTGCAGATTCTCAACTACACAAAAAAGCAGTACTTTTAGTGCTATACTGGTGGTGGTAACAAGCACAATAAAGATGCATACCTGATCTTCTACAGAACTCCAAGGTGCAGAGTCCCAGGCCATTCTCAAGGCAGATGCAGGTGTTGCAATCCCTCTGGAAGGTCGTGTTCGGCTTGCATAAAGATGGCTCCGCTGAAAATTATTAATGTTAAATTTCAACTAAACTTATAGTTTAACACAAAACAGCGCAATTCCTCCAAACTATTTCTAAACCACTGTGATTCTTGAAGCCAGAAACGATTGTGAGAACATAAAAACAACGAGGCAATGAAGCTCGGCGAAGCCCGGAGAACAGAAATTGCCTTGGATCCTGCAATGAAATGAATAACAGCAGTTCCAAGATAGATTGCCGGAGTTAAGCAACGTTTATCAGAGTCATCTGAGGATTGGTGATTTAATATTTCCAGATAATAATAATTATTTCTATATACCCACACGACTATAAAACACGAAGCACGTTAAACGCGTAAGTGACTTTATTATTATTTCCAGTACTTTTAAGAGAGCCGTACGATAACTAGTGCAATCTTAAACAAAAGAAAAACCAGATAACATTTTAATTATTAAAGCTTCAAATTCCTGTTATAGTTTGAAGTGCAGTTAACAGAATCGATTTTATCGCCAGTAACAGTGAAATAAACTTGAAGGAACTACAAATTGTCACTTACCATAGACCCCTGTATCGCAGTCGGTGGATTGTTTCAAACATTCGGCTTGACCATCGTAGGAGCACCGGCAGTAGTGACAGTTGCTCTCCCATTCACTGCCTGCCAGGCACTGCACCTCCCTCGGTGGTTGGTTTGGTTCTGGAATTTCCGGCAATCAAAATTTAATTTTGGAGAAATGTTGGAGAAAGTTGCTAATTCTAACTTTACCAACTTACTATCATCGCTATGAAAGCATTTAGCCTAGTTCTGCGACGAAAGGAAATATCGCCTTTAAATCCTTAATTAATTTATAAATCTCTTAATTAAACCGAACAATTGATTATTTTGAAAGCGCAATTTAAGAAGTATCTCAAACAATCGTTGACAAAGATACGCATGAAAAAGAACTTGAATATGATTAGAGGAAAACTCACCGGGTATGGAAAATTCTTTTCTTTCTGGCGTACATGAAGGGTCTGTTGCACCAGGCAGACATTTTATTGCTGAAAAAGAAAAAGAGAATATTAACGACACGTCGTTTAATTTTAATGAATATACTGGCAGTACAACGGGCAAAAACGGATATTTTACAGTTCTAGAGTTGAATCCTTCAATTAAGAGACAATACATTCTGTTTTGCTTCTAACAATTTATTTTTTATCAGAAACGATATAAGTATTAGCAATGCCATGGTAAGCCAGATAAACGGTTACTAAAGTTCAATACTGGAAAAGTTTTAGAAAACTTAACAAACATATTTAAAGCTGATTGAAGGGATAGACATTAAGAGAAGAATAATTAATACAGCAATAACTAGATCAACGTCATGTATGTTGTTTAAGTTTAAAAATGATTTCGTTGATTCAACTACGGGGTACATTTATCTAAGAGAGTCTTATGTATAGACTTTTGCTTCTAAGTCAAAACTGATTTAGATAAAAGAAATAATTATAATGACTTGCAAGCGTGTCTCATTGTACGTGCGTCAAAACACTGAGTCGAAGACGCACTAGATTTACAATTACTTAATTGGCAAATGTCACATTGTAGATAGACATTCTTCATTCTTTGGAGCTATGTTCTACGTTTTTTGTAAAGGCGAAATGAAATAGGGCACTTTAAAAGTACATCCTTATCTGTCCTCAATCGTAGATTTTTATTTTAATAAGTAAGTAGGACATCCATGTAACTGGTATTCATCGGCATCCTATTGGAATGGAACCCGACGCTAACAGTTGGGAAAAGACTAATCAGAAGAATAAGAAATTTTAATTTAAGGATCCTTTAATGCTTGAATGCCATTGAAAAAGTGCATTGGTGGCAAATATTTGCTACTTATGTCAAAAAACGAATTGACGGCATTAGTTTTGATTTGAGCTACAACCCAAAAGAACCATTTACAACTACATTTTTGTTCGCGCCATTTCAGGACGCAATGTAAACATTGAGTAATTTGACATGTCATTTCGCGCCATAAATTGTAAAAATGGCGGCGAAATGTCACGTGACACGTTTCGGCCGGAGCGCGCCCGGTCGGTCCTCGAGTTGCCCTTTAACCTTCACAATTATTGCAGTTCTATTAATAGCGACAACAATTGGTTTCAATAATTACATGCCGACGATCATCTTTGATGCTCTAGTATTACGAAATTATCAGCAGAACTTAAAAAAAAATGACTTCCGAAAAAAGGCGGTCATCATTTTTGATAATTTATTTTTAACCCCGGACCGGAAGAGCTGTCATCATGGGTAAAAGCCTTTGCCCAGCACTGGAATAATGCAGGCTCACAGTAACAATATCAATTTTTACCCTGTGCTATTATGAACCTGTTCGAAGTCACAAAATCTACACAGTCGAAATGGCGGAATTCTGGGAAAAGCTATTTTAACTAGAATCATTGCCACGACGAATGAAGAACAAACCACCAGCAACAGAATGCATTAGGTGAACCATAAAACACTCCGATACCGCGTATTTAAAGGTTTCAATAGCTCAATTCCCATAAGAAACACGAACAAAAATAAGGAGGAAGATGACATCCTTAGTCGTCCCCGGAAAAAGGATAAGAGCAAGAGAGGTATGAATAGCTCCATGAAAGTTACTGGTTTACAGTTGCGTCCGATTACACTTGAAGCTAACCCAACAGAAAACAGTCGAAGAAGATTATAGTGATGAAGATAGGACCGAGGAATCCCTACTACGGTATTCATGCATTAATACAGTTTATAATAATTCTGCCAAATTCTAAAATGAATACACAAAACTTTTGCAGTGTCTCGTTATCAAAACACAAGCTAGACTAATTCATAATTCCTCTAAATGCAACAACGGTGAATCACCAGTAGGTCATAGTTATAATTTTTAGCAGAGAACATTAATCATATGAACGCAATGAGCTAACTCCGCCCCCTTTAAGCAGTAGGCAAATGTTTTAGCAAAACCGAACACGGTCTTAAACTCATGAACACTTGGATACTTTCCAAGATTAGAAGATACCCTGCATCTTTATATGTTTGAGAATTAATAAGAGGTTGATGCAACCAAAGAAGCAGAGCTCTGCGAATTTTGTCAAATGACTTGCAAAGAATCTTACTTTTTCATTTATCTTTACGCTGCTACTCGTATACCTCGAAACATGTGAGACAAAAATAAATGTTGATAAAATAAAAATGAATGAAAACTTATTCTCTCTAAGTTCGCAAGTTTTCAGTGGTAAGATCAACCATTGAGGTATTACATTGAAATAAAAAAACAGACTGTAGCACCTTTCATTCAGAATTTCGCCCAACTCCGTTCTCTCTTCTCTATCACCGAGGACAAGCAGTCTGATCAGTCCAATAACCAAATTATTATCAACCTCGCCAACCACACAGTTCCTAGAACCATAATTATTTATTACTAATGACACTATTTCCTCTATCCTGATAACATCAACAGTACAATAGCGTATTTACTTGACTTCGTAGTAAGCGATAGCGCGTAAATGGAACAGTGATAACCCTGACTTTCTTTGAATTGGCTGCCTTATTGGTCTAGGTCGTTACTTCGGCTTCTTAGCAGGATCCTGTCCTGTGGGGTTAGACTAGGCTATTCGGCAGCTTTTATTGTCTATCTTTTACGTATCCATATCTCCTTTTATGTTTTATAGTTATCTGAATAGCGTATTCTTTTCTGATTATTTTCTTGTTACAGTTAAATTCATTCTATGAGACTTCATTGAAATTCATTACTTTGGCAATCTTCTGGTGGTCGCCACTGTTGATTATGTACTTCTTCTCTTCTAAAAGAGTAAAGGGTACGTATTTACTAGAAACTGCGTTGTGACGTCAGAAGCAGTCGCTTCATGTAAAATACTGGTATCCAGTAGCAACCGGTTAGATTAGAAGCCGACGCCAACTTAGCTGGAAAAAAGCTAGGCAGATAAAGAAGATATTTATTTGCAAATATGTCATACATATTTACGTAACTTTCTGCGATAAAAGGGATTCCCTCATGAAGTAAATATTTGTACAGTATTTTGTAAATATTTGTGTTTTGGTTGCTGAATTATTGGAAAAGGAAGACAACATGAGGCTGTGAGGCACGATTAAGATCCGGCTTTGTTGTGACTCCGCGTCCGGATGTGTGGCCTTGTCATTCGCCTGGACATTTCAAAGAGGGGTTTTATATTTTGTACTTGATCATAAACTCACATCTTTTCCCATGGAGGTTGGCAGAAACGCCACCATCAGTACCGTTGTTATACATACGCCTTTCCGACTTTGTCCAAATATCTAGTCATACCAGCACGCTGGTTGCGAATACCTACTACAACACACTTTTCTGAAGAACCTCATCATGTAGATCCTGAGCCAGTGTTATCACTCATATCTTTTTTGTTCTTAAATATTTAAGTCTTTGCCTCTTTGTCAGGAGTTTTGATGACATCGTGTACGGCGCGACACCTTTTCTCAGAATTCCCACTGTCTTTATTTTTATGACACGGTTAATAGGTTTTGCATCATTTTCCTGTACATTATGTAATTGTAAAATTAATTTCTATATTACCGTTTTTTTTTAATTATTTACATTACCTTCTTCAAATTGAGTCATTGAGGCTTTCAATTTTATTTTCATTACTCATACTCTGAAAGTAGGTCTGTCTATTGCAGGCCTAGGGAGAATCGCTTTCAACTGACAGCTGCCTTTAAGAAAAAAAACTAGTTCTATTTTGACATTTCTATTAAACCATGTTGTAACTTTTTATGCAGCCACTAAATTACAGAGCAATAAAAATAAATACATAAAATTATGTATTAAGAATTTATATTATGACTTAAATACAAGTACTTCAAGTAGTTGTTCCGGGTCTGGGTGTTTGTGTATGTGAGTTTCTATGTTTGTAAACGCACCCACGACACAGGAGAAATTCCTAGTGTGGGGCAATGCTTTAAAAAAAAAAATACAATTCAGTTTCAACTATTTCTTTAAAATAACATAGATTACGGCAAAATCTTTGCCGTTTTTTTAATGATGAACATGAAAAATACAGCTGGCTGTATAGCTAGACGACCACAGACCAAAAATGAAAAAAAAAAACAAAATAAGCGGGAAAGTGACAATTCGATCAACCTTTATCTGAAAATGTATGTTCTTAAATTACTTATTTAGTCCCTCGAACTATTAACGCCCTCACGTTACGGACGTCAAACCCCTTCTCGGCATTAAATAAGTAACTTTCACCCCTCTGATAACAATGTAGGTACTTTATACTGTTATAAAAAACGACATCATTTCCAGCCTTTCTTTGTATTCTACATCTTGCGGCACGATTTGCATCACCTGGGGGCCGATTCTACTAACTAATTTCTGTGACAATCGCAGCGTAACCGCGGCTGAATTGCGGACTTTCTAGCGTTTTCTCATTATACTAATGAATAACGATCCAAAATAAGTTACAGTTCAGCCGAACGCAACGATCGATCGAGAGAACCGCAAGATCGTATTCTGCTAGCACAGTCGTAGCACAGTCGAATGCAAGCGTGACATTAGATCGCATTCTACTAATATTTTGACACTTGTTACGATCGCACCGTAACTGAATTATAACGGTTCATCTGTCAAAATTAGCGGTTGACGCTAAGTTGATACAGTGAAACTTTTGTAGGACCGATCTAGAACTTTTTAATTTTTTACCTAATAATAATGATGTTCTACATGGATTTCGTTGAACTTGCCCATGAGGTTGACACTGGAATGGTAAGAAGAAGAAATTTATCGTCAAGAATATACAATGATGCTTTTGACTTAACGGATCGGCAGTTCATTAAGACGTACCGACTCTCCAAAGACCTTGCAAGAGCTCTAATTGATGAAATCAGTCCTCATATGCCCATTAATCTTCGTTCTGATGGGATTGACACGAAAACAAAGGTAAGTAGGCACCTAGTAATTATTCAATTAAACGCTAGTATGTGGTTCAATACAACTTGATGACTTCTTTTTTTATATTTTCATTGTTTTAGGATATTGGTTGCTCTGGCGTTTTATGCAGGTTCATACCAAACACTGGTCGGACAGTCGCAGTGTCATGCCATTTCACAACCCTCAGTTTCTCGAGCACTGAAACAAGTAACTGAGGTACTAAACAAGCCACATATTTTTAAAAAATATGTTAAGTTTCCAAGCTCTAGAGAAGATCGTGATGAAATCAAAAGAGGGCAAGTACCTAATGCATCATACCTATCAATTTGTTTGTATGAAAGATCAATAGCGGATAGTTATTCTTATTAATAAACAATTTGCTTTTTACAGGTTCTATAGAAAGTTTGGCATGTCTGGAGTTTTGGGGTGCATTGATGGCACACATGTCGCTATAGTTCCGCCAGCCATCCATGAAGAGCGCTATTTTAACAGAAAAGGATATCATTCCTTAAATACTTTAATTGTGAGTTATCTCCTTTAAACCTTTGTCAAATCCTATCAGCTAAATGAATAAATATTAATATCTAGTACTTGTTTCAGATTTGTGATTCAGATGGCCGAATATTGTGTGTTGATCCAAGTAACCCGGGATCAACACATGATAGTGCTGCATGGAGTAATAATCCCCTAAAGTCCATCCTAGATGAACTGATTAGCTCTACTGGAGAGGATTTTTACTTATTAGGTATTTATTTCATCAGTTATCATGGGCAAATTAAACTGTATACCTCCAAATAGTATCATATTTTGAATAAATATTTAGGCACATTATTTAATCTTTTATGATTGTAATATTTATTTCAAATACGTAAAGGATGATAAATAAAATTTGAGACATAATCTGAGATTGTTCATATATGAAATTTATTTGTATCTGTCGCTCAACTCGCTTAGCATGACACTGGGTTTTGTCGTAGGAGGAATAGACAAAATGACAGCATGTAGAAAGATTGCTATTTTCTTGTTCAACATAGTTCTACGGTAGATTCTTCACGAGTAGCGCCAAATCTGGCTTAAATAAAATCGAATTTTATAGAAATATCTCTCTTTATTCATGATAGTATTGTAGAATAGATATAATTAATCATGCGCGAGCGATTCGTATCATGTTACATTGGTGAATAAAATTCCATAAAGTTCTTCTCTTCTTGAAGTGAGGTTAATATTTGATGAATCTTGTCATTGTTCAAATATAATGGATTACCCGTTTGAATATCGGTACTGCTTATTTTTTGTCTCGATCCAATATTTTACTTAAATGGAAAATCATCAAATGAGTCCTCTCGCTATCCTAGAGCGGAAGGGACTGTCAGACTGGACTGATTTTTATAAAGTTACGCGTAAAAGGATCTACCAAACTATTTTCGTTAATCAAATATATCGTTGCGTTTTAGCCAATTTTTTAGTATCGCCATATTCGCCATGATAATCCGAGTCTAAAAAAACCGGCCAAGTGCGAGTCGGACTCGCCTTTAAAGGGTTCCGTAGCAGCAAGTAACATTATATAAAAGTTGGTTGTAACTTTGAAAGATAAATTGCGGTTTACGATTTATGACGTATTAAAAAAAAAATGTAAGTTGGTACGCACAATATTGAGTGATTTACCATGTTATTTTAATATCATGGACTTCTTATAGGTTTTCCTATAATCTATAAGGAGAAAACTAATTTCTGTATTTTTTTCAAAATTGTAGGTTCAGTAGTTTCGGAGATAAGGGGGGGGGGAATGGTCAATTTTCGTCTATTTTCTTGAATAACTTGGAAACTATTTATTTTAAAATTACAAAAAAATACGTTTAAGATCTTCTCAACAAGACCTTTCATTTGATATGCCACACGATGCAGTTTTCAGATTTTTTTTTTTAATTTTCCCCTTCCCCCCCAAAAATGACCCCCCATATACAGATTTCATCTGCTCACGTCACACCTCTGTGTTTGGGTCACAGGAATTGATATGTGTACCAAATTTCAACTTAATCGGTCTAATAGATTCGGAGATAATTGACTGTAAGCGACGGACGGACAGACACACGAGTGATCCTATAAGGGTTCCGTTTTTGTATTCAGACGTACGGAACCCTAAAAAGGAGGAATATGACTTATTAGAGCTTGTTACTACAATTTCAGTGAATTCATTAGCAAAAGATATCGCGTGTCAGCAGCACAGACTAATTATATTGATTATTACTAGCCGGAACTATGCCTTTGGCGTTTCCAATCATCATTAGTGGCCAAACTTTGGCGTCGCGGTCTAAAAGAGCTGGAAAAAAAAGGACATTCATTATTAGTGTTATTTTTTTGGGACAATCCTACCGTTCTATTCCCACTCCTGAAGCGAGAACAGTGGCGACAACCAGAAAACGGCCCAGACAATGAAGCTCGACGAAGTCCCGCAGAATGAATTTAACTGTCTTGGATTCAGCAACAAAATTAATAAAGAAAGACTATCAAGAAGAAATAAGAAATACTCGTACGTAAGTTCCAATTTTGTATGGTGTATATAATAAAGAATATTCTATCTATGTAACCCCTTTTCAAACCCAAAACGGCTATATACTAAATACTGTTACGTCACCAACCCTTTTCTGGTTCCAATCTAATAAATTACTTTAAAAATGCTCTGCAATGGATGGCGCCAAACGTCACCGTAAGAAATTAGAAACGGATTGAAGAATTCGACGCTATAGTTAGGAACCTTGATGGTTCCAAGGAACCAAGTACCAATCCACGGATCCACGGATCCACGGATCTCTTTATGCCTTTATCAAACAGACAGGCGAAAGCGAAGCGTTTCCGATAGCGTGACCGAACCGATGCGAAGACGTGGCGAAGGCGTGTTTGCTCTGTTTGACGTCGTTCATAAAAAGTCAGCTAATACAACTGTCACGCCTCGGTTCGCTGCACCCAGTTTGACGTCTCGTATCGCGTTGTTATCGCTTCGTACTCGGTCCGGTTCGCTATCGCCTGTCAGTTTGACAAAGGCTTTAGCAAGCGTTGCTTGACCCGAAGGCGTGCACAGATCTAGATAAAATTCTTAAAAGAAAACAGATTTTAGCACTTGGCACAACCTGGGAATGCACCCAAAGTTATTTCTGGCTTTCAAAGTTACAGTGGTGTGGCTTGTCCAAAGGAAATTACAAAAAAACTCTTTTCGTGCTCATTTCAATTTAATAATTTGATGTTAGGTTTAGTTATTGTAAACTTGCATAAAAAACATTAATGGTAAAGATCGCACTACTACAAAAATGCATAGATAACATTGCATATTACTGATATTACTCGACCGCTCAAGTTCAAAGTCAGCACATTAGTAACTTTACCTCGTCTACACGTAGTAAGTACGCATATACGTATGTTTAGTATGGGAACGGGCGCATTATGCATATTATATGGTGTTATGATTCTAAGGGGACATCGGCGGCTAATGCCCCCGACTGGACCGCCCACTTACAGGTATCACAACTTGCTACACTTGAGGCCAAAGTTACCAGCACACTCACTTATTTTATTTTGAAGCTTTAGTGGCGTTGTGCACTTTTTTAGAATGGGTAAAAAATGTAAAACTCGCGTCAGGACACGTGACCTGATCGAAAATTCGTAAGACGGCGCAGGGCGCTTGCGCGATTGTTCGTGTGTCTTTATTACTATTGAAGTTTTCACTTCTGCCGGCACTCCCAGAGTGCAACCCGTCGTTTTTTTTATTTGTACTACATATTGTGACTAGCCAAAGGGTTATTAAATTAATATCTTTTATTTATTAAAACCTCTGTTATAATTTTGTTTATTACTTACATACAAAATAAATAAATATAAAATGGATATACGTAATAGCTAAATCTTTTAATAAGGATTTTTCGTTCGGTAATAATCATGGCATAAATTATAACGATGTTATTATTTATCTCATCTATGTTTGTTGGAGTCGTCATTAAATTGTCGGAATAACATAAATTACGGTTACACGTCGAATATTAGCATAATTATTCATTCGTGATCTAAAAATAAATAAGTAAACACACCAATATATCTATATTGAATCACAGAACATAAATCATTGTTATCTCGAAGCTCAGAATAGAACTTTGAATAAAGCTCGTAAGGTAATGTTATCTTTGCGTGTATTTATAGACAACCACAAGGGAACTCCGCAAATATAGACCATAAGGCCCTGAGCAGACGAAGGTGTATTTTTCCACCGGACAAAAATGACCGCTGAAATGAATTACGCTCATTGGCGTCCCGTAGTTTTTCATTCATCCATTTGTTGACGTCGATTGGGGCTTAAAATTGAAAATAAATAGGAGTAAATGATGATGTGACGACAGAGAGGGGGGAATGGAAGAAGAAAACGTGTTGCGCCGAACCGAAGTAGAATAGGATATGGGCAGGAAGATGATTATTGGCGCTTGAAACTCAATAATACGAGTGAACATAGTTTTTTTTTTCGTGTTAAAATCATCAAATGAGTCCTCCCACCCAGGGCAGGGCGGGAGGGACTGTCAGACTTGACTGACTAGAATCCACGGTGTCCTTCAATAGCCCTTTACGTACCGGGGTCACGGTAATTCGTGAGTCCCGCGACCCCGGCAGGCAGGCAGATAGAAAGATAGGGAATAAATGGCGGTTATTGCAAATGGAAATGGACTGCGTTTCTAGTGCGGGTAAATAACCCATCGTGTGCTCGTAGCCTAATATCAGACTTAGGTACAGATCTATTTTTAGTCCTGTGTTAATGACATTCGTGAACTTAAACTCGTAACTGCAGAACGGAGGTAATAAATTGAGAGGAAGTTATCTAGAGATAGACAAGTATTGTTAGGTGATATTTATAATACAAGGGGCATCGTGACACATGGTTAATTTACGTAAGATAATTCCAACAGCAGCTTTTTTTTGCCGATTCAATAAAAATACAAATAGACTTCTAAAAACATTAAAATAGAGACAATAAAGGTACTTGTATAAGTTTGATTAGCTTTTGCTACTATTTTATCGACTTTTTATTACGCTATCCAAAGTAATAATGATATTTCTCGCACTATTGATTGACTATTGTTATGGTTGCAGTTTAAAGATAGAATTTCAAAATGAACGATACAAAGTTTGCAAAGCTGGGCTGTTAGGGCACGCCGCAATGCTCGCGAAGGAGGAGGCGGGCCGCGTGAGAGAGAGGATAGCGTCCTCCCTCCACCCCAGCCGCTATGGTAGACGCCCACGGCAAGGGACGTCGCTGGACGATCTCCGGCTACCGTAGGCGCGGGCATGCAGGCGGCGAGTAATGGGCAACTCGCTGTCCGGCCATGGACAATGCCCGGGACGACGGCGCGTTCTGTTCCACGCAAGCCTAAGGGTGTCAGCAAAATGATCAGAGAGCTGTAGAGGGCCAAAGCTTGCTGAGGTCGCGGGACTTACGAATAACCGTGACCCCGGAATGAAAAAGGCTATTGAAGGACACCGTGGATTTTAGTCAGTACGAGTATGACAATCCCTCCTGCTCTGCCCTGGGTGGGAGGACTCAATTGATGAAGAAAAAAAGCTGTGCTGTTAAACTTTACTTGCAGTGTACTCAGGACTACTTTATGCGGGGCATGCGCTAAGTAACAAGCGACCGACCAACTTAACGGTACACCGCTATCGGACGATAAAACCTCTAATGATTGCAAATTTATACAAAATCCGGTTCTACATTTGTTTACTTCGGATAATATATTTCGTTGTTTACGTTTTGTGTCTAATCTTCTTGTTATTAATATTTGTACCGTTTATTTGGTCGCATATGTAAATTGAGTGATAGTTTTGCATTTGGATTATGTTAGTGGACTGTTTAATTAACATAAGGAGGTTATGTTGATTTAAGAGTCTTCTGTAGATAGCTTCTTTAGCTTTTGGTGGTTGTAGCATATTTTACTTCTCCCATTTCTTCTATTAGCTACTCCGTATTTCAATCACCTTCATCTCAATAGTCACCTTTCTAGCCATTTCATCCCTCTCACAATCCATGCAACATATTAATCATCATAAACAGGTGTTAAGGAAAATGTACAGGAAAAACAGAAGGATGACCACATAATTATACAATAAATTGCAATTTACATTTAAAATTAAGCCTGTCGGACTGGCTTGGCAACACTTTATGTTAGCTGCTTTTTCCTCGAAACGAAACACCGAAGAACCGCAGAATCGAGAAAGAATTTGTACAAATAATTTCAAAAATGAAAACTGCAACTAAAGTCAGTTCATCTTAGGCTCTCATCTTTCTTGGTTCGTGGTTGGTCGTGGTTTCTTTATTTAGGGAACACTTATAATTTCTCTGTTTTATCATCCATTCACATTTATTCATGTTTAAAACTTTCAACTTTTTCTTCGTCAGGTCGGATTATCTATGACCTCTACAGTAACACTATCTTACTTTTTACTCAATTTACTCCAAAAGCAAGAAATATGAGAGCCGAAGATGAAGGAGTCACCCAGAATAAACTGCAAATCCCAACGCACCGACGGAACATAGGAAAAACTTTTTGGTCCCTGAAGCGGGTGGCCCTAGTGAGGCTTATTACTGCCAGTGGGATAACCCCTGCTGTGACCGCAAGGACCTGGCCGCCAGAAGGGGGATCCATTATAAATGCGAAAGTTTGTGAAGATGAATGGTTGATTGGTTGATGAACTCTTTCAAGCAAACTTAACGGTTGAAAGGAATTGTCACACAATTTAAGATCGCAGTATTACGTTCGGACAAATGACAAACACGCGTTCGAAGGAAGGATATTAAAAAGGTAAAGTTGATGAGGATGCAGCGGGTGATCTTCGGAATTGCAGAATCTACATATTTTGATATCATCTGGGTTCTGAATGGTTTTTGACCAGCTGGACCCGAGTATACTGAAAGCCGACCCCAACATAGTTGGTAAAAGGCTATGCAGATGATTTGGATGTGTCAAAACAGTCTCACAGGGCAGACTCACAAGCAATAATATTTCTCATATAATAATAGTAAATATTATCATTAACGTATTATCATAAACTTGACAAAATCCGGCTGCGCGGGCGGCGCGTGGTCGCTGACGTCATCATCGGATAGCGTCGCCCCGCGTCCATATTATGAATGAATGCGTCGCGTCGGATGCGACCCCCGACCTTAGATAAGGTTGTGACGTCGCCTCCGTAGACTTCGCTTATTGATAATGTACACTTGTGGGCTTGGGAGACGGCTCGGAGAGTTTTTAATTTGTAGGTCGGAGATGGTGGGTCGCTTGCCTGGTTACGGAAAGGCGGTAGAAGAAGTGTTGGTAGACCAGTGGCAAAATGTGGATGATATTCTGGGAAATATGGCTTCAAAAGGAGGAGGAGACCTATACTCAGCAGTGCCTAGAACAGGGCTGCGAATGATGGTAAAGATGAAGGCCTGATTTGTAAAGAAGGTTCCGCCACTCGACGTGCTATAGAGAGAACCACGAAGGTTGTCGATTGATAGATTGTCGATCAACATGCTACAGAAAATCACTTACGACCCCGACTGGGTTCTAACCAATTCAGGCAAATATTCCGTGATCATGGCACTAGCAACAGTGCTAATGATATATCTAGTGAATATCCAGTTTAAACTTCTAAAGATAATGTTACTTTGTATCATTTACTATCATGGTCTTAAACCGATGCAGGAAACGCAGCAAATTCTATAACCCAAAAATGTTACGGCATTTTTTGGGAATCTTACCTCACCATTCCGAAACCATTGAAATTCATGAAAGCTAGAATCAACAGTGGCGGCCACCAGAAAATCGAGACAATAAAACTCGGCAAAGTCCCGGAGAATAAATTTAACTTGGATCCCACAATGAATGAATTACCAAAAATACGTAACAAAATAATACCATAAATACGCAATAAAGTAGGAAATACGTAACTTCCACTTACTATTTTTCTACTCATCTGGTATTCTTTACTGTCTAATAATGTGTACACATCTATTGCCAATGTTGAGTTAAAAGAAATATCCGCTAGTATGTATCACTTGGTCGCGGGACTTACGAGTTACGGAAATAAGTAAAGGGCTATTGAAGGACACCGTGGATGTTAGTTAGTACGAGTGTGACAGTCCCTACCGCTCTGCCCTGGGTAGTCTACCACATCATCAAATGAGTCCTCACTCATTTGAAGATTTTACCACGATAAAAAAAAAGTATGTATCACTTGCATAAACTTAGACTCTCAAGTAGATTACGTCATAAATAAACTGAACAATAGGTATTTTTTTGCAAAATATCTTGTTATAGTAACAATTTCATTTTCTTTGTTGCATTAAGGAAAATTATCCTGCGCAATAAGTGTTTCTAAATAACGCCTTTACCCATCTGCGGCATGAACGAACAGACGTAGGCTGAATAAAAACGTGCTTAGTATTGGAGACTACTAAGCCCAAAATCATTTTGCCCAAAATCACATATAACTTTGGACCTGATAGTAGCCCCTGCGCAAGCCCCACAAGTTGCTAAAAAAATAAAAAGAGGTAAAGTTTTTAAGTTTCGTTATTCGCAGTACAATCTTCGGAACTATTGACCCAATACTGAAAAATATCATTTACGTGAAGAAAAAATATCCCAAAGTATTAAGGACACTAGCCATATTTAAAACATACCCGGGGACAATTTCCGATCATAAACCGAGTGAAGCAGCAGGCAATATATTAGCGTGTTCTGTAAATTCCATCCGGGTATTATAATAGTAACATCTTGTGTGGTCTCAGCCTCAAGGAAAACCGTTCTCACAACGCAATCATGCCATTGTGCCTCTAATTATATTATTTGACATCGTTTCATTGCATGTTGTTGATGCTTCAGCTTGCGAAGGTCGTAGGCTGGTTGTATTAGCGTTTTGTAGTGCATTTAAAGTAGATGCATTCATATTCTATGGAAGGAATTGTATTGCAGCGACCCCAAGTTATATGGGACAAGAGCAATAAGTCGATGGTGATGGATGGTCTATGTTTATTTGCGTGAAAAAACCCGGCACAAGGATATTCGATAAGAACCCTCTGATTCTTCTTCTGGTTCGAGGGTCACAGACATAGCTGTTATTTGCAAGATAAAGTGGCAATGGGCAGGCCACATTGCTAGTAGAACTGATAACCAATGGGGTATAAAAGTTCTCAAGTGGTGACGACAAACCGGAAGACGCGGAGTAGTCAGACCTTCCACTAGGTGGATTTAAGACATCCAAAGAGTCGCGGGCACCCGATAGATGCAAGTAGCGAATTGTCGTTCGGCGTAGCGGTCTAAGGGAAGGCTTTAATTCAGCAGTGGACGTCTTCCTGCTGATGATGATGATAGCCTTAGGCGGTCCTATACACGGACTGAGTAGTCTAATTCAACTACTTGATGCTTTACTTACTGCTGCAGTTGTGTCGGTATCATCTGGTACTGTTTCGACAGCTCGAGTGGTTTCGTTTATATGTATGCAGAAGACTGTAGTTTGATATGTAGTTACAGTTATATGGCCCGGCTAGCAAAAAAAGCAACTCTACTTAGCAACAGAAATAGGTGTAACCAACAAGGTATCATTCCAAAAAAAGTTCTGATTACTGATAACACTAAAAATAAACCCAATGTCGAAAGCAATACGAGTTTGGCGCCTTACTAATCAGCCCAATCACGCCCAATTGGATCCAATCGAGCTTCGATTTGCGTCAAGCGACCACCAATCACTTGTATGAACATCAATAGTTTTACTGAGAACTGGTTTTTTTCACGTCTACAACTAAATTATTGCGGACTTTGAATTGGAATGAAATTGATTGGCGCCAGACGCGAGTATCAAAGACATTGGCCGCTAAAGAGTTGTCATTGTCTGCCTAGTTGGCCTGTCTAAAGATAGTCTCCACAGATGAGAGTTCACGGACGGCTCAAAACTCAAATGCGAATTCAGTGTCTCTCCACAATGACCCATCTTCGATCTTTTTTTTTTTGATCGTGGTAAAATCATCAAAAGAGTCCTCCCACTCAGGGCAGAGCGGGAGGGACTGTCAGACTCGTACTGACTAAAATCCACGATGTCCTTCAATAGCCCTTTACACTCTGGGGTCACGTTAATTCGTAAGTCCCGCGACCCCGACCCATCTTCGATCTAGCGGTGCATTTTGGCACCCGCACACTTGATGGAAACTCGAAATTTTTCGAGAAATTCGAAATTTTTAGCCCAAATCCACTTACGCGAACTTTAACTTTGTATTTGGGCTAAAAAATATTTCGAGTTTATTACCATCGACACATTTGAAAGAATACTTGAAAATCAATCTATCTTTTTTTTCTCGACTATGTTTGGGTCGGATTTACAACGGCATGCAGCTGATAACCAGTATTTTACTAATTGAAACGAACAAAATGAATTAATAAACAGTTTTTTGTAAGTTATTCGGGTCTGTGGGCCAAAATTTAGAAAAATGTGTTTTTAATTATTAGTCAATACCAAATTAAGTACTGTTAGACGTTTAGAACGAAAATAACATTAAATATACTCAATATAAACGTTTAACTGTGTGCTTAACCGTACAGAAGGTCTAAAATGGCCATTTAGCAATATTCCTAATGATTCACTTCGTATATTTCCAGCAAACTATCGACTATCCTTCTATTATTCATTCACGAAGTAAATCATTAGGAATATTGCTAAGTGAACGTTTTAGATTCGGTGATATCGTCTGCGGTATCTAGCTTAAGTTTGCTTGCATAAAAAGCTTGTTTTGTAAGTTCTAATTTCATCATTTACTTATTTGTTCGGCTGAACATGAATTTGCACTTAATCTTAAGTCTGGCCACTAACAGTGCTTTTGTCAATCTATTAGTAAGTTTGACCGGTTTCTAAATATTTATACTAAAAAATAAATCCTCTTTTTATGGGTGTAGCGGTGAAAGCGTAACAAACACAGTTTCTCATTTATATTAGTAAGGACAAATGACAATAACAGATTGACCTACATGTTGTATGACATCTAGGAATTTAATACAACTCCTAGGAAATGTATTTTACTTCAAAAAATGTATTATTCCGAAAGATAGATTATCAAAAAAAAATTGACCCGTATTTTTTCTTTTGCTGCATAAACCAAAATTGACGAAGACACAACGCTTCTAAAATTCACAAAATGTCACTCGGTCGGTACAATTTTACAAGCATTATGACGTTGCCCTGGGATCTGGAGGCGACTGCCCTCCAGCGCGTCTATTACTGGCGCGTGGAAGCGCAGTGCTGGGGCGAAACCCCGCTGCCTCGAAAGGTCGAGGCGCGGCGGGAAGAGCTCCGGCAGGGCAGTATGGAGGGAGCGACTGTCGCAAGCGAGATCCGGGCACACTGCAATCGTGGCGGTAAGACCCCCCTTTGAGGAGTGGCTGGATAGGCGTCACGGCGTCCTGACCTGCCGCATGACGCAGATCCTCATCAGACACGGAAGTTTCGGGCGGTACCTGTGTCTGATAAGGAGGGAAGAAACGCCTGGGTGTCACCACTGGGAGGATCGCCCGGAGGACACGGTGGAGCATACGGTGCAAGACTGCCCCGCTTGGGCAGAGCATCGCCGTTTCCTCTAGAGACCTCTCGCGCCCGGCATTGATCGAGGCCATGCTGCGAGGCGAGACGGAGTGGGAAGCGGTCGCCTCCTTCTGCGAAGCAGTCATGCTTGCGAAGGAGGAGGCGGGCCGCGTGCGGGAGAGAACAGCGTCCTCCCTCCACCCCAGCCGCAGTGGTAGACGCCCACGGCGACGGACGTCGGGCAGCGAGTAATGGGCAACATGCTGTCCGACCATGGACCATGCCCGGATCGACGCCTCAAAGTGTCAGCAAAAATCGACGGGGCCCCCCTCTAGAGGGCCGAAGCCTGCCGGGGTCGCGGATTACTGTGACCCCGGTACGTAAATGGCTATTGAAGAACACCGTGAATTTTAATCAGTACGAGTCTGACAGTCCCCCCCGCTCTGCCCTGGCTGCGAGGACTCATTTGATGATTTTACCACGCTAAAAATAAAACTTCCGCATTTGGAAGCGTTTTATCTTTGGCAATAATCACTGATTTAAAAAAAAACATAAAATACGTGTTCATTATTTTTCAATATTCTAACTGACGGACTAAACAAAAATACCATATTCCGAAGCTATTTATGAAATGTATAAAAAAAAAGAGTTTTACGTTTTGAGGCAGACGGACGGAGCCCCGCTGATCGCACCTATTTCCACGTGCACAAGGTGCCTTTGAACCTAACCAAACCTAATCGCGGAGTGCCCAAGAGTTGTTGGTGCCTTTAAAGGTAGACGTCACTCACCCTGATGTTAGGTTTTATACATTTCCGGGCGATTTTAGAAATCACATACATTTCCTAGAAATCGTATACAATAACGGATTACATACATTTCTATTAACATAGGTCGGTCAGAACATTAACCTCGAAAAAATAATTTTGGTCCCTCGTGCCTTGATGTATCTGATTAACCCCTATGTATGTTTCTTGAAAATTCATAATTTTCGAGTATATTAATGTTTTTTAAAATTTCACAAACAACCAAATAACACATTCGAGAATGTTTTTGAATAGTCGCAGAAAATGCGACTGATGATTCGGAAATCTCACGGCACGTGAGACCTCTTTTTTTAACGTCAATTTTCGGCCACTCTGTATACAAAAATCACGGTTTTTGTGGTTGCACTCATTAGAAAGGGCTCGACCGATTGTAATTGGTACCTTCCCTATTATGTATACCTCGATTTTAATTATATCTTTATATTTTTGAGAATACGTCTTAAAATATTTTCAACACCCCATGTCCAACCCTGAATATAAAATTTAAAAAAATGCTGCACGACCAGCGAAGTGGGCACGAGTCTGCTACATACATGTAAAAGTATACTTGTAAAACTATAATCTAGAACGTAATATAAAATACGAATATATATTACTCATATCATATTATTGATCATTGCTATCATAATGAACTGAAGTTATCTGAAAGGAAAATGTGTCCAAAAAAATGAACTCTTAATATACAAAATGCGTCAGCCGAAGCGCATGCGACGCGACGTTTCGATCGGGAAGCCCATTTTTTTTTTACTTTTAATAATAATGTTTTGGACAGAAGCTTCTAAGAAATCATTTTAGTGAAGGAAAAACACCAAAACATTATAAAAAAAGATTGAAAATAACCGATGGTAATAGGTCAATATTTGGTATTCTCTTTTAGCAATTTCTTGGAAACCGATAAGTGAACATCCATAGAACTTTTTGGCAATAAAGATCATTTCGTTTAATATATTCATACATTACCTTTCTAACAGAGTATAAGAAAATTATTGTCTGGAAATTGTTAACCGATTATCATTTGTTAAAAAAAAATAGTGTAACTTTTTTGCAACAAAAACATAAAATCAAACGTTTCTTTTGGAAGTCGGTGACTTCGTTTTCTGGTCACTGGCTTTTTTGCCATCGACTTCCAAAAGTAAAGTTTTTTGAATTTGAATGAAGAAGATTCAAGGCATGGGATTTCCCAAAAGGACGAATATTTATTTTCATCCCCATTTTAACCAGTTTAGGGATGACTTTTTCCGACGAAAACGGAGTGTACTCGCCATGTTATAGATGGTCATTTATCCAGGACCCGATTTTGGTAAGCACTGCTTAACTTAAAGATTCAAAGATGGACCTGCCCGGCTGTTATTATTAATTTGGCAACGAGTGCCTCTGTTAAATAAATAAGTTCTAGTGCAAAGTTTTGTGCTCCTACCGAACTGTTAAGGCTGAAATGAGTCTCGCGGAAAGTAAATAATAAATTATTATTTTACAAGAAAGACACGACCTCTTTAGCTCTTTAGTCAAAAGCGCTTTCTTTAGTCGTTTACTGATGCTGGGTTTTCCCAAAAGGATTTCCTCGGGAGCATCCTGGAGGCTGTATATGCTCTATTGACAGCAGTGATGTCTATCACAAGGCATTTAGATATTATGAGCAAAATAATTATGGAAGAAGATTACATGCTGGCTCTACCAAAAAACCACTGAAATTAAGACAGGCAACTGATGACACCCTTGGGGTAAACCAGTCATGTTTATTAAAATAAATGTTTGCTTTTATACAATAGTTCGAAAAACAATGAATAAGCCCGGAATTCCAGTGACACCGCGATATCGCAGTTTTTATCGGAACTAAAGCGCTCCTATCATCATTGGATTGTCGTATCTTATGAATAGAGTTGAATGGGATGATTTATTTACACGACTGTTTATAGAGTATAATTGTATGAAAGAATAATTGTACAAAATCACTGACTGTTTCTGAAGTGACCCGGTTACAGACATTATATTGGAGATGACAGCATAGCGGTCCAAGGATCTGCTCTATATAATGCTAAAGCATACTTATTGAGAACATTGATTGCCAATAAATTACCCTGAAGGCCGAAATGTTTCAAGTTTAGCACAGAAATGAAACAAGTGTTCAGGTCCATAGTAAATTAGGAACAGCGATTTCGTACCCTTTGACACGACCTATGACACGGGACACAATTAAAACCATTTGTAATCAAATAAAGAAAGATAAACACTAGAAATGGGAACCTAAAAAGTTTATTTTTTGTAATTTGGAAGAGCTTTTGCTATTTTGGTAATCCAAGGGTTGGACTTACCCAAGCCGTCGCAGAACCTCGCCAAGCACACGACCAAACAAACAAATATCGAGCACTTCATCGCACTATTAGACACAACACTAAATGTAATTATCCGCCGGACACGCGACCGCCTCCTGCCGACTCCAAGACACAACTGATATTCCTTCGCGTACAATTCAAATGATATACTCCTGCGCAACATTAAATTTACCGTTCGGTTTATGAATTTTTTCGCCCCACCCCTCGTTACATCCTCTGTTTAAGGGCTATACCGAGTCTAACGTTTTTTTGTCATCAGCAAAGTTAGCTTTGTATTTATTATCTATAATTGTGATTATTTTTAATAGGTTCTAAATACGGTAGAGTTTGTGAATTGAAGTGGTCCGTTGTTTGACCGGCGCGGGCGCGCTCCCCCTGACCTCTTGGCAAATAGTCGTGTCTGATAAAGTCATAATTTATGTATTCATCGAAATATTGTGATTAGTTGCAGTTTTATGATCACGTGTGCGCTTCGGATCCCCGGCGGTAAACATTATTGATTCGTTCGGAGTGTGATACGCTATTATTTTGTTATTGATTACGGAATTACGTATTTTGTATTACATCATAAATATTTCTGTTATTGTGTTCTTGTTAATCAGTGTTGTTTATTGATATTCGGACTGTGATCTTTAATTGATTCGAATTCCAATGTGAGGCATTTGATAAAAGGGGTTATATCAGAAAACGACGAGGAGTTTGCCTGCACACCTTAAGAACATCTTTTTATTAATCCTCCTGTTTGAATCCTTATTTTAAAATCGGTAGGTAAATAAACTTATATAGTTATATAGTTATAAAAGCTTTCCAGATCAATTACTGATTCTGCTGTTTTTTTAGTGTTAGACGATATCGATTCATTGTCACTCTTCTGCATTTAACCCTTATTTAGCATGTTCTCTTCAATATTCTATTCTTCTATTATCTTAGCCACTCTAATTATTTTTTATTTTCACAGTCCAATCATCGTTTTACAGTCGTCTCTTTATCATTAGCATTCATAGTCGGAAACGGTAAATGACAATCATAGTCACAGATATAGTCTCTGGTGCCATTTTCAGATTTCCTCTAACTTCGTGTTTTTATTCCTGTGGCTTGCATAAATATACAAACAGGAGCCTCGATCAAAAAAATATTAAACTGTTAGAGGTTACATTGAATGACAAAACATACATTATCATAAATCTAACATCTAAAATCCTAATGTCCCCCATATTGGATATGGAGTAAAAGCTTTTTAAAACCATTCGAATAAAAGGCAAAGGTATCAGCGAAATGCCTCCGCGAGCCTATCACAAAATCTGCCCGTTCGCATACCGGAGTCGCGTCAAAGGCTCCGCTACTTTATGGTCTTTTTACGACTACAAACTCTTATTCTCTTTGGTATGTTGCGTTTAAATTTAGAATTCGCATTTTCCGATGCTTTTAAGGCGGTCGGATACGACGACGCAGAGATAGCGAGACTTGAAATATGAGGAAATTAGAATTCAATGCTTTATCGGAAACACATTTTCCATATTTTTTATTGATATGGCAAAGCTCAAGGATGGAAGAAATTCAATTTATTATGTAAACTGTGTTTCTATTTACGGAAAATCGGAAAAGATCAGTAGATATTTTTTGCACTGTGTTGTATGTACAAAAGTACGAATTAGGAGTTGCAATTACAATATATTGGCCCAACTTTTTTGTTTCTTGAACCAAATCCTGTTATTATGGCAATTTAAAAACATTTTTTTAGTACGATGTCAACTTTCAGAATGCCCAGCGGATAAATATAATTTTACTTAACTCTGCTTTGTAGAACGAAAGCTTTCCTTAGCATAGTTACAAACGGATATAACTACGGACACTGGCAACAAAGAATGCACATCAATGGTTGGAAATAGTTGAAAGAAATAGAAGTAAATAATGCCGTAACGTCTGACAAGAGAGAATGGAAGAGGAAAACGTGTCGTAATCGCTAAAGGATTATGGACAGGTTAATGATGATGATGCTTGGAAAGAGATATTCGGCGGGTATCGAAGTGTTCTGCAGTGCTATTCTCTTTTTCGTCGTCGTCGAAACTAACCCATCTAAAAAAATCTTACCTCTTGGCAAAGAAAAGAGATTTTTGAAGAAACTATTTTTAAATCACGTATCTTCTGATAAATCAATGAGTTATTCAGGTTCTTCACTATTTTTGTGTTGAAATACTAGTTTGTAGTTTTTCTTAAAAGCTGTTATAAATCTAATTCAACGACTCGAGCTTTTTCATCTCTGCCCCGAAATAGTCGAGCTAAAGCATAAAGTTGGACTCGACGACGACCACTTAGAGAATAGCGTTGCTGATTCTTTATTGCCGGTACCTATAACTGCTAGTTAATGTAAACTGAGTCTCGATAATTATTGACTTAGCTTAGAAACGCACGATACTTGTAATATTCATCACAGTGTCTACGCAAATATTGAGGATACGTGCTGCGTCTCTCTCTGTCGTCTCCGTCTTGAAACTAATTTCTCTTTAACTGTTTCGTTATTCATATTTCTAGTTCAACAGTTTCTTTGATAGTCTGTAGTGTTTAGTTGGTCAACGACCAAAAGCTTGAGTATCAGTTTTAACTTTATGCAACACATATGGTACATAGGCGGACTTAATGCCATTGATATTCTGCTTCAATTTTTTTACAAATCCTATAAACATCGTTCCAATAAAAGATATAATTCCAAATTGATTGGTTTAATTAATTTCTTGTTAAATTAAAAGTTACTTTTCGAAATTGTGACAAATTTTTAAATTTTTGATCATGATCTGAGCAAAATATAATACAAATAATAATTTATTTATAGATATAATGCTAAAATGCAAAGATATATGTATATATATAAAGAAATCATTAAAAATGTAATCATTTTTTGTCTAGCATTTTCGTACCCAATGTACGTTTGCCCTTAGCTCGTTTTTTTTTAATGAGCCCAGTGGCCAGTCTGTTGCTAACTCCAGTTTTGTTTTTATATTTTAAAGCGCGTACTCTTTGATGCTAACTTTTTGGTGCCTGCTTTATACGAGGCATTCTGAGAAAAATTGTACCGTTACTTAGAGGACAAAACGGTCAATTTTAAAATTTTCTTTATACTAAATGGACGTGACGAACTCCGCTTACTAATAATAATGACGACAACACTCATTATTTTTTGTTCTTTTAGAGGAAATAATTATTTCACGACATACACGACAAAAGAATGCTTTAAGAACTTACCTGTATCACGTTATTGCTGTAACTATAGTGGACTTCTTAATTTACATGTGACTAAACTACACGGCTGTCGTCACCGATTACTGCGTCAAAACTGCACGATGGGTAAAAATGAATGGCTAAATATTTAAAGGAAATACTTCAAGCACGCTGTAAATAAAATACAGAAATATTATGACAAGGTTCTGCGGATGCCTTGAAATAATAATCGGAAAGAATATCCACTCTGTATAAATGTATGTACAGACTAAAATAATATAAGTTTTTTTAATCTGCAGCTTAAAAATATTATTAGACAATTTACTAGTCACGTAGTTGTGTTTGTACAAAACTAAAAAATCCGTCATCCCACGCTAAATTATAAAGAAAAAAAAAATTTCGTTTTAAAAATAGAATTTGATCGATTTGCGGAGGTTTAAATTGAGAAGTATTCCGTAACACATTTTGAAATAGTATTTTTTTACTAATCTCGGATTTTATCGGTATTTGATCGTGGGTGATCGTGACTAAAATACTGAAGCCTCGTACAGTCAACAACATCATTTGCCCAACCTTTTACAATAGGGTCACGAGACAGACTTAAAAAAAAAATATAAATTTGCTCTTGGCTTCAATCGAGCCCAAAATCAAAGATGAGGCCAGGATAAAGCAAGTTCACCCAGAAGGAACTGGATCTCTTGCGCACAGAGGAAACACAGTCAAAACTGACGCCAACAGTATATACTGTGTTTCGTCTGTGCGCCGGCGCCGGACTCCGTCAGACACCTAAATCGTTGGTGTCACACGATTGGATTTAAGATTAGTGCCGCTGTCAGTAGCTTAGAGCATTTTATTTAACGTGTTAAAATCATCAAATGAGTCCTCCCACCCAGGGCAGGGCGGGAGGGACTGTCAGACTTGTACTGACTAAAATCCACGATGTCCTTCAATAGCCCTTTACGTTCCGGGGTCACAGTAACTCGTGAGTCCTGCGACCAGAGCATAGCAAACTTATGTCTTTGTCTTTGGCTGGAATAGCACCGCTGTTCGACGTATGGTTGTTATTTCGGAAAAGGTATTACCCAGTTACTGGGTTGTGGAAGTCGAATAGGCAATCCCTCTATGAAAAATACTGATATTCAGCAGCACCCGGTGCCTATGAAACAGATGATGACTTGGTCTCTTGACGAAAGAGGCGCTACCCACGACCATACAGTGTTTACGGCTCACAGGAGTGGTCGAAACTAATACGAACTTGGTGAGTGACGACGGTTATAAGACTTTTTTGCCTAATGTGTTGACAGACATCGGTCGCCTGTTATTAGGAGTCTATAGGCAGTCAGGTTGTTGGACGCTACCTTTTAATAAAAAGCTAAGTAACTTAGGTAAACGAGATCAAAATGGGCAATCGTGTTCAATTCATCACTTTTAAGTCGAGCTAAGTGTGGTTTAATGCTCCTGCTCATGACTGTACAACAAAAATGTGAAATATGAATAACATATGAAACTAGAGCTGAAATTATTTTCTAACAATGTGCGTAAGTTGCAGTGGCGTCCAATTCTTTTTATATTCACCATGAAACCGGAGGCTCAATTACAATCGCGTGACGTAAACTCGAATGGTTTTTCTATAGAAAACTCAACTAAGTATTTTGTAGACTAGGCTACTTTACAGCGTCAATAAATTGCAAATCTATAGATAGTCCTTTTGAAAACAAATTGACACGCATTTTTTCTTTTCATAAATCAGTGAATATTTACAAAGATAAACTTGGCTAATTGCCGTGCCTTTGACGGCACGTTTGGCGCAGTGGCTGAGAAATTGGACTCCTGCGCTATGTGCCGCGGGGTCGATTCCCGCACGGAAGAAATATTTGTATGATCTGTAAGTAGTTGTTCCGGGTCTGGGTGTTTGTATATGTGAGTTTCTATGTTTGTAAACGCACCCACGATACAGGAGAAATTCCTAGTGTGGGCCAACGTTTTTTTTTTAAATAATAATAAAAATAGTTTTTTTTAATACACAAGCCTATTGACGGCTAGTTTTGTGGCTAAGCGATTGACTGATGCGTTTTACGTCGCGGGTTCGATTTAAACCGTGGTATTGCGTATCATTCTGAAACTGGCAGATAGAGATAAAAGTAAATTATGAATAAAAAGTTTAATAAAATCAGGGTCTGGCTGTAATAAAGGAAAATAATTCCTAGTGCGGGGCATTGACAAACATTTGAAATAATAAACCTAATGTCATTTTCATGTGACGGGGCCCCCTGTAGAGGGCCAAAGCCTGCCGGATTTGCGGGACTCACGAATTACCGTGACCGTAAAGGGCTATTGAAGGACACCGTGGATTTTAGTCAGTACAAGTCTGACAGTCCCTCCCGCCCTGCCCTGGGTGGGAGGACTCATTTGATGATTTTACTACGATAAAAAAAAGAGTGCAACCCGTCTTTTTTTTATGACCGCATCACCGCACAGTGGATGCGATTGACTGCATTTTATAATGTACTCAATGTAAGCAATTTACCATTACCGACTGTGAAACGTTACTGACAATTTTATTAGCTCCTGAACTTAACCGGTGAGAATGATCCGTTTGGCTAACTAGCCGACCCTTTTTTCAAAGTCAAAGTCACATCATTTATTTCAATAGGGCCATCAAAGAAGCACCTTTAAACGCCGAATATTGAAATTAAAGGAAATGGGATAGGTTGGGATTGATTCTACACCCATTCGCAAGGGTAGGTTTGTATGGAGAAGATTGGGCAAGAAACTCCAAACTTACTCTTTTTAAAAATGACTAGTCGGCCAAAGTCATAGTCGGCCAGTCTAAACTAATATTATAGAGCAAAAATTCGTAAGTTTGTAGCAGTTAAACTAGAACTCCTGAACCGATTTTGAAATTTTTTTCACCAATAAAAAACTAAATTATTCCTTATTGACAAAGGCTTTAACACTCCATTAGTCGCACATTCCACTCGTACTATTGTATTTTTGACGTGAAAAAACTAACAAATGCGGTCGGGCAGGTCGCTGCAAGGATGCTACTAGTGATCACTAGTTAGTTATAGAGGAATACCATAGTATTCCTCGTGAATTGAGTGTATCTAGAGCCTGGCTCTAGATACACTCAATTCACGTTAAAATTCCACAAAATGTATCTGTGTGTTCTACAATGGGAACTGAAGAAGTGTTAAAGTCACACAGACGAAGTGATGGGCAGTCTCTAATAAAATGATTTCCATTAGGACTGTATTACGCAAAAGGGTGGGCTTGCCTTAAAAAGCAATAATAAATACAATCAAGCTAAATAATCGCATAACGAACAAAGTTCATTAATAATGAACAATTAATAATTACGCACAGCTTCGCGACCTCAGCCCAGTAATGACAAAATGTCGTAACAAAGAGCTGTGACCAATGTTTATCACTTTTATCACATTTCTAGTAACACGATAGTACACAATAACAACGCTTTCCACGTGATGCAGAAATATTGAGGAGCAGTGAGCTGTAGCAGTTTGCATAATTGGCTATTTGACTGAAAATTTCTAATTAGTCCGTCACTTAGATTATCAAAAAATATTCGCCCGCATTTTTTCTTTTGTCTCGTAAACCAAAATTGACGGAGATACGACGCTTTCAAAGTAACAATACGTCACAATTTTGTTAAATTTTTATTGAATTCTGACGTCACGGGTCTCGTGACGTTATTTTTTGACGCTATTTTGGTGTTTTTATGTGAACACACATGTGGGTCTGTGTGTTCACAAACACACAGACATGGAAGTCATACAAATATTTATTTTGCGTGGGGAACGAATTCGCACTAGTGCGTCAACCTGGCCGCGGGACTTACGAATTACCGTGACCCCGGTACGTAAAGGGCTATTAAAGGACACCGTGGATTTTAGCCAGTCAAGTCTGACAGTCCCTCCCGCCTTGCCCTGGGGGGGAGGACTCATTTGATGATTTTACCACGATAAAAAAAAAGTGCGTCAACCTAATACTAATCTCTCGTCCACTGTTGGACATATGCCTCTCCCAATGTTTGTCCCTGAGCCTCGTGCTGAGCTTTCCTCATCCAATCTCTGCGGACTGCCTTTCGCAGGTCGTCGGTCCACATGGCTTGCGCGGTGCCCTACGTTTGCTTGGTCGCGGTCTCCACTGAAGCGGTTCTACCCCAGCGGTTGTCTGTTCTACGAGAGATGTGGCCAGTCCACTGCCATTTCAGCTTACTAATTAGATCTATAGCAGTAACCTTGGTTCTCTGACGGATCACCTCATTCTGAATTCTATCCATCAGTTTCTTCAAGCATAGCTCGTTCCACCGCAGGACGATCTCCGGCCACCGTAGGCGCGGGCATGCGGGCAGCGAGTAATGGGCGACTCACTGTCCGACCATGGACCATGCCCGGGTCGACGGCGCGTTGTGTTCCACGCGCGCCTCAAAGAGTGTCAGCATAGTGACGGGGCCTGTAGAGGGCCAAAGCCTGCTGGGGTCGCGGGACCAAGGGATTACCGTGACCCTAGTACGTAAAGGGCTATTGAAGGACACCGTGGATTTTAGTCAGTACAAGTCTGACAGTCCCTCCCGCCCTGCCCTGGGCGGGAGGACTCATTTGATGATTTTACCACGATAAAAAAAAAAAGCATAGCTCGTTCCATAGCTCGCTGTAACCAATCATGCACATTCACAAAAAAAATCATTGAAATCAGTTGAGTTATTTCGGAGATTAGCGTGCACAAAAATAGTTATACGTGATTTTTATTCATCTCATCATCATACGCACATAACATTCTTCAAATTCTTCCGCTAAACTTCAGTTCAAACAAACAATATTTTTAATGGCGACGAACAAACAGGTTCGTAATAAAATTTATGATTACTTGTGATATATTTAGAGCTAGGCATTTGACTGGTCATGTCTGCCGCAGACCAGACGAAAGGTGGAGTAGGAAGGTTCTAGAATGGAGACCGCGTGTAGGTAAGCGTAGGGTGAGACGACCCCCGGCAAGATGGAACAATAATCTACAGAAGGTGGCCGGCAGTGGCTGGATGAAAAAAACAGAAGATCGTGCGCCGTAGCGCTCCCTGGGAGAGGCTGATGATGATTTGACGGGGACTATGAATATTAAGCTTGTATAAGCAGTGGAGCGTTCCTTGCTTGGCATAAAACTTGTGGATTCGGTTCTAAATACCGAAATCTTGAGACGTCAAAACAATCACAGATTAATTAGCATGTTCAAACAAAATATGCTCAGAGTTATCATATTATTTCCGATCGCTGATCTTCGCGGTTCCTCCCGCTACTTGTCTTTTGCCCGTAGCGTGATCCTAGATAGTCTATAGCCTTACTCAAACTACGAAAATCAAAGAAAAATAAAAATAACCAGTACTTATAGAAATTGGCGCGTTAAAATATAATAACTAACTCTGCGCCGTAATAATATTATTATTGATAAGAGAAGCACTCATAAAGTTGTAGCCTAATGAGTTAGTTTTTTCTCTAATCTCCATCGTAACGAGGATGTTCCCACGCCTATCGCTTCGGGTTCCGGTCAGAACATGCTCCATATCCGCCATTTCCGCCCCATGGCCGCCCCGTTGACTCATCACCTTCTGTCCTACGTCCTAACAGTATTATTGATGTTTCTATAAGCCGGTTTAAACTTCGTCTCGATAAATGTCGGCGCTAGCGTGGCGTGTTTTGTGTGACCACTTACATATATTTTCAGAAGTAAGTACGCCAGGGGTAAGCCACGATAGCGTTGCGCCATATCGAGTTCGCTGTTTAGCGGAGCCTTCAAGCTGATTATGGAGTAACAACTTTAGGGTCCCGATTTAAGCATTGACGTATGACGGGAGGTTGATTATAGTATTATTAGTAAAACAAAGCTTACGAATAACTTTTCGTCATATTAATTATTTATTTAATTCATAATATGACAAAAGATTGATATCTAAATTGTAAATTAAAAACAAAACAAACAGCTGCTGTCATTACTGTCATCACTGTCAATGTCAAAAACTGACAAAACTATAGACCTCTAGCATTTCAATTTGTACTCTTTGGGATTCTAAGCGTTGAGATCTTTTTATTATTTTTTTCAAACGGTTTATTGAATAAGCATAACAGAGATAGAAGGTCAATCATACACTACACTACATTCTGGAATTGCTAAATTGAAACGCACCGGAGCAAAATGGAATTATGATGTGCTGCTGATGTAAACAAACATTATAAGGAAATAATCAAAATAATAGCTAAAATGGAAGAAGGAAACTCAATAATATATGGCTTAGAGCACCAGGTACTGCATTTACAATTATCTATGACGACGATATTATCCATTAAATGACTGCTCGAGTGTAACCTGTATTCCATTACATTTTAGAGCTCACGGTGGTTGAGACATAGTTCTGGGAACCTTTAGTATCTATCCTATCGCAGTCTTCTAAGTTGCTACAATACCCTGCCCTCCGAATAGCGGGGTTCGCTTCCCGTCTATGTAGCTGAGTTATCTGACCCAAGTATACTTTAAAAGGAGCCTGAGACAGACTAGATGTAGAATTCTAATGGTCTTCCATTGTATTCTATATCTTCCTCACACCACACAGCTACATCGTCAGCCTGTAATGTTCCACTGCTGGGACACAGGCCTCCTCTCTGTGAGAGCATGTTTGTAGATGACAGATGTCTTTGAATTTGATGATTCTACGGCATGCCGGTTCCATCACAATGTTTTCCATCACCACACAGCTACAATAGGAACTAATTTACCACTCCACCAATGCCGGGCGCGAGAGGTCTCCGCCAATCGCCGTCGTGAGGACACGGCGGTGCTCTGCCCAAGCGGGGCAGTCCTGTACCGTATGTTCCACCGTGTCCTCCGGACGATCTTCGCAGTGGTGACACCGAGGCGTTTCTTCCCTCCTTATCAGACACAGGTACGTCCCGAAACTTCCGTGTCCGGTGAGGACCTGCGTCAAGAAGGGGTCTTACCGCCGCGATTGCGGCGTGCCCGTTCCTCTGTGCCTTAGAAACAATGTAAAGCGGTTGGTCCCGGCTGTCATTTGTTGATCTTTGACAGTCTTCAATCACAGTCAGAAGCTTGAAAGTTGGACAACCAGTTTTACTATGGGGTATTTCCCAGGTACTGGGTTGTGGAGGTCCAATAGGCAGTCACTCCATGTAAAATACTGATATTCAGCTGCATCTAGTTCAACTGGAAGCCAACCCCAATATAGTTGGGAACAGACTAAGCAGATGATGAGGCCAAGAAGGACCATATATGTAGCAAAACTGCCTTTTTGACTTACATATACTTTTGAATGATAATTAGGTGATGGTTTTTTTTTTTTTTTTTTTTTTTTAAGGGTGGCAAAATCATCAAATGAGTCCTCCCGCCCTGGGTGGGGCGGGAGGGACTGTCAGACTCTTACTGACTAAAATCCACCCGTGTTTCTTCGGATGCCCTTTACGTTCCGGGGCCGCGGTAACCTGGATTAAGAAAAATCCGCGACCCCAGCAGGCATTTGGCCCCGTAAGGGGCCCCGTCGGTGACCCGTGAAACACGACGCGCCACCGACCTGGGCTTGGTCCTTGATCGGACGGCGAGCTTACCCATTACTCGCCGTCCGCAAGCCCGCTCCGTCGCTGTGCCCTCTGCTATTCAGAGGGACACGCGTTGGAGCATCCACCCGACAGGCTATTCGCATACGGGCAAAGAGACCCCTCAGGCACACAGTGCCTAAGGAAGAGTTTTGCCCGCATCCCAGGGTGCACCGGCCCGAAAAACTGGTCTTCTCCCCGGACGTATCCGAGAGGGAACTCCAGTCCACGGGCGCACGTGGAGGTTTCCTGTCTTAGCACCCCAATTAGGTGATGGTTAAGTTTTTTTGGCTTTTTCAGACTAGAGCACTGTCCCCGCAGTATGGAGAGAGTGATGCGATCAGATTCCTGATAGGAACACAAAGTCTGAAGCCAAACTCCAATCAGATACATGTTGTGGAGTTAGAGGAAGACACAGGAGCTTTACATACTAAAGTGAGATATTATCATAATGTTATTTTCTTTACGGATTTCAGGTGATACAGCTTAATATTTTCTGTTTTTATCCTGAAGTACAATCTTGAGAAAAGACCTTTTTGAAGAGTGGTAGTAGTTCATGATATTTGTGAATGTTTTGTACATGAATAACTCACAACTCGTCTAACAAGCCCCGTTTAGCAGAATCATAACAAATTTAATCACCATTCATATTATGATTATGCTTTTTTTTTTTATCGTGGTAATATCATCAAATCAGTCCTCCCACCCAGGGCAGGGCGGGAGGGACTGACAGACTTGTACTGACTAAAATCCACGGTGTCCTTCAATAGCCCTTTACGTACCGGAGTTACGGTAAACCCTTGGTCCCGCGACCCCGGCAGGATTATGATTATGCTAAAGTAGCTTTTTTTAGACCATCTAATAATGTAAATTATTTTTATTAATAAAATAGAATATAAATCATTTGCATTCAATGTGGGTAAGTAAATAGGTTGTTACAGTAGTTTTTTCTTTCTGGTACATTGTGCCATTTGGCATGGAAAAATTACACAACTAATTTAAGTCCAAAAAAATTTTTTTTTTGTTTTGTGTATCAATCTCAAAATTAAAATACAATTTGTATTGGCTTCCAGGTGTTCAAACATGACATCGGCGAGGTGTGGCACCTACGTTGCTCGCCACATGACGCAGCCACTCTGCTCACTACCCACAACTCCTACGACCCTGCCACGTCACAGTGCACCATGGGCGTGTCTATATTCAAGCTGCCTACAGTTGAGGTAAGACATAACAACTCATTACTACTTCACCACTTGTGACACGATGACTATACATGCAGAGAATGAAAGAAAATGTTAGAGCCCTCCCATTTATGAGTCCTCCCACCCAGGGCGGGACAGGTGAAACTTTCAGACTTGTACTTATTACAATCCACAGTGATCCTTCAATAGCCCTTTACGTTCTAGGGTCGCGGTTACCTGATGACAGAGTCCCGCGACCCCGGCAGGCTTTGGCTCTCTAAGGGAGGTCCCGACAGATTGCTGACAGCTCTTTGAAGCACGCTTTAAACACGTCGCGTCGTCGACCCGGACATGGTCTATGACCGGACGGCGAGTCACTCATTACTAACCGTCCGAATGTCCGCGCCGTGTGTGTAAGAGCCACCCCAAGTTTTTCAACCAATGAATACATCTACCAGATGGGTGGACGATATAAAGAGCGTACCTGGTGATGACTGGATGAAAGAAGCTATAACTCTCGAAAAATGTCGCCTAACTGAAACTTCGAAACAAGGACTACACATTTACATTATCAGCCTATAAATGTTCCCACAACTGGGACACAGGCCTCCTCTCTGTGAAAGGGAGTGGGCCATAATCCACCACGAGGGCCCAGTGCGGGCTGGTGGATGTCACATGTCTCCAATTTTAAGGTTTCACCGTTTTGTGAGCAGTGGTGATGAAATAAATTACACAAAGTAGCGCCTGGCTGGGTTTGAACCCACGACCTACAACAACTTGTAAGCCGGCTACCACTGCTCTCACAACTACTAAACATTAGCAGCAAATAACTTAACACTTGATTTTTTGAACTTTTGAATGTGCATATACTCTTAAGTAACTAGCTTTTATTTATTCATTTATTTGTTCTACCTTACAGGTGATACCTAAAGACCTGGATGATTTGAGTGCTATACAAGGCAGGAATGCAGAGGATATGGAATTACTTCTAACTATCAAGCCAGAGGTAAATTTCTCTTTGTGCTCTAATTACATTAAATCTGTGTATATATAATACTAGCACTCAACCTAGGCTTCGCTCAGGCTGTTTGCATTTGCAGGTGTGCACCATTGAAATAAATAAAAAATGTTTTTGTAAAAAATCAAACACAAAAAAAAACGTAAAATAACCTGTCTTTCGGAAGTCAGTGGCTTTCTTTTTAATTATATCAACTTCCGAAATCACCGTATAATCGGCGTCTTTGAAAATCTACAATTCAATTAAGCAAAAACGGATCTATGCAACCTTCTCCTGAATGTAACGAATACTTCTGAAAACCGCATCAAAATCGGTTCAGCCAAACGCGATATAATCGCAGACAAACATACTAACAAAAACAAACATACAGGTCTGAGACCGTACTTTTTTCTGGAAGTCTGTAATTTTTTCTTTGGCCTTCTACATATCCATCCATCTTTTTTTTCTTTATTTTGTTTTGTAATAGCAATCTTTGATCCTCAGAAGCCGGAAGAAGAGATCCGTTGCGCAGAATGGCACCCGACGGACAGTACACGCGTAGGTGTGGTGTGTGAGACAGGCGTACGCGTGCATGACGTCACGTCCGGCGCCGCGCTGGCCCGCGCCGCCGCCTCCGCGCGTCTCAAGTTCACCGGCGGCAAGTGGAACCCTCATCAGGGACATACGCAGGTATTGAGGTCTCAAATATAATTAAAAAGTTAGTTCGGGGCCGCGGGACTGTACAAATTACCGTGACCCCGGAACGTAAAAGGCTATTGAAGGACGCCGTGGATTTTAGTCAGTACGAGTCTGACAGTCCCTCCCGCCCTGCCCTGACTGGGAGGACTCATTTGATGATTTTACAACGATAAAAAAAAAATGGTGCTCAACTGCGACCAGTAACCCAACGGACAGCCTGGTGAGAACGAGGTCGCGCTAAACGACTTGTATACTGTATAGCTCTGTCTCTCTTCCTCACTGGAACTACTCTGGCTTGAAAAAGTCATGGTACGCCACCAGATCATATAATAAAAACAAGTTAAAAGAATTTCTGTAATTTTATATTTCCCAGTTCGCAGTGTTACAAGACATGCATATAAAATGCTACGACACTCGCTCGGACTGTAGCAAACCTTCGTGGACCATAGACAATGCCCACACACAACTAGCCAGAGACTTGGACTTCAATCCTAACAGGTATTCAAATTAAATCTAAATTACTCTTACACTGATGCCGCTTGCGTACGGCAGTCGAGATTTCAATAAAAAATAGCAATACTTATGACTAAAAAGTTATTATTTAAATTCAGGGACTTTGTTTCTTATTTCCTTGACTTGTTTGTAACCGATTTCCAATAATAACTTTTCATTCAAAAGTTAATGAATTCAATTTCGTGTTTTTTTTTTTAGAAGTCGGTCTTTTCAGTGAGTACAGGCGTAATATTTTGTTGTGCCGCGATTCCCGTCCCCTAAGATCCTGACCTGATTACTTTGGGTCCATCTGTAAAGTATACATCTTCAAACAAAAGAAAAATGTTCCAAATCGGTCCAGATGTCACCCAGCAATCGGGGAACATATAAAAAAAGATTTCCAGGAATTAATAACCTAATCCTTTTTTCGAAGATTTGTTCTTGATAAACATGTCTTTTATTTGTTTACAGGCAATTTCACTTGGCCAGCGCGGGCGACGATGCAGCTCTGAACATCTGGGACTACAGGAATGGAAAGGAGCCTATATTCAGCAGAACGGATCATTCTCATTGGAAAGTTAACATGTCATAAACAATCACTAACTTCCAAAATAAGAGCAATGTTGACAGCATCAAAAATAGCTAATTTAATTAGTCCGTCAGCTAGTTTTGAGAAGTACTTATTTACTTATTTTTACAATATAACGCATTAAAATTCGAGAGTGGGGGCTCGTGACGTCAGGAGCAAGTAAAAACGTACTTATTTGTGACGTTTGGCAATTTTAAAGGTGTCGTATATTCGTCAATTTTGGTTCTGGTCATAAAAGAAAAAATACGTGTCAAATATTTTGCTGCGTTACATCTAAATGACGCGAGCGCCGAGCGAGCTAAGTAATTAGATTTGTAATTTATTGATGCCTATTCTTCAACTAAACAATGAAATGAAATATAGATATGTCTTCTAACTTCTCTTTAAACGGCTATTTCTAGAATTTAGAGTTGAACAAATAAAAATATCCATGTGTGACATAGATGTGCAAGATTCGACCATTACATTAAACATTATAAAAAAAATGTTTTAAAATTACAGGGTATGGACAGTGAGATACAATACATACCACGAACAGTTGCTACTAACGGGCAGTTCAGACGCGCGCGCCCTGCTCACAGCCGCCGCCAGTGTGTGCTGTGATGTCGACGACGACGGCAAGCGAGTCACGCAAGTGTAAGTGTAGATACCTCCTTAAGACCTTTTTAATTTGCAAATAAATACCACCCTTCATCATCATCAGCTGGAAGACGTCCACTGCTGGACAAAAGGCCTTCGACCACTACGCCGAACGACAATCCGCCAACTGCATCCGTCAGTCATTTGTGACTCTCACGATGTCGTCGGCCCACCTAGTGGGAGGACTGCCTAAGCTGCGTCTCCCAGTTCGTGGTGCAATACCGCCTTTATCACCACATAGTATAAAACAAAGTCGCTTCCCGTTGTCTGTCCATGTTTATGCTTAGATCTTTAAAACTACGCAACGGATTTTGATGCTGTTTTTTTTAATAGATAAGAGTGATTCAAGAGGAATGTTAATATGTATTTAACATTCATAATGTAGTAGATATTGCACCCGTGCGGAGCCGGGACGGGTCGCTAGTATTTTTTAATAAAGGAAATTATAAAAATGGGCGAGTGGAATACCTGTGGATTTCGCTAGCGATACTGCTGTAAATAAATTTCTAGGTTATCCTAAGTTTCATAGCGTCTCGTCCTAGGTTATATGAGATTCTAGGACCTAAATTTTACTCAAATTTTCTCAGTAACAGCGAGCAGTCTGAATTGATGATTGCTCCCAATTATTTGGGACTACCATAATTGGTAAAATGTGGGTTTAAAAACCTCTGCTGATCCCCTCAGAGAATACAAGTGTGATGTTTGTCTATTTTTCAGTTTGGAAGATGGGGTGCTCCAATCTTACGAGCAGCATGAAGACTCCGTGTACTGTGCCGAGTGGAGCGCGGCGGAGCCCTGGACCTTCGCTTCGCTGAGCTACGACGCGCGGCTCGTGCTTTCAAGAGTTCCTCGCCATTTTAAGTATAAGATACTATTGTAATTTATTTCAGTTTATTATGCAAACTATTGTTTTTTTTTCTTGTATCTTTCTTCAACCCAAAGTCATATATTTTGCGTTGTTTGAAGAGTTCTAGTAAGTAATTTAATTTAATGTATGTACTTATTAATTTTATGTTACTTAACAGGATCTTATTATTTTAAGTTTGAAATTCATTTAGATAATCACTTCACATTCCATAAAAATATTGTAATGTTAATTTAGGTTTCACATGTATAAATACAAATAAAGAATGTTATTTATAAATATTTATATCTTTTATTTACAACTAAAATCTCTCTGCAACTCTGTTAGCAACATTTCTTAGGTTTCCATACACTTTCGAAGGAGGTGAGCCCATAATAAGGTTGCATATCGCTCTTCTAGCCAGCGCTATGTTCTGGTAACTACCAAGAATGTGAATTTTTGAATCTGCCAACACTATTCTAGTTTTGGTGACGTTCTCTATGGTAAATTTTGTTCGGCCGGCTTTTCCCGCGAGGCGGCCAATGGCGCGACTTAGGTGATCACCATTTAGAGTCTTGACATCTTTCACTTCGAATGATTCAACAAACAAGTCATCAAGACGGAGAAGGGCGAGCGCGTCGTCTACTTCGAAGCCATAGATGAAAGCCTGGAAATAGAGAATATAGTTTATGGTACAAGAAAGTACAAACTGGATGTTTTCCTTGACTTGGAAGGAATCAAGAGTAGCGAAAAATGGAAGATTCTATGTATTGCTCATCAATTGGGTAGATAATGGCTAAAAAATAACTTTATCACCAGTCGTAATTCTGGTGACCTTTTTAGATCCCCATAAAGGCTGATAATATTGGATACGTTTTCGCGTTAAACGGCGTAAATCTATTGAGTCGTTATAATCACAGCAGTGTATAGCTTCGCAGCCATCCCAATAGCGACACTATGGTGGCGCGTACTTGGCGTCAGTACAACTACTTTCGCACCTCATTAAGCTCACTGTTTGGTAACGCCTTAATAGTAATGTAGCGATTGATGTGTAAAGTTCAGGTCTGGGTGTTTGTGTTTCTATGCTTGTAAATGCATCCATGACACAGTTAAGAAGAAATTTCTAGAGAAGGATTATTTAAAAAAAAAAACTAGAAAAGGATACTATATACCTATTCATTTCAATTTCAGTAACAACCTCCAACTAGTTGGGTGTTATCTGGTTTGCTTTTTACCTGAGAATTAACTTCAGGTTTGGCTATATTACTCTCTAAAATCACATAGAACTTTAATATTGTGGAGCAGTTTATATCAATCTATATCAGTACTAGTTGTTGCCAGCTGGTTTGACCGCTATAACTCGAATATTATCCTAGGGGAAGAAACGGGCACACCACAATCGCGGCGGTAAGACCCCTCTTTGAGGAATGGCTGGATAGGCGTCACGGCATCGATAGGGAGGGAATAAACGCCTGGGTGGCACCACTGCGAGGATCATCCGGAGGACACGGTGGAGCATATGGTGCAGGACTGCCCTGCTTGGGCAGAGCACCGCCGTGTTCTCACGATGGCGATAGGCGGAGACCTCTCGCGCCCGGCATTGGTCGAGGCCGTGCTGCGGCGCGAGACGAAGTGGGAAGCGGTCGCCTCCTGCGAAGCCGTCATGCTCGCGAAGGAGGAGGCGGTCCGCATGAGGGAGAGGATAGCGTCCTCTCTCTACCCCAGCCGCAGTGGTAGACGCCCACGGCGACGGACGTCGGCAGACGATCTCAGGCCACCGTAGGCGCGGGCATGCGGGCATCGAGTAATGGGCAACTCGTTGTCCGACCATGAACCATGCCCGGGTCGACAGCGCGTTGTGTTCCTCGCGCGCCTGAAAGAGTGTCAGCAAAATGATGGGGGCCCCCCTCTAGAGGGCCAAAGCCTGCCGGCATCGCAGGACTCACGAATTAACGTGACCCCAGAACATAAAGGGCTATTGAAGGACACCGTGGATTTTTGTGTGAAAGAATAACAAACATTTGCATTTTAATATTGGTAAGAAAGATTATACTAAAACTAAATTAACCTAAGGCATATTACTAAGTTAGCTATTTACCTTTACAAAATCAGCAGCTTTCTGTAAATTGGCTATATCTTTAGTTTCTGGTCCGACCTTGATCTCAACATTTCTTGTCTTGGTGTTAAATCTGACTTGCAGGAGTAAATGTTCAACAATCGGAGTGAAGATCTTCAACCAGTTCTCTTTTAGAGGTGTGTATCTGTAATTAAATAAGTGATTTTGTGTGTACTATGTTTATTTATTTATATTTGACTATCAATAACTTACTGTATCAATAAAAGTACTACTGTTATGTATAATAGGGTGGTGTCTGCAATAATTTGAGTGTGTATGTATTTTGCGTGCGGAAAAGTACTATTTATGTTCTAATCTAGGTCATACATTAGTTAGATAATCAGCGATTTTCAAGTACAAGATGCTTGTACTGAACTATTTATTTATATTCATTTTGAGGTTATACCTGTGAGCGGGGACTGCGATCTTTCTCATATTCTCTTTGGATTCGTTTGGCTCAGAAGTCTTCTTCTTCTTTGCCTTCGATCGACTGTGTTTAGCTTTCCCCTGGATACCATTATGTTCTTCAATTTCCATACCATCGCCGGATTCCGATATAGCCCTTCGCTTTATGGTTTTTAGTTTCACTGTCTTCTTGGCAGGCAAAAACTCGTCAACACTAATGTTTGCTGTGTCCATCTTTGATTGTGTTTGGTCAGTCATGTTGCTTTGTTTATTTAACAGAAATTATCCAAGATATTTTGTTGCAAAATAAAATCACACATGGCTTTTTGGAAGCACAGATCTAAAAGAAAATTCGCAAGGCAACAAATGTCATAATCATAATGTCAACGTCAGAGACTGTTATTATTGCCAGTAGAAATATAATTTTTTTGATAGTTTAGTATTGTTTCTTAGTAGCATCACTAGAAGAAGAGCGTTCGAATATTTCCAGAAAAGTGAAAAACTTTATTGCGAACGTGTTTTGAACGTTCTTCTTGTGAATGGTTATGTCACAGGGTTAATTTTTGTTATGAATTGATTTGAGGTAAGAATTTCTACAATAAATACCTGAATAATTATGATGAAGGTCCGTAGGTAACTAATAAATTTATCTTATTTTAGGTATCGTACAACAAGAGATACCTCGGTAAAAATGTCGACGTTACTAAAACTTGGTGTTGCAAAAGTGGTAAGCCCTAGCCAGGGTTGTAAAATAGCGGCTTGTACGTTCGTGCAGAACCGTAACATCGCTGGCAAGGCGTTGAGAGGCTCATTGCCCTGCCCCCCAGATAAACCAGCTCCTTTCGACTATGTGAATAAAGATTATTCTTGGTTTAGGAGCCTCTTTGACCGTACCACTCACAGGTTCGATGACAACACGAAAGTCGTGGTGGTTGAAGGCCCTGTGGCAGCTGGCAAGACCCAGTTCGCGGCCGCCCTCGCTGAGGACTTGGGCATGAAGCATTTCCCTGAAGCTAATATGGATATCCACTATGTTAGGCCCAACGGTTTGGATCTCCGCATGTTCGATAACCAGATACCAGAAGACACGCGCACTTTCGACCATGTCAACTTCAACCAGAATCCGAAGCACCGTCTGGCGGGTAACTTCCAGATCATGATGTATATAGCTAGATATAGCCAGTACATTGATGCCTTGGTTCATTTGTTGAACACTGGCCAAGGAGTGGTATTGGAGCGTTCTCCCTACTCTGACTTTGTGTTCCTGGAGGCAATGTACTCCCAGAAGTACATCAGCAGGGCAGTGAGGTCAGTGTACTATGAGCTGCGAGCCAACTCTATTGAAGAGCTGATGCGGCCCCATCTTGTCATCTATTTGGATCTCCCAGTGAACAAGGTAAAATTGGATCTTGAAGTACTATTTTTTTTTATTCATAACTTAAAAAATAATTAGCAAATGTTAAAACCATAATATAGAATGTGTCATTGGTGTAGAGGTAGCAAGTGCATCTTCTGAGCATAAGGTCTCAGGTTGTGATTTCGTGTCACATAAAGGGGTATGGACTTTATGGCATCAATTTTTTTTTGTTTTTGTATTAATGAAATGTTGGTCATTAGTAGGCCGCAACATATGAACTTCGTAAAAAAAAAATTAAAATTTATAAACCGTAACCAACCAGAGATATAATGGATTTTATTTTGTTCTAATTTGGATTAAATCAATAAATCTATGGATTCCTAAATAAAATAACTTCTGATTAGAACAAAATAAAAACCGTCATATCTCTGGTTGGTTACGGTTTACAAACTTTTTTTTTTTTCTATGGACTTCTTAGGTGGTAGTCTAATTGTGCCTAAAATTTAATCACTGGCGAAAGAAAAAAAAATTGATGCCAAGGTCCATACTAAATGTTGCATACCCTTTTGGCATATATTGCCCCCCTTTTAGAACTGAAGTAAACATAAGTGGCAAAATATAGGTGTACTCGTAGGAACACCTCTGCTTAACACTTGTGTACAAAATCCAACATCATTGAAGGAGGCTCTCTATGATGATGATTGACTCAAACATTAATCCTGCAGGTTCAAGAGGCCATTAAGAAGCGCCACTTAGAGCATGAGACAAGCGGCAAGGCTCTGACGGATGGGTTCCTCTGTGAGATGGAGAGCCAGTATAAGAACAAGTATCTGCGCGACATCGCCACGCATGCAGAGCTCCTGGTGTATGACTGGAGCGGTGGCGGCGAGGTGGAAGTGGTCAGTATACATCATACACCCCAATTCTTGGTGTGTAACATCTTTACTATGGCTCCTGTGGAAGTGATTTCTGTGTAATGTCGTGGAAATGTGTAGAAGAGAGCAGAACAGAATTACTTGAATCAAATATTTTTTGTTTTTAATTTGCCCTGAGAGTCTAAAACAGCCACTTAGCAATATGCCAAATGATTCACTTTATGAATTAATAGCTTATGACGTTTCTGGAAATGCACAAGCTTTGTTCATTTCCAGTGATTTCTAGCAATGTCATTGGCTATTCTTGTTTTTTTCATTCATGAAGTGAATCATTTGGAATATTGCTATGTGGCCGTTATAGACCCTCAGCTGTCCCAGTTACTTAAGTGCAAGCCGAGTGCCTTGATAGCGTGCAATACGATGATGTTTCGCTCGTACTAGCCACTCCTCACATCGGCTTGTGTAGACACGTCTTTGAGAAAGTGTATGGCAATGTGTCACGACGATAATTGCGCCGCGATTCTCTCGCTCGTGGAGATGTCCCCTTAGTCATACTGCCGTCATAACTAAGAATGCAGTAATCGCAAAATGGCGGTTACGAGATAAACGCAAAAAACATATTTCATATCATCTGACGGCGAAAATCATTACATAAAAAACATACTTAGAGTGAATTTTTTTATGAAAATATATTTTTTTCATGTACATGAACCTCTTGGGATGCCATTTCTGGAAAAAATGAAAATCTCAAAAATGTCGATTACTGCATTCTTTGTTATCAGGGCAGCATAATATCAATGTCTATATTTACAATGACTTAGACCCTTCATTTATGTCCTACAGGTTGTTGAAGACATTGAACGTCTGAACTTTGACCAATACACGGAGCGTGAGAACCCCAAGATGAAGGACTGGCGTCTCCCCCGCGAGGTGGAATGGGCAGACCAGCGTATGCTGTACACCAACCAGAAGTTCTTCCTGATGAACCTCTTCGGGATACCCAAGCTGGACGTCCCGGAACTTATTACAAGCGCTGACGATGCTTATGAACGCATTAAGGTGAGTGATTCACACTACCGCTGTAATCTCCAAAGGATGATGCCTAATGGAGTATTTACTTACATAGGTCGATTTTTAGGTTGATTTAGCCGGCAAGTGACCAATCGCATCGATTATCAGTTTCGACACAATCGAATTCTTATTTATGCCTTTGTCAATCAGACAGGCGTGGCGAATGCGAAGCGTGACGTTTTTATTTGTAATGTATGTAATTGTTTGAATCCAGTCACATAGAAAAGCGAAAGCGATCCGATAGCGTGACAACTATCGGACTGACGTCTCGTATCGGTTCGGTATCGCTTCGGACTCACCTGTCTGTTTGGCAAAGGCATTAGAGTTTTAGATGGTTCACGGATAAATCGACTAAAAATCTACCTGTGTAAATCCTCTACTAGTAATAGTAGATTCACATTTTTCAACAGTTATGAGTTTCATGTTATTGGTGGCGAAACTATTGCCGTCAACCAGGCACATATCAAGACTCAGTTACTGCTACTGCGAATTTCTTGGTTAATCTAATAACATTTACCCCACCTGACATCCGCCTATAAATGTACCCACTGCTAAGACACAGGCCTCCTCTTTAAGAGAGAGAGTGGGCCATAATCCACCACGCGGGCCCAGTGCGGGTTGGGAATGTAAACTAGGACATATTGCGAAGCAATCGCGCTTGAAACCTCAAGTCTGAAATGAAAATTTTTGACGGATGGAGTGAAGTGAATGAATGATTGGCAGTTCCGCTGCGATTCCCGTCCGGAACAAATTTTTTTGCTCATGTATGCTTTATTTTGACAGGTCATCGAATCACATCCCAAGTTCGCGCACATGGAGGGATACACCGATGGGGGAACTCTGCTAAAGACAAAGATGTCCAAATACACAGAATTCCTTTAAGTGTTGCGCGACTCTGTAGATTGTTTATTTAATATTATACAACAAAATTTATTTAAAAAATATGCTGTGGTTTCATTTGCGTATCAGGGTTTGCTCCAGGTGCGCACGGTGACTTGCCGTCTGATCATGGACCATGCCCGAGCCTCGGGCAGCCGGGTCGCCGGACTGTCTTATTAAGTTCGGTGACTTGAACGTAAAGGGCTATAGTAGGATCACCATAGATTTTAGTCAGTACGAGTGGCAGTTCCTCCCGTCCCGTCCTAGGTGAGAAGACTCATTTGATGAACAAGATAAAAAAAGGTCTGCTCCAAAATTGCTGAACATCATCTGCCCAGTCTTTAGTCTCTTCCCAACATATTGGGACTAGCCCGGCCTCAAGTTTAAACGGGTGCAACTGAATACCAGTAGTACTGTAGTCTACTTTACAACCACTTGTCGTTGTTCCATTTTGTCACCCTATAAAATCTAATCTACGTTGTAATTCCTAAAGACTTACCCACAGCGCGCGATTCGCTTGGCGACACGATCTGGCGATGCGATCTCTGTAGAGGCAGAACGCGATAGGATCTTACGCAGCCAGTGAGAAAGCACATATCGGATCGCCTCTCTGTCCGTAAAGGCCTTGTAATAGATCTTGGGTCAAATAAAAAAATCAGTTATCTAAAGTCAACTGCTTATATTTCAAGTAAGTTAAAGTAAGTATAAAAACATATTGCATTATAACTAGACATTTAGCTCAGCACCATAGTACGACACATAATTGCAACAAACCTATGAAATACATGTAACTTATTCCATTACAAAATTGCCGGCACAACCCTTAGCCGAATTTCATCAAAATCGGTTCAGCCGTTCTGATGTAATTGAGTCAACCCAAACATCACAACTTTCATTTACATTTATTATATGTATTTGTTAAAACTTAGATAAGTATTTAAAACATTTGGTATTATGGTATGTTTATGAGTCTTACATACTTAAAGTGACCATCAATCTTAATGTTTCAGATTTGTTGCAAATATTTTATCGTCTTTCACACTTACTTAAACTTTGATTTTATTGCCTTACTATGAACAAAATCGCTTCATGTTACGGTAAACGGTATACAACGCACAATCACCGCTGAGCAAGTCTCTACACAATGGATGCAGATCAAGGTGATGAAATAACCTACAGTTCTCGCGCTGAAACAACTTTGGTATTCACTAAGCTACTGACAGCGACGTGTTGCGTTTCTATTTTAAGGCTCTCGACGACGACCTCGACGTAGCTTACAGCTAAGAAATTTACATTTAGAGAATAGTAAAGCTGGACGCAGACTGCGAGTACTAGTTGGAGGTAGTGTGCCTTTGCCCAGCTTTGGGATAGCATGAGGTATGCTTCTCAGCTACACACATAAAGCGATTTTATTCAAATCACACCACAAACCCATCAGTAAAAAAAATAACGGAATGTCTTAATAAAAAAATATTTATATGATCAACAAAAATAAGTTTCAATAAACTGACATTTCCTATTTTATACAAAAAAAAAAATTATTCAATTAATTTACTTGTTTATAATTTAAACATTTATTCTTGTGCTTAATTTGACAAACATCAGCAAGATTCATACAATTATATTGAGAAGATTTATTTGTATTAAAATTAATAAAAAAAATTAGTAAAAGTATTTATATTATAAGTCCTGCTTTCTTTATATTATTGGAGTATAAAATTACGTAGTCTAAGTGATATCACAAATAGTCTTATTTATACTTTTTACAATTTATTCCTATAACGGTTGAATCAAATATTGAATTGTTTATATTTCTCAACAAATAAAGGGTGTATAAAATAAAAACCCATAACTAAGCCGGGAAGCACAATTTCTATCTCTTCTGCGGTATACACGGCTTCGTTAAAGGTCCCTAAACACCTTGTAAGACCAAATATTTAAATTAGAAATATTATTCATTATTTATGATTGAAATATTCATAATTTATTAACAGTATGCGCTGCCACCACCCGTAGCTTTGGAAGTACCATGCAAAGTTCGGGCAAATGAAATACAATGTCGGGCCAGCAACATATAACAAAACATAAATATCATAATTTTCGAATTTAAAACATAAAAAAGACACAAAATAAAAGTGTTGCGTTTTGAAAATCACAAATAATTTGAACGTATAACATTGGTACTTTTAAACTAAATCTATTTAGAAATAACCTGTATTTTTATGACAAACTCTAAAATAGTGAAATATTTTAGTATGGAGCCCGGCCTGTCAAACAATTCGCCATTTTTTTTTTTATAAATGGCTGCCTCTCTTTTTCTCAATAGCTAACATCCATCATTCTATTTCATCAGGTAATAGATAGGTAGCTATCCCACTGGCGTTTTACGAGCGCTGACGGCACTCCAACGTCTACGCGACGTTAACATCACGATTATTTAGTGGCAAGCGTTTGCCTCGCGACCTCGAAACGTTAACGTTGCGTTTTTTGGTCATGGTATTATGTGCGTGACGTTAATGTCGCGTTCAGCGTACGTTAAAGCTTGCCATGCGACGACGCAACGTCAATGTCGCGTCTGCTCAACGTTGACGCTGCGCAGACATTGGAGAGACGCCAACGCTCTAAAAATACCAGTGGGATAGCAGCCATAAACTTTGCGCTTTAGAAGATTTTGTCTATGGTCTTGTTTGTATTGATGGCAGCTATTAATTAATATTAATAAAAGTAAGATTGGCAAAAAAAATACAAATGGTGTGGACTATTATACGAGCGCAAAATATTCAAACCGCTTTATTGGTAGATTATTTCTTATTAAAAATTTACATTTACCTGTATTATTGAATAAAATCAAGGGACTAAACTCATCGACACTTTGAGCATATTAAAAAACTTTCGTTTGCGATCACAAAACGAAGGGAGAGAGCAAGATGTCACTGTCCTACTCGGACGTTTTATGACCTCAGATTTCATTTACAGCACATTGAATTTTTAACTCTAGGCATTAGTACTAGCTTTCAAAATCAAATAAAACGCATCTTAGGACGATTATAAATATAACATGATTTTTGTGGCCAGTTCGTCCATTGTTATATTATAACCAACCAGCGCTCTAAGCGACAGAGATAGCGCTATACAAAACCGAAACTAATCTTTTATCTGTCTTTTTCGCAAGGTTGTTTAGCAATTCTGCCCTGATAACAAAGAATGCAGTAATCGACATTTTTGAGATTTTCATTTTTTTTCCAGAAATGGCATCCCAAGAGGTTCATGTACATGAAAAAAATATATTTTCATAAAAAATTCACTCTAAGTATGTTTTTTATGTAATGATTTTCGCCGTCAGATGATATGAAATATGTTTTTTTTTTGCGTTTATCTCGTAACCGCCATTTTGCGATTACTGCATTCTTAGTTATGACGGCAGAATTGTCGACCTGTAATACTATAGAAATATGTCTATGAGTATAGTCCCAAATGATTGTTATTTATGTGTTTACTACACGTCTAATAAGAACGGCGAATCTAGGGCTCCAAGGCCGGCGGCGACTCCGCCCTCGTTGGCGTCCGCCAGCTTAGTGCGGAGCATGTGACCTACCTGACGGTTGTGGTACACTTTCTCCTTAGTCCTGTAAAAATCGTAAAAGTAAAATAATGTGTAATATAAAAATCAATTGCTGTTCGTCCCTTTTTTTTCGTGGTAAAATCATTAAATGAGTCCTCCCACCCAGGGCGGAGCGGGAGGGACTGTCAGACTTGTAGGTACTGACTGAAATCCACGGTGTCCTTCAATAGCCCTTTCCGTACCGGGGTCACGGTAATTTGTGAGTCCCGCGACCCCGGCAGGTTCGTTAGTCCCTTTGGCTAATTCTGGTTTAGAATTATTTGTTTAAAAAGTTAGTAAATATGATTAAAAAAAATGATTTTTAGACGGTACGAAGTATGCTAGGTCAGCTAGTTTGGACTATATAAATCTGCTTTTAAATCAGGAAAGTTCAAGACCGGTCTCAATGGCGTATATTGGAAGAAGCCTATGGCTACAGTCGACGAATACAGGCTGATGATGATGAAATCTGATCTTTTTGCTATTAAGTTCATCCTGCCTGCCGGGGTTGCGGCACTCACAAATTACCGTGACTCCGGTACATAAAGGGCTATTGAAGGACACCGTGGATTGTAGTCAGTCAAGTCTGACAGCCCCTTCCGCCCTGTCCTGTGGGGGGGGACTCATTTGATGATTTTACCACGCTAAGAAAAAAAAAATTAAGTTCATCCTCTCACGAAAAATAAAGAAAGATGGCCGAGTTTAGCGAAAGTTTTTTTTTATCGTGGTTAAATAATCAAATGAGACCCAGGGCGGGACAGGATGGACTGTCAGACTTGTACCGACTAAAAACTACTGTGACCCTTCAATAGCCCTTTACGTTCCAGGGTCACGGTTCTCTGATGAGACAATTCCGCGAACCTGGCAGGCTTTGGCCCTCAAAGGCCCCCCCGTCAGTTTGCTGACAGCTATTTGAGGCGCTCGTATAAAACGACGCGCCGTCGACCCGAGCATGGTTCATGTTCGGACGGCGAGTCACCCATGCCTGTAGTTTAGTGTAAGGTTATGTTCTAACCCGATGATGACGCCGAAGATCCCGAGTTCTGAGACCAGGTCCACGATAGGAGGCGGGATTGTCGCCCCCGGTCGGATCACGTACCCGGGCACCTGTGGAATAACAACGGCATTTAAAATTTGCTACAGAAATTGCGGGCCGACATTTTTTTTTTATTGGGACAAGTTTGCGACACTGTTTCCAAGCCACTATAACACCTGCGGTCGTAAACCAGGCTTGTTTCAGTGAGTGAAAGAGACAGAGCTATACAGGTCGTCTAGCGCCATCTCGTTCACTCACTGGAACAAGCCTGGTTTTAAGACGACATAATACGGCCCTGAATAGGTGTATTGACAGCATCAATAAAATGCAAATTTAATTAGTCCGTTAGTTAGAATTAAAAAATATAGTGGAGGCAAGTGAAAAGTGCACTTGCTTGTGGCGTGTTGGCAATTATAAAGTGTCGTATCTTCGCCAACTTTGGTTTGCGTAACAAAAGAAAAAATACGTGTCACATATTTTTTGATAATCTGACTGATGGACTAATTGGTCGCGGGACTGTACGAATTACCGTGACCCCGGAACGTAAAGGGCTATTGAAGGACACCGTGGATTTAAGTCAGTACGAGTCTGACAGTCCCTTCCACTCTGCCTTGGGTGGCAGGACTCATTTGGTAATTTTAACACGATAAAAAAAAACTGATGGACTAATTATATTTCTTCAGTTAAATACCAAATTTTACGAGATAGTGGTGCATGCGTTGCAGCGCCTCGCGGATGTCCACGACGTACACATCGTGTCTCAGGGCGAGCGAAGCCGCGGGCTATAGCTAGTACACTTACAAGTGGCGGCACAATCCTCTCCATGAGTATGTAGGCAGCTCGCTCGCGACTGTGACGCATGCGCTGCAGCGCCTCGCGGATGTCTGCGCCGTACACGTTGTTACCACCACCCTCGCGCTGCGGCTTCAGTACGAACCTAAGGATTTAATAGTTGCTTAACATTTTGTTACAAGTCTTGTCTTTTAAATAAAGGGGTGTTATCTTGGGTATCCGTGCACTAGGCACCCTGGCTGCGCAGCCAGGCTACGGCAGCCAGTAAGGGCTATATTTCACCGGGACACCATGGCGGCGCAACCAGTCGCCGCTACCAACAAAATGTATACAGCTCTAAAGAGAGTTACTCACCTGGTGTCCGTTTGGTTGCGCAACCAATTTGGCGGCGCGACCAGCTCGACCGCGTGCACAGAATGTTACTGGTAGCGCCGCCACGCTGGTCGCGCCACCACTCATTACTATAGCGCTATATGGTGTCTCACTCACTCGGCCGCCAGACAGCAGTATGCTGTCTCTTCAAGGTCCATTTTGATACTGTCTCAGTGTGGTGTGGCGACTGGTGTCTAGTTTGGTAGCTTACGGACACCACGGTGGCGCAACTGGTTGCGTCGCCATGGTTTGCCGGTGAAATATAGCCCTTAAGCTCGCACACTAGGCAGCCACGAATTCCCGGCTGCGGCAGCCAACACAACGCGCCTGTTTGCAGGGCAGCCAGAGCGTGTGTAGGCGAATGTATGAGACTGCCGTCAATCCCCACGCACTAGTTGTAGTAGCTTTTTTTTTATCGTGGTAATATCATCAAATGAGTCCTCCCACCCAGGGCAGGGCGGGAGGGACCGTTAGACTTGTACTGACTAAAATCCACGGTGTCCTTCAATAGCCCTTTACGTACCGGGGTCACGGTAATTCGTTAGTCCCGCGACCCCGGCAGTTGTAGCAGCTAGAGATTATTTTGGTAACAATAGGTTCTTCCATGTCCATATCGCTCGACGGAAGGATCTCGAATAGTCGTCGATTGGCTGCGCAAATATTCTGGCTGCCTAGTGCGCGGGGGACCTTAAACACCCTTATCGAAGCCAAGAATCGCTTAATTTCCCGTTATTGAGCCATACGGCCCCGGTGAGACTTAACACTACTACCGTGAGATTGCTCAGCGGTTACCGCAGGTTACAGGGTGCCAGGGGGGTTACCATGAAGTCTTAAAGCGAGAGTAGTTCCACTGTAGGAAAGAGACAGAGATATACAAGTCGTCTAGCGCCATCTCGTTCCCATAGTGGAACTTTTCACGTTTGGTATTCTTCGGCTTCTTGCGTGCATTTTAAAGAACCGAAAAGATTTCTATAGCTTTCATTCACACTTACTTTTCAGCATCTTTCAGCCCCATCTCGACGGCTCTCTCACCGCTCTCATCAAAGTCCAGGGAGTACAACCCAGTGAAGATGTCCCTGACGCGATTGGTGGTGGCTCCCGAGCCCATGAACTTCTCCAGCACGCCCGGCCCGGCCAGCGCTTGTTGCACCTTCTTCGTACCAGCCAGCTGGTAGTGGATCGATGGACACTTTATTGCTCTGGAAGATTTAAAAAAAGGTCATTGAAAAACAACTAAGAATTGGCTATTTGACAGTATCAATATATTACAAATCTAATTAGTCCGTCTTTAAGATTTTTGAAAAATAACGGACACGTATTTTTTCTTTTGTAAAATTAGTGAATATTTACCAAGGTATAACGCATCAGAACTCGGGAGTGGGGGCTGGTGACGTCAGAATTCAAAAGAAATTGTACTAAATTGTGAGGTATTACAAATTTTGAAAGCGTCGTATCTCCGTCAACTTTGGTTTACATTATCAAAAGAAAAAATACGGGTTGAATACTTTTTGATAATCTAACACACAGACTTATTGGATTTTTTCTGATCGGCTTGCTGTGAAACATCGGTCAAGTATGTAACAATAATGGGAGGATTCGTTTGAAGATTTTACCAGGAAAAAAAAGATCGAATAAATATCTTGGCTCGCATTTCAAGAGCTTGATTAACCTGCTATTTTAAATTAGTTTCAAAACTGATAGCCATGTTTTTAACGTAGCGTAAATAAGATCATCATCATCATCATCTCAGCCATAGGATGTCCACTGCTGAACATAGGCCTCCCCTTTAGATCTCCACATGTACCGGTCGGAAGCGACCTGCATCCAGTGTCTTCCGGCGACCTTTATAAGGTCGTCTGTCCATCTTGTTGGTGGACGTCTTACGCTGCGCTTGCTAGTCCGTGGTCTCCACTCTAGTACTTGTCGACCCCATCGGCCATCTGCTCTGCGAGCAATATGGCCTGCCCATTGCCACTTCAGCTTGCTAATCCGGTGGGCTATGTCGGTGACTTTAGTTCGTCTACGGATCTCCTCATTTCGGATTCGATCACGTAGAGAAACACCGAGCATAGCTCTCTCCATAGCTTGAGCGACTTTGAGCTTTGAGATGAGGCCGATAGTGAAAGTTGAGTTTCGGTGCCGTAAGTCATTACTGGTAACACACATTGGTCGAAGACTTTCATCTTGAGGCACTGAGGTATGTCGGACGAAAAGACATTGCGTAGTTTCCCGAACGCTGCCCAACTGAGTTGGATTCGGCGGTTGACCTCTTTCTCGAAGTTGGACCTACCTAATTGGACTAAAAAATAAAGTAAATAAGACATATAATGATAAAGGTACTTACGTAGACCTCTCGACCCTCAGACGGGCGTCCCATTCCCTCTGAGAGGGGTACTGCGCCGGTTCATATCCTGAACGATAGTACACCACCGCCACTGGACTTCCATCACTGAAAAGAAAATAAAAATATAACTATTATTATGTAACATTTTTAATATAAAACATTTTTTCTATCGCTTCAGTAAATTTCGTGAAATAAAACAGAAATGGAGGATTGGTCAAATCAAATAGCGTGCGCGGTGGTAGGGTGAGCCGTGAGATGTTAGTAACGACAGACTTAAAGGTTGGACTAAGTACCAAGTGCCTAAAATTAACTGTGCTCTCTAGAAAGAGACAAAAACAAATAGTCTATGCAAATAATTGTTTTCCTCTCTTTCTACAGGGGACAATTTTATCTGTCAGTTAGCAATGGAAGGCACACTCTATCTTTTTAAGTCTATGGTAGTAACTCTTGCCGAGGTCTCTCTTTGGAAGGGAGAGAAAGGTAAAGCAACGCTTATCTAGATCTATGTTTGGATGGGTCATAAAAGTTAAGCAACTCTTGCTGAGCTCTGTGGATATCTCTATTGTCTGAAAGTCAAAGTAAAATTCGATGTTGATTATTCTAAGGTAAGCTTATGAGGTCGCGGGACTTACGAATTACCGTGATCCCGGAACGTAAAGGGCTATTGAAGGACACCGTGGATTTTAGTCAGTACGAGTCTGACAGTCCCTCCCGCTCTGCCCTGGGTGGGAGGACTCTTGTGATGATTATACCACGTTAAAAAAAATGTGGGTAGGTGGTAGACGCCCACGACGTCAGACGTCCGCACACGATCTCCGGCCACCCTAGGCGCGGGCATGCGGGCAGCGAGTAATGGGCAACTCGCTGTCCGACCATGGACCTTGTCCGGGTCGACGGTGTTTTGTGTTCCATGCGCTCCTCAAAGAGTGTTAGCAAAATGACGGGGCCCCCCTCTGGAGGGCCAAAGCCTGCCGGAGTCGCGGGAATCAAGAATTACCGTAACCCCGGAACGTTGAGGGCTAGTGAAGGACACCGTGGATTTTAGTCAGTACGAGTCTGACTGTCCCTCCCGCTCTGCCCTGGGTGGGAGGACTCATGTGATGATTATACCACGTTAAAAAAGAAAATGCGGATAGAAAAAGTGTTTGACATTATCACTAGTATATTGATAGAGTAATACTTACAGTATTAATTGCTTCTTGTCGTTCAGAATTGTCTCATCATAGATCTCGTTCAACGTTTTTCTATGAATCTGAAATATTTTAAATATAAGTAGAAGAATGCAAATGCGAGGGTGGCCGCTGTTGGCGTACAAAAGGGCCCCCGGCCCCGGCCATATTGTACGGCAACGGCGGACACACTCGCGTGTTGTTCTATATTATAAAACAAAGTCGCTTCCCGCTGTCTGTCTGCCTGTCCCTATGTATGCTTAGATCTTTAAAACTACGCAACGGATTTTGATGCGGTTTTTTTTTTTAATAGATAGATTTGATTCAAGAGGAAGGTTTATATGTATATAACATGCACGATATAGTAGAGATAGCTCCCATGCGGAGCCGGAGCGGGTCGCTAGTTTAAAATAAACTGACCATAATATCGGGCCTCTTTTCAGCAATTTCAAACTCATGGAACCTCTGGTCACAGATGTTGTACGAAACCTCTTCTACGACGAACAGAATGATGGCGTTAGGGACGCCAAATAGATCGTAGGCATCGGTAATGCCTGCACACAAGCCCGACAGAGCTTTGTTTTCAGGCATCTGAAAAATAAAAACAATGGTAAGACTATCTCTCGAATATTACGCCACCACGCGTAGACACAGGTTTTGTCGACGGAGGAATAGACAAAAAGACAGAACATAGAAAGATTTCTATCGTTCTACGAATGAGGATGTTTAAAAAGTAGAAAAACAATATTTCTATTCTTTATTCGCATACGGTTCGTGGCAGAACCAGGCAAAAAAAATAATTGAGTTTGTCTATTATTATTAGCTAGTCAGTAACGACGGCACGTTGTGTTCCACGCGCGCCTCAAGGAGTGTCATCATACTGACGGGGCCCCCTGTAGGGGGCCAAAGCCTGCCGGGATCGCGGGACTCACGAATTACCATGACCCCGAAACATAAAGGGCTATTGAAGGACACCGTGGATTTTAGTCAGTACGAGTCTGACAGTCCCTCCTGCTCTGCCCTGGGTGGGAGGACTCATTTGATATTACCCCGTAAAAAAAAGGTGAACGCACACTTATCCGAGCCGAACGCGTCGAACGAATGGAATGACACGAATTTTAAAATTCTATGTATGAAATAAAACTTCGTGGTCGATTCTTCATATTGTGCGAGGTCTCCTTGACTTCGATTCTTTCGACGCGTTCGGCTCGGATAAGTGTGCGTTCACGTTTAATCTTTACAATTTTAAATCTAATTCTATTCTCTTCCTCTATTTCAAAATTCAACACTTACATTTTTGATCAAATCCGGATGTCCCAACTGTCGCAGAATGTAGCTGGAAAATAAAAAGAAATTGGTCAGTTCTGGTTCAAGAAAAAACTGCTTGATGATGCCATTTTTCACGACTATTTTTTTTCTTGGAAAAGATTCTTCAGACATACATATATGTTTTGTTTGGGCATAGTCGGGAGGCAATTTAATGAGTGGCAGGGGATAAAATACTGATCGGCGTAGTTCAAGTTAAAGGCCACAGCGTGCCAACCGGCATATTCACAATTACAATTAATTCGAGTCGGCTTTATTTTGCCGAATCTAATGTGCCTCCTCAAACATGTGTGTACGTCCAAGATTAAGATACTAATAACGAAATTTCTCAATTTTCTTACCACTACATTTAAATTTTCGCCGGTATAAAAGGATATATGCAAAGAACGAGGTTTTAAATACTTTTAATTGATTTGTGGTGCAAATTGTCTCTGCATTTTCTGGCCATACATAAGATTTTAAATTAAGAAAAAAATGACATCATCATGACAGCAAACGTCATTGTATATGTTTGTTAAGCGATGAGTACAATACATACTTAAAATATATAAATCATGCTGACTAATGTAAAAAACACATTCATCTTTGACGTAGACGGAAAATAAGTTAATAAAAAGGTGTGTAGTACTCGTAAACGGCGTGTTTGTATGATTAGCTATACAATTAGGTTTGTCTTTAATCGATTTTCAACTAAATGCTCTAAAACATAAAGTTTAAAATTCACTAAATGCAAACAGAATCTTCAGTGCTACCGCGGCGCTGAGTCTTATAGAGAATAGATGTATGAAAGTGGACGAGGCGAAGAGAATATGTAAGGATCGACACTGAGGCCCTCTATACTTTAGTATTTATTTATAATTAAATATTTTCTGTTTACGTCATAGATGTTAAGGCGGTCCACAGACGAATAGTTTTGAACTTAATGCACTTTGTGATTTCCAACGATGTTCCGAATCAAATAGAGATAGCAACCAAAATGTATCGTGTAAAGATCGCCTTATAATGAACAATAATTTACAAGCACTTGAGGAAAAAAAAAGCTAAAAAATAACACAAAAGTTAAAAAAAAGTTAACAAGGTCAATCTTAATTGATTTGAAACAGCACACTTGTATGGTTGTAAAATATTGCCCATCTTTTAAACAACAAAATAAAGTACAGGCATTATACGTAAGTGCTATACAAGCTAAACATAAAACTAATAGACAATACACAATCACATACAGGCAAACTATTTCTAAAATCAAGGCTACATGCAAACTATTTAGGTACTTATTGCAACTATATGATTGATAAATTGCAGGCTATTATATTGTTCAATTTAATAAAATAATACTATAGAAGAAAAAGTAGGTTAATCTAAAAAAGCTGTTAAGGAGATTTCACCAAGTTTAAATGATTGCTTGCCAGTTTTTGTATGAAAAGTTAAGAAATTCTTAGATCTCAGATTTTTTTCACGAAAAAGATACAATACTAGGTATTATATTTTTTCATGAAATAAAAAACTGTTTTCTACAAAAAAAGGCAACTTAAACATATTTTTGGTCGATAATATTAGTTTATTGCATAATAATATGTGGTGATGTTTTCTAATTGAAAACAGGCTGAAAATATAAATTACATATTATATAATATAATAATAATTGAAACAGGTTTTATTATGAAAATAAAAAAACATAGTGTCTCTCATAAACTATGTCTTTTTTTTATCAAACTTTTATCGTGTCTCGTATAATACTATTTTATAATTGCTCAACCAATGAAAATGAAGCTTGTGTATCATGCGTATTTTATATGTAGCTAAGATTATGAGTGGTACATTTTAATATCCACAACAAAACAAGCGCCCGACTTTGATCCGTGTGAAAAAAGCCTTAGGACAATCCTTACTTTGATAAATAAAGTGAGCATGTCAAATATCAACTTCACCCCTTTAAAAATAATGTTCATATTCGCGTGGATTCTCGCTCTCACCATGTTTACTCGAATATAAACAATATAGGCTTAAAAATAAAGTTTTTATTCGTTTGCAACGCTTCCTTTTTTTTATCAAAATCTGTGAATATTCCGTTGGTGACATTTATGATGAAATGCCAGCCGGTGCCGCGGAACTGTCTTAAAAACAGGGTGGCTTCACCCAGAGTGGGAGGACTCATTTGATGAGTTGCCAACCTTGGATGGAGCGTAAGGGGCTATCAGACTCGTACTGACTAAAATCCACGATGTTCCTTCAGAAGCCCTTTACGTTTCAGGGTCACGGTTACCTGTTTGATACTCAGGCGACACCATACCAGCCATATCTTGGGGCATAATACAGCGCGCCACACACGGCTAAGATACTATAATATTTTATCTTAAGATACCATATCGCTAGCCATACAATTCAATGGACCATCACACACGAAGAAGATAATATACATATATTTAATATTTTGGTATCTTACGATAGAATTGTATGGCGAGCGGTATGGTATCTTAAGATAAAATATTATAGTATCTAACGCGTGCGGCATGTGGCGCACTTTTTTTTATCGTGGTAAAATCAGCTAATGAGTCCTCTCACCCAGGGCAGGGCGGGGGGGACTGTCAGACTTGACTAACTAAAATTCACGGTGTCCCTCAATAGCCTTTTACGTACTGGGGTTACGGTAAATTGTGAGTCCCGCGATCCCGGCAGGCGCATGTGGCGCACTTAACACAATAATGTAACCATTAGGGTCGTACCCCAATGGTTACATTATTGTGTTAAGTCACAGCCTCATGGTATTTATAAGATTCTCGGATGATTCAGCATTTTTAACGACTAGCTAATTATCTAAAAATATGCAAGTAATCGGTATGAGTAACTATCTATTATCAGTAAATAAGATAAAACTTCTTGTAAATAAAGTGTTATCTTTTTTTTATCGTGGTAAAATCATCAAATGAGTCCTCCCACCCAGGGCAGGGCGGGAGGAACTGTCAGACTTGTACTGACTAAAATCCACGGTGTCCTTCAATAGCCCTTTACGTACCGGGGTCACGGTAATCCGTTAGTCTGGCGACCCCGGCAGGCTTTGGCCCTCTACAGGCCCCGTCACTATGCTGACACTCTTTGAGGCGCGCGTGGAACACAACGCGCCGTCGACCCGGGAATGGTCCATGGTCGGACAGCGAGTCGCCCATTACTCGCCGCCCGCATGCCCGCGCCTACGGTGGCCGGAGATCGTCTTGCGACGTCTGTCGTCGAGGGGGTCTACCACTGCGGCTGAGGTGGAGGAAGGATGCTGTCCTCTCCCTCACGCGGCTGCCTCCTCCTTCGCGAGCATGACTGCATCGCAGGAGGCGACCGCTCCCCACTCCGTCTCGCCCCGCAGCATGGCCTCGACCAATGCCCGGCGCGAGAGGTTCCGCCTATCACCGTCGTGAGGACACGGTGGTGCTCTGCCCAAGCAGGGCAGTCCTGCACCGTATGCTCCACCGTGTCCTCCGCACGATCCTCGCAGTGGTGACACCCAGACGTTTCTTCCTTCCTTATCAGACACAGGTACCTCCCGAAACTTCCATGTCCGGTGAGGACCAACGTCATGCGGTAGGTAAGGACGCCGTGACGCCTATCCAGCCACTCCTCAAAGAGAGGTCTTACCGCCGCGATTGCGGCGTGCCCGATCAAAAGGACTTAGGATGTGTAACGTAATAATCGGAACTACTGATTCAATTCCAAAAATTCTACCGCTCTTCTTTTTAGCGCTACGGATTTCCAAAGTATCGTTCTCAATCTACTATTTCATACAATGGTTTTGCGCTTCGCATTAGTGTAGCACAGAGTCAGAAATGAGATTTGTTATGAAGTCGAGCTCATTCAGAAGGAACTGGAGAATTGCGAACCGATTTTTTTTTAGCTGGTGATCATTTGATGATTTTACCAAGTCCCTCCCTTTATGCTCTCTGCCTCTGGGAGGGACTGTCAGAATTGCGGCGTGCCCGAACTTCGGTTGCGACAGTCGTTCCCTCCATTTCGCGAAACAGGACATGGTGAAACACTTGCGTTAACCCTCTCATCAGCTGTTTAAAGAACTCGTAAGGTTTCATAAAATAATTTGATGATACATTATGATAACTGATGAAATGATTCTCGCAACATCAAAGCTAAGCGTAAATGATGACAATAAACAAAATACCATATGATCTTAAGTTCTAGGTTTTACATTGACTATTGAATATAATGTTAAACCACACATTTCCAAAGACACAAAGCTTATCACAACATCTTTGAAACGCATACCAAATATAATGTACTGAGTGAAATTCTGTGCATGTGTATATGAATGAGACACAAGCGCCAAATAACAATTTGAAAGATGTGTACCCTAAGCCATACCCCGCAAAGATTGGACAGAAATACACATTTCATATAATATAATAAATACATCGTTATCATTTAGTTTCCGTAACAAATTTGGAAAATGAACGGAACTGTTACTGTACCGACAATGCAGGCGTGGACAGGTAACATCTCTCAAGCGTACGTGCCAGGACAAAGCAAACTCAAGCTTACTCCAAAATAAATACATGCACGTGATAATAATGAACTAAAATAAAATACTGCTTACCTAAAACTAAGGATACGAAACCAAATCTGGAAATCAATACAAATGCGTCATACAAAACTTAACTAAGAAGCGGACATTTTCTATTTACCATGCCTGGAAATAATAACTGCCACCAGAAAAGTGTGAAGCAAAGCCAACAGTGCAACAAACAACGGAAAATAACGAAGAAATACGAAGATACACGAAGCACTAAACGAGGATAGGAGATAGATGTAGCGTGCAAAACAGTTTGGAAGAATAGCAGCCACATGAGAGATGTTATACTGATCAGTGCGGATAGATACCCTGGACACTTTCTATATGAATCCAGAAATTAACTGGGCACTGGAATAAGAAAAGGTTGTGTCCGGAAGTGAAATGCTGACTTCGATCAGTGGATTCGACCAGAAGTGTCCAGATATCGTATACGCACCGTACAGCGATGTCGGTACCGAGACATTGTAGGTAGATACGACGTGATGGCTCCAAAACTTGAGGCTACCGTGTTAAACTCCACTTGCTTGATTTTATTATTGTCTTCGTTGTGCATCAGGTAATCGGAGCGGAAGAGTCCGAGGCTGACCGACTGTAAAATTTAATACTGTGAAATTCTGTCCAATCTGTCATATATAATATATGAATAGGTGATGATGGATGTCTTGGAATCGCCATTTGCACCGCCACCTTCTATCTATTATTTACAAAAATATACAAAACTGTCTCTTCATAAAAAATGTTTCACAATAATATTTTAGTTTTGTGAGCTTTGTCAGACTGCCCCAGCCTGCGTAAGCTGTAACTCTTACAAACTATATGTGAACTGAATCAGAAAGTAGACAGAAATAAAAAAAAATGGTTAAAACTTAGTAGACAATCCCTGAAACTAGTTTTGATTTTTTTCGACCTCCGGCAACCCAGGCCTTTCCGGCCCTGCACATCAACCTACCTCAATCTGTAAAGTTTCTTCAATAGATTATATCGACTTTATCACAAAAAAAAAAACAAAAGATTCACGATTAAGAAATTTTAAAGTTTGTGATAGGTCGTGCTGATGTTTGCACATTATCAGAAAAAAATCTAAGAAAATACAAAAAGTTGCACTGTTGCATTTAAAAAAAAACACAATTATATATAATAAAATAAGATAAATTTGCAGTTGCTTAAGAACTTAGCTCTAAATGTATACAGAATGTTAAGTTTTAAAAGGGGCATAATATAAGGGAGTTTAACACTTATGACAACATAAAACTTTTACTTTTGGACCAATCTATTACATGGTACGAATTACACGATGGGGATAATATATGTAACAGCAGCTTTTCTGTTTCTGCAGGGTAGCACTTTAGCAACCCACGTAGCACTTTACACAACTTTTGCTCATCGTCCTTTTGTTCTTATCCCATACTACTTGCGGTCGGCGCAACATGTTTTTTTCTTCCATTCTCCTCTGTCAGAAGTCACATTATTTACTCATTTTTGTTTTATATCATTTCTGTCCTTTTCTTTAACCTTCGTCTCAAACTTCATTCATATTAATTATTCTTTTAGTCGTATCATTTTCATCCCTCCTCATCACATGTCTATGCCAAGATAGACGGGTCCTTATTAAATTTTCTGTAACAGGCAGCACTTGACTTTTTTTAATATACTCATTTCTAACTTTGAACCAAATTTGTTTGAGTATGTGGGTAGAATCACCACCTGAACGGAACATCATCGTCATTTGTCTTTTTCCAAACATGTGTTCGTAGGCTTCCAGTCTTACCGAATACAAGCGACTAAACCACCAACCTAACACCAGTGTTGAATGTATAAAAAAAGATTTCTTCCTTTTAAAACACGCCCGGTTTTCTTAATGCTATATACTCTAAATAGAAAGCTAAAAACTTGTTACTAGTATTTAGTAATGAGATACGGTCTAGCGAATTTTGATAAAGGGATTGCAAATTTTTGCCGGATGATTGGATTTATCTGGGTTTGGCAACAATAAGATCTACAAGAAAAAAGGGCTACCTTATAATGATTAAAAGTAAAACGTTGAGCGTTAGTTCTTAAACAAAGTCGTATTTAATTGACTAGCGAAACTGGACATATTCAATTTCAGTGGCTTATTGGACGATTCGCACGAATTTAACTCGCACAAAACGTGCGAATCGACTCTTTTAAAACTTATTATTTTTTCTGTAGTCGATTCGCACGAATTTCATTTATTGGCGTGCGAATCGACACCCTCACAAATATGTAGTAGACTATTCGCACACATTTCATTTTAAGGATTAAAAAAAATAAAGTACAGTCGTATTCAGCCATCACTGAAATGAAAATAATCGAAGTTTAAACAGCAGATATTTACTTGAAAGTAAGAAAGATCTGTATGAAATAAGTTATAATAATAATTACTTAAAACGTGGCATATCAACATTAAAGTAAGCATTTTATTATTGTTATGACTTGATTTATTATTGTTGATTTGTTAGTTGTATATAAAAGTTTAGTCACTTTTATACGTTATTTTAATGAAAAATCTGTGATTCAAATTGTGATTATAGCCCAAGTTCTCGGGCACGCCGCAATTGCGGCAGTAAGACCCCTCCTTGAGGAGTGGCTGGATAGGCGTCACGGCGTCCTGACCTACCGCATGACGCAGGTCCTCACCGGACACGGAAGTTTCGGGAGGTACCTGTGTCTGATAAGGAGGGAAGAAACACCTGGGTGTCACCACTGTGAAGATCGTCCGGAGGACACGGTGGAGCATACGGTGCAGGACAGCCCCGCTTGGGCAGAGCACCGCCGTGCCCTCACGACGGCGATTGGCGGAGACCTCTCGCGCCCGGCATTGGTCGAGGCCATGCTGCGAGGCGAAACGGAGTGGGAAGCGGTCGCCTCCGTCTGCGAAGCAGTCATGCTCGCGAAGGAGGAGGCGGGTCGCGTGAGGGGCAGGACAGCGTCCTCCCTCCACCCCAGCCGCAGAGGTGGACGCCCACGGCGTCGGACGTCGCAAGACGATCTCCGGCCACCGTAGGCGCGGGCATGCGGGCGGCGAGTAATAGGCGACTCGCTGTCCGACCATGGACCACGCCCGGGTCGACGGCGCGTTGTGTTCCACGCGCGCCTCAAGGAGTGTCAGCATAATGACGGGGCCTGTAGAGGGCCATAGCCTGCCGGGGTCGCGGGACTTTCCCATTATCGTAACCCCGGTACGTAAAGGGCTAGTGAAGGACACCGTGGATTTTAGTCAGTACAAGTCTGACAGTCCCTCCCGCCCTGCCCTGGGTGGGAGGACTCATTTGATGATTTAACCACGATAAAAAAAACCCTAGTTCTAGTTTTATGATTAAAAGTTTTATTGTTATAATTATGAGAACTGTGTATTTTAGGTACACTTCTGAAAAACATTAAAACATGTTTTTGTTGTACCAAATGTTCGTCAATAATAAATATAAGAATTACCTTATTAAAAATTTAGCAGTGATAGCCGAGTGGTACGACCGTTGGACTGCCAAGTCAAAGGTTGCAGGTTCGAACCCCGGCACGCACCAATGTCTTTTAGAATTCATGTGCGTATTATAAATTAATTATCACTTGCTAAAAACGGTGAAGGAAAACATCGTGAGGAAACCAGCACACCTGAGAGATTTTTCAACGGTGTGTGAAGCCATGTCAGAGGCCTACGGGCGGTTTAAACTCTGACACCAGGTTGTTCATCAACCATACGATAAGAAGAAGAAGAAGACCTTATTAAAAAAGTAAATGTTTGTGTAATGTAAAAAAAAACTTACTGTACTTTTATTTTTTATTACGCGGTTAGTGGAGTAGTAGTTTGTTAGTGACACTTATTTATTAGTATTCTGTGATCGATATTTGTTTATTTTTAATCCTCAAACCACGAGCTTAGAAGATGTTTAGTACTTAGTTTTATTTTTAATACAGATATTGTTGATTATAGATTGTGTTTTTATTTTCTATCTATTATGAGTAAACATATTTAACCTTACTACTTCTGTCTGTGCTCAAGTGTACTTTATCTTAACTGCATTTCATAAAAAAACAATATGTGTGCGAATAGCCTACTACATATTTGTGAGGGTGTCGATTCGCACGCCAATAAATGAAATTCGTGCGAATCGACTACAGAAAAAATAATATGTTTTAAAGGAGTCGATTCGCACGTTTTGTGCGAGTTAAATTCGTGCGAATCGTCCAATAAGCCATTTCAGTACCTAGGTTGTGAAAAAAATCGTTCGTTGTTTTTTTTTTTTGGGAAAAGGAAATTAGATGTACAGTGTCAAGTTTACAGAAGCGATTATTTGGCGACTTATTTGTAAGCATGACCAAAAACTAAATCATTTTCAAAAGTCATACTCATAACTCCTAGTCACAAAGGAATACAGTCGTTACCTCAAAAAAAAACATTAATTTTATTGTTGTCTATGTTCTGAAAGCCGTATTTGTTACTTCTGTATTATGATTATGTTCTATAATAATATAAAAGTGACCTTGTAAAATATTATCACGTAAAAATTGTGTCAACCTACTTATAAGATCTACTTTGTAAATTACCTGTAATTTGTATGGTGCGCATAAGGAATATTCCATCTAATGAACGAAAAACCCAAGTAAAATTTGCGTCATATTGCATAAAAAACACATTCATATTCCCGCCATATACTCATCGCTTGTTATATTCATAAGTGTCAAATCAATGAAATAACTATGCCTCATAGGAAAGAGGAAAATCGGGTAAAATTTCCAATACAGAAAACATAATACGCACGATTCAATCATAATATTACGATCACATTTCCTGTAAAACTTCCTGTTTTTTATAAGTTTTGCGTATACATGTTTATAAAATGAAAAACTGTAACTATTGAATTTTATTATTTCAATATCCTCTTCCTTATTGGCAACATTAAACAATGTCATGATTCAGTAGCAACATATGGGTTTATTCAACAAAATCGAAGGAATGAATCAAATTTATGAATGCGAGTAAATTACATTCATCTTAAGGATGTCCTTATTCATACAAATGTGTGTGGTTTTCAACGCAGTTTTTCCCCTTTTCTTGTTCTTGTTTTTCAAATTAACTATATTATTTTTTATCATCATTAGAAATTAAAACGGGATATTTACCATGTTTAATATATTTGTTTTGAGTTCAGTAAATATCGGAGCATTCCAACACTGTTGGGAGCGACATGCTCATTCATCACGAATGAACTCCTTTTCAGTTTCCCAACCTGGGAAACTCAAAATAAACTTGATAAATATCATGTTTTAAATTCAAATGATAATGATTGTGTCACCATGTCAGTTTAAATACTTTTAAAATGAACCCCTATCCAATTTAAATGATAAACTTAAACGATCAATATTCTTTAATAGTTTTTCAATTTGTATGTTCCAGGGCGTAAAAAAAATTTGAACATCTATTGATACCAGATGACGCTCAGTAGTCTTAAATAGATTTTCTACTTGATGCGCTAGGGTTTAAAGTTGAGCATTTGGGTTTATCATTTATAATTTGCCTAGGGTATTTTGCCTATAGTTTAAACATCACAATCCTTCCCGGATTATGATGTTTAAACTCATACAGCATGTATCAGAAAAATGTGGTAATGTTTAAGGGTTGATACAGACTATCAAACTGAATAACGTTCTTCTGGTTTGAAACAAACATTTACTCGTGAATAAAAAATGCTGTCGCATTAAGAAAAAAACACTGATCCGAAGGTACAGCTGGACAGCATTTTTGTCATATCTTTGGTTTTCGCATCTTTAAATATTTATTTACTAGCTGCCAGTCCCGGCTACGCATATGTACTAAAATCCCGACTTTCCCTGAGAGATTTTCCAGAAAAAATCCTACATATACAAGCCTTTTCCTGACAGATACAAACCAAACAAAAAAGTTTTTTTTGGTACAGTTCGGCCATTCATTTTTATTTACATTAAAGATTTAAATTAACCAAAATTTTCTTATACATCCTGGAGAATCATGTTTCACTAAATTTTCTTCCGTTTTTATGGTTTAAAAAAGCCTTGGTAGTCACTACGTCTACGTCTGTTTTCGCGCCAATTACCATATGCCGAACAATTTTAGAACCGTTGATCTGTTGTATATTTTTCGATGACAACAGCCGAAGGTTGATTTTGAAAGGACAAATATTGACAACGTACATACTATACATATAGACATTGTATATACTTGCAATATACACAGAAGTTGTTTGGCTTCGCAATGTAGCATTATGTACACTATATACTGCTGTATTTACAAATATATCGATTTACTAAAAACTACGGCCGGTTATTTGACAAAAAAAAACAGGCAATTTAAATGCGTTAATTCTTTTTTCAACTTTTTTAAGCGACATTTAATGGCCAGAACAGACCAAATGCGTGCGTTGCGTGTGCGTGGTCTCTGTTAGTTAGTATACCTTTCATAGAGGTCTGAGTAGGAATCCAAAATCAACCTTGTTGTTACGAAATTAAAGATCACTGTAATTTTGTCACCGACGGAGAGTACTGTAAAAATTGTCGTAACGATTGACATTTTTGATTTTACCACGCAAAAAAAAAAAAAACGATTGACATTTACCGAAAAGTTTTAAAAGCACGCATTTAGTCTGCTCCGGTTTCTGATGGGGATAACTTTTCAAATTAAGAAGCGTATAATAAGAATGTAATATAAACAGCTCTTAGGTACTGTAAAATCCGTTGACGACCTCGCCGCAGTGAGCGGTGAGTTAACGCGGGGCCACGAGCGTGAAGATCTAATGTATAGAAATGTTTGGAACACGGCACGAGCTGCCGCCAGCCGCGATTTCGCATACTTGCGAAGTAATTTATGTCGCCCGCCGCATCGCTCACTGCTTACTCCAAAATTGTGAACGGGTCGTATACATGCAGAATTTAGCTTACTTAGTATGAAAAGGTTATATTCCTATAGCTGGTTGTATTATTTGTATAAAATAAAGCTTCATTGGCAGTTAATACTGTTCTTTGACCTCTTGATAGAACAGAATTGCTTAAATATATTAGTTCATAAATTGCAATTGTTTTTCATTTCAAATAACTAGCCTACGCTTGCTACTTGTAACTATATTATCTATTCTACAGTAACGAACAATGCAAGTCATGTGCATAAGAATAATTTATTGTTTTTGCGACCAACATAAATGTTACCTAACGACAACTTTGTTAACACAGCATCTTAATATGTGAAAAGTTTGACCAAAAAGAGAATATCAAACTCAACTTTTTGTTTAAGATGAAAATTGTAGTCTCCAAAAACTAGTGAGCTACCCCGTACATGGTATCCCACACAATTCTAATAAATAAAAAACGGTTGGCGTTTATCAACTTTTAAACTTACATAGTCAATCAGCAAAATCCAGAACAATTACTTATAGGCGCAGCAGTCGATCGGTCAACCACTGCATGAACCGTGTCGTCGGTGGATATGGCCACACCTTTACACGCTGTATTATGTAACTTTAGGTCCCACTTAAGTCGGCGCATTTTGACAGTTCTATTTTTAACGCGTTAAAACGGAACTGTTAAAATAATTATTTAAATTGCATTATTCGTTATTATTAAAGCGGGCAACACGTTCAGTTGTCCGTAATTTACAATTATTTAACATGCAATAACAATACACATTCGAATGAGAAAATGTTACGTTGTATTTTTCTATGCCAACACTGAAATTTAACTTGCGGATTATTTTCAGTGTTATCATATTTAAAATACATTTGCAAATACACTCAAGTTATACATTAGCACAATATTAATTGACACAAAAAGTCAAGACGTTTTCGATATAGGCTTGTACCCAATATTCCACGTTCTAAAATATTTTTTTTTTAAATTGTAACCTTTCTACATCTTTCTTATTCTACTTGAACTTAATTTTGCGCAAACATCTTAAAGTAGGTAAAGTGAAAATTGGGTACATCCAAGTTCTAAAGCTTAATATATTTAAGTTTTCAAACAGAACTTATGAAAGGGAGTTAGTCTGTTAGTCACAATACAATACTCCAATAGAAATTGTTATACTTTGTAGATCCTTGAGAGCTTTTATTACCGAGCCAAAGATATAATAATATACGCTTTTTTTAAAGTTCAATATTAGATGATCTTTTTGGGAAAAGAAAAATCGACTGTGAGCAGGATTTGGGCCTGCGACCTTCCGATTCTGCACATCATACGCTTTTGTCAACCAAACTTCTCGCTGCATCAGTAGGTAACAGACATAGTGGAAGCAATAATTTTAGAATCAGTGATCGGCGATTCAGCGAATTCCACTCAATGCAATACAAAGGCCGTCCATTTCAAATGGCCTATAACATTTCGACAAGACGCATTTAGTTTCCATTCTAGGCGAAATAAAAATATTAATTTATTTCAGTCCGACAATACGGATAGGACGACGCGCAAGAATTTCGTCAGCGTAAATTTTTTGGCGCAATTACTAATTGGCATTAACGACTGCGCGAATTGTAAAGCTAAACGACACCGTTTTTTTTTATTTCTTTCTTAATGGCATATAATAAGAAAGAAAAAAAAAAACGAATTCGCTGGGCATAACTGCGATGGCCGAGTTGGGAAAGCGTCCGGTGTACTAAATAAGGTTGAATGATCAGTTCAGGTTCTGTTCCCAATCGATTTTTCTTTAAAAAAGCTTTATAGGCTGACCACTTCAGTATTCAACAATTTCTAGTGAAGAACATATTAAACATACAACAACGGACATAATTGAACGCATCGCCCGCTGTATATAAAAGCAGAGAAGTTCAATAGCCTCACTCACACATTCGTAAACAACCGTATGAACAACATACACATTATTCTTTTAGCCAAGTGAAATACTATAGAAAAGTCAAAACCAAAGTCTTTACATATACATGTCTCTTTCATGTCTTCACTTAACTAGAACAGGGGCCGAGCTAGAAAAAGACAGAGCTATACAAGTCGTCTAGCGCCACCTCTTTCACTCACTGGAACAAGCCTGGTTTTAAGACGTCATAATACGGCCGCAGGTGGCCTTCATTGACGTCTTAAAGCCAGAGTAGTTCAAGTGAGGGAACGAGGTGGCACTAGACTTCTTGTATATCTCTGTCTCTTTCCCCCACTGGAACTACTCTGGCTTTAAGTTAGGCCACCAGCAGTATAAGCAAATCGAATCGTTTTCAAAAGTAAAGTCATGTTTATTGTGTGTGTGGAAAGAAAGAGATATTTTTGTCGTTCAGAAGGACGAAAAAGGAAGGACATATAAATTAATATGTCAGTAGAAAAACCATTCATATGAAAAGAAGGAAAAAGAGTAAATGATAAACAAGGTGGAGATGACAATATGACAGTGAATTGAACTGCTTTCTTTGCGACTAATTTAAGAAAAAAACTGTTATGGCGATAAACAATTATAGTAAGACAATAACGAAAAATAATACATTTATCATTAAAACCTAATTTATTTACGCCAATAATTTCTATGTTCAAGTGACATTTGATATATGGAGTCCATTGACTTTTTTATTTTTACTGAGGTCGCATAGTAAGTCATCCGCTTTTCCCCGTCTAAAAAAATATCGAGTATTTTAGTAACAGAGCATTTCTTGTTTTATCATTTTCCACATTATGTATCTGTTATTAGGTAGTAGCATTAATTATAAAGTTTTTTAAAGTTATAAAATGTTGCCTACGCGCATTTGACGTGGAGTTGCGGATACCAGCCCGTTATACAATACAATACAATACAAAATGTTGCCTAGAATGTAATGTATGTAGAAGTAGTAATTGGCTCACCATGTCCATATTTTTTTTTTATAGTGGTAAAATCATCAAATGAGTCCTCCCAACCCAGGGCAGGGCGGGAGGGACTATCAGACTTATACTGACTAAAATCCACGGTGTCCTAACTAGCCCTCTATGTACCGGGGTCACGGTAATGGAAAAGTCCCGCGACCCCGGCAGGCTTTGGCCCTCTACAGGCCCCGTCACTATGCTGACACTCTTTGAGGCGCGCGTGGAACACAACGCGCCGTCGACCCGGGCATGGTCCATGGTCGGACAGCGAGTCGCCCATTACTCGCCGCCCGCATGCCCGCGCATGTCCTCATAATAGCAAATACATTATAGTATATAGGGAATGATGATTAATGTATTTTGTCTTTGTCTTACGCGATCTTTGTTATTAGTATGTTAACTATTGAAAAAGACGCTTGATAGCACAAGTTTAAAACTCTGGTTTTTTGGTTGCTATTATTAAATAACATGCTGTAATTTGTTTTTTCACTGATAAATAAATAAAATAAAAAAAGCAAAGATTCCTCTTTGTTAATATGTGGAAAATATTGTTATTACATTGATTTTGTTCCATATTGATAAGTGTTTTACGTATTGTAATATTTTTTTTTAACAAAAGAATAAATTAAAAATTTGTGAGCATTTTTATTATTGGGGAAATTGAATTGTGTACCTAATTACTTAGATACGCTTTTTTTTCGATTTAAAAACGGTACTCTGCACTAGGTAATTCTATTTTTTTTTGCTATTTACAAATATTAAACTTAATAGACCATTTGCTCAAATAAAAGTTATAGTTTTACTGATACTTTGGCTTTTAATGAACAAAGAAAGAAAGAATGGAAAAGAAATAATGTCGTATCATCGACACCACCTTGTATTGAATAGCTATTGGATATGCTGATATACTAAACATACATGATTAATTACTTACTAATTAATTAGTCTCCGACAGGTCCAATGGACCAATATTCACACAAAAAAAATCAAGGGACACTATGCATTCTTCAACTAAAGTATGAAAGAAGTTTTCAACAAATCGGCTAAACAATTTTGTACCTTAGAGAAGACATACAATGACGTGTTAAGGACATAATTTATGTGACGTGTAAAAGAGATAGCGTGTAGCCATGCCTTTCACTCGGTTTCGGTGGCGGAATTTGGAATAAGACACACCAAAGTCAGGTATTACAACCAATAGTGGAACTTTTATACAAGTGCAAAAGTTTAGTTTGCATTTAAAATATATAAACTTGGTACTACTTTTACATAACTTGGCCATAACCATTTTTTTTACTGATAGGTCCGCGCGCGTTTGACCATTATTTCTCGCCTGATGGCAAGCGAGGATGTGGGCGACGATGAAGCACGATTGCCTTGAAGTGTTGGTGGCGGACCCCGACTTTGGTGTGTAGGGTCTTAGCAGGGCTAATGAAACGCTACAGTTAGAAATGTGTGAATGCGGCTTCTAAAAGAACGACCTCTACAGTCCTCTACCTCTGTATTTCTCTGGAAACCGGTCCAAGGTGTCCGAATCCTGATGCGATGCTGTTGATTTCCACCTGCTTCCACGAGCAGTATGGCGAATGTTTTGTACACTGGTTCTCGGTATGGGGGCAGCGGGATTCCAACATGATGTCCGAACGCAGCATTCCTAGTGATATTGGCTACGCCACATAGCACATTTTACATGATATTCGAACGCAGTCAGATGGCATGAGAATGAGATGCGATAACGTGACGTCACATGCAAATACGATCTCCAAAAACAAAAAGTTTTTTTTTTAATTATCTTCTGATAAACTCTAGACAATCGTTTGTGCATGTGGTAAAAAAAAAAGAACAGAATGTGGGTGCGGTTCACAGAATAAGTGTTTGTGCCGATGTGTGTAATTCAATTGATTATAAATAAAACCTTAATTATTTATTTAGAACAGAATTGTGGCAGTTAATTGCATTTAATAAGGTGCAAACTACGCGTATCTTTTTTGCATGAATTTAAAACTGATTATTGCATAGCTCATTGTGTAAAGTATAATGTTTTGAATAGTGCAAATTATGTGAGTTTACTTGCAAATGTTTTCCAGTATTGAGGAGCCGTGTGACCACACTCACATTCTGTTAGGTAAATATTGGTAATGATGGGTACCTGTGTGATCCCCTCGTTTCGAATAGTCACCCATATGTCATACAGACTCTTCGTAAACTCATCAACTTGTAATGCATTCTGCAGTGTTTGCTCCAGAAACTCATTATCATGCGCCACCTGTGTGAAACACCATGTTTAAGAAACTTGATATATAAAGTCCTCGGGTGCGTGCCTGGGGCGCTGTTTAGATGCAATGTATGGTGCCTAAAGACTAGTTATACAAAGCATTTGAATTGTTTTGTTTTGGCTTATAGCTATCTCATTCACACAATAAAGAAAAATTAAATGACATTTCATTTTATGATAGTTGCAATTTTATATCTCAGTTTTCAAAACTTTTTATTGTTATTGAATAAGGAGCATGATTAAAAAGAGACTCACCTTATGCATTAGTTCATTTAATATTGGTTGTAACTCCACAGCCTTTTCAAATTCAGTCTTGGGAAACGGTGAAGGCAGTAGCACAAATGGTGCAACCTAATAATAAAAACTTTTTCATTAAAATTATTTATATATGCGTATCAACTAAGAAAAAGATGACCTTATTGCCTTGTTGTGATGACAATTGCAATAATTATTTTATTTTTAATGAATAGTTCCTTTTTTTTAATCTGATAATTATTTTATTTTGTTCCTACAGATTGTCATGTTCATATCGACGATAAAACTCTTTAAATACAAATATCACAAAAAAATGCATTTACAAAAATATACTTTGCGGAAATTAACTTTCAATAATAGTTAATATCTCATCAGATCACAGATTAACATATATGAACAGCTCATGCTACGCAATGTACGCACAGACTATTGGGTCCAAAACTATCCCATCCTTTTCAACCTAAAATCTACTACTCACATGTACAGATATGCAATTAAAATTGACACAGAAACCTTGTTTAGTCATAAAGTACTGTTATTTTTATTTTGGTTATTAATAATACTGGTCAGGTTTTATTTAAAAAAAAAACAAGTCTTTTCACATTACAAAGATAATAAGAAGACAGAATAATCAAAAGCAAATAAATAACAATAACATCAAATTAAATTAAATTATCTATGGAAATTCTATTCTTTTAGGTCATATAATGCCTGCAGTGATTATCTACAAGAATAAGGTATAGTGAATTTAACAGTGTTGTATCTTCATCAATTTTGGCTCACTTATGACAAGAAAAATTTGTTTAAATTATTTATGATATTTTAAATGATGGATGTATTAGTTTTTCAGTCATCAATAATTAAAAGTAAATCATTTGAATCATAATCTATTAAGGGTATTTACACAAACAGAAATGTGACTAGCATTTAACATCTCTATGATGCAGGGATAGCAAATAAAATGTCTCCTACTAACAATTTCTCTCTAACAATTTACAAGAGACCATCAAGTATGAAGCCACACATATGTATAGCAACATAAAGTTCATATCTCCTATGCAATAACAATTAAATATTATAGTAGAACAGGAAAGCAAATTAATGAAACATGACTAGTTTATATTTGTAAGTTTTTTTTTTTTAATTCGGGTTATTTCATAGACAACACAAAAAAACAATTTGTTAAAAAAAAGAAATACCTGAATAACATCTTTGCTGAAGTGATTCTTATCTCTCATGGCGACTCCATGCATTAAAGCCCAATCTTTAGCCTTCTCTATTACGTTCACTAACTTTTTATGCTCTATCGGCAAGGGAATACAAGATGCAAACCGAGCTTGTGACATTTTAGTAAAAATTAAACGAAATACCACGAGAATAATTTAACTGGTCGACTTAGAATGAACTGTTAGCGTTGGCGTGCTTCTATGCCCAAAGACAGACAACGTATGCGTAAATTTTGAAGTATTTATTGTATTTAGTGTTGTGAGAGTTCAAGTTTTTTTTTTCAGGAACTGGTTTCTTTGACAGAAAACTGAAAATGTGATTGTGACAAGTGACAAGATCACAAGTAACATGACATCTAATGTCAACCAAGATCCATAGACATTTTTTTTTTGGTTCTTTTCGTCCCTCTTTGGGACAGGCAAAGGGAGCTGAGCCCATACAGCCAAATATTCATAGACAGTCATGTCATAGACTTCGCCTAATATTTTTTTGCAACAGTGTTATAGTTAGTCGATTCCAGTCTGTGGTCGATTCACACACCAATAAAATTAAGTCGAATAATTTCAAGTACTAAAACAAAGAAATCTCACTTTGAAATAGATCAATCACTACACTATCATAACACAGATTAATCGGTAGTTGGGTACAAACTTAGTTTGTGTTTCTAGATTTAATTAGCAAATATTTTAACCAAGATGACGTAGAGCCCAAACTGCGTCGCACCCGTCGCACCTGCGTCATTTTGGAGATGTCGAACATTAATGGTCTTACACCCATAAACTGCTTAACTCGAGCGTTTTTTTTGGGCGTTAAAAAAACGTTGAGTTTTAACAAAAACTGAAATTAAAGTTACCTGTCACCACTCAGCATTTAAAATAAAATGCAGTAAAAAAAATATTTTGCCGCGATTTTAAAGATAAGTATCTTGTCCGTATGGGCACTAATTGAAAATAGAACAAATGCATTCCCATGTATCTGTTCACACGTCAGCGCCAAAACGATCAGAAAAGTATTTACTCCTAAGTGCTTATGGCTTATGTCGATTATTTCTCACAACAAGAAGCCATTCGCAAGGGCCGTTTTTTTCCAGCATTAAAAAAGTGCTGAGCTTTAACAAACAGGTAAATTTAACTAAAATGCCACTGCCTAGCACTTAAAATCAAATACAGTTAAGAAAAAGGTAAATTGAACTTAAATGTCACCGTCCAGCACTGAAAGTCGAATTTAGCGCTTTAATTAAAAACGCTGACGTGTGAATAGATACATGGGATACATGGGATTGCATTTGTTCTATTTCGGTTTCGGCGTCTTTTTATGGCCCATTACAAAAGCGCTAATGCGAATGGGGGCTCTTTTTGTTGTTGATTAGCACAAAGACTCTGAAGCCATGACAGAAATATTACGAAAAAAAAAGAAATGGTTGAAGTTTCCACACTTTCCATTCCAGTGTTGTGTGTATGTAATTGTGAGCTAGCCATTTTTGTTCTAACGCGTTTTATGTGTAGCTCGATTTGTCTATTAAGTAGGTGTTCATCAAAACTTTAGATTTTTGTTCAGGACGATAGCCAGTCATGCTATTTAAATGTTTACCTAGTGAACTGAAGGCTTGCTTGCCGTTCAAGTCGTCGTTGTGTAGCTGTGGGTGAATGTTATAGAAATACATATGAATTATTTGAAAGTTAATTTATTTTTAACAAAAATCTGAGCAGCCTCAGAAAGTGTATTGCAGTATCATACCATTATTATTCTTAATTATTATGGTATGGGAAATGTAGTGAAAGGTGTAAAGGCATAGCATAGCTAATGTCCCAATCGCCCTTGATTAACTACTGAATTGAAAATAATGCAAGAACACGTGCTGGTCACTGTCGTAAATGGCGTGTCACAGCCAGACTGTAATGCCAGCACTGAAATAAGAGAGGACAGAAAAGTACTACAATTCAAATTTTAACCCTTTTTAAGGCAGAGGATACTACTTGATTTCAGTAAATTAAAATAATAGTACATGAAAGTATATATTTTTTTATTTTCTTTATTCATCTTTTCACTTATATTTTACATTTTTAAATATTTTTACAAAAAAGATATAAAAAACTTTTTATTATTATTAGGGAAAAAAAAAATTTAAACTTAAAAAAGATTATGGCGTCCAATATATGGACACTGCCCATCTAGGGTTTATGAAAACCTGCAAAGCATGGGATAGTGCAAAGTGCAACTTTGCACTTTGAGCGCTGGATTTTGCTCTTACTGCACAACCTGCACCGCCGATAATTTGAAAGTTCTGCAGGCATATGAGATCCCATATCACTGAATTTCAGGTCCTCAGGTACACCATAAACTTGTTTTTGCCTACTCATTGGTTTAGGCTTCTTAGATACGAAATTTGGCAAGTCTGAGATTCTTCGCTTCCTTCCACTGAAATTAGCTATCAAGTTTCTCCCCAACATAGTGCGGAATTGTAACTGTTTCATAGGATATTGGATTCTGGGGTTTTGTGAATACAAAGTGTAAGAATTTGTTATTGCAGCATCTATAAAGAGGAGAAAATTTCATATCCACCACCTGTGACTTCTTCGGGAAATGGTATAAGTTCCACGCTTCTGATCGAAGAGGCTTGAGGCTTTATAAACGCTGGTAACGTCTTTCTATCCGGCCGCACAGTTCCAGTCACAAATATTTTTTTTTGATGTAGGTATTCCATTAGCTCATAAGAAGTGAAGAAGTTGTCAAATGCCATGTGTACATTTTGTACATTCTGCTCTATGATGGACTTGCAGAGGTTCTTGACAACAGATGTACCTAGACCAACTTCTGTTATGTTGTCTTTTTTCTTGTATTACAGATTACCAAAATGTACTCATTCTAACTGGTACTTATTTGTAAGGAAAAATAATAAAATAAATATTGGTCATAAATACCTACCTTAAAATTTTATTGTAAAGTGGGGAAAAGACAAAGAAATTTAAAGTAATAAAAATAAGCTTAGATAAAAGTTTCTGAAGCAGATTCGTCCAAATCTTCGGTGATATTTTCATTGACCAGCAAATCTTCATAAAAGTGATGCCTGGATTTTTGCATAAATTTTAATAGGTTTATTAAATCATCCTTTTTTCTTGAAGTACCCTCTGCTTCAGTTCTTCTTTGTACATTCTCAAACATGTCAACTTGTTTTCCTAGAGTATTCATGATTTCTTTCTTAAATGTTTTAGACAAAACATCGAGCTCCTTGAAATCATCAGCTTGGTAATTATTTTTTACAAACAGTTTAGGTTTGCGTCTTCGGAATTCTACAATTTTAAAACTGGAAATGTTGTAATTTCTACTGAAAACAGTTTTCAGTTCGCTTTTAAATAGCATAACTTCTTTGTGGTCATGTACATGAGATGTCAAATTTTTTCGAGACTTTTTAAACGTCTCAACATAGTCATCTAAATCATACAAATTACCCGACTTGTTCATTTTATTGGTTATGGCACCATGAACACTGTCAGCTGACATGTAAGTATGACCAGGCTCGAGATATTCAACTTTGATAGTTTTGATCTCATTGCAGCAATCGTTGATTAGTCTTAGTAGCGCCGAGTATAAAAATTTATTTATATTTTGCGCGTTGCAACTGTCTGCATATAAAATTACCGTTTTATAATCTCTGCAATACATTTTTAGAAACAGAACATATGCCGTTGCTACATCAAATGCTTTTCGACCAGATTTACCTTCATGCCACAACATCGCCGTAGCCTTCTCTTTTTCAGCCGTCCTTTACCTATCCCGGCAAAGGTTTCATTGAAAAGGTTCAGTTTTCGGCTAAAGAAAAAATCTTTATTATTTAGTTGTGGCATGAAGCATGGCATGGCATGGCATGGTTATACATTTTTGCATATCTACTGTAAATATCGCGATCCCCGAGTCCTCTTTTTCAGCATCCTTGCTGTCCGCATTCATGTGAGCTCTTGAAATATTTTTATTGTCCAAATGCTGCGGATACAGAATGCATACTTCGCAATTGCATTCATGGCATGAATGGTCCGTGACATTTTCATCTCTAGGTAGCTTAGGTTTAGGGTGAGCTACGTCATGAGCCTCACACTTTGGACATTTATCCTGTACAGGTTGCTGAGTTGAAATGTTTTTCATTTTAATCCTCTTGTGGAACGCAGACCAGCTACATGGCTGCTTGTTTTGTCGTTCTAAGTGTTTTTTTAGAAATAGAAACATTTGAGAGTGAGTCAGTCCAGTTGGCAAATATCGTCTATTCGGTGCATGCTCTAATCTATAATGAGATGATGCTGGATGGAAAAGTTCAATGAAATGAGTAGTACACTTGCAAACACAGCTAAGTTGCTACATCATGGTTTCGAATAAAACAGAAAAAACTGTCTCGCGACATAATTGGTGTTGCCAGTAATTTAACCCTTAAAGTCGCAATTTTTTTTTATTTCATGTAAAATAAATAAATGTTGTTAGTTATAACAATAAAAAACACAATAAAATAGGTATTGAAAAAAACATTGAAAAAAGGTATTCTTTTTCGCAAAAAAACATTGTGTTGTTTAAAAACTACAATGCGCGTTCAGTAGGGAATTCATTGTGGTATTTAAAAAAACAGCTTTTTGATTTTGTGTCACATAAAGAAACCCCACATTTCATACATTTTCTATAAGTGAATCCAGAACAACCGGGGTATTTGCACCTTTCTTGCTTTTCAGTCCAAACAGCCCAATGTGATATTTGATCCATTCGGATATCTTTAGATGGCGCCGCTTGAACCTGGCCTTTACGTCTTTTCTGCTCAATTTCAGTCTGTAAAGTAGAACTTGCTGGTCGACCACGTTTTCCACCGTTATTTATAGGAATACCAACCCGACAAAGTGAATCTGCTAATTCTAGCCTAAACTCACATAGATTTAGGAGTTTGGATGAAGTCACATCATTTTGTCTTCCGACTTTTTTATATATCAGCCAAGCATTTACGACAGAAACATCTAAAAGATGATAAAATAGTCTCATAGTCCACTTTCGACTCTTTATTCTAATATGATAACATCCGATAAAAGAATCTAACAAGTCTACTCCCCCCATGTGCATATTGTATTCTCTAATTGCTTTTGGACAGGAAATAGAAACTCTTTCTTTCTTTTGTTTGTCGAACCGAGTTACAGACGTTGCAGGTTCTGCTCCCACATATGTGGAAATCAAATTTACAGCTTTATTATCTTTCCAAACAATGGCACTGACATCTACACCATCAACATTAGTTACATTTTCCTCGTAAAATCCTCTAGGCGGGTGGTTTTCAAAAAAAATGTTCGTTGCGTAATGGAATTCCACCCAGAAAGAAAAGAAAAATATTGAAATTCAACAAGTTATCGGCTAACGAGTTATATTATGTTTTAAAAAATAATAAAATTGAATATGATATGTTTCTAATTAAACGAGAAATATATATTTTAAGGAAGGATGGTAACTAAAAAGTTCCGTTACGTCACAAAGTTTAGATTGCTATTAAAACTCAATGGTAAATGAAATAAAATTACTTTTAATTATAATATATTCTAACAAGAAAAGTCTTCAAAATCACAAACTTATAATTAGTTATTTAAGTAAAGTCAACATTTTTTCTACGAAAACTATTCCTCTACGTTACTTTATGGCACGTTTCATTGCACAGTCAAGCCTCTACTTTGGCACTTTTCTATAAAATATGTTATATAAAATTATGTTTCATAAAACTTTTAAATAATATTATTATAAACAATTTAAATCACAGTATTAATCATATGAGAATTATTTTTAAATTAAATCTAAATATCACCATGAAAGTAGGACAAGTGACGTTAATAGAACAAATCGTCACGTTTAGGAATTATAAGGCACAGTTTACATTACTTAGAATTAATCAATTTTAAAACGTACATCTACAATCAAGAAAAGTCATTAAAAACACTCTAAAATAACATTTTGAGGAATTCTTAAGTAACGTGACATACGTATTCTTAATAACATATGTCTTAAAATAGTACTTAGTTCGTTTATCTTCTTAAAATGCTTCTTCAGTCTTTTGAGTTCCTTTTTTTATGAAGTTCGTGCTTTACTGGATCCTGTTTTATTTTTTCCCTGTATCTTTTAGACCGCTCCGCTGCCGTCAACACCATAATCTGGTAAAAAAAAATTGTCTAAAGCTGCATAATTTACGTTTTGATTATCGAAAATAATGATTATTACAAAAATCTGTAATTATTCGATCGATTAAATTATTTAAATTAAACCTTAATGCTTTACTCAATTACTTTTCACTAGAAAAAATTAACCAATCTCTCAACAATTTAAAAACATTTTTTTTTATGTTAAACCTGTTTTGATTGTAAAAACTATATTGACATGTGTAAACCATGCTTTAAAATTCCACTACGTCACATTTGGTGTTCTACCAGTACAATACGTAGCGTAATGGACGTGACGTATGATGGCTTCACAAAAACAAACTCAAGAAATCAACAGTTCGAAAGCAATTTAAGGAAATGTTCCACTTAATTCGAATTAAAGACACTTTTTTCTAATAAGCTATGAAAAGTTATAAGTCAAAAAAACATTACTTACATAATAAAATCAAGTTCGTAGTGGAAAATGCGAACAGGACTCCGTGACGCCCGACCGCTCACTCTCGCTTTTAGACAAAACTGCTGTCATTTAACAAATATGGCGGACATTTGCGTTCTAAAATGTTGTCAGCACTAAAAAAATTCTCTTAGTTTATTCAATTTTCTACTCAAAATCAATAAACTAGCGTAGCGTTTATGGAATTTTCCATCAACGTTATTTTGAGGGACAAGATAAAACGTGTATTTTAAATAATTTTGTACTCTAGCACCTTATGAATTAAGTTTATTATTCAATTTAGATCATATAATCCTGCCAAATTACATAAAATTACTGAACAAAAGGTCGGATAACAGTGATATTTTACGTTCGGAACTTTACGAATCCTGCGTGGGACACGTCAAAAATCATCTTTCATCTTCCTGATAATGATTAATTTAATCAATATTACAGAGATTTTCGTACTTCTGAATATGTTAATAGTACATTTCGAACATATTTTGTCGTTTTCTTATTAAAACACTGAGTTTTAACTGCATTTGCCTGAAGAATAGAGGCTTAAAGTCGTAGGACACGCAATTTTTTGATGAACATTTTTTTTGAAAAAGACCCAGGCACTTTTTTCTTCATGATTTCTTTTTTGTCTGGAAGTTTACAATTACGAAGGCGATTAGTGCGTACCGTTCCCAGAGAATAAATACCTTCTTTCGCTAAATATGTCACAAGCTGTAATGACGTGTAGAAATTGTCAAAATATATTATATGGTTGACTCTTCGAGGTACCATGCGGGATAGTCTTATAACAGTGTTTGCAGCCTCTCCCAAGTCTGGTTCATTTGATGAAGCCACATCAGTTTTGCCACGACCAGTATAAATTTCAAATCTATGGGCATAACCACATATACTACATATAAGAAAGAGCTTGATACCCCACTTGTGTGGCTTATTTGGCATGTACTGCTTCATGTAATGACTCATCTTTGTCGAGCACATTTGCTCATCAATAGACAGTCTCTGCTCCATGGGTATCAAGCCAAATCGTTCGTTGAGAGAATCTACAAGAGGTCTAACAAGGTAAAGCTTATCATAATCAGAATGTGTATTGGGTAAATTTTTATCTTTGTTATTGAAATGAATTATGGAACACATTTTCTCAAATTTCTTTGAAGGCATTGTATTTTTTATGAGATCATAGCTAAATTTGTTATTCCAGTACAGTTTTCTATTTGGATAATGGATTATAGAGTTATATATCAGAATACCCATAAATTTGTAAAGGTCATTTTCATCTATGTGTTCAGGATTTGATACTTGCTTCTGAGTAGAATATAAATTACTTTCCTCAACAATCTTTGTCACGAGTGAATGTCGGAATACGAAACGAAAAAATTCTAAAGGGGACTGACATTCTAGCACGTCAGAGGGCATTTGAGTATTTCCCTTGAATGCAAGATCTTCATCACTGGTAATAAGATTCCTTTTTCGCCATATAAGAGGTCTTGATTGACTACGTCCACTACTAGAAGTGTTACCCTGAGTTTCGTCACTAATGAGGGGGGGATCGGAAATTTCGTCGTCACCAATAAGTAAAGCGGGGTCTTCATCATTTCGATCTTTAGACGTAACAGGAAAAACAAGGCTTTCTCCAACAATTTAATTGTTTTCTTCCTCAAGGATGGCGTCTTCAAGGTCTTGTTGAATTTCCCGCGCAGACCGGTAATAGTTTACTTCATCTTCAGCTTCAATTAGTAACACTGTACGTCAAATTGGAATATAATCCTGATTTTGAAGTTTGAAATTTAATAATACCTACTATCTCGAACATTGACCTAGGTACATATGACAGGGACCCAGACCTAAATCTTTAAACAGTACTTTTAGATCATCAATATCGTCTTCAAATCATAAAACTCCAAAAAATTCTAAAATTTTCTAACAAAAAACATGAGAGAGATACATCCCTTTGTACTGTTTAGAATTCGTTCCGGGTACTTGACTCCCCGTCTGAAAATCGCTTTCGAAGAGCCGGGGTCGTCATTACAATTGTTTCGTCATAATTTAATATATTAGATGGCGGCACACCTTCAAGGGTTTTTTCAAGGTTTCGGAAATAGTTCAAGATCTTTTCTTCATCTTTTTCGGCTCTTGACGAGCTTATATTTTGAGTAGCACGGATGGTCAGTTTATCATTGTGACGGCTCAGAAAACTGGTGACCCATTTGTCACCTGGTAGTTTTTCATTAAAAATGTCATCTCTTCCATTTTTTTATTAAATATAATTGTGCACTATGATACGCAGATCAAGCTTTGTAAGAGGGCTCCCAAAATCAGCAGAAGCTATTAATATATTTATCAGTTTATCTTCCTCCGTCTGCGTTAGTCTCGTTGGGGATCCAACGGCTTTTATGTGAAAACTTTTAACTTGGTTTATAATTGTGCGCCTTGGTATACCGAAATTTTTTCTCAGCATCCCTCGAGTTAGGTTGTGGGCGGAGGCGAAAGGCTTTTTAAAAAGACAAGTGTTCAGCTCGAAGAGCGGATTAAGACTAACTTTATTCATTGATAAAAACCTTATATACTATTGTAATACAAGGAGTGCTTATTCTAAGTGATTTCCTGTTATCTTTATGATACCAGGAAATAGTACGTGCTATCATATTTATTGCCTAATTAACAATGATGGTTATTGTCTAATAGCCTTGATAAGTATATAAGATTAAGGTTATGCTTATATAACTCCTCCCCCCTTAAGATGAAGGCGCGCCGAAGGTTGCGACTGAAGTTGGACTGCATCTTCTTCAGGATGTTGCAGGACCGGAAGATGTGCTTATCTTGGTTTCCACCAGAACTTGTCGATTGCTGCTCCACTTCCAGTTACTATGATTATTATATGTAATGATATCGATGACCAGCTAGGTGTGTTGGTAATGATTACAGGATCTATTATTGAAGACTCCACTTCTTCTGATTGTTGAATGGCTTTCTTCAGATTGTCTAATTCGATATTTTCTAGTTTAATTTTCATTGGTAGGACTTTTGGTGTTTGGTGTGCCCGTGGTAATGGTATGGTTTCCTTTACGTTTATGTACCTTTGATGCGTTGTAAGAGTTCTGTCCATGACTTGTACCTTGCAGTTGTTGTCTGTTGTGATTAAGAAGACGCCTTTGTTGCGTTGGTATTGCACGTCGTTACCGCAGGTTGTTTTGATGACTTCTTCTTGTTTCATGATAACTATCCAGCTGTTGTCCTTGATTTGCTGGATGATGTTGTTTTCGAAGGTTGCAGTTGCATAGGTGCAGTTGTGTGGTTCTTGATGTTGGATGAGTTGAGCTAAGCAATCGTCTGAGTGCAGTAGAGTGTTCCATTCTAGGTGTTTGCAAATGACTTCGTCTTCCACTATCGTCGTGCATGGCTCGTGAGGATAGGCAAACTCATTATTTCCCAAGACAAGGAGAGGATTTTTAGGTATCAGGATAGTATTGTTATTGTTCGGGATAGAATAGAGATGTAGGAGGTTATAGGGTTGTTCAGCAACTATTGTTATGTCTAGTATGAAGTTAATAGTTTCATTGGTACTATAAGCTTTTACTGTAATAGCTTTTTCCCATAGCTGAATGTTGTTTAGATTTGGGGCAAATGCTAGGTTTCCGGTTATTTCGTTTTGAATATTATTCAATTCTTCTATTAAATATGAAGGGTCGATAATGCTAGGGTGCATCTTTTCTAGATGTGCAAATGTTAATGCATTTTCTAGTGTGTCTAATAAAAAAAGCTGTTGAAGTGAACTTGCAATGTTATTAAAAATACTGGTTGTCAGGTAATTGGTTTCGAACTCAGTTTCCTGCGTTGAGTATCTGTCTATTGCCCTATATATTTTTTCTTGATTATCTTTGATGTGTTTTAGATTAATTTCATAGTTCTTCATGAAATCTTGTACAATACTAATAGTTTTTCTTTGGTTGGCTCTATTGTTGTTTATTGAAGCTTGGATTGATTTTATTTCATTATCAAACTTTGTCGCATCGTCCTGGTCTAGGTTACCAGTGATGGCTTTTACTACAGTGCCTAACCCATCTATAAGGCCACGTTTATATCTATATCCTAACCTAAACCCTATGGTTTCTAAGCCTAAATATATTAACTTACTTTCTGTAGTATCAACACGATACTCTATTTGTTTAATTAGTGCTGTTTTGTCTGCGGAGCTATTTTGTTTCAATTTCATGGTGTAAAAGTTACTGCAGATATCTAGGAAAATTTCTCTTAGTTTTGTTGTGTTATATACTATTGCTAGATGGTATGTGTCTACCTGATACTGTGCTTTAGCTTCTGTTATTACTAGGATCCCATTGTGGTTGTCTATTGGCTGTATGACTGCTGTGGCAGCGGCGAGCCGGAGCACTGCGACGAAGGTGATGGCGTTCCTGAAACATTTTCAGGACGCCTTAGTAAGCGGAAGTGAACTCTTATTGTTTTTGCGTTCACATGTTTGCCTACTATCTCCGCTATTTGCTCTGGGTGTAAACGAACTATTGTGTATGGTCCTAAATATTTAGGTTCTAGTTTGTTGCTTCTAGCTGTTTTTGCTACTTGTTTGTAAACAACGTCGCCTACTTTAAATTGTGCTGTTTCTTTGTCTTTATTGAATCTATCTATTGTTTGTTGTTTGTCTTGTGTAAGTTTGCTATTAATTAATTTCTGTGTATTTTCCATTATTTGTCTGTGTTTAACTACGTACTCTTGGTAAAATTCTTTAGGGCAGTGAAGCTCTAAAGGATTTCTGCTATCGGTGTGTCCGTAGAGTAACTCGAAGGGTGTGAATCCTGTTGATGAATGAATGGTGTTATTGTACGCTATCATGGCGTATTTCATTAAGTTTGTAGTGTCATCCTTGTCCGATATTCTTTGTACTCTAATTATTTCAGCTAATATGGAATGTAGTCTTTCTATGGGTGAATTTGAGTTCGGGTTATAAGGTGTTGTGAAATGTATTTGTATGTTATGCATTGCGCATATTTCAGTAATAACTTCGTTATCGAATTTCGTGTCGGAGTCTGTGGTGATTTTCTTTGGTACTCCTATTACTGAAAATAAGCTTAGTAACGCTTCCGCAATGTGTATGCTGGTTGAAGCGGTGAGTGGAATTGCTTGTGCATATTTAGTGAAGTTGTCTATTATGGTCAGGAAGGTTATGCCTCCACTACTATAAAGATCCATAAACATATGTTCCATTGGTCTATGTGGTGTGTCAGTTAGGGATAGAGGTAATTTCAGTGGGTTTCGTTCATATTTGCTTTTTAAGCATTTGTCACACTTATTGATGAACTTCTGTATTGAAGCTAGCATGTTAGGCCAGTGATAATTTCTATGAATATGTTTATACGTTTCTTGAATTCCTCTGTGTATTGTTTTACCTTCGTGATAACCTTCCTTATTAAGTCTGTTTGTTCGGAAGTATTTTCTATAAGTGTAACTCTATTCATACATCTAACTAATTTCGGTCCACGATTGCTGAATATTGTTTTGTAGACTTCGCAAAAAAGTGGATAGTATTCTTCGTGATGGAAAACACAATGGAAAATCCTGTCCGGAATTGTGTGTTCTTTTAGGAATTGGATTATTTGGTCTTTAGTGTTTTTTATTGGGATCCAAACATCTTTTATAATCGTTTTGCCTTTAGATCTTTCTTCTACTCTGTATGTGTCACCGGGTGTCTTTCTGATGTGGAATTGTTTTAGTTGTCTATCGATTGCGTCATCTATCTGTGGTATTTGGTCTGATGTTATATTTGGATGTGCTTGGCTGAGGGTTGTCGCTGAGTTCGTTATGGTGTAATATTTGGACTCTGGAAAGAGCATCTGCGTTTGTGTTCGCTTTGCCTTTTTTATATTGAACATTATAATTATATTCTGCTAATCTTAAGCGCCAGCGTGTGAGTTTAGAATTTGGGTCTTTAATTGACATAATCCATGTAAGTGGACGATGGTCTGTATATATGGTAAACTGTTTACCATACAAGTAGGGGCGAAAGTATTTAATGGCCCATACGATACTCAATAGTTCCTTTTCTATAGTTGAGTATCTTTGTTCTGTTTCTGATAGTGTACGTGAAGCGTACGCTACTGGTTTATCTGAACCTATTTCACCTTGTGATAGTACTGCGCCTATAGCTATGTCTGAAGCATCTGTAGTTAATATAAAAGGTTTTTCGAAGTCTGGATACTGAAGCATTGGTGCATTAATTAGTACTTCCTTACATTTTTCAAATGCCTGTGTGTACTCTGGTGTAAGTGTTATTTTACTACCCTTTTTTAAGCATTTTGTAAGTGGTTTTGTGAGTTTTGCGAAGTCTTGTATGAATTTTCTGTAGTAGCCTACTAATCCTAGGAAAGATTTTATTTCTTTCTGTGTTTTAGGTAAGGGGATTTTTTTTACTGCTGCGATTTTATCTTCGTTTGGCTGAAGACCTTTATCTGTAAGTGTGTCCTAGAAATTTGACCTGTTTTTGTAGGAACTCCGATTTATTTAGTTGGATTTTAAGGTTATGTGTCCTGAATCTATCAAATACCTGTTTGCACTTGTCCAAGTGTTCCTGTAGGGATGTGGAATATATGATTACGTCATCTAAATAAGTTAACACGTTATCTAGACCTCGCAATACTGAATCCATCAATCTCTGGAATGTACTTGGTGCGTTTTTCAAACCAAATGGCATTCTGAGGAATTCGTAATGTCCTCGATCTATGGAAAATGCAGTTTTTTCAACATCTTTTGGGTGCATTTCTACTTGGTGGTATCCTGATGCTAAATCAAGTGTGGTGAAGTATTGAGCACGGCCTAATTTGTCCAGAATGTCATCTATGTTAGGAAGCGGGTATTTATCTTCTATGGTCTTATCGTTTAGTTTTCTGTAGTCTATAACTAGTCTATACTTTTGTTCTCCTGTAGCGTCTAATTTCTTAGGTACTATGTGTACTGGGCATGACCATGGCGAATTACTCTGCTGAATTATATTATTTTCTAATAGTTGGTTAATTTGTTTCTTCATTTCCTCTTTTTGTTTCGGTGCCTGTCTATAATTACGCACGAAAATTGGTTTGTCATCTGTTAGTCTTAACTGATGTTTAATTTCGTGAGTAAATGTTAATGGGATTTTTTCGCAATGGAAAATATCTCTATAATTGTAACATATTTTTTTGATTTCGCGATATTCTTCTGCGTTCATGTGATCAGTTCGCAATTTCTCTAAATTCTGTTTTTGTAGTTTGTCCAGATCTTTATTGTTGTTTTTATTTGATTCTGGAATACTATTTTTTTTTTCTATTTAACTTTTGGAAATTTAGGTGACAACTGTTTCTAAAGTTTATACTTTTATTAGAAGTGTTTATTACTGTCATTAGTGCGTTTCCTTTCTTTACGGTGATAAATGCTGGAGGAAAAATTAAACCATTTTTTGTTGTTTTTCTTTCTGAAAAATATTCACCCTCTTTATAGTTGCATAATAAATTAATTACCTGCTCACATTTGGGTTTTATTTTAGTTTGAGATTTTATGTCGTCTTTAATTTTTATATATGTTTTATCTGTTTTGAGTACCATATTTTTAATGTCTATTTTACATTTTAATGGGACTAGTAAGTCTAAGCCTAGTAGTCCCATGAAATCTGGATCGAAGTTGAACAATAGGAATTTATGTGTAATTTCTTCTTTAAATAGGTCTATGGGGAGTTTAATATATGCTACTTGCTTATGTTTAGAAATTGCGTGTGCTGTTTTTATGAAATGTGTCTCGTTTTTTATTTCTATGTCTATATTGTTTTTATCTTCTAAAATTCGTGGATTTATTAGTGATTGTGACGCACCTGTATCCAGTAGAAATCTGCCGCCTAGTTCGCTAATATAGATGTAAGGTAGACGATTATAACTTTGAATGTTATTCATAAAGACTATATTGTTAGCTGTTTTTCTAGTTCTGTGAGAAAATTTTCATCTTCTACTATCTCAGACGCGTCTTCTGATTCCTGTTCTGGAGTCGCATCATCTGTCTCGTCTTCCTCCACTTCGTTTTGGAAATGAAGTTTTTTATGTTGTTCTGAATTATTATTATTATTTTTTACTGAATGTTTTCTTTTGAAAGCCAGCTGATTTATTAGATTTATTATTTGTGTTAGGTTTGTAGCTATTTTTATTTTGTTCGCTACGTCTAGCCCTGAGTTTGATCTCCTCTTGTTTTGCTACTGTAATAGCCTGCTCTAAGTTTTGTACACATTTTAGTTTTATCAAGATAGCTGTAATGGGATTTAATTTGTCTAGAAAATTTTCTAGAGCCATTTGCTCATAATAATCTTTTTTGTCTGGGTTAGCTGATATGAGGGTACTCATTAAGGACCTGATTTTATCTCCAAACGCATCTATTGAGCTATTTTCACGTTTAACTATCATTAATTCTTGGACCAATTGGATTTCGGTCCTAAATTCTCCGAATTTTTTTTGTAAGACATCACAATCATAGGTTTCTCATCAAGTGTCTTCTTATCTTGAGCCATTTTAATCTCTTGAATCAGTTGACAACTATGTATGAGAGACAGCGATAAAAAGTTGTATTGCAATGAATACTAATACCTCAACACAGAAACACGCAAAAGTTGCTTTTTAGTGCTAGGAATGGTTAAAACAAAGGATCTCGGGAATAATCAGATTTAATGCTTACCCCACGAGCATAGCCGATGAGAAGGCTGTTGAGTCGTCCGTAACTTCTTGCTTCTAATCTTGCTTTTTCTGCTGCCCGTCGTCTCTACGAGCTGCCCACGGTAGGTTCTTGATCACGCCACGGAATCTAGGATTACGGAAATCTTCCTCTGGAACCGAAGAACGCGACGTACCGACTGCGCCAGTTAGGTTGTGGGCGGAGGCGAAAGGCTTTTTAAAAAGACAAGTGTTCAGCTCGAAGAGCGGATTAAGACTAACTTTATTCATTGATAAAAACCTTATGTGCTATTGTAATACAAGGAGTGCTTATTCTAAGTGATTTCCTGTTATCTTTATGATACCAGGAAATAGTACGTGCTATCATATTTATTGCCTAATTAACAATGATGGTTATTGTCTAATAGCCTTGATAAGGACATCCTTTTCCATATAAATTTATATGGAAAAGGATTCATATAAATTTATAAAATCATAAATTTATTACAAAGCCACATCTCAATCTCAAGAAATCCGCATAAAAATGCTTGATCCCTAGACACTTTTGATGTGTGTAATTTAGTTATCTTTTGTCCTTCCATTTTCCTATATGAACACCTTTACGATAGCTTGATATATTTTCACCTTTTTTTAGTTTTTTGGAAATCACTTCTAATGGATTATCTTTGCGTTTCTTGTTCAATGTGCCAGTGCAGTAGGTATTCCTGTTCAATAATTTGGTAGCTGAGCTATAGCTGTTATAGAAATTGTCCATAAAGACAGCGTGGACGGAATCTAAATTATTTTGCAATAACTTTTCTACAATTTTTTGTGTGTCCTGTGCCAGAAGTTTCGTCCATTGTACTGGCAAAAACATGCAACTCTTATAATAGTTCCATTTGGTTCTGCCAATATATAAAGTTTTATTCCGTATTTGTGTCTTTTTCCTTTTATGTATTGCCGAAATATCAGGCGGCCACGAAATAAAATCATAGATTCGTCCAAGGACAAATTTCTACCGGGATAATAAATCCTGTCCATTGTTTCATTGAAAGTATTTACTATCATTTTGCATTTATTCATGCGGGCAAGATCTTCACCTTCAACAAAATTTAGGCATCGCAAAATAATTTGGAACCTGTTTCTCGACATATGTTCAGAGAAAACTGACTTATATGTGTATATGTATGTGCATATCCAGATAAATCAAAAAGTACATAAAACGTGAACCCCCATTTGTGGGGTTTTTTGGCAGGTACTGTTTTAGAAAGTGTCCAATCTTTGTTGCACACATCTGCTCATCTACTGATAATCGTTGTTCCATTGGTAGAGAAGAAAACTTTGTTTTGAGGTACTAAATAACTGGACGAATTTTAAATATCCGGTCATGATCTGCATGGCCCACAGGTCTATGAAGCTCATTGTCTTGAAAATGCAATGCAAGTTTGATTTTTTCAAATTTATTGACTGGCATTGTGGATGAAACTGGGCCATAACCATAAACAGGGTGCCAATATGCTCTGGTAAATCTTTGCACTGACATGAACAGCAATATCCCAAAAAACTTTTTGATATCTGATGCTGTGTATACAGTTTTGTTATTAGGATCTTTTTGCATGCTATACAGGCTGTTTGTCTGAAGACCGTTAACCTTGAAACCATAGGTAGTTGATTTAATTATAAAAATGTTTGTCTGAATTTAAAAATAAATAAACGAATTTTTCTTTAAAAAAATCAAAAATGTTTCTGTCCTACACCGTCCGTTAATTCATGGATACTATGCGCCCGAGTTACGTATTCACTGCAAAGGGCGTTAACCTGCCGCACTAGCCGTCCGTTTAACTACATACCTACATAAGTTTTAACTAACTACATCATTGTAATAAAATACAGGTAACCTGTGATGTAACTAACTTCCCTTCATACTTTTCCTGGCTTAGGACAGGCAAAAATACTTACCTTTGTTGCGTGACGAGTCCAGATATAAGTTAGATTTAACAAAGAAAATTTTAAAAAATACTGGGTAGGTATTTTTGGCGTATTTAAAAGTTAGTATCGTCGCACACGGGCCACTGGCCACAACCACAAAACGAGAGAAGCTGAAGCGCGCGGCAGCCACTTGTGGCCGTTGGTCGCCACCGGCAGCCACTTGAATGTATGAAAACTACAAGAAATATGCCGATTGCCGGTGGCGGCGTTTTGTGGTTGTGGCCAGTGGCCCGTGTGCGGGAGCCCTTAATCACATTTTTATTTACAGTTTAATTAAAAATTACTTACTGGTTTTATTTACACTGATTGAATTTACATTTACACTTACATTAACCTCAACAACTGTTCAAAATGGGACCCATTTACGGCCACGCATGCCTCCGCACGTTTTCTCAAATTGTTTCTCACTCGCGAAAGCACAAAAGTGTCATTTCTCAGGTCTCTAAACGCACTACGAATCCGCCTTTTAAGTTCCGACGTATTACGGAACTCAGTGGCATACACCCGGCGCTTCATTTCACCCCACAGATAAAAGTCCAAAGGTGTAAGATCTGGCGAGCGCGCGGGCCACGCCACTGGCCCTCCACGGCCAATCCATCGCCCAGGGAACGCTTCATCCAGCATAGCCCTGACCTCCAGCTGAAAATGTGCAGGGGCACCGTCATGTTGATAGAAAAGGTTCCTCAGGGAACGAAGAGGCACATTGTCTAACATCCTGTCGAACACATGCCTTAAAATTGCCATGTACGACTGCGCATTTAAATGTCCGTCAATAAAATAGGGACCTAGAAGTTTCCCATCCACAATTCCCGCCCACACGTTTACGGAAAAACGGTGCTGATAACTGTTTTGTCGGACGCGGTGTTCGTTTACCCGGCTCCAGTAATGTTCATTATGAACATTGTAAATACCCGATCTGGTAAACATTGCTTCATCCGTAAATAAAATGGAAACATTGTCAAAATTTTGAATTAACCATTCTGCGAATAGCGTCCGCGGTATGTGATCGTTTTCATTTAACTCTTGTACTGGCCGAAAATGATATGGATGTTGACCATCGATATGTAAGATTTTCCAAACAGTCCAGTGGGAAACATTCAAAATACAGGCTGCCCGCCTCGTACTCTCCTCTGGGTTCTCCGCAAAGAAATCCAGTATGCGTTCCTGGAGGTCAACTGGCAGCTGCTGGTTGCCACGCCCCAGAGCGTGGGCCGACACGGTGAACTGGCCATAGGTACGTAACCTTTGAGTAGCCGCCAACACCGTTTCTCGGCTTGGTACACGTTGTCCAGGGAATAAGTCAGCGTACATTCTCCGAGCCTCGTTCAGGTTATCACCCGACGCGGCGTAAACCCGAACCATTTCGGTCCACTGTTCGTTTGTGTACGACATAATCACTAAACACTAACACTTGCGCGAAAAATTAACGGTGGGGCGGCGCGGACTCGAGCGCTGCGCTGCGAGCGTACGTTACGGGACACGTACGTTCGATAGCGACGCTGCCGGCAGACTGAGGTGTGCGCGGGCGACGCGGCGGCGGAGTCGCGGCCCGGCGCGCTCGGCTCTCGCGGCTTATTTGATCTAGTGTTCTTTACCTTTGCGTAATAGGGTGAAATAATTTTGGGGAAAAATGGAGACTTTATTGAAAAAAAAAAGTTTTTATTTTTTATTGAATTTACGTTCTGTAAGTGATACCAAACCACTGGTTTCAAGTTTAAGGCTGATTACACTAACAGGCTGTATAAATTAGTTTCTGCTACAATTTTCTGTATCAAATCATCAAATTATTCTAAAAGAACAAAAAAATGCAAAATTTCATGAACAACAATTTCTCCATACTTCAGGTATGACCATACTGCATAATGATGTAAATTTACATCACACCAAATCGACACATTTTCGATATATTTTTCATGTTTTCGTTACAAAATATTAGCAAATTCTAAAACATTTACCTTATTTCCACTCATTATGAATATTTTCAACAACTCCCGTAGATAAAAACCAAGCAAAATAACGTATTATTTTTGCACCGTTACAGCAAAATTATCAGTCACTTATATCCAAACTGTGATTGTCATTTTTGACATTGACGTTTTTTTTTTTTACGTAGTTACGTTCCGTATCAACCAAAAAAAATATTTCAAGAAATTGTCAAACGCAAAAATATTAACATCGTCCACTGATTTGTGTGTTTTTTAACCCGTGAACCGTTTGATGGAAATTTCCATCAAGATGCAATGAAGGGTTAATTTAAAAAAATAGTGGTTTCATAATTTTTAATGTATATTTACTTGAAGTAAATTTTAAGCTCCCCATCCATTGATGACTATGTTGAGTGTAAGAGGAATAATAGGTATCAATTAAAAAAAAATTAATTCAATTATACTTTATTGCACATAAGTATACAATACAAAACATATAAAGTACCACGGCGTTGAATATCTTGTGGGATCTTGAATGACATCATTTAGTTCTTCCTCGACAATATACTGCTGTATTTCTAGAAACCATTTCCTAATATCCTGTTCAGAAACACATGTACTTGCGTTGGTAACTCTTTCTGATGTCCGAGTAGAAATATTAGGGTGTCGTTTCAGGAAAGCTTTAAACCACACATCTCCTGGTTTGTTGTCTCGGAAAGGGTTGGGTCGTGGACTTTTGTTGCAAAAAACTCTGGACACACAGTTGGATATCCTGCTTCTTTCTTGGGAAGCCACGATTTGATAATTGTATGATGAAGTCAAATCCAAGTGAATCACCATTTGTTTCAACTTTTCCAACATACGGCATTGCATTTATCATATATTTAGTTTTAGCATCGCATAGCATCAGGATTTTTAGGCCATATTTATTAGGTTTTGACGGAATGTACATTCTGAAGGGGCAACGTACTTGAAAACCAAGTAAATGCTCATCTACGGTAACATAAGTTCCAGCTTTATAGCTGTCCCTGCACGTCTGAATGAATACTTCCCACAGGTCTCTAATGGGCGCGAGTTTGTCTTGTGCTTTACGTTCATCTCTTGTTGACTTATCGTCAAATCTCAAACAGTTGAACAAAAAATCAAATCTGTCCCGCGACATTACCGATATGTTTCGGGTTCCACTAAATGTAGGATCAAATAGTTCCAAGCTCGTGAGATGATTGTCTTTTTTCGCAGCTGACAGCAGAAGCAATCCTAACAAAGCAGTGAATTCTTCTTCGCATGTTGATGAAACTGTTGCGGTTTGCTCTTTATATTTTGAACTTCTCAATATAATTTCTTCGTTTGTGTCTAACTAAATTACGTATCATATCAGCCTTCATAAAAATAGAGAAGCAATCAATTGGTTCCGTTATTCCGCTTTTTTCTTTTTCCTAAACTCAAATTACCACTTCGTGGCACCCGTTTTTAATCGATAGAAGACATAAAGGAGAATTCGCGGCGAGAACTGAACTCAATTCCGGAAGCAGCGTTTAAAAAATGTTTTGATGAATGGATTATTCGTTGGCGCAAGTGTATCGTTTCTAAAGGAGCATACTTTGAAGGTGATTAAATAAATTTGGATGAATAACAGACATTTTGTGTATTATTGATCTTTTCCCGGTACTTTCTTAACAGAGTAGTATACCACGTATCCTGCTATATATTCAACAACCTTTTCTCCAAAAGGGGACAAGTATGTTTCGATCTCTATTTCTGATATAATATTACTTTCTTCCAACGGGTTATCATTTAAAAATGTTTCTGTTTGTTGTTGTCGGGAGGTAGAATGATTTTTTCAATTGCTGATGTACAGTTGAGGAGTGACTTTTCAAAATGGCTTATTTCTGTATGGTCATTTTTTTCAGGACCAAGAAAAATACGAAAACTTTTCATATATGAATATTTTTAGTAACAAACTTCTATGTACATAATCTAGGTACGTTAATAGATCGTTTCACAGTGTATATATTTTTTTTAATACTCTAAATTATGAGTTATTATCATATGATTTAAGGAAATAAGCCATTTAGTCGCAAACTCCAAGAAATAAGATGTTTTGTTTTGGCACTCCTAAGAAATAAGCCATTTTGTTTTGGCACTCCTAGAAATAAGCCATTTTGAAAAGGATGGGCTAGCAAAAAAAAATTGTTTTCTAAAAACTTTTATTAAAATCTGAAAATCACACACGGACTTCTCCTACATCCTCTTCATTGCAGACACAATCATATTCATGTTCCTCAGCTGGTTCCTCCGTCACATGTAACAAAATAGTTTTGTACCATTGAAGTTCAGGCAAGGCAGTCCATTCTTCCCCAAATTGTTTTTCAAGTAAATTTATTACATCTTTTTTCTTTTTTTCTGAAACTGGCTGCGGAATAGATTCTGCAACATCAATAGTTAGTGGAATACGTTTACCCCGTTTCAATAATGTCTGCCAAGGATCATTTCCATCAAATCTATAATATTGGGAAGCTTTTATTTCACAACCGATAGTCATCTGTCTTTTAACAGTTTTTTTTATCCAGACTCTTTTTATTTTTTGTAATCCCTCCACATTTTTAAAATTTTCCTTTAAATCCTTTATATCAAGCAGTTGCCAATCATTTCCTAATAACCTTACATTGCCATGGTTTTTGAAGATATCATGGTAACCATCTTTGGTGGTGATCACTGGTATTTTTCTTAATTCCTTTTCCAGTCGTCCAAAAACGCGATCGGCGGGCAAAAAACTGTGACCCCGCACTGGAAAAAATATATGTATTTCCTTCACTTGAGCAGGTGATTTGGAGTAAAGCCATTGCATTAGTGAATGTATGATATGATTATTTTTATTTTGGCCTCCACAGCCATCACAAAATAAACGTATAGTATCAACATTATTGTCAATGTTCATGGAGGATAGATAATCATATACAGCTGATCCTATTTCTGTTGGCCCGCGCTTGGCAATGGTTTCATCCCAAGTATAAAACCAAGGATCTTTTGAATTTAAAGGTACTACACAAAAATTATAAAGACTTATTTGCCTAGAATAAAAGGCATCTTGAATAGGCGTTTTTGGAAGTGCTTGGACTTGTTGAAGATCAAAACAAAGTGAAATGGAGTTTGGAGGATTACCTTTCATGTGGGTATAAAATGCCTTGGCCCTTATCTTATGTACCCGAAGTTCTACCATTAATTTTTGCTTTTTTTCACTGTCTCTTTCATTTTTGATTCTATTTCCCCACAGCACACACACATTGCAAGCATCAGAGGATGGCGCAGAAAATCCTACATTAAACTCTTCATAAAATATTTTATAAAACATGGTTTTTTTACTTGCAAGTTTGAGGCAACAGAAGAATTATACAACTCCATTAGTTTCTTACAGTTTAAATCACTAGACAGATATATTCTTTTTGATTTTTGTCTGTTGTGGTGGCTTTCTCTTGCTGGTAGACATTTTATGAAATTCCTTAGTGATTCCTTTTTATCAATAGATTTGTATGACTTACGGTCCCCACCACGCTTTTCTTTAGGAATGTTTCCTCTGACTGTAGTTCTATTGATTATATTAAGCCTTTTTTCATTGACACTAAAAACTGCAATGAACATTTTCTTACACACAGGTTTAATTTTATTTTTCTTACAAAATAAGTTGTAACTGCAGCTTACAGTTCTCTTTCTCATATTCTTTGATGGTTTGGTTTTATCCTGTGGTTCATACGAATGTAATAATCTACAAAGATAGGTATCCTGATCAATTTTGGACGTGTTAGCATAAAACGCACTACGGTTTATTAGAACTTGGCGCGTAGTGAAAGAACTACATTTATATTTACTGCCCTCTTTGTGCCGACATGGAATCCTGAATTCTAAACCCAAAGGATCCTTATCAATGTACCTGAAGCAATAATAAATTTAATTGTTAAGAAATAGGTATCTAGTAGGATTAAATTACAATTGAAACGAGAACCGTTTATACATTGCTGAAAACTACTTACGATTTTCTTGTTCGGCTGTTTTGTCCTGATTTTCTTTTTCTGGTGCCTGAATTTAACTCCTCCACGGTCTTATCTGCCATTATGCACCGTTATTTACTCAGAATTATTCGGATTAGCAACAAAAACACCAACGAGCAACGATACAAGAAAATTGACCGGGTTTTGTGTACCGGTCGTATTTAGTATGCAGGTTCTTCTTATTTTATATATTTTAGGCGAAAGGAAATAAAAAGCCGGTTTGAGTTTCACCATCGGAGCCATAGAGAGCCTTTTTTTTATTTTTTCAGTAATGTTGGACTATGGTCCATAGACAAATTTAGATTCTGTAAAGGTAGGTCTACATTCTCAAAATAAAGTAAATCATCCAATTTGCAACACCCTCCACAGCCCAAAAAAGATAAATCTGCATTTTAACAAAATGTTACAAATTCAAAAGGACCACAGCCTTATACTATGAAATACAATCATCACATATTCTAATTAACAATTATAAAGATGTGCAAGTATAAACTAATTAACTTGAACCTAGCTTTGATACTTGACTTGTGACACAGATTGACCAATAATAAAGAGTTTATGATGTGTATTTAATGTGTATTTAACTAGGAGGTACGAAGGAAACGAACGAGTGTCTGGTACAAAGGCTAGTTTAATACTGCTCGCACATAAGTAGACAACTCACAATATTAACAATTTAGAACGTGTGGGTAGGAGGTCGGCAGATATGCATCATTCCTCCACACTTAGCTTTGGAACCTGTTGACAAAACAACATCATATAAAATAACTTAACATAACAATCATAATTATAGGTACTTACTTATCTATTTATAATATTTCGAATAATCTACTTTCTTCCTGGGACGCGCAGAACGTGCTCGTGACACAGGCGAGGTATCTGGTTCCTGTATGACGACTGAGGCTTGAGGAGCCTGACCTTCGGATACCTCACTAAATGTCTGACGTGCATGCTCTCTGCTTACAGATTCAGTGACAGCACTTTGATCCCTGTCAGCTTCAACACTAGTTTCAGCCGCAGTATCAGTCGGTGCTGCACCATCGCCCTCCACCAGTTCCTCTGTAGCTGCACCAACTACTGTGCTAACTGTATTGGGCTCGCTGATATTATCTGGCATTGGCAATACTGGTGGGCTAAGAGGAACTCGTGAACACATTGGACTGTACACAGTGTGTGAGGCTGACGGTTCAGGTTCATTAGGATTGCCTGATCCGGAAATATGAGAACATTTTCCGTTCCTACAATGTAGCAATTGGTCGACATGCCGTAAGGTGAAACCATTTTGTTCCTCAATAAATATTTTAAACATTCTATTTCCTATGACCTTATGTACTACTCCTAATTTCCAAGACTCTTTCCTACCACTATACCACCGGACCCATACCCTGTCACCAACTTTAAAATCTCTCATCTTACATTCAGTTGTCCTTTGAGACGTCTCACGCGGTTTACATTCCTTAGGAAGTATTAAGTCAAGACGCGATCTTAATTCCCTCCCAAACATTAACTTTGCGGGCGAATGTCCGGTAGTACAGTGTATCGTGTTCCTGTACTCGAAAAGGTATCCTATTAATTTTTCTTGCAATAAAGAAACAGACAAGCTTTCGCTTAAAATAATTTTTAACATTTTTTTACAAGTACGTACTGAATTTTCAGCTTGACCGTTGCTACATGGATGATAAATTGGAGACGTCATGTAATTAATGCCATTATTGGAACAGAAGTTGTTAAAATCCTTAGAATTTATTTTAACATCATTATCCGATACTAGCGTGCTAGGTATACCGAACACGGAAAAAATTTGCTTCAATTTCTTTATTAATGATTGGGTAGTAACATCATTATGCATCCAGATACACTCCAACCACTTAGAGTATGCGTCAATCACCACTAGGTATGTTTGTTGCCCGATCGACAAGTAATCGATATGGACCCGTTCCCATGGTGCCGCTGGACTCGGCCACGGCGCGGGCGTAGTTCGTGGTGGCGCGTGCCGCACGCTTGTGCATTTATCGCATGCGCCGATCCATCGCTCAATATCTTCGTCTATACCGGGCCACCACATCCTACCGCGAGCATTGCATTTCATTTTTACAATACCTAAATGAGTGCTATGAAGTTCATGCAGCATTCTTTCGCGTAATGCCATAGGAATGACCACCTTATGTCCACGCATTAAAATACCCTTTTCATATTGTAAGTCTGTTCTACAAAAAAAATATGGTCGAATTGATGCACAAACAATCTTTCGGGGCCAACCGACATTGGTATATTTAATGACAGTTTGTATAGTTTTATCATTTTCAGTGGCATTCTTTATATCCGTAAACAACACGGCCGGCGCGGTCGCATCTAGAAAATTTAATGAGCAGTATGCGTCATAGCTCTTATCTGTTTCGCACACAACATCAGGTATAGGCGCACGGGAGAAATAATCGGCGACTAAGTTATTCTCACTCGATATGTACTGCACTGTATAATTATAAGCGGATAATATTATTGCATACCTTTGTAATCGTAATGCTGTAGTTATCGAAATGCCTGTTTTATTATTAAATATTGATACCAACGGGCGGTGATCGGTTTTAAGAATAAATGGCTCACTCCTACCGTACAGGTACTGATGAAAGTGTTTTACCCCAAAAATGATAGCCGTCGCCTCCTTCTGTATTTGGCTGTAATTACGTTCACTTGTCGCGAGTGACCGTGAAGCGAATGCCAGTGGTCGTTCATGGCCATCGCTATCCCGCTGGGATAATACCGCACCAAGTCCGCGCGGCCCCGCGTCAACTGCCAGGACCAGCTGCGCGCTCGGCTCGAAGTGCGCTAGCACGCGCTCTGACGCAAGCTCGGCACAGACGCGACGCACCGCGCGGCGCTGGCGCGGTCCCCACTCCCACCTAGCGCTGGCGCGCAGTAGCTCGTGGAGCGGGCTCATAATACTCGACGCGTTTGGAATGAAATTCCTGTAGTAATTAACTACTCCGAGAAACCTTTTGACTTCTGTAATGTTGGTCGGTTCCGGTGCGTTCAAAATGGCTTTAACTTTGTCGCGGCTAGTACGTAAACCATTTCTATCGATAACGTAACCTAAATAAGTTACGTTTTCCTTAAAGAACTCGCATTTATCTTTTTGTAGGCGCAACCCGGCTTCGTCTAACCTACTCAAAACCTGAGCTAGTCTCGCTAAATGAAGCCTTTTCGTTGGCGCAGTCAAACAAATGTCGTCCAACCAGATGCTCACTCCTTCGATACCCGACAACAACACCTCCATTGCTTTTTGGAATACGGCAGGAGCATTGGCAAGACCATAGACTAAGCGTGTGTATTTAAATAAACCCTTGGATGTATTTATTGTGGTAAGCTCCTGGGAGTCTTCCGAGAGAGAAAATTGATTATACGCGTTCTTTAGGTCTATTTTTGAATAATGTTCGCCCCCACCAAGTTTCGCGAACACTTCCTCAATTCTAGGTAGTGGGTACTTATCGATTATGAGATCCTTGTTAAGTGTGACTGAAAAATCTCCTGCGATCTTAACTGTGCCGTTATCTTTCAAAACTGGGACTATAGGAGTTGCATATTGAGAATTACTTACTGGCACTAATATACCCAAACCGACTAACCTATTCAATTCTGATTCCACCTTTTCTTTCAACGCAAACGGTATGGGACGAGCCTTAAAAAATTTAGGCACTGAATTTTCCTTCAGTTGCAAATGGACTTTAAACTTATTAAAATAGCCTAGTTCGTCACGCCATAAATTAGGGTACTGTTCCAATAATGCATTGACTTCATCGTCTTGGCTTATTTTATAAATGTTCGTTAAAACTAACCCAAAAGCGGACATAAAATCACGACCAAGTAGGGGCGGGCCATTTGAGTCTACTACAAAAAATTTAATTTCTTTCTTAAGATTATTATATTTGACTGTTACTTCAAAGTACCCCAATGGTGAAATTTTATGCCCATTATATAGACACATTTTGATCTTACAGTCATTTAATTTGTAATGTGAGAACATCTCTAAATATAATCTTTTAGACATGACAGAAGCGCCAGAACCGGAATCTAACTCCATAGTCACAATTTTATCACCGACGGTAATTTCTACACATAACGGCCTATCCGTCACATACCTGATATTAAAATTATGACACTCCTCACAGCTTGCTACCGTGTCTGTATCACTATTATTGTCCATTTTATTCACTCGCACACGACCGGTTTTTTGCTTTTTGTCACACATTTTCTTTAAATGACCTTGTACACCACATTTTTGACATTTATAATTTTTGTAACGGCACTTGTCCTTATTATGGTTTTTTAATCCACACACCGAACAACGGAAATCTTCGTAAGATGGTTCACGGTCTCGACTCGACGTGGACGCTCGCGCCTCTCGCGCGCTCGCCCGAGCTCCGCCATCGCTCCCGGCTCGCTTACCGCTCCCATCGCTCGGCCGCTGCTTGTAACCTTTGCACGATATCTTGTTCACTGCCTCCTCTTTTATGAAGGCTGTGTCAGATATCTCCTTCCTTGCTTCCCTAGAGCATTCAGCTCGTTCTGCTATCTCCACTGCTCTCGACAAACTCAACGCTGAAGCATCCTGCTCAAACAATTTGTCGCGCTCGGGCCCAGATCCCAGGCCAAGAACGAAACGATCCGTAAGGTTCGTGTCTAAGGCTGCTCCGAACTCGCAGTAGCTCGCCAAACCTCGCAATCGCGCCGCCCAATCGCCAATCGATTCGCCTGTGTTCCTTTTCGCCCCGTAAAACTTAGCTTTGTCCGCAAAAGAACATTGCTTTCGCTTAAAGTGAGTATCAAGCAACTCCACCAGCTTCTTGAAGTCCAGCTCCTCCAAATCTTGCGGGTATGCCAGGTTACGCACCAACCGGTACGAGTCATCTGACAAATGCGTGATCAAAATGGCACTTTTATTATCTTCTTTTACATCGTTGATCTTCAAGAATTGCGTCAACCGACCTTTAAAAATTAACCACTCGCATGATTTATAATCAAACGTGGTTAAATTCCCCAAAAAAGTCTTCGCCATTTTCTTTTTCAACACGTGAGGGTAAGACCGATCTCGTCGCCAATGATGTGTATTTAACTAGGAGGTACGAAGGAAACGAACGAGTGTCTGGTACAAAGGCTAGTTTAATACTGCTCGCACATAAGTAGACAACTCACAATATTAACAATTTAGAACGTGTGGGTAGGAGGTCGGCAGATATGCATCAGTTTATCATGAATTGAAATTACAATTTGAAATACTTTGGAATAATAAATGATAAACAACTAACACAAAATTGATATTATTAACCAAAAGCTCAGTTTCCTATAGATGGTAATTACACAGTACAACAATCCGGCTTGAATGTTTTCTAACTATAACCAAAATGACCCAGGTGCCTGTTTACTAACTAGTTACACCATGGTTTCAGAAATATGTGTTCAGTGTACACACACACCAACAAAAGAAACAAAAACTATAAGTAAAATGGAATTGCTCGACATCAGAGAAACCTGTGAATAGAGAAATAGGACTATCACTTACAAAATGTACTTACTGTATAATATTGACAAGGACTTATCTTGGGGGCCCCAGTTGCAAGAGGTGAGCCGCAAATTGTTTGCGTCTGCAGGTTCCTTACGCCGTTTACGCAATTTTCTTCCAACTGCCACCAAAGCTGCGCTTGCCCAATCTCTCCTTCTCCCTATCCTCGACTATGCCGATACCAGTTATCCTGATCTCACTGAAGTGCAGCTAGATAAGCTTGAGCGACTCCAAAACTTCTGTATCAGGTTCATATTTGGTTTGCGCAAATATGACCATGTCTCCGAGTTCCGCAATAAACTCAAGTGGCTGCCTATCCGCCTTCGCCGGAATACGCATATTTTATCTTTATTGTACAACATTCTCTTCAATCCCACTACCCCCGTTTATCTCAAAGAACGTTTTAAGTTCATTAATGACACACATTTTAGACATTTGAGATCATCGGAGAATTTGAGGCTTTTGATGCCTGCACATACCACTAAATTCTATGACCATTCGTTTACGGTTCAGGCGATCCGTTTATGGAATGCATTGCCGGAGACGGTAAGACAAGCCAAATCACATATGGCTTTTAAAAACTTAGTTGTCAATCATTTTCATTCACTCCAATGATTTAAAGTTCAATCATAATCCAAGTCAATCATAATTATTTTTACTATATTATTTTATTTGTTAATATTATTTTGTCTTCCACATCAATGTAAACATATTATATACATATATATATATTTATTTATTTTAATTGTATTTATTTTTTGACATCATATATTTCTTTTTCTTTTTTCTTTATCGTTTACGTCATTTGTATTTAAATAATATCCATAATTATCATAATTTATATATTTATTTACATTTTTGTTTGAAGAGTAATTACAGTACACCATTGACTACCCCCTACCCTTCTTATCTTAAATCATACAGTCCATCCAAAGGTTGTCTGGAAGATATCGCTATTAGCGATAAGACCGCCATTGTAACCATAAATTAAGCAATATTGTAAACAGTAGTTTTAAAATGTTGGTGTACAATAAAGTATAATCTATCTATCTATCTATCTATCTATCTATCTTACTGGGTATTTTCACAGCTCTGCCAGAACGAGTTGTCTTTTCTGAAGTCTGACCTGTCTCTGTCTTGGAAATGTTCTCTAATTCTCCAGCACTATCAGCATCTGTTGTTGGTAGATTAACAGGAACCTTACCTGATGACTGCTGACTATTCTGCAGTTGATCACTTTCTTCTTTAGTAGACACTTCCAATGGATACAACCTCTGGAAGGGTCGAATTTTAAAACCTGATGATGTTTTTACTTTTGCAGTTCTATAATTACCATCCTTGCCTTTATATACCTCTTTAATTATACCTAAGGGCCACTTAATTATTTTTTCTTCAGTTTCTATTAATACAATGTCTCCAATATTTAAATTAATTGTGTTCTCCTTCCCTCTTTGAACTAAAGCTGTCAGATATTCATTTTTAAATCTTTGCTTGAAATCTTTCCTTAGTTTCAGCAGGTACTTCAATCTAAAGTTCAAAGAATTAGCATCAGCTGTGTCGAGGTCAGTGACATCTGTATGAGGGATACATTGTAAGAAACAAGCTGGAGTTAATGGTTCCAGGCAAGTATTCTTGTCATCTTGTACATAAGTGAGTGGACGTTGATTCATTACTGCTTCACATTCACATAAGATTGTTTCAAGTTCTTCATAGTTAACACGTGATTGTCCTAGTATCCTTTTTAATAAATCTTTCATCATGCGGATAAGACGCTCAAAGAAACCGCCCCACCAAGCTGCTGTTGGTGCGTTCATCTTCCACTGAATGTGATCAATTGTTGACTGCTTTTGTACTTCTTCCCAGTCTATTTCTGCTAGTCTGTTTTTAGTACCATGAAAGTTGGTTCCATTATCACAAATGAACTGCCGAACCCGTCCTCTCCGAGCAATGAATCGTCGTAAGGTGAGCATAAATGCTTCTGTCGATAGTGACTTCGTTAATTCTAAATGTACACAGCGATAAACAGCACATGTGAAAAGTACCACCCAACATTTCTCCTCCTCTCGTAAAAATAGGGGTCCCGCGAGGTCTACACCACTAACTTGAAATGGAGCCGTACATTGGACCCTCTCACTTGGCAGAGGAGCAGTAGGTACTTGCGCTGGTTTTGATCTGAATCTAGCACATACTGTGCATGCAGCTATAACTGATTTTGACAGACGTCTAATACCAATAATCCAAAATCTTGTTCGTATGTCCGCAGTCAGCTGATTTGCACCTGCATGCTGTAATTCTCTGTGCCGTTGTTCTACCAATCTTCTTACTATAATATTCTTTGCCGGAAGCAATGCTGGAGACTTGGTAGACTCTGGAAAATCTGATAATAATAGTTTTGTTTTTACCCTTAATAATCCATCTTCATCAAGGTAAGTATTCAAACTTCTTTTCTGCTCTTTATTGTATTCTTCTTCACTTCTTTGTATAAGCTTTACAATTTTCTTTTCTGCTTCTTCATATTCTACTGCTGATATTTCTCCATTCCTTTTGGCTTTCGTAGATTGCATGTTATTTATAAATCTCAACATCCATGCCATCATCCTTACTATTCTACTATATTTAGAGAAATAATATAACCTTGTCAGTCCTTCCTTTATGCATATATCTGCATTGCATGCTGTCTTGGTCTTTTGTAGTTCTTTGCATGCTTCCTTGCCGTCAATGTGTAGTGAACTCTTTGGCCATTCTTCTCTGGGTAGCTTCAACCACGCCGGCCCTTCCCACCAGCGAAGAGAAATCAGCTGCTCAGCATTGCAGCCTCTTGATGCCACGTCTGCCCAGTTCAGTGTTCCTGGAAGGTGATGCCAACATGATATTTTCGAATTTTCTCTTATTTCTTTTACCCTATTATGTACATACACATTCCAAGGTAAGTTTTTAGTTATCCAATAATATGCCACACATGAATCAGTCCAACAGTATTCCTCTATTTCCTTTATGCCAAGACTCTTTTTGACTTCTGCTAGTAATCTCGAACCTATAAGTGTTGCTGTCAACTCGAGTCTAGGAATAGAGGCCTTTCCAGGTGGTGCAACTCTAGATTTTGCTGACAACATTCGAACACTAACATTACCTTCTTTTTCAGATCGTAGAAGTACACAAGCGCCATATGCCAGTTTACTAGCATCGCAGAATAGGTGAAGACTTAATGTACTTTCTGCCATTCTATAGTTCGTCAGTCGTCGTGGGATTTTGCATTCACCTAGAAGTGACACATGTTCATACCACTTACGAAATTCAGCCTCTAGGTCATCTGGTAGCTTGTCGTCCCATGTGAGACCACGTTGCCATGTCTCCTGCATTATTAACCTAGGTAGGAGTGTAACGGGGCAAGTGAAACCTATTGGATCGAATATTCTTTGTATTAGTGACATAAGATCTTTTTTCGTTATCTTACCAAGTTCTGAATAATTGGGTAAGTTACCTAGATTGCAACTAAGTTCATCAGTTTCTGTATTCCACATTAACCCAAGGATAGACACTACTTTACTACTTGTCTCATTTATTCCATTAGGTGAAGTAACCCACTGTCTTAAGTCAAACTTAGCCTGCCTCATAATGTCTTTTGCCTCAGCTATGAATTTATTTACTTCTTCTTTTGAATCCATGCTTGTAATGCAATTGTCAACATAAAAAGATTTGGCTAGTATCTCTGCTGTTTTCTTTTCTTTTCCTGTGACCTGCCTCAAATGATGTGCTATAGTAGCAGACAGTAAAAAGGGACTAGAGGTTAGACCAAATACTACTCGACAGTGTCTATACTCTACTATGTCTGCTTGAGACTCATCTTGCCACCATAAAAACCTTAAATAATCTCTATCTGATGGTTTAACAGATACTTGTAGAAAAGCTTTGGCAATATCAGCTGAAATACCTATCACACCTTTTCGAAACCCTGTTAATAAGTGTGGTATTTTATCTAAAAAGTTTACCCCTTTATTGAGATATGAGTTGAGTGACCTACTGTTTTTGTCACACGCAGACGCATCATATACTGGTCTTAACTTCGTCGTCATGCTTGAGTCCTTTGATACACCACGATGCGGTAAGTAATGTGTGCCTTGTTTCACGCTCTGCGACTCTGGTACTCTTTCTACTATGCCCTCTGTCTCCCAGCTACATATAATGTTATGATATTCATCAAACTTACCGGTAGACATAAGACGCTTGGTTGTTGCTCTCAAGCGCTTCTCGGCTACATCTCTGTTGCTTAGTAGATCCTCATGTCCCACCTTCAGGGGTAGCGACACCTCATACCTGCCATCTACATTGGTGTTGACGCTTTCTTCGAATGCCATCACTGCCTCAGCTTCAGCCTGGATCTTAGATTTGTTCTCCACTGGATCCCTGATGCCGAGCAACTCCAGTGACCAAAACCCTGATATATCTGATGAACAAAATAAAGTATTAGTAGAATTATTATTAGAACTTTCGACTTTACCTTGTAACACCCAACCTAATTTGGTTTTGATAGCAATCAACCCATCTTTCAAAACAACCATGGTGTCTGTCGTTATGTAGCCTGAATAATCTGCACCAATTAGCAATGAAATTTCAGTACACTCATTGTCTGCCAATACAATATTATTTTTACCTAACAATCTTGTAAAATTTTTATCACTATTATTATACTTAGGTAAATTATTACAAATTACTGGTTGATCTAAGACAGCTAAATCCATGCTAAATGATTTATCAGAACTCTGAACAGATATGTTATAAATATTGTGGACCTTTGACCTTACTTGAACTCCACTGAACAGGCAGTGAGTGAGAGTTTCTCTACCTGCCTCCTTGAGACCTAGTTTCTGTGCAACATCCTTCCTCAAATAGGACCTCTGTGACCCATTGTCCACCAAGGCACGCACCATCATCTGCTTGTCTTCATTTACTATCCTCACCATGGTGGTCTGCAGCAGTGTCACAGTACTCCCCTGAGCGGCGAAGTTGCTGGTTGTTGAACTCTCAGTAGTCTCTGAGTTCTTTTTCTTTGTATTTTCTGAAGTTCCTGGGCATAGAGTGACTGAGTGCCTTTTCTTGCAAATAAAACATTGTACAAAACTCTTGCACACTTTTGCATTGTGCCCAATTTTTAGACAATTTAAGCAAGCCTTTTTATTCTTGATATGATCTCTCCGCTGTTCTAGACTCATTTTTGCTAGTTTATAGCACTCCATACTCGAATGATTCTTATCACACCAAAGACATGTCACTTGTTTCTTAGTCTCGCTTGCACCTGCTGTTGTTGAAGCGGCTACCAACGCTGCTGCTGTGGACTCCTTCACTGGTGTGTCTTTTTGTTCCTGTGAGAATGCTGTTGTAGCTAATTGAATTCTCTGCTCGCTTTCAACTTCCTTCTTCAGAAACTCCAGCAATGATTGGAGTTCATTGTTCATTGCAGCTGGCCTCGCTCGTTCCCAAGCCTTCAGTGTTTCTAATGGAATAGCAGATTCAACCATCGGCAGAATAAATGATGAGTATCCCTCTTGCGTTACACCGAGTATTTCCAATGCTCTGAGCTGGGTACTGATTTGGTCATACAGGCAAGTCAAACTGTTGCTGTTGCTGTCTTTGTGTAATATCATGGTGAGTAGCTCTCGAACGTATACTTGTATGAGAAGATCATTGCGTGCATATCTTTCTTTAAGATCTGCTATTGCCTGCTGGTAGCTTTTGCTGGTGGCTGGGTAGCTATCGATGAATCTACTAACTTCTGTGCCAGGTGTCATGGACTGTCTTAAATACTGCAATTTGTCATTTTCGTTCATCATTTGATCCAAGTGAATCTTTTCAAATTGAGCCCAAAATGGTAGCCAGCTCTTCAAATTACCATCGAACTTTATTTGTTCCAGCCTTGGCAACTTATAATTTCTTTCCTCTTGTTTATAAACTCCCATTTGTGACTTTTTTCTAGCGTTCTGTATTGTGAGCCACCGTAATTTGTATGTAGCTGCATCTTCCAACTCTTTTTCCAATTCGGCGTCGCCGCCATCTTTGTCGAGAAGGAATTTTTCTATTTCGCTGTCTAATACAGCCAACTTTGTAGCGAGTTCTTCTAGGAGAATGTATTGTGCCTCACCTTCGGGGGTGAACGCGTCGCTTGCCTCCAGCAAATTGGCGATTCTCGTGAACTGCGCCCTTGTAGCTCGCCGACTCTTCTTTGACAAATCCATTTTAGGAATATAGTCAAAAAAAACTTCCGCCCTCTTGATTTACACTTCCACGGTCGCCAGATGACCGGGTTTTGTGTACCGGTCGTATTTAGTATGCAGGTTCTTCTTATTTTATATATTTTAGGCGAAAGGAAATAAAAAGCCGGTTTGAGTTTCACCATCGGAGCCATAGAGAGCCTTTTTTTTATTTTTTCAATAATGTTGGACTATGGTCCATAGACAAATTTAGATTCTGTAAAGGTAGGCCTACATTCTCAAAATAAAGTAAATCATCCAATTTGCAACAAAAATATTTTTCACCTTGACACTCAGCCTTGACATGAAAGTATTGAGAAGTTGACAGCAAGGTGACACATGACGTTTAATATTTTTTTAATTGGCCGTAGTCAAATAAAAAGTGTTGCCAATGTATAAAAATATATTTGCGGATCCACTTCCAGATATTAAAGCTATCTTTCAACCCTCCAAAATAACCTGTGATACCAGATTAGAAATAAGCCATTTTGATACGTATTAACAAAATTTCCATACAAAATGTTCTAGAAATGAGCTATTTTGAAAAAAACTCCCATCACAATTAGTAGGGCCGAGAATTAACGTGAATTAAGCTATTTTGTTGCGGAAAGCATTTTCTATGGCCATTTTTCTTCGAGATTAAAGTACTTTAGAACCGGACACTTCACGTCATATAATGTGAGTGTACATAAAGTCCCGATTGGCATTAAAAAAATAAGTAAAATTGGGAACCCGAAATAAGCCGTTTTGAAAAGTCACTCCTCAGTTGAGGTTTGAAATTTTTTCTAATGGGATACAGTTCATATCCCTTTCATTTCTTATTAACTGTGTGTGGACTAACAGCTTTTTATATATCGATTCAAACTGACGAGCAGTCGGATTGTCAGAATGGCCACCGTGGCTTCTAACAACTGAAAAAAAAATCTCAACGTGGTCTTGACTAATTTTGTGTAAGGGCAAATATGTCAATTGTGAATTTGAAGCTAAAACTAAGTTTTCGAAAAGGCGTTTTGCACTTTCAATACATATAAGAAATCCGAGAAATACTGTATAACGAGGGGATTTTAAAACATTGATTCTATTGAATTCATTCTTGCGATTTTTCATATGTCTCCAAATTCAACAGAACTGCTTTTGCTTCATCTAATTTCGCAAAACCAGTTACATAATTTTTTAAATTCAAAGCCTGTTTAAAACCTTTGCCCCAAGTTTTTGAATCGAGGATGTCGAATAAATCGTTTATTAATTTTAGAAAATCCGCTGTCGCATCAACATTTGCCAACATAGGCAACGTCATTACTTTGTTACAAAAAATTAGAAGAGCTGGGCTGCAAGACGAACATTCATTATTTTGGTTTTAAAGAAAATATGATTTGCCTTTATTTGTTTGCCATTGAGAATAGTTCCTTTTCCTGTAATTTTTGAATGTACGACCATTGAATTTTATTTTCCGAGTTTGATTGTGTAAAGAAGCTAAAATGTTCGAATGCATTACGAATTAATTTGAGCATAAGGCAGGGGTCTAAAAAGAAAAAGCATTGTTGCCCCGTCTGTGGATCTAGAATTGTGGTTTGCAAATTATTCACATCTAAACAACAGCCCAACTCTTCAGTCATAGCAAGATTCGCTTTAGTACCGTCACACGTCAACACTTTTATTTCAACACCAGTTTCATTCACTAAATGAAAAGCTTGCGTCACCAATCGAGCTTTTAGTTCAGCCTTTACGCCTTTTACTAAAATATACGCAATAGGCAATTTCCAGGTAGTATTTATACCTACTAATAAAAATACTAAAGCGTCAGTTGCTTCTTCAGAATTATCACACGTAAAATCAAATCCATAGTCCACGTAACCATAATGTCTTTGTGTGCTTGCTATACCTTCCGTCAATTGTTTTATTTTTGTTTCATCCATTACTAAAGTACAATAAATTTTCTTATACGGGTTACTTTCAGCTCGTAATTTTAGTGCAACTAAAGCTTCCTTTGTAAATCCTGGTTTCCCTTCGATGGAACTGTACCATTTTGTTAGAGTCCTTGGAGCAGGTAAACACGTTCCAAAAGTCTTTCGCACATATCTGTATGCTTTCGGAGAATAAAAATTTAAAGTTAATGCAAAACATCGAAGTTCTGGAGAATATTTGTTTGTAGGATTTTTTCCAATTTTACTTTTAAGTAGCTGTCTAGTAAGAAGCTCTTTTTCCTCTACACCAATTTTGTCTAGCACTAAACGATCTTCTTTGTTAATTAAATACTTTTTGGCAAGTCATTTAATAGTTCTTGCAGCCCTGCCACCTTCTTCTTTAAGTTTCTTTTTTGTGTTTGAAGTCTTTGTTTATTTTTCATTTGTAGACGCTGTTTTAGTTTTCTTTTCCTTGGTGTATCTGGTAATTATGGATTGTAAGTCAATATAGGTGACTTACAAATATGAATTCCCGATTGCGACACACAGGGTTGATCTGTGTTGGTTTTACGTTCTCGAGTTTGAGGTTGTTCAACCTTTCTTATTTTAGATGAAGTTTCTGGTTCAGACTCTTCTCTCTCTGGCTCAACCTGAAAAAATATCAATATTTACTTATCCTCTCTCCTAGTAGCTGCTGAATATCTTGATGACCGTGACTCGATGATTAACTAGCACATTTTTCATTGTTTCCGGCCTGCGTGCGTATGCGCGCTTTTGGATTGTATATTGAGAGCGAATGCTCATAAGTTATTCACGTAATCAATGAAAACATCTGTGCAACCGAAAAAAGAGCCGACCATAAAGTGTTGTAAAACAATCTTATTACAGGAGAGTTTTGTTTCAATCTTAAAGTAATATTACTTCATTTTGTACCATGAGTTTAATCGCTCAGAGTCCCTAGTGTATCTTTGTTTTACGCGATGGACACGTTTATGATATTCGGCGATCCGATTGGCTCACCCTAAGCTCTTGACCAATCAGAAAGCCAAACGCGGCCAACGTTTCGATCACGTTAATGTAAAATTAAGTCGAACTCAGCAGATTGTACGATTGTATTCCTGCTGAGGGCTGGAAAAGAATGAGCGAACAGATACGCGCTCTATGGATTGAATAGCATTGTCCCTTTCACATGTTTATTCTTCAAATCGCTATATTGATGAAGTTTATCGTGAACTAATGAAATACACACATCAAAAGTGTCTAGGGATCAACATATATTTTTGCAATAACTTTTCTCCTGATTGATATTAATTAAAATTTTTTTTAAGGATTCATCAAATAAAGTGTTTTCGTTTGTCACAGTAACGATAAACCATGTCACCTTTGCATTAATAAAGAAATTTACCATTTTCCTAATAAAGGGATTTTTGACATTTGAACCACTAACACAAAAGTTCGAAAAAAAGACTGAAATAACAGTTTTCTTTAAAATTTTATTGGGTAACTTAAACAATTAATAATCCGTGTTTCTACCGCGAACACTAACAACACAAGAACATCGGTTTGGCATACTCAAAATGAGTTCATCCAAATCACGCTGTGGAATGGCCGCCCATGTTCGTTGCAACAACAAAAAAAGGTCTTCTTGCGACTGGATACCCTCCATATTCGGCAGAGCTCTTCTCTGTAGCATATCCCATGCATGCTCAATCGGATTCAAGTCTGTCGACTGAGCAGGCCAGGGCAGGACATTGATGTTAGCTGCGGCGAGAGTCTGTCTTACAACTCTTGCGGTGTGCGGTCGTGCATTATCATGCATTAACTGAAATAAGGGACCGATTTGCACTTGTAGAGGAACGATGACGTCTGATACAATCGTCTCAGCATAAATTTGAGCGTTGAGGTTGCCTCTGATCCAAATCAACTCAGTTCTTCCGCCGATCCAAATACCCGCCCATACCATGATGGTTCCACCACTATAAGGATGGACTCTGATGAGTCTCGTTTTGGTATGAGACCGGATACAAGACGTATACGACACTGGAGAAGCCCTGGACGCCAACAGCGATTAAAATCCTGCCAGGAAGTCCATCCTTATAGTGGTGGAACCATCATGGTATGGGCGGGTATTTGGATCGGCGGAAGAACTGAGTTGATTTGGATCAGAGGCAACCTCAACGCTCAAATTTATGCTGAGACGATTGTATCAGACGTCATCGTTCCTCTACAAGTGCAAATCGGTCCCTTATTTCAGTTAATGCATGATAATGCACGACCGCACACCGCAAGAGTTGTAAGACAGACTCTCGCCGCAGCTAACATCAATGTCCTGCCCTGGCCTGCTCAGTCGCCAGACTTGAATCCGATTGAGCATGCATGGGATATGCTACAGAGAAGAGCTCTGCCGAATATGGAGGGTATCCAGTCGCAAGAAGACCTTTTTTTGTTGTTGCAACGAACATGGGCGGCCATTCCACAGCGTGATTTGGATGAACTCATTTTGAGTATGCCAAACCGATGTTCTTGTGTTGTTAGTGTTCGCGGTAGAAACACGGATTATTAATTGTTTAAGTTACCCAATAAAATTTTAAAGAAAACTGTTATTTCAGTCTTTTTTTCGAACTTTTGTGTTAGTGGTTCAAATGTCAAAAATCCCTTTATTAGGAAAATGGTAAATTTCTTTATTAATGCAAAGGTGACATGGTTTATCGTTACTGTGACAAACGAAAACACTTTATTTGATGAATCCTTAAAAAAAATTTTAATTAATATCAATCAGGAGAAAAGTTATTGCAAAAATATATGTTGATCCCTAGACACTTTTGATGTGTGTATATTAAACTCAAAATATACCTTGCTAAAATATATATTTTTAAAAGGATCTAAGTAACTTCATAAAAGTGACGTAATTAATAAAGTAGAAAAACGATTTAAAATAGCTGCGAGCGACTACGTTATATCTATTAGTGTGAACCGGAACATTCAGGATTCAGAACGTTTGTAAAAAGATTCTTAGCTTGCTCTTGCTAGCTGCACTAAGCTGCTAGCGATAAAAAATCCCGTCAGAGTACGAAAAGAGTGAACTTTTTAACAGTGACGTCACAAAAACTCTAAGGAAACATTCTTGTTTTAATTGTAATAAGGTTGTTTTGATGGCGTCATGGTACGAAAAGCAAAAGTAAGATTAAAACATTACTGTTATAAGAGCTTGTGGTCGGCCCCAAAGACAAACTACATAAAAATGCGGAAGCGTGTTGATAAGAAGGGATATAACCCTAAATATATTTCCTGTATCTAAATAAGTTCTGGTAGACCGCCATCTAAATTTTCCACTGTATACAGTTATGAAGCCAGTTCTACGTGGTTGTCCACGTAGCGTCACGCAAAAACCTAGTAATTAATTAAATAAATAAAAAATCACCTTTTCTAATTTCAAAGTTGGCGTGGCGCATTGTTTTAATTTCCTCTTGTTATCAAATTGTATTATAAAACACGAATCTTCAAAATGCTGTGAGCAAATTGTGCTAGTACGTTTAGGAGACCACGAAACGTGATTTGCACAAGCCCGAATCCAGTCATCCCGTGTCATTGCATGTTTTGGAAATCTGAAAAATTAATAGTCGGAATAAAATACTCATAAAGTCGATATCTATATTTGTTTCTGTGCCGTCACAGCTCTCATTTTCTTACAGTGTGGCCTATTTTTAAATTAAAATTACCCATTTTCGGGATAAGTTGATCTGCAAATATTTTATAGTAATTAAGAATAACGATACAAGAAAATTGTGAGAGATTTATGGAACATTTTTTTGATATCATTAGTTAATTATTTGATAATAAATAGCAATTTTTTTAATGGTTTATTAAAAAAATATTATAAAGTAAAAAAATAATAATTTGTAATCAGTAATAAATAGTAATTAGAGAACAATTCGCGAAACAAAAGTTAGAAATAATTTAGTTAGTTATAGTCAAGCTTTATAAGTTACAACTTTAAAAATTACACAAAAGTCGATCTTGTAAGATTTAGTGGCAACACTTATTGAACGACAATATTTCTTGGTTTTTTACTAAATTATTGCGTTATATGTTAATATTATGACAAATTAATACTTACAGATGGAAAGTAACGTTATCCTTTTGTTTACTCGATGTTTCCGATCTCTTTTTACACGAATAAACACTGCAATTCGGCATTTTTCACTTTATGCTTGCTCCGCGCTACCGTGATTTGCTGAATGACGTTGAACGCGCGGCAACTAGTTTTATATACCCGCTATGCCCGGCGGTTGCCTCTTCATCGATACCCGTGATTTCTGCAGAACATTGATAGTTTTGGAAAAATCTCCTTGCCGTATTTGCGTCATTACTGTTACCAGAAACTTCACGAGGTTTTTCAATGTGTAAACCAAGCAACTCCCGGAAACGAGTTTGAACTTTGTACTTCTTTTTCTCTTCTTTAATCTTCTTGTTCTCTGGAGTCGATGCAGACCACTTTTGAAATCCTAGATTGTAAGAAATATGCAGGATCATTTCCATACTTCTTATCCACGCATGTAAGGTAGACAGTCCGTATTTAAACGCATCTTCATTCTCAATTCTCGCAGTTACTTTTGTTAGATCGATCTGTCTAGGTATATTTTGTTAATGATAGGTGAAATAGTTTGAATTTGTACGGGCAAGAAGTTGATAAATTGTTATCTACATAATCCATCATATGTATATTAAGTATAAGTTAACGTTCGTATGATCAGAAATTGTGAAGTAATTGTAGCCCTGAAAAGGGCTGTTTGTCATTCCCAGCCTTGATGGGCTTTTGTGGGACTAATCTAGAACAGGACCACTTTATTTCATGTTACAGAAGTGGGTCTGGCAAATTTTCGGACTCTGCTACGAGGCATTCTTCTTCCTCCATAATCTCACTGTCAATGGGAGGCTTGGTAGTCTGTAACAACTGAATTGATTCAAGCAACAACTCATTAACAACCTGTTTCGTTAGTTTGGGCCTTATGTAGGATATGTGAGGATCAGAACTTATTAGAAGTCCATGGAGGATGTCTTCGTTTTTTGCTATCCTGCCCGTTTTCCGAGTGTGCCTCTCCCTGACGTTTCTGAAGTCCTTATTACGGGCTTCCGAAGCTTCTTCTGATAAGGTACCTAAAACGAATAAGTACATCCATTTTAATTTCAAAAAGTAATCAAATTAAATAATACATAAAACTCTATTTATTTTTTAATTACCGATTGGTAAAAGACCAAAGTGGTTACAGATGTCTGCACCGTGCATTAGAAGTTTATGTACACTAACTGGCATGTAGTACCACGAATAGTGTTGCACGTATACATCAGCTGTTTCTCTACAGTATCTTCTAAATTTTTCATAGTCAATGTTTTTGCCTGATGATATGGCTTGTAGAATAACGGAAAATCTGAAAATCAGAATTTCGTCAATTCCCGTTATTCTGGATGATAATTTGTAATCTTGGAAAAAGCGCCTCGCAGTATTCCCGTCATTTGTAGTTCCAAAACCTAAAATGAGAAAACAATACTGTAATATACGATACATAGAGATACAATACACAAACAACATAAAAAAATCAAAAACTAAATACGTACCTGTTTGACTATATCAATCAGCATTCCAGTTTGCTCACGAAACTCCTGTTGCGTGGTATTTTTTTTAGCTTGTTTCAAAGCCTTATGTTCGCCTCGAGCAGTCCATCGTTGAAAATCCAGATTATAAGATATATGGAGAAGACATTCCATACACCGAATCTTCATGTGCAGTGAAAAAATTCCTTGTTTGTAAATTTCTTCACGAAGTGGTATGGAAGTAAATGCGTCTAAATTATTCATCTCGCTCGGCTTTGCCAAGCAAATAGGGCACGTGGCATGTGATGGTACTTCAGCAATAATATTGGCCACTTTTCCATCAATCATGGTCATATGCAATTCATGTGATACTATAATATTTCCACACTGTAGATATTCGTTCATCAATTTGTTTTTTCATCTCAGACTCTTCAGACTTTATAAAATCAGCTGTCTCCGAAGTGGAAGTGAACTTCACTGGTCGACAGTACAGAGTTGAGCAAAGTGTGGGGTTCTCCCAAACTATATTTTCATTCTCAGATGATAGGCCAGACACTAGCCGAAGAGGGACGATGCTTATCATGTCACTACTGACGAATCATCGAACTCTGTAGCTGTGTTTGACGTTTTCTGTTGGCTTATGTTTAACTTACCACCAGATATAGTAACAAATAGCAGACAAAAGTAGTAAATGATCACCAAAATGAAACTCGCATTTTAATGTAAAATTATAGCCAAAGTTTTAACAATTTGCTATCCTATTTAAGTAAAGGCGGAAACATACTTACGTGTCGTGGCGTGTCGTGACGCTTACTGTCGTGACGGTGAGTGTGCACACTAATGTGTCGTGTCGTGGCGTACTCTGGCGTTATTTCTGAACAGTCCTTGACGAACCTTTGCAGCGTTCAAACATAAATAATGTTTTCTTCTGATTCGGATAGTGATTTTGATGAAGACCTTCAATTTCTCTTAACAATGAAACTTCTTAAGAGCAAAAAAAAGAAAAGAAGATACTGGGTTCACCCTATAAACAGAGGGAGACAAGACAAAGGTGAATTTCATCGTCTTGTTAAAGAACTGGAGAGTGACGATGAGAAATTTCATCAGTACTTTAGGATGAACAAAGCACAATATGAGGAAGTCCATTCGCTGATTGAAGGAGACATAAAAAAAGTACATACGAAATTTCGTGAACCCATAGGTACTAAAGAAAGACTTGCGTTATGTTTAAGGTAAGTTTTATTTACTTTGAAAAATATAATTGACTGTGCTGTTGCACGAATTAGGTTAACAATCATTTATCATGAAACTAACTTATATGAAATCAACATTTAAGTAATCACAACCTGCTGTCTTATTTATTAGTTAAAAAATTATCTGTTTATCATTAAATCATTAGTTTAACCATTATTTTGAATTTATTCATCTTCAAAATTTATACTGTCATAGTATGCTTTCAAGTTATCTGAAACAACAGGTTTTGAGTGTGATCCGGATGGAAATGATGATGACTGGATATATGTGGGTGACTGAGCGTGTATAGGTGACTGGGTGTATGTTGGTGATTGATGAACGTCTGCAGTAGTTTGGATGTATGTTGAAGAATCAGCATGATTTTGTGCGCGAGATGTAGTAGGAATTGATAACTCGATATATGTGGGTGACTGATCGTGTGAGGGTGACTGGTTGTATGTTGGTAATTCAGCGTTTGCAGTAGTCTGGATGTATGTTGAGGACTGATGTTGTGGAGTTGATTGGATGAAACTTTGAGTTTTTATTTTTATAGGCGTTTTTAAAATTTTGTCTCTGTGTTCCAATTGCCGTATTAATGCTTGGGAAATAGCGGTGTGCAAGTCTAATTTTATTTTTGTTTGTTCAAGTTTTGGCAGCGCTTTTAATTCTTTACTCATACTAAGGAAAAATAGATCAGTTTCGTCCATGTCTTGTCTAAAATTTTGCTTCTGACGTCTTAAATCTTGGGAAGATTTCATCAAATCGTACAACTCTTGTAATTTGGGTTCTTTATTAGGTTTTCCACGTGAGAAACTGGATTGTGATTGACTGCGTGAAGTACTGGGACTTTCTGGAAGACTTTCGTCGGGAGACTCTTCTGTGGGTGGTGATTCTGGTGTAGTTGTCACATTTGTTTTTGTGCTCCTACATTCCATATAAGGAAGAAGAAAACTCATGTTCTCTTCATATTTCCAGGGCACTAACGCCGCCGCAGCCTGCCCACTTTTCTTATTCCTTCGTCGCTTCAAAGCGCTGGCGAAAGCATTCCTTAGTTTTGCCCAGTCATCCTTGCATTTATTTACTGTAACAAATAATAATAATTGTTTATTTCTTTTCAGATTTTTAGCTACTGGAAACACTTTTCGATCATTGGCCTTCAACTATCGAATGGGATTTTCTACTGTGAGAGTTATAGTACAAGAAGTGTGTGAAGCCATTTGGAAAAATATGGCACCTATTGTAATGCCTACACCTTCTGAACAAATGTGGAAAGATATTGCAAATAACTTTAAACAATTTTGGCATTTTCCAAATTGTATTGGAGCATTAGATGGCAAACACTTTAACATAATTTGTCCTATAAACGTAGGTTCTACTTTCTATAACTATAAACAAGAACACTCCATAGTTTTACTTGCATCAGTTGATGCTCAATACAAATTTATCATGATTGACGTAGGTGCGTATGGTCGAAACAGTGACGGTGGCATATACGAGAAATCTTTGATGGGAAAATTATTTGAGCAGAAAGCATTAAATGTACCACAGGATGAACCACTGAGTGTAAACTCACAACCTATGCCATACACTATTGTTGCTGATGCAGCATTCCCGTTGAAACCATATTTGTTAAAACCTTATCACAAAGACAAGCTAGTTAACAATGATGCAAATAAAATATTTAATTACCGCTTGTCACGTGCACGCCGGTGTGTAGAAAATGCGTTTGGTATTTTACGGGCTCGATTTCGTGTATTTCATGGACCTATGCAAGTCCAACCGGACATGGTAGACAAGATTGTGCTAGCTGCCTGCTGCTTACATATTTTTTTAAGAACAGAAACATTGCTCCCTGAAGAAAATTTGGTGGATTCTACTGACCATAGCAGCAACATTGACTGTCTAATTAATATTGAATCTTTACCAAGAAACCCATCAAAAAACGCTGTTTATGTCAGAGAGAAATACAAAGAGTATTTTATTAGTCCAGAAGGGAGACTACCATGGCAAATAGAAATGATTCGCCGAGGTAGACAAAATTCTTAAATAGTATTCATTGTTAATTTTGTATAAATATTCATTAATCTCTTTTCAAATAAATAATAAAGTAATAAAATACAACTTTATTGACTTACCTGGTTGTTCTAAGATTTCAGCGATAACTTCCCAAGCAGCATTTCTCATGAAATGATCCTTGTAATCTTTACACTTAGAATCATATATAACTTTTCTTTGATGAACGAGTTCTATGAGATCGTCAGTCATTTTTAAAATTAAAATTTAATTCCCGCTAGATGTTTGCGCCACGAGCCACGCGCCAGTATAGAAACACATTTTTGTCTGTTGTGCCGTGTCGCGCCATAACCCCCACCACCGCTCTGGCGCAATCGGTGGCGAGCAGTCCGCGCTACGACAGAACGCGTTGCGTCACGACACGACACGCAAATATGTCCCTAACCATATTAAATGTATGAAACCGATATACTCCTGGCGCGCCACGACACGTAAGTATGTTTCCGCCTTAAAATGACTCCAAGTAAATCATGAGTAACCCAAAAATAGTAAATGATCACCAAAATTAAACCAACATTTTAAAGTAAAAATATAACCTAAGTTTTTAAATTCTGCTATCCTATTTACGCAAAATGAGTCCAAATAAATCATTGTTATCCCAAAGATAGTTAATGAACACCAAATTATTGGGTACGTATCAAAATCCCGAATTTTAAAATACCGATGGACAAAATCCCGAAAATTGCACTAATAAATAAATAAAAAAATAAAATAAAGTTTATTTGGAACAACTTTGGTTTACAGTTTTACAATGGAAAACGAAGATAGCTACAAAAGTAAATTACTGTGGCGCAACTATCAACGCCCAACTTAAAATTATGTACTTACATGGACATTGTTCCAGACTTCGCAAAGAAAGTTAACTAAATAAAGTAGAATAAAAGAATAATTATTTTTGTTGACATAACAATAAGAACCTATGTGGAGGTCACCTTATTACAATACAGAGAGAGTGGAGGTGGGGTGAAGTGTGTGTGTGTGTGTGTTGCGTAAGTGAGGATGTGTGTGTGTGTTGCGTGTGTGTGTGTGTGTTGCGTGTGTGTGTGTGTATGCGTGTGTGTTTACCGTGATTATGATACCATAAGTTGCTCAGTCCTTTCATACGACAAAGAAAGAAGCCAGTCGGTCACACTTTTCTTTAGTATGTTTTTAGTCATAGGGTAAATATGAATACTTATATTTATGGTGTTATAAAGTTTAGAGCTAATATGGTTGAAATGTCGACTAACCAACGCTAACCTACAGTGCTCCGTCCTACAAACTCTGTCGGCACGTCGCTTCTTTGCTAGGGGCTGAGGATCGTAAGATAACACCAGATGTCTTTTAAAAACTGTTTGTAGGATGAACAACTGTCTCACGGAGAGAACCTCACAAAGTGAGTAGAGTTCAGAGGTCGGAAATCTGATAGGTTTTTTTGAGAGTACCTTCAAGACTGCTCTTTGAGCTCTCTCTAGCCGCAACATAGTGGTCTTGTGGGTTCCTCCCCATACAGCTATGCAATAACTGAGAACTGATTGAGCGAGTGCAAAGTAGACCGTTTTTAGGGTTTGGAAATCAGCAGACGATCGAAGGTTTTTAAATAAGTATATTAATCTCCTGACTCGAACCACAACAGAGTTAACATGTTTTTTCCATGACAGGAGACTGTCCAATATAACCCCAAGATACTTGATGTTATCTGTTCTTTCTATCTGGGGACAGTTACAGGTGTTGGCCACTGTACATACATGGGCTCTGATCTCAAACGTCAGTGGTGGCTGACCAAGAATACTCGGAGAAAAAGAGACGAACTTGGTCTTGGAGATATTGAGCGTAAGTAGATTCGAGGTCAACCACCCCATAACACGAGAGAGAGCCAATTCTGCCTTCTCACGAGTTTCAGACCAATCCTTGCCATGGGTTATTAGAGCTGTGTCATCCGCATATGTGATAATTTTTGTGTTCGGGAGAGACAATTGACACAGCTCATTAACATATATAAGGAAGAGGGTTGGTCCTAGAACACTGCCCTGAGGAACCCCAAAAGTCAGATTTTCCTCTTTACTGACGTATGACCCAACTTTCACTACTTGTTTTCTAATTCACTAATGAGCAGAGTATAAGGAGCTCACATTGGCAGTAGCATGTCGGGGCTCCTACTTCTGGGTGGTTTAAAAAAAAATAACCACGAAGATGATGGCGGGGTCTGAAAGACCCCGCCAGTCTCTTCTAACCTAAATTGACCGAGTCGGAGTGCCAGCAAGTCCCGAGCTGTATTTCCAGTCGCTCAACAGCGCAATTAATGCTTTCTTTGCTAAGCCTTTGATTTATTTAGGCAAAAATAATACATTAATTTGGTCGTCAAGATTTGGTGATCATTTACTAAATTTGGTGGCCGAATACAATTTAAAGTGGAGTCGTGACTAAAATAGCTGGTACTATTGTATTTTTAGACTTTATTTTTCTGGTGTTAAGTAGATATTTTTGGTTACAAAATCAAAATCAAATCATTTATTTCAAGTAGGCCAGTTACAGGCACTTTTGAATTGTCAAGAGACAAAAGTAAAATAAAATAGTTTAAAATTAGTTACGGTGCTACAGTCCCAGTCACAAGACATAAAAACTTGTGAAAGTACTGTAGATGCCCATTCCAAAGCGTAGATCTCTATGGAGAAGAACGGGCAAGAAACTCCATGGACACTCTTTTTCAATCGCCAAAATTATAACAGAACCTTTGTTACATCATTCAACTTGAGATGGTACATTATGTGAGAACGATGTAGCAAGTAAAGTGTCCATAGGAAATTCATATAAAAAAAAAACAATTTAATAAAATTATAAATATTTAAAATAAACCGCGGCTGCTAAGAGATGACCAGTCACGACTGACAGCGCCCGTTCACGAACATGACACATGCATCAGCATCACTCAGCTCAACCATTTTGAAGGGAACTAAATGATCCGACACACGCGCCACCATCAGCGAGACATTTGAGTGAGCATGACATAATCTCAACTGCCAGGGTCATTCAAGTCATTAAAAGACGTGGGTATCTACTCATTGAAAGCGATAAAGTACACGGTACTCACACAATGCTTCCGGTGAAACTATATAATACTAGAAAGATTGACTCTATACAATGCAACGATAGTTTACAATCTTCATCAGCTCCGACAATAGTACTTAATGATACCCTACGACTGTCGTAATAAAAAGAAAAGAAACACAGAAAAAGTACGAATTAAAACTAAAGTAAAATACAATAATAATAAAGAGTTGTATGAGAGCTGTATGTTGTTGAGTCCCATAACCGTGTCAGCTAGCTAATTATGTTAAAAGAACATGAACAATGTCTTGTGTTCAACACAGCGACCAACTATGCTTATCATCTAAATAATCTCTTACAGAATAGTATGCTTTGGAACAGAGATTAGCTTTTACTTTTGCTTTAAAAACGTTAAACGGCAAATCTAGAAAAGAGGATGGTAACTTGTTATAAAAAGTTATACCAATCCCAACGAATGAATTATGCACCTTGTGAAGCCGATGAAAGGGAGCACGTAGTTTGTGCTTATTCCTAGTGTTAAAGTTGTGGATATCACTGTTTTTACTATACAGGTGTATGTTTTGCCTGATATATAAAATGTTGGCGAATATGTACTGTGAAGCCACTGTTAGAATACCAATCTCTTTAAAGAAATCTTTTAGAGAATCTCGTGCGCCTAGTTGGTAAATGGCACGAACCGCTCGTTTCTGGAGTACAAATATATTTTGGATATCAGCGGCTTTACCCCACAGCAGAATACCGTATGACATAACGCTGTGAAAATAACTAAAATAGACTAATCTAGCTGTGTCAAAATCAGTGTACTGTCTAACTTTTCTAACAGCGTAGGCGGCCGAACTAAGCCTACCTGCTAAGCTTGAGATATGTTGACCCCATTGTAATTTTGAATCCACTGTTATACCCAGAAACACAGCTGAATCAACAGTTTCAAGCTCCACATTACCAAGGACAATGCTGGGACCCAGGTTTCTGACATTGGGCAAAGTGAACTTTATGCATTTAGTCTTCTTGGCATTAAGAACAAGGTTATTTGTTGTGAACCAATCTGTGACCTTTGATAGTGCGTTGTTCACGTCGTTAAACACTTGTCTATTCCTATCTACTTTAAAGATTAGAGAAGTGTCATCTGCAAACAGTACTACATCACAGATGTTCTTCAAATAGTATGGTAGATCGTTAATATAAACCAGGAATAAAAACGGACCCAGAATTGAGCCTTGAGGTACACCTAGCTGAACAGGTAACCTAGAAGATTTCACGCCACCAATATCGACACATTGAAATCTATTATACAAATATGACTCAATTACGTTGAGGGCTTCATTCTGAAGACCGTAATGACGAAGTTTACGCAAAAGTGTATCGTGGTGTACGCAATCAAAGGCTTTAGAGAGGTCACAGAAAACACCAATTGCATTTCGCGACTTCTCCCATGCGTCAAATATGTGTTTCAACAAAGCAACACCCGCATCCGTAGTCGAACGGCCTTTTGTGAACCCGTATTGATCATTGTGAAGAAGACTATTTAGATTGAAATGGCGAAGTAACTGTCTGAGTATTAACTTTTCAAATATGTTGCTAAATGCAGGCAGAATAGAAATAGGTCTGAAATTACCAATATAATTTTTACAGCCAGATTTAAATAAAGGGATAACTTTACTGCTCTTCATGAGATCAGGGAAAGTACCCAAGTCAACGCATTTATTGAAAGTAACAGCAAGATAAGGGGCTACAATGTCGATTATATTGCTCAAAAGTTTAATAGAAATTCCCCAGTAATCACCAGTATTTTTAGACTTGAGTGAATTAAAAACATTAACCACATCATGAGGCGTTACATGTTCGAATCTGAATACATGACTACACTTAGGGACGCTACTTTGCAAAAGGTTTTCAGCCTTAGATGGTGATGAACTTAAGGAGCAAGTTGTAGTTGCAGGAATGCTGGCAAAAAACTCATTAAATGCATCAGCTACGTCAGCAGGTTTATTAACTAATTTGTTGTCAACCATGATCTCGAGTTGATTTTCTTGTTTAAGCGATTTACCCGTTTCGCTGTTTATAATTTTCCAGGTGGTTTTTACTTTATTACTAGAATTTTTAATTGCGTCACTTAAAAATTTCGATTTAGCTATACGACAAACCTTTTTAAATAATTTTGAATAATTTTTAACATATTCTAGAAAAGTTTTATCAAATTTATACTGTCTCATTCCGTACAACTCGTATAATCTCGCTCGACTTTTATAAATGCCTGGTGTAGCCCATTGGTTGAAACCAGCGGAAGTCCCAGCAATTTTAATAGATTTAGTTTTAAAAATGGATTTATACTCATTTTGCACAACATCAAAAAGAGACTCATATATCTCATTGGGGGTCTCGTGTTCTACAATTGACGGTAATACTTTAAGAGCTACATTACTTTTAAACTTACTGCAACGACTAACTGTATAAGGCCTGCATTCTATTTTGTGCGGCTTTTTACTTAATGGCATAGGGAAACTAGCCATCAGTCCACAGTGATCAGATGATAAATCAGTTAACACTAATATATTGTCGGCATTAATATCACAAAACATATTATCAAGACAAGTTGAAGAAGACGCGGTGATACAAAAGGGAATCAAAGCATTTTATGGTGGTCATTATATTTATCCCCTTTTCTGTTTACTTACTTACTTTCTGTTACTCTGCGACGAAGAACCATCAAGCCCCCATTTCCAGGTTAACTTAAGTTCTTCATTTTGAGACCGCGGGACTAACGGATTACCGTGACCGCGGTACGTAAAGGGCTATTGAAAGACACTGTGGATTTTAGTCAGTACAAGTCTGACAGTCCCTCCCGCCCTGCCGTGGGTGGGAGGACTCATTTGATGATTTTACCACGATAAAAAAAAAAACCCAGAATTCACATCTAGCAAAATCCTCTCTACAGTGTGGTCCAATAGCGCTTGCAATTTAATTTGTGCTCCTTTTTCGGTAATCTCAATACTTTCCTGTGGTGGATAACATCTTTTCTTGGCATTTAAGAGCTTTGGATAAGATGGAAGGGCAGCACAGTTTTCTTCTTTCAGAAATTGTCGAAGAGCTAAGTACTTCCATTTCGAGAGCGCAAGTGATGTATAAACGGCTAAACACTTAAGACACAGGGCTAAATCTTCAGACACAGTACTTAAGCTCTGGTTTTTAAATAGTCGCTCGCACACTTCGGATAGCGGTTCTGGATTACTGGAAAGGTATTCGACCAGATTTGCCAGATTCGTTTTGCCGTTGTCTTTCAATTTTCTTAAGTACCAGTACTGCAGCTCTTCCTCGGAACTTTCTTCTACTATGGAAGTAGAACTGACTTTTTTTTGCTTATTACTTAAGTCTTCGAACGGTTTTCTATGCTCCTTTTCTGTAAACGTTCCCGCTTCCGCAGTACATACTGCAAGATCAGGAACATGGGAATCCATATGCACTGGCTCAGATATGGCTGCGTCCGAAAAGCCCAACTCACTTCTCAGGTCAACACTATCACAAACAGGCCAGTCGATGATATTTTCCAACCACTTGCGATTATTTATACGATTCATAAAAGTTTTTGATTTCTACTTGACTCTATCCACTTTTTAATAAAGCCGGCGCCACACATTGCTTCACTTTTTTGAACACTTCTTTGAAGACTTTGCAGAGCTTTGAAAACATATTTGAACACATATTTTTTGAACCTGCCACACATGCTTTGCAAATACTTTTCTCCACAGTTGGCTACTAGACAACAAAGACAATGGACTACGATTTTGTGGACGCAGTGTGCCTTTATTATTTATGCGCAAATAATTATTTAATTCATTTGCAACAAAATTTAAGAAAACGTCCGAGAAGAAGGCGCGAGTGGATGTGTGAAATGTTTCGTAATAGAACAAGGTATGCAATTTAGTTATATTTGATGAATATTCGAGCGGCTAACTTGAGTTCTTAATGGAATTACACAATTAAATTATATTTACTTGTTTCAGAGCTTCTATGAATAAAATGCTTGATGAGATGATGCCCCGACCAGTGGGTTACTTCAGTAATTTTTGTAGAATGTCCTGCCGAGACTTTGAAATACTATTACAAAAAATTTCGCCTATTATTGCAAAATCAGACACAAAATTCAGAATAGCTACACCCTCGAAAGTGAGATTAGCATTGACGTTAAGATTTTTGAAGACAGGCGATAGTTACATGAGTCTACAATATCTTTTCAAAATTTCACATCAGTTAATTTCTAAAATTGTTTTCGAAGTTTGCAAAGCTCTGATTCGTGTCCTGGAAGAGGAGATAAAGGTTTGTAAGAATAATATTTTTTATTAAGAGATCTTTATTTTACTTAATCAATTAAAATCAAAATATCATAACTTTAGAAAGAACAAATGAAATAAAGAAAAATAAACTGATTTAGTGTTAGTTAAACAAATAAGAAACTTTTATATAAATGGAAAGTTAGTATTTAATACTGCGTCAGTGAATCATCATCATCACTACATTTGACATATGCTTCTTCAATTATATTGCGCTTTTCAGGAGGCGATATAACGGTTTCAGAGAGCACTTTAATCTTCTTATCGTTAGTTACTTTTGGCTTCATGTTTAGCTTTTTTGAAGTACTTGGAATATTCGGATTAAATAAAACGTTATTGTTTAAAGAATACGCTGCATAATTTTCAACTGCTGAATCCGGTGATGGGTAACCTTCAGGAATACTAATTTGAACGCTGTACTTGTTTAGGGCATTTGGCTGAGGTAGCAGTTGCGATTCCGTCGATTCCATAGGTTCATAATTTAAAAGTGATTGCGAATTATGCAGATATCCTTGTGAAGTAACTGGTGATTGCGTCAAAAGACTGGATGGTCCACAAACTACAGGTTGATTGTTGACTGCACCCTGGGTAGATAGCAAATATGATGTTGTAGATCTATTTAGTTTTTTGACATTCATTATATATTTGAATACAAGATTATCAATTTCATTCATAAGACCTAGTCTGTTATCTTCATCTAAGTGTTTTAACTTCTCAGATAGCAGCTGGCCGTACAAATCACACTCACTCAACTGTTATTCATTTTCTGTGCGATTCGATCTATTTTTAATAATGGTAAAAGCTTCGTCCATCTGTTTCTTCGTAATCAACAACTCTTGCATCCCTCGTTTCCTCTTTGAAATGGAGAAAGAATCTGATCCGCTCCGACTGTTCGACTCTCGTAAATGAGAAAAAATAAATGAGAGATGATAATGACATCAATATTCCGAGTTTTCAGAAAGTCTATGTTTCAACAACCTGATAGTGCGTCTATTATAACAATGGCTTGTGTATATTTACATATTTTTTTGAGGAAAAGCAAAACATCACAACAGCATTATTCCCCACCAGAATCATTTGATCGGGTTGTAAACAACGTCATTCTACCCGCAGCTTGGCGAAAAGAAGGCCCACACAATGGTTTAATTCCAATCACATCGCAACCTCGCAAAGCAGCAATTAGTGCACAGAACATAAGAGACGAGTTTGCTGAATATTTCACAACAAAAATAAGAGTTTCATACCGTTCACATGAGTGAAATCAATAGCATATACGAATATGTAATAAACCTACATTTTTAAATGTCTTGATTTATAACTTTGCGTATAATGTTTTGGCGTCATTTTTATTGTTAATATTAATATTAAGAAAATTGATAATACACCAAAATAAGTTTTTTTTATTTACTTACCTTAATCTCTGTACATAGGGTCGGGCGATAATCATATACAGCACCCATGTAACTATGAATGGCATCAAATGCAAACCACGATGGTTTGTAAACTTCTTCAGATCCTATTCCTGTTTTTATGGAATCTTTTATTTTCTAAACAGTCCCTATATTGCGTTAACAAAGTATTTCTTTTCTTTTTTAACTCTTCAATGGAACAAGGCACGGAAAAACTATTTTTTACTCTGACCCATGCGTCATTTACTAAATTTCTATTTTCATGGTTTTTGTTTTTTGGGTTCCATATGCATGGTTCCCCTTGTAGCAACTCAATAAATTCTAGCACACACTCGTTGCTCCAGTCCATTTTGAAAAATGTGGCACGTGTTTATGCGCTTACGACAAAACAACCGTTCAGCTCAACACTGCACACGCGACTGGATTGTGAGGCAAGTGTGGCAGGGTACGCAAACAAGTGAACACAAAATCCGGCCATAGTTCTAATGTAAATATAAAAATAAAAGTATTTCACTGTGTTCACAAATAAGCGACAAGAGCGAATTTAGATGGACGCAATGAATTTTTTTGTATTTGTAGTCAGTATTAATTATCTACTCAAGTAGTGGACATAACAGTGATTGAGTGAATTATTCAGCCAATCAGAGACGAGAATTTTTCGATGACTCATTAGTTATGCGCTCAGCCGAGCGCAAAAACAAATGAGTCATCAATCACAAGAAGTTAAAAACAGCCAAATGAGACAAAAAACATACTTTGAATTTATTTTAAATGACAAATTAAATCCTACATAATATTCTTTTTTACCGAATGATTACTCGCGCGGCCGCAGATGGCCGGCGCTGATTTCATTTTTCGTGGATAGTGAATGACCCTTGCTATTATATACTCACGCCATACACCCAACATATTAGTACAATTGCAGAAAAAAAATTAAACGTGATTCGCTCCGTACAAAAAAAAAACATTTTTTTTTTCAGACAAACTATCAACTTTTTTTTTATAGTGGTAAAATCATCAAATGAGTCCTCCCACCCAGGGCAGGACGGGAGGGACTGTCAGACTCGTACTGTCTAAAATCCACGGTGTCCTTCACTAGCCCTTTACGTACCGGGGCGGGGTCACGGTAATTCGTAAGTCCCACGACCCCGGCAGGCTTTGGCACTCTACAGGCCCCGTCACTATGCTGACACTCCTTGAGGCGCGCGTGGAACACAACGCGCCGTCGACCCGGGCATGGTCCATGGTCGGACAGCGAGTCGCCCATTACTCGCCGCCCGCATGCCCGCGCCTATGGTGGCCGATCGTCTTGTGACCTCCGACGCCGTGGGCGTCTACCACTGCGGCTGGGGTGGAGGGAGGACGCTGTCCTCTCCCTCACGCGGCCCGCCTCCTCCTTCGCGAGCATGACTGCTTCGCAGAAGGAGGCGACCGCTTCCCACTCCGTCTCGCCCCGCAGCATGGCCTCGACCAATGCCGGGCGCGATAGGTCTCCGCCTATCGCCGTCGTGAGGACACGGCGGTGCTCTGCCCAAGCGGGGCAGTCCTGCACCGTATGCTCCACCGTGTCCTCCGGACGATCCTCGCAGTGGTGACTTCCAGGCGTTTCTTCCCTCCTTATCAGACGCAAGTACCTCCTGAAACTTCCGTGTCCGGTGAGGACCTGCGTCATGCGGTACGTAAGGACGCCGTGACGCTTATCCAGCCACTCTTCAAAGAGGGGTCTTACCGCCCCGACTGCGGCGTGCCCGAAACTATCAACTTTAGAAGAAATTTCACAAGAATAAAAGTTGTCAGGAATTTCATAAAGAATCACATAAAAAAAACGCATCGATATTGGAACTTTGTTGCCTATGTCCACTAATTTTAGATATGGGACCACCGGCGGTGAGGCGGAACTGAGCGACGACTCCGTGGTTGGTGGACGTGCGCGTCGCTTCCTGGCTCGTGACAACATATTATTTCATTCCAATTCCATAATTTCATTCCATTTCTTCTTGTAATTTGTTGGTTTTTCTTGTGACATGTGTCATCCGTTGTCATAATAATTTTTTTCTCATAAAACATGTTATAACTCAATTTGTGTAATGTTGTAAATGCTGGTTATGCAGATAAATCAAACGTAAGTTATTTAAAATGTTTATTAAAAGAAGTTGAACTAAATTTAGTCGCTATCGCTATTTTTATTTTTTTATTTGGGAAAACCAACAATTTTACATTATGTCTTATATCTAAATACATCTTAATAACTAGGTTAAGGTACAATTCACAACGTTTCCACCGGTTGCAATTAAAATTTGAGTACAATAATATGTGGATCTTAGCTACACCTAGTAACAATCAGTCAAGATTAAACTAAAAGCTAAAATATGTTAGTTTCTAATACTTTAACAATATTTTTCTTAAATTTAATGTGGCTATCGGCAAATATATCTATTTCAGTAAAGTGCTTGTTATAATTTTTTACCAATCTTTGGAGGGGCGCCCGTTCACCCGCATTTGTACGGTTAGTAGTCGTAGCAAAAAGCGGGTAAGCGCGCACCTCTCGTCTAATCACAGTTCTGGGCACTATATATGATATCTTGTTGACGAGTTCAGAGCAATCATATTTATTATGTATATGGCTTGGAGTAATATACGCCTTGATTTAAGGGTCAGTAGGTTATAGTTCTGCAACGACTCCCCATAAGAACGACGGGCCATACGACATCTATACTGCATCGTTTTCAAAAAATTCCGTTGCACTCTCTCAACAGCCTGGTCGTATTTTGCATAAAATGGGTCCCATATCATGGAGGCATATTCTGCTTGTGGACGTATCAAACTGTTGAATAAATACAAATATGTTGATGATCGTTTAAAATCAATGGAAGATCTTATAATAAGGTTAAACATTTGGAAAGCTTTAGCGATTATTTTTTCAACATGTAAGTTTAAATGAAGTTTGCTGTCCAAAAGTACACCAAAATCACGAATATCGTTTTTTTAAGAAGAATTTCATTGAATCGCTATTCTCAAGTTCCATGATTCCCTCTATCATGGAACTTGAGGAAGTGGGGCCGGGTTCCATATTAAAGTCTTCCGCTTCATCTTTCGATGATTCAGGAAAATCCACATCTGTCGAATCTTCGCTCTCGTCAGATTCTCCCACACTTATAATTAATTCCTCTGTAAGGACATCCACGATATGGTCACTTTTTATTTAGCTTTCTTTTATAGATTTTATTTTGTCACATAGTTTTTTCCATTCCTCTGGTCCCATCAGATTCACTTTTTCTTTAATTAAATCTATAACGCAGCCAATATTCCACTTTATGTTTTTGCTACTCACGTAACTCTTTATAGAGGCCCAAGCCATTTCTATCGGATTAAATCCGGATGATACGGTGGGAGACGGAGAACATCGTGCCCATTTTCCATCAAAATGTTGTCTACTGAGTATTTCTTTAAACGAGATTTGTTATTTTTTATTATATCGTACAATTGAGGTTTCAACATATTGGAATCAAAGCTGATTCCATTTTTGGTAAGCCACGCTTGCATGTCGGATTTTCGGGAATTAGATGTCGGAGCCATGTCATATTCTTTATTGTGGTATGGGCGTTGTCTACCACAACAACGGAGTTCGGTGGGAGATTGGGTACCAATTGAGTTCGAATCCATTTCTGGTAATTTTCAAAATTCATGTCGTCGTGATAATCTCCTGATTTTGTGCACGACTTGAAAGTTAATAATGCATTGGGCACAAATCCAGCCTCTGACCCGGCGTGAACGATTACGACACGTTTGCCTTTTGAGATAGGCTTTTTCAGACCTGCTGTAGAACCGTCAGCCCAGCTCATGGGTTTTGCATGTGTAGCATAGACGTACGATTCATCAGTATAAATGATTGGTCTATTTTGTCTTCGATATTCTTGGAGTTTTTTAGGTAATTGATTCGTAACAACCGAATAGCTGATGTTTCTATTAAAATATTTCAGTTATTTTCTGTTTTTTTTTTCCACTTAAATCCAATTCTTTTTATTAATCGACCCAAACTTGTTTTGAATCCTTTAAAGTTAATATCTTGACTTAATTTTGCTCGTAACTTCTCTAAAGTTGGCAATTCTTTTTCAGTTAAATGAAAGTTATGGGTACATCTCTTAATTACCCCTTTGTCAAAGTCGTCAACGTCGGAGGCAGGGTTACGGCGCGGTCTCTTTTTACCAGGGGTTCTAAAAACCACTAAGAACGGCGAAGATTTACTTTCTTTTATAATTCTTTGTACTGTCGATACAGACGTCTTTGTTGCCGCGGCCGTTTTTTTGTAAGCTTCGAGTATTTTAAAATCTTGTGAAAAATATTGAAACACGTTGTACACCAAACTTCTCGACTGTCTATTCAAAGTATTGCCTTTTCCTCGCGACATTGTGATGGCTTAAAATAGCAAATAAGTTCAACACAATAAAAAATCTCAACAAAAACCCTAACAAACAACGAAAATTAACAAATAAAAAACAAAGAAACACTTCTTTTCGACTGTACTCGAGAGCAGTGTGAGCGCGTCAACGCCGCTTTAGACGAATAGCGACTGAGCGGGGCCTAACACCAGACGCGCGCACCAATGGCGTCGGTCCGGGCTTGACGCATTCCGCCCGCGCCTCACCCCCAATACTGTAATAAATCAGTACTCGAAAAAAAGTTATCAAATGCTAAATGACCACGATAATTTGCTCTGATCATAGGCTCACACAATGACTTGATTACATTGCTTCCTAATCCTGTCTCCGTCGTATCAGTCTTTCCAGTATAAATACGAAACATAACGTAACCTGTAGAGCTGTCTGCCCTAACCCAAACTTTAAAGCCACGCTTCACTGGCTTCATAGGCATATATTGTTTGAGGCTACTACGGCCTTTGAAATTGATCATGCACTCGTCTATTGACTGAGAATTTGTTGTTACAGCATTTTCTTGACACTTCTCATTCAATTTTTCAAGCAGAGGCCTTATCTTGTAGAGTTTATCATAGTCATTACTATCTCGTTGAGGTGCAAATGCTTCATGATGAGCTGAAATCTCTTTAGGGTCATTGTTTCAGCTATTTCTGGCACTTGTAGTACAGGGTCATTTGACCAATAGTCCTCAATACTCGGCAAAACATGAATACCCATTTGAATGAGAACGCCAAGAAAAGCCTTGATTTCTTCAACAACTTGATTTCTTCTTTGGTGTCCAACTCCTGTTACCTACTTGCGCAGCGTATAAATTAGTTTGGTCTACAATGATCTGTAGTACATCATCAGTAAAAAATAAACCAAAGTAGGTCAGAGGTTTCGTTCTGTTTGGTAGTTGTTTTGAAGACTGGATGTGCGGAGTGTCGAAATAGCTGAGATCTGGATTCTGGGTCAATTCTTGTTTTTTCCAATCAGTCTCATCTATGTCCGAATCAGAATTTGAAGACGAAAAATCCGATAATTCACTCACTCCATCAATCCTATCTGGCGGATATGGTGATGCTGTTGGTTCTGCGTCACTCAGGAGTCTTGCTACAGAAGGGCTCTGATGTTGTGGAGGTATTGGTGCAGATCTTGAAGCACTTTGAAGTCTTGAAGCTGAAAGACTTTGATGTGGGGCTGCTGGTGTAGATCTTGAAGCGGTCTGGGGAGTGAAGGACTTTGACAAGTTGATGAGGATGGTGACGATATTGCCGTAGAACTAAGTAGAACATCATCACCTGTTAGTACCCTTACCAAATCTTCTTGGGCACCTTGTTCTGAATCCGATTCTTCCAAATCATCTTCAGAAATCATACCATCTGGAATTCCTAACATTTCTTCCAACTCCTGGGCAATAAGATCATCTGATAGGGGTTTATTCCGGCTCATTGTAGATTATCTAACAGTGGCACTGGCAGTGTACATTATATTGCCACCATGTAGGTAGTTACAAGTTGATGTATAAAGCCACCATAGAAAAATGAATTCTAAATAAAATATGACGATTTTTTTTGAAAATAATGATACTATCGTCTTCCATACTAAATCTTTACGTAAAAAAAGAAGGTCACTCCCTGGTCTGAAGAAACTCTGGAGTCCCGAAGTAGACGGAGATGGAGTTTTTTTTATTTATTTTATTTCATCGTCAGGCAGCACAACTTCGACAGGAGGTCTTTCTCTATTTACCAGTGTCGCAGTTTCAACTCTTTCAGAAGTCGATGCCATAATTGATGGGTCAAGGAATGCAACTGGCTGAAGTGCAGGTGTTACAGTTTGATCCAATGTCTGTGTTACAATTGGATGCTCGGAAGAATCGTTGTAATCCATAAGAAGAGATGGCGTTCTTGTGCGGATTTCATCTTCAGACATCGTCACGGGCATTTGTTCCCAACGAGTAACACCCTCAAATGTCACACTGTTACTCGATGGGATTTTTTTCTGAAAAAATTCCCAACCGGTCACACTACCAGTCACACTGTTACTCGATGGGAATTTCTTCAGAAAAAAATCCCAACCAGTCACACTGTTACTCGATGGGAACACACTGTTACAGAACTTAATGAAAATAAGAATTAAATCGGTTTTTTAAATTTTTATTAAAATCAACAAAATAACAACATTGGTAAATACAGTTACTTAACCGCTCAGTTGCTTACGCGCAAAAAAAAAAGGGTCTCGATTGCTTACGACTTTTGACCGCATCTGGGCGTACGACGCGCCGTAATAGAACTCTGATTGTGACTCGCTCCTGAGGCGCACTTGAAATGTTTTAACTGTTCTGAATAGGCAATAAAACAAGCTTAAACACTGTGTTTGTTTTTTTAATAGATCTTGATTCCGTATTTTTCAATTACCTTGAAACTTTTAACTACCCAAAATATTAGCTACTTGTATGGAAAAATGCGTTTTAGTAAAAATTTAGATCGACAAGAGCATTGTTTCTTATTTTATTCATAAACTAGATTAATTACTAGACACATTTAATCACACATCGATATATTTTATGTGGAATAAAATATTTAAAACATTAAGGGAATCCTAGCGTAAAATGCGCTGGCTGAGTAATTTACCGCTAAATATTTACGTAACTTCCATGCGACTTTGTAAAAAAACTATAATACATAGAACAAAAATAAAAGTATGTATGTAAAGGACATTTCATTATCTTTGTTTTAAATGTAAAGTTTATAAACTTTAATGTGAATTCGAGTCAATATTTACAAATTAAAAATAAACAGCGCGTTTTTTAGTCAATTCGCATACTGTGTTTTATTTGCTAATTTAGAAATTATGACCAATCTTTCAATCAATCAAATCTTTACATTAAATATGTATAATAATCAAAAATTAAAAAAGTACAATACTGGTTGTTAATGTATTCATATAAAATTAATAAAAATTAAAACTAAAAGCAAATAAATAGACCAAATCCGCTGATGGCTAATGACGTCACGTGACATATCGCAAAGATGGCGGCCATTAGAGCTAGGGTTGTCGCGCCTTTGGCGTGAAATAAAATACAAAGAAAATGTATAACATTTATTTATTAGTTTCTTAAAAAATAATTATTTTAATTAGACTAAGTTTTATATAAAAATATATTATGTTTATTTACAAAAAAAATATATGTACTTCCTACTTCCAGATGACCTAGAAGGATGAAATTTGGAATCCAGCTTGGTAATTGTGTTAGCGTAGGAAAAAATCTAAAAATAAAAAAGGTAGAAAATAGGGGGGATCCCCATACAAAAACTTGTAAATTTTAACATTCAGGAGAAAAAAGAAAATAGCATAAAAAAGAAAACCATACAGCGGAAACGCAAGAAAAAACATTAATTCTCAATACCAGCCTAGTTTTCTTTACAAAAAATAATGATATCCCACCAAAAACATAAATTCAGCATTGTGTGAGTACCATGTACTTCAGAGCTATCTTTGACTAGAAACCTACGTCTTTCATTGACTTGAATGACTCTGGCGGTTGAGAATATGTCATGCTCACTCAAAAGTCTCGCTGATGGTGGCGTGTGTGTCGGATCATTTAGTTCCCTTCAAAATGGTTGAGCTGAATGGTGCTGATATATGTGTCATGTTCGTGAACGGGCACTGTCAGTTGGGACTGGTCATCTCTTAGCTGCCCCGGTCTATTTTAATTAATACAAACTTTATTTTTGAATTGTCTTTTTTTATATTTACTATGGACACTATTAACTTGCCACATCGTTCTCACATACCATCTCACGATGAATGATGTAAAAAAATTTTGTAAAAATTTTGGAGATTGAAAAAGAGTGTCCATGGAGTTTCTTGCTCATTCTTCTCCATAGAGATCTACGCTTTGGAATGAGCACCTACGGTACTTTCACAGTTTTTATGTCTTGTGACTGGGACTGTAGCACCATAACTATTTTTGTACTAGTTTTATTTTATGTCTTTTGACAATTCAAAAGTGCCTGTAATTGACCTAGTTGAAATAAATGATTTGATTGTGATTAAAAAACTAGCACTTTGCCCGCGACTTCGTCCGCGTGGGTTACGTACTTTTCCATACAAACAAAATTCCCCCTTTTCACCCCCTTAAAGGTTAAATTTCCAAAAACCCCTTCTTAGTGCTCCCCTACATTATAATAGGAAGCCGTGTGCAAAATTTCACATTCCTAGCCCCAGTAGTTTCGGCTGTACGTTGATATGTCAGTCAGTCAGTTCTCCTTTTATATATATAGATAGATAGTAAAAGTTTGTCATGGCACGGTGTGGTATTCTTTGTAACATATTTCGAGGCACAGGGAAACTTGGCATTGTTCACAAATGTACCTTGTGCGACTTTTTTTGCACCACACACACCGTGCCACCTTACTTGGTCCTTGGCAAATAAAATGGTTCCCACTTAAAATGGGCCGTATTTTATTTTTTTTTGGTGCCTGTATCGTCTTTATGGTTTGTATGGATTGTACAGATCGTCCAATTTCAGCTGGCTGAAAAACTTTTACAAGTCTTTCAGCCACCTGTCTCCTAAAATCTCGCGCACTGCATGATAGGCGAGTTGAATATATAATATGCGCGTTCATCAACGTGACATTAACAAGGCGGCGGAAGACCTTTTTATACCAAACACTATTTCGTACTCGCTCTATTGGGAATGCCGATAGGAGTTGATCCTTCCTATCGACACCCCCCATAGAGCGATTGTAGTCAAGCACGACATTAGGCTTGTACTTAAACCGGCCATATTTCTCCGCTCCCCCAACAACACCATCATGATAAGTTGATATCAGTGACACTATGTTCGAATCACGCCACAACACGACACTCAAATCTTCAGTGTAGCTACTGACGATCTCGCCCTCCCTAAGCTCGTGCTTTTGCAGGTTCTTGATGGCTTCGGGGACAAACTCTCTATTTACTCGAAGAGTTCCGAAGCAGTCTGTCTTCTTAGATTTTAGGAAACGGGCAAGTAAAGGCGAGTTATAAAAATTGTCCATGACCAAAGTGTGCCCTAGGTTATACAAGGGCTTCACCAGATCATGGACAATTCTGGCGGTAGCGTTGGTGGGTAGTGGTGGCATGTCTTTCGGTTCTTCAGTCAAATCTATCACTGCGTCTATCGATTCTTCAGGCAAGTCTGTCACTACGTCTCTCGATTCTTCAGTCAAGTCTGTTACTGCGTCTCTCGATTCTTCAGTCAAGTCTGTCTGTCTGTCTGTGACCTCATTTGTATGTCCGTCTTTCTTTCCAGTATAGATGAAAAATCTCCACAAATAGCCGGTCTCTGATTCGCACAACTCGTAGGATTTTACTCCTACTTTCGCAGCTTTGGTAGCGATTTTTTGTGCGAATGACAGACGACCTTGCCATTTGAGGAGAGATTCATCTATAGCGATCTCCTGTCGCGGAAGATACAGCGAGCGGAACTTCTTTTGCAAGTGATTCAACACTGGCTGTATCTTCTGCAACTTTTTTTCGTCATTCGTCAAAGTTTGGTCGTCAGTCGGGTCACTAAAGTGTATAAGTCGTTTTAGTAACACAAATCTGTTGTATGTCATTATGTCACCGAAATATTTAAGTGTGAGATAGCCATTTTCCCCCCAATAATTTTTCTCGACAGGATTCGGGAACAAACCCTGCAAGATAAGGATTGCGAGGAATTTGGCTATCTCATCTCTGTCCACATTTTTAAAATAATTAAGTCGTGAGTGAGGTGTACAATTTCCGACTATCTTTTTAGTCGCGTATTTATTTGTCTGTGTTACTATGAGGTCAAAAAGATCGTCGTCGAAAAATTTCAAGAAAATGTCGAGTGGGGTCATATTTTCAGTCACTGTGAAGGTCGGTCCTGAAGTTCCAGTAAATGGTTCACGTTTCCCCCGGAAAGAGTTATGGTCGTGAACCCAGTCAAAAGATAAATGGTCAGTCGGAATCATTTCTGTCAAAACTCGATCAGATTCTCGGTCGTCGTTTGTCAGCCAGGTATGTAAGTCTGCCGTGATCTCGTCAAAGTCGTATGCAGTCGTCATTTGATGTGGTAATATGTTAGTCGGTTCGACATTTGCCACATCCACCATGTCCACCTCGTCTTCGTCCGAGTCCACGCTATCCAACCACATTTTCAGATCTGCTTCGGTTTTTTCGGTATAGGAACCTGAAACAAACACTTTGTAAGGCTGAGTTGTACCAACTAAGTTTAACCATAATCAGGCCAAATACAAAAGTTGCTGTAGCTGGGAAGCACTGCTGGAGCAACGCCCAATACCCAGAATACTATGATGAGCTAACTTTTGTTGCTGTAGCTGGGAAAACATCGTGAGGAAACCTGGACTTAACATATATATAACTACCCAGGTTTATTTTCTGGGCGTTTGCCGGTGGTGCCTTATTCACTTTCACCGCCGCCGCCGGGGAGTTTATAGCTGAACCTGAAATCAATTTTTATTGTTAAAATTCGTTTAAATTGTAAAAATCTGTTTACATAAAATTTTACACTATATAACCCACCAGACAGATTTTCTGTTTCAGAAGTAGGCAAGCAAAGCCAATTTTGCGTATCACTTTCTGAAAGATAAAGTAAGATCATTATATGTTCAATAGAATATTTAAAATTAATAAAATAATTTATTTACTTACTTAACAATCCACTTGTGAAATCTACCGCGAGTTCACCTACGACTGAGCTTTCGGCAGCGCTTGTAGTGCTGAAAATTTTATCAGTCATATAATCACAGTAGTGACAAAGGTCAAGTAAATCCTTAAGTTACGATATACCTGTTTGGAGTAGGACACGAATCCGGCCTCGCCAATACATGGCCTTCTAACTCTTGGTTTGACGCTTTTGCGGCGTCAACTTGCTGCTTGCTGAAAACAATACAAGATGAGTTTGCGATTGTACTTAATTTTTTAAATATTGTACCGTACCATACATACCGTATTTCCCAAGGCTGTAGCTTAGGCGCTGGCGGCGTAGTAGGAGTTCCCGAAGTCAATCGGCAATGGACTCGTTCAGGAGATATTTTTCTAAAATTTGATTGATTTTATTACACGTCCGAATAGTATTTTTATGTCATATACCTATATATTAATAATTTATAAATATATCCTATATTTACTAACCTTTGTCTCTTTCGCGGCGGTGCATCAGGTAGAAGCGATCGCGAAAGTTGCTTTAATCGTTTTCGTGCATCGAGCTCTTTTTGCACTCCCGGTTCGAGCTTGGACAATGCTTTCTTAGTCTTTGTTTTCGCTTTCCGCATCAATTCCATTTCTTCTTCATAGCTTCTGAAGTTGGGAAGACAAAAATAAATAAAAATATACATTCGATATTTCAAAATATTTTGTGAAATAATACAATACCTTGTACTTGGCCCAGGAACAGGTTCTATTTCACTGCTGCTTCGTCTCGCCCCTGTTACATTTTCACCTCCTCTACCTCTTCCTCTCCCCCCCCCCCTACCACTTTGAACACTTCCTCTCCCACTCCTACCACTTTGACCACTTCCTCTGCCCCCCCTTCCCCTTTGACCTCTTCCTCCACTAGCCAAACCAGATGCTTCTTGAACATTACTACAAATTAAAAATATTATTAATAATAAATAAATAAAATAAAAAATATGTATAGTATTTACTTCAATAAATAAATAGTTAAGTACCGCCAAAGCTTTATGAAATGAGTAATGAAAGCCTTAGTCGAAAAAAAAAATCGAGTAAATTAGTTTGCCGTTAACCAAAGCATAAAAACCACAAACACCTAAAAACAGCAAAAAAAAAATCCAGCCACCAACACATATGGTCCTAATAAAATGAAAAATGCAAACGTGAGGCGCGTGCTAGGTGCCAGCCCTGAGAGCAAAACTTACTTTGCTTGTGGCAACGATTGTTACCAAAACACTTCTCTGTTTTGTACATACTCACGGGTCGCATAAATTCGAGTAATCCAGGATGTCTATAAAATGTTTTAGGATTTTAGAACATATTACAGTTAAAATAATGTCTAAACTATATATGTCATGCAAGGTTTTACGTGTTTTTGAATAAAAGAGACAATTATCCTCTTCAAAATATGTAACCACGCGACGGCAGCGTGAATGTGTTCGGATCATTCGATTTTTGTTTCACGAAACTTAAAGTATTGTATAGAAATATTAAAATATGAAAGAATAGTCCTTCTAGATTAATATAATACCTCAACTTTATTAATTAACAATATATTAAAGTACTTACGGCATTTTTTCTTCTAGCACACACTGACGCTCACTTAGCAGAACACAAAATGGCGACGTCAAGCTTTATTTCGTCTCGTGTATTAAAAATTAGTTTTATTATGTTGCCAACTTGTATTTGAAGGTCGGATAATCTATTAGTCTATGGTTTAAAAATGTTTCACGAGGACTTTAAGCACTACAAAATAAGGTTTAAAGTCATTTATTAAAAACTGGTCGTTGGTAACAATAGTTACCAGAAGCAATCAAGGGTGTTCAGTTTTGGTAACTATCGTTACCACAAGCAACTGAGCGGTTAATTACGGACGTTAAACGTTAACATTCGTCATATTGCTAGTAATTCTCATTTTAATGTTTTAGTCATAGTAACAATATCTAAACACAATCGGCCTTATATAATATAACAGAGTAAATCATCACATTTTACAATAATTAACAGTCCTTATTTCTAATATTAATTTGAACCTTTAAAGAAGAATTTTCTAAATATAATCAGCCTTATGTTTGTACCTATATGCATGTATCACAGTAAATCATCACATTTTACAACAATTAACAGTTATTAATTCTAATGTTAATTTGAACTTTAAAGAACAATTTTCTAAATATAATCAACCTTATGTTTGTACCTATATGTATGTATCACAGTAAATCACCACATTTTACAATAAGTATCAGTTCTTAATTCTAGTGTCGTAAAATCTCCAAAGCATGGCCAACTGAAATAAGACCTTGTGTTAATTCCAGCTGCACTTCCTGAATAAACTCGTCTCTTGATATAGATTTCTTACCCCGTTTTCTTTTTGACGGTTTGCCTTGTTGTTTCAGAACATTTCTGACAGTATTCTGAGAAGAATCTTCTTCAATTGTGTGCAAGAAATGCATAATATTCGGGTGTTTTGTTCCAATGGTCTTATTTAGTTTATTATGCCAAGATTCGAGTGTATTTGTTGTGCGATGGGCGTCACCAAAAACGCACCACACTTTTAAATATTCCTCACGGAGCCACTGTTTTTCCATGTAGTTAATGAATTTTTTTGTGCCTGTACCTTCACTATCTCCGTATCTAGCAATTATGTAAACCCATCCATTAATTATCTCGTTTTCGGGCAATAATGGAAGAATCGCACTAAGTTCAATTATTCGCACCTCCTTCAAATCTTGTGACGTTCGTGAGGTCATATGCAGGCTTTTTCCTTTTTTAAAAATGGCTTTGTTGTAATGATAATAACAACCTTTTATTATGACTGTTGGAAAGACTTTGATAATGGCATTCATTGCAGCCTTTTCATAATCAAGTTTAAATTTTGTTGGATTCCAATCCGGCAACTGCGACTTAATCATTTGAAACAGAATTAAGTAGCTCTGCATTGTTTTGTTGGTCATTAAAGCATATATCACAGGGGTTATATTTGTGTGGTTTATTGTACTACCAGTATCTACATGAATTGTATACAATTGCACGAATGGAGAAGGGCAGCTTCTGAATGTGCCATCGCCATAAAATTCTTTTGATTCACATGTAATTTGCCTTGCTTCCACCGAGGAAAATACTATTATTCGTGTATTATTAGTTTTATTTGAGTAGTCTGCTAACAAAAAGTTATTATATCTTGGTGGCACTTCGACTTCAAGAGCGTTTTTAAATAACATCTTTGAAACTCCAGCTTCTTTGTTCCGTTGTCTATACAGTGTACTTTTAACGCTAGTAAATTTTGGTATGTTGGATACAATATTTATCAATCTCAAACAATCTTTAAGGTTGCCTATCATGGAATTGTATTTTTGTGGAATGTTAGGAAAGTCCGGTTTGTACAATTCAGTCTTTAATTTATGGATTGATTCATCAATTTCGTTCTTCGCAAAGTCTGGAGCATGGCTATGAGCAGTATCGTCTAATATTCGTTGATCCTATAAATAGAAAATAGCAACAATAATAACAGGAGTCAAAGCTGTCGTATTAGTAATATTCGTCATATTGTTTAACCCTGCGTATGATTAAAACAAGTTGTTTTAAAACACGTGTTTATAACAGTTCCAAATAAATCGATTAAGTGTTTATGCCGCGTTTGTGTATGACGCATCTACTACTACTTAGCATACATGTTGAACGTCACTTGTCGCGCGCCTAATGTTGTCTTATAGTGTAAACTCGGCTTTATTAATAATACATTTTGAAACAAGTTTTAAGCAATTTTAAAAGCCTTAAGAAAATATGTTTTATGCCGCTTTTAATAATAGCGTATGCTTGGAAGAAATGAAAACGAATAAGTATTTAGGACTTTAAGTAGCTTGAAATAAAACAAATCTATAGTTTGATGAAAATAATGCAAAGCATTCATTCACAAATAAACGTATTGATTAACAAACAAACCATAGGTTTATCAGTAAACTTTATTATATAGGTACTTACTTTTATTCTCAAGATTCCTTTGCAAATGTTTCGTTTTGTGCACGCCCACACTATTAATCCGCTACTATGCTTTCGTCTAGCATAAAATTGATGTCCACTTCGTAGCAAAATTGTCCCACCATTCCTTTTAATTAAATTTAATGGCACTTGACCAGACGAACTAGATGCGGTGGGCTCTGACATTGTCGACAACGTGCACTTTGCTTCGTTGCACTGCTCTGACTAATTCATTTTGCGTCCCTCTCCCCCACTTACGACACGTGGCCGCCGCCGCCGGGGCCGCGGGAAGAGGGATGCAAAAGTATTTTTACATTAAATGTGCATGGAAAATAACCGCCATTACACACTCGCGATAACTGATGTTGCCGGCTTATCATAACTTTATTTTGCTATACATAATTTTAATTGTCACAACATACTTATGGCTAATTATATGTATTTGGAAAATTGTTTAAAGTTCAAATTAACATTAGAAATTAGAACTGATAATTGGTGTAAAATGTGATGATTTACTCTGATATATTATATAAAGCTGATTGTATTTAGGTTGTAATTTTATTTAATTATTTAAGAATAAAACGTTCAAAGGAGAATCACCAGCAATATGACGAATAAATGTTTTTAAAGTAAAAACCGATTTAATTCTTCTTTTCATTAACTACTGTAATATTGTGACTGGTTGGGAAATTACTAATAAGAAGTTCCCATCGAGTAACAGTGTGACTGGTTGGGAAATTAGTAATAAAAAGTTCCCATCGAGTAACAGTGTGACTGGTTGGGAATTTTTTCTTAAAAACATTCCCATCGAGTAACAGTGTGACATTTGAGGGTGTTACTCGTTGGGAACAAATGGTCACGGGTAGCACTATGTCTCTATTTGTCACTTCACTTGGAGCAAAGTCTACGTCAGTGAATATGTCCCTGTTAAAAGGAAATATCCCCGTGCACTGAAAAGCAGCACAAATGTTAGCTGGGGTCATGGCTTTCATATGTGCCTCTTTAATTTACTGTGCCACCTCGTAAATTGAAAAAGTTTGACCTGGGTTTCTCATCATCCAACTGTCAATAGCAACATTATAAGCAGTCTTAAAGGGTTTGAAAACAGCAACGTCTAACGGTTGCAGTTTGCCAGTTGAGTGGGGAGGAACTGTGAGGATAGTAACCCCATTTTCTCTTGCCAAATTGATGGCTTCTATGCAAATGTGAGCTTCATAATTGTCCATTATTAATAACGATGGATTTTCTTTGCTGCTTTGGGAATGATCAATATAGTGCTGCATAGTTTTAACAAATAAGGCACTGTTCATCCAGCCTGAAGGATAAGCGAGGCCTAAGGTGCCTGTTGGATCACCCGAAATCATATGTTGCTGAAAGTGGACGCGTGGGAATATCATCACAGGTGGAAGAGCATGGCCTAGTGCGTTGATGATGTAGCAAGTAGTCACAAGTGTCCCCTTTTCTCCACTAGTGACCTTGCTCACTTGCTTCTGCCCTCTAACCGCTAAAACTTTACTCGATTTTTGGACGGTCATTGTGTTAGTCTCATCCAAATTATAAATTCTTGTACCGTTCCCGAATGATACGTTCCTCGTCATAACTGTCTCGAGGTTATCGAAAAACTTGTTCACATTGTGCCTATTGAAAGCTGTGGCTCTACTGAGACTACAGCCCTCAGGTGTCCGGAGACTCAAAACTTGATGGCGTTTTCTAAAACCGTAATACCACTCCCGTCCAGCCTTCTGTGCGTCGTGCCAGTTTTTTGATACAGTGATTTTATTAGTGAGGGCCATCTGATACGCAAGCTGTCTGACTTCATTTGAACTCAGACCATAGAACATTTGGCTGCATGTGACGACATAGTCGACTAGTGACTGCTCCTGTTCATCAGTAAATATTTTGTTAACTGCGAAATTGGGTGTTAATCGCTGTTCAGCATCGCTTGTGACCACCTTCTTGTAATATCTTTGTAAAGTTGTATACGGAATGTTCTTCAGTGCAGCAACTTTCCTAATTGTATTTCCTCCTAAAATGAGATCGATCGTATTCTTTATCTGGTCCTGACTAACGAGACCAATATTAGTTTTTCTTGTACGGTTCCGGACCATGTTGTTGGCCTGAGACAATTACCAAACTTGGTTCGGTACATAATATCAGTTTGAGGCACAGTGGGCCACAGTCCACTGTACCCCACAGTCAAACAGTCCACTGTCCCCCAACACACCTTCGTTGAAAACGAAATACATTTTTACGATTAACTTAACCTAAACTAAAAGCGCACCACATTATTTTGAGACCTTAATAAATCATTATTTAGGAAATCTTATCATATTAATACAATAGCAAATAGTTTTTTACAAGCTTTTATTTAACTTGCAATGTTTGTATGTTTGTTTAGATCAAATCTTGCAAGTCAAATTAGAATCACTTCTTATTACTCAATCGATCTGAAACTTGGTATTAATATGGAACCCCGATGACAATGCAATAATATGGTGACAGCGACCTGGTGGTGCAGCCAGGATCGTCTGCTCACGAGAGAACTCCTCAATGGTTAATAGTACACAACTAAAACTTGAAATATATATGGAAATCCGATAACAATGCAATAATATGATAAGTGCGATCTGGTGGTGCAGCCATGATCGTCTGCTCACGAGAGAACTCCTCAATGGTTAATAGCACACAACTAAAACTTGAAATATATATGGAAACCCGGTAACAATGCAATAAAATGATAAGTGCGATCTGGTGGTGCAGCCAGGATCGTCTGCTCACGAGAGAACTCCTCAATGGTTAATAGTACACAACTGAAACTTGAAATATATATGGAAATCCGATAACAATGCAATAATATGATAAGTGCGATCTGGTGGTGCAGCCAGGATCGTCTGCTCACGGGGAGAACTCCTCAAAGGTTAATAGTACGCAACTAAAACTTGAAATATATATGGAAACCCGGTAACAATGCAATAATATGATGATAACAACCTGTTGGTGCAGCCAGGGACATCTGCTTACGAGAGAACTCCTCAATGTTTAATAGTACCGAGCTATAACATTGAACATAATATATGGCAACCCAAATAATAATACAATAATATGGTGACAGTGTCTTGGTCGTGCAGCCAGGATCAGCTGCTCCCGATAGAATATGGTCACAACGACAATGAAATCTATTTAGGCTATTAATAAAATTAATTGTTTGTTGTTTGAGAAATAAACATTTATTATTATTTATTTATTTATTTATAATTATGATATTTATCTATTTTGTCGTGCCCTGGGATCTGGAGGCGACTGCCCTCCAGCGCGTCTATGAGTGGCGCGTGGAGGCGCAGCGTTGGGGCGAATCCCCGCTGCCTCGACAAGTCGAGGCGCGTCGGGAAGAGCTTCGGCGTGATCTCAGGGCAGTATCGACTGTCACAACCGAGGTCCGGGCCCGCCGCATTGGATAGGCGTCACGGCGTCCTGACCTACCGCATGACGCAGGTCCTCGCCGGACACGGAAGTTTCGGGAGATTCCTGTGTCTGATAGGGAGGGAAAAAACGCCTGGGTGTCACCACTGCGAGGATCGTCCGGAGGACACGGTGGAGCATACCGTGCAGGACTGCCCCGCTTGGGCAGAGCACCGCCGTGTCCTCACGACGGCGATAGACGGAGACCTCTCGCGCCCGGCATTGGTCGAGGCCATGCTGCGGGGCGAGACGGAGTGGGAAGCGGTCGCCTCCTTCTGCGAAGCAGTAATGCTCGTGAAGGAGGAGGTGGGCTGCGTGAGGCAGAGGACAGCGTCCTCCCTCCACCCCAGAGGCAGTGATAGACGCCCACGGCGTCGCACGTCGCCAGACGATCTCCGGCCACCGACCAACCATGGACCATGCCCAGATCTACGGCGCGTTGTGTTCCACGCGCGTCCTAAAGAGTGTCAGCATAGTGACGGGGCCTGTAGAGGGCCATAGCCTGCCGGGGTCGCGGGACTAACGGATTACCGTGACCCCGGTACGTAAAGGGCTATTAAAGGACACCGTGGATTTTAGTAAGTACAAGTCTGACAGTCCCTCCCGCCCTGCCCTGGGTGGGAGGACTCATTTGATGATTATATCACGATAAAAAATAAAAAAAACTATTTTGTCGTCTATTTAGGCTCAAAGCTCTTCGCTGCTGGCCAAGCATACGTGGCCTTAAGTAGAGTCAAATCGCTAGAAGGTCTCCTTATTGAATAACTTGATTGTACGAAATTAACAGGTAAACGAGCATGCAACAATGACGCACTACATGAAATGGAAAGACTGCGAAATATGTCCAACGAAAACTAAAAATTTAAAAATAAAATAACAGTAAAAAAACAATTTTAAAAACAAGCTTTTATTTAAATGCTCTAAAAAGGACAAAATAAACTTTAAATTAAATCAAACATATAACTTAAGTATAATATAAAAGCTTGTCGCGAGATTTACTTGTCACAAACAAAACAAACAAATAATTCAACGACAAAATGTATGTATCATAACATACTTTACACAGGTAAATCTCGCGACAAGCTTTTATATTATACTTAAGTTATATGTTTGATTTAATTTAAAGTTTATTTTGTCCTTTTTAGAGCATTTAAATAAAAGCTTGTTTTTAAAATTGTTTTTTTACTGTTATTTTATTAGTATAGAACATTCGATAAACACTGAGAAAAAAATAGATTTAGTACTTACGGGCGGCGAAATGGCAGCTACACGTGCTTCCACAGCGAGAGCGTCAGGGGCACTGACGGTCGGGAGGGGGAACAATCAGAACGCGTGTTACATCGGCCTGCGGTGTGTGTGTAGTCGATAGACAAGGAGTTATAGAAGTGGACTCACTGTGCCCCACGGTCCACTGTACCCCCCTCTTCCCTAACGTTTTCGTCAGAATTAGTCAGTGGAATGTAACGAAAGTCCGACAAAAAATATGTTTGCATTTTTATTTCTATGATTTGCCATTATATCAAGGAAATTATGCAACAATTTATAAAACTATTAACTAACAGTTCGTAAATTAAGTAGAAAACGTGTAAAAATTGTTCAATTATCTTAAAAAGTGCCGCTAGTCACTGGATATATTTTATGCACACACTATACGCGTCCTCCTTGTAGCGGTTGTGCACCATGACAGAAAATTTGTTGTCATGATGGCGGCAGTCAATCAGACAACGTTGTAATGTTGCCAACGAAAAAATATATTTACAATTTAGTAATATTTTTTTAAAACCACTTAAATTCGTGTTACTCCCGGGAAAGTACCACCCGGTGAAATTTCCAGACTATGATTTAAAAAATAATATAAAATCAATTTGTTATTAATTAATGGTTGTATCTAGGTTTAGAAAAGAGCTGCGGGGTAAAAAAAATATCACCGACGTTGAAGTCAAGGAGGCAGTTTTGGCGTATTTTGAACACAAAAAGAAAACATTTTTTATGAGGGTATCTTTTTTTTTTACGTGTGGTAAAATCATCTTATGAGTCCTCCCACCTAGGGCAGAGCGGGAGGGACTGTCAGACTCCTACTCACTAAAATCCACGGTGTCCTTCAATAGCCCTTTACGTACCGGGGTCACGGTAATTCGTGAGTCCCACGACCTTTATGAGTGTATAAATAAATTAATTGAAAGATCTAAAAAAAATTCCACCCCTTTTCCCCTATTCCGCGAACATAAAAACGCTCCCTCGTATATCTAACAATGGAATACCTATACCGTTTTCATTTATTGGCGATGATGGATTTGATTTGATTTCTTATACGAATACTTGCAAAGACCGTACGTTGGTAAACATTTACCACGAAATAAGAGACTATACAATTATCGCTTGACACGCGCAAGGTGTTATATTTGTTAGTACGGACTATTTGAATATAGTGATTGTCCGCACTGCACAGTGGTGTAAGTTTGGTTATTATACCATGAGGTGGGCGTGCAATCTACTGGCAGGCAAGGTGACATGCGGTGAGATTAAAACTATGTTCCGGTAACTATTCCTGTATTTCTTGATTATCAAGCAGTTCACGAATAGCAAGTCATTACTAACATATTTGGTCTTAAAAATTAATAGGAACATACAAAATGGGATTATATTAAAAAAAAAACAGAAAACGTGTTCTCACCATGATGACATTTTGACAAGAGAGAGAGAGAGATTCAAAAGTATTGTCGTTGTATAGAGGGAGTATGCTCTATGCCAATAGATAATTAAAGCATGTTCGTTTGGTATATTGAGTAACAAATTTAAAATTTTCAACAAGCCCATAAACGTTAATGTTGATTTTGCTACGAACATTGTTAAAGCGTGTTGCGTATTGCACAATTTCATACATAAGCGAGATGGGTACCAAGTTGATCACACTCTGAGTACACTTGGATTCCAAGATTCACCTGCCAGTGATAATTTACATTTAATTAGAAGAGGAAGATCAGAACTAAGTGGTACTGCAATCCGAAATATATATACTGACTATTTCACCGGTGAAGGTTCTGTAACGTGGCAAATTTCAAAAATTTTAAAAAAAAGTAACCAAAAAAATAACCAGCAAAGGAGATCTTCAGAAAAATTAAATAACAACAACTGATAACCATCTGTTTTCTGATTTACTCATTCTAGAACATCTCATCATTCTCAACACGCATTTATAATTTGCATACAAAGTCCGACTCAAGTACATTGTAACACATTTTGTGTGTGCGGAGGTCCTAATACTCAAGTTAAATAAATAAATAACTTACCACAATCATTCTTTTCGTTATTGGTTTTTTGTCCAAATTCTGCATTAAATAATTCATTTATCTCTTCCCATGCCTTTCTTTTTGCAATCTTATTTGAATACTCAGGAAGACGTGAGTCCCATATTACAGGACGCTCCTGAATTGCCGTAATAAACGTTTCAGTGTCAAATGACTTCATTTTGCGCCAGTGACGGACAACAGCACGCACTCTGGACCTCACAGACTATATACTATAAACTGAGATAGATGCGCATCTCTATGTTTGAAAATGGACAATATTAATTGAGTTCCCTGATCAGCAGGTGGCGCTTTTAGGCCTGAGGGCATAAACTGCGTTACGCGTGTGCACGCACGTGAGCACGTCGCGGGCCACGCTTCTGGTGCACGCACGTGAGCACGTCGCGGGCCACGCTTCTGGTGCACGCACGTGAGCACGTCGCGGGCCACGCTTCTGGTGCACGCACGTGAGCACGTCGCGGGCCACGCTTCTGGTGCACGCACGTGAGCACGTTCGCGTGCTTATGCGCGGGCATCGGCGCGTCAGTTTTCTCAGTACAATTTTGACGTTGGAGGTGTACAGTCGAGTAATTATGGATAAATTAATGTTGTATTATTTATCAAGACGACGGCGACGACGAATTGCCAAAAAAAGACGCCAGCCAGTAAGCCCGTACGTTGAATCTAGGTTACTGTGCGGGGAATTCGTGGTATATTAAGAGAAAATGAAAGGTTTTTTTTCAAATATTTTAAAGTTTCATTACAAGTCTATGATGAATTATATTCAAACCTGGAGCCCTATTTGAAGACTAACAATCTACGATTGAAATCTACGTCAATCGTATCACCAATGGAACGATTTGCAATGACATTGCGGTAAGTAAAGACATTTCGATATTAATAATCATCTTTATTCATGTAAAAAAAACAGTCATTATTTAACAAAAGTTTAGAACACTCATATTTTTTTGCCAATTTATGTAAGTCACACTACTGTTTAGCCACATCAAGCCAGAAAGAAGAAGAAGTTCTTATTGTTTCGGCAATGACACCTGAATATGGCTATGGTATGGTTTTACTTGATGTGGTGCACTCTGTTCTTAGGGCCGAAACACATAACCGCACACTTATTAATCATCATATTAATCACAGTTTCTTACATTTATTAATTATATTTTGTTATTTCTAAATTACACAGTTTTATCGTTTTCGTTTTTTTTATCTATACCTACTTATTTACTTATTTTTTTATATAATCACAACAGTCATCACAGTGTCTTGCATAAACGTTACGTTACAATTAGTTTTTGATTATTCATTTGAAATACACTAATAAAATCACAGGTTCAAGTTTAAAATAAAAAAACACAATAACAGTTAAAACAGTACAATAAGTCTAAATGTCTTAATTATAATAATATACCTACCTTACAAATTATTAATTATAATGACGCATATTGATTGCAAGTTTTTACATACGAATATTTCCCTTATTAATTATTCCCTTCTATTACTAGATCGGGTACTAATATTATTTTAAATTCTTATTTATCATCACAATCATAATCACAGTTTACTACATAAAAGATTAAATTTAAGAAGAGGATATATCGCTGGCTGAATTCGATAGTGGCACATGACAAAATTCAACAATTTGAGAAAACGTACAATAAATGTTCGAAGACGAGTGCGCGCGCACAAAAAAGCTCTTACCGACTATATTTTATGGAATATATAGTTCATGTTTGGTTTATAGACATCTACGTTATAGCTTCAGCAGCTGGCAGTAATAGTTTTTAAATTTTTCTTGTTATTTTTATTAACATGAGGTTCAGAAGATGGTGACTCCGAGTTGTGCCAGTATTGCATTGTTTTGTTTACACCTTTTTTTAGTTATGCTAGAAATTATGTTATAAAAGTAAAGAAAATAAGAATTCATTTTCACGAAAAACTAGCTAAGTAGATTATATAAGTATAGGTATTTATATAAGATTAGAAGTACTCATCAATAGAACTGTTAAATTGTAAATAAAAGTACCATAAATGTTTAATAATTATTTATTAGCATACTTTTCAGTCTGACTGACTTATTGAGAATCAGTTTTAAACAAATCAACAAACTAAATTTAGTAATTGTACTCTATTTTTGTACTTATAAAAAGTACTATACTTAAAATATAAAATCCACTTTAGCTTAGCACTTTAACATTATCATAAACTTCTTAGGTTTCAGTTCAATAAAATCTCGAATAAATCAGCCTTACGATTCCCGTAGGAAATTATAAAACACCTATCACATATTAATTAACAATCTCAAAAAATAGGTACCTAATCAAATAGTAGACAAGAACGTAAGTTATTTGAAAGAGTAAACATAATAATAATATGTTTAAATGTTACATGATTGATTTAGTTAAAAATTCCTATAATATAGGAATTGTTAACTAAATCAATCATGTTTCAAGTTCTGAAAAAAATCTGCATAACATCGTGGAATAGTATTAGCATTAACTAATGACATCAGATCTTGATATTTTCTTTGGGAAATGGGTATCTTATCAGGGTAAGCTTTCTTCAGTTGCGCATCTTGTATAAGTCTTAATTGTTTTCTAGTTCTGCTAGATCTAATATTGACCGTTTTGTAGTTATCATCTTTGTATGAAGTCTTGTAATAGAAGATACCGGGATTCTCTTTTTCCACTCGTAAGACACAAATGTCGTTAAAGTTAAACTTTTCCCCACATGTGTTAACATTAAAATTGGTTGCAGTGGTATCGGTGAGATCTTTCAGGTCAAAAAAGAAGCTATGATCTAATTCATGCACCTTAAATGATTCTCCAGATTTTCGTGCTGTTGAAATTAAAGTAGCATATTGCGATGGTATATATATTGGGTTAGATTTCAACGCTTTCTTGATATTTTTTTCGATTAATGAATGGCTCACATCGCCTTCGTTTTATGTATGGCCAACAACCAAAAATTTATGTGTAATTCCTTTTATGTTAAAATTTGACACAGCATAAAGATAAGCAGCAATTATGAACTTGTTCTTTCCTTGACCACCACAATTATCGGAATACAGTACAACTTCTACTTCGTCGATATCACTAGAGCAACCAGCAATATCCTGTCTTGAAGCACACATTTCCAAGTAATGCAGTAAGCAAGATCATATCTCATTAGATCCTTTATGCCCTTCACCTTCATGCCAAATGTAGCAATTAACTGTACCCAATCCTTTTTTATTCAAGTCACATATAGTAAAATTGTATGTGGACAATTTGCTTTTATAATAAAAAGTAGAAACCTCACCTTTCGGGGTTGGTAAAGCAGCCTGAAGATCGAAGCATGCAACTCTGTAATTCTTAGACATTTTGGTTTTATCTTGTTCTTTCTCCATTCTAGCTATATTTTTCTCTTCGTGGTGTCTCATGTACTCGATTTCTATGTCTAGTCTTTCACCGTAATCTTTATTTTTGTATGATTCACAAAACTGGCATAAATCTTTTTTTGGCTTAAAAAATTCTATATTAAATTCATAATTAAATATTTGTCTATAAATTGAGAAAGTAACGAAGTCACGATTTTCTTTTTGACAATCTTGCTTGTAATTTCTGTATAGGTCCATCAGTGTTCGTCCTCCTTCTATGTAATTTTTAGAACTATCTGCACGCGTGTAGTGACTTTCAACTGTCGGAATACTAGAAATATGATTACGAGCACCGTCTTTTACATCTTGAGGTATTGTACTGTGTTTTTCATGTTTGCCTCTTCGATCTTCTGTAGTAAAGCCTTTCTCTGTCTTTTTAAGTACAGTTCTTATACATCGGTTTGTTATACCTAGAGTAGAAGTAAAAAATGTTTTGCAGACTCTTACTTTCTCTTGAGCCTTGTAAATAAAAAAGTATGGTTTAATTTGCGAGCTATTTGATTTTCACGTAGAACAGGATATCTATATTTAGGTTGAATCAGTTCCATAGAATTTGCAATGAATTGTCTTTGTCTGTTAAGGTCTTTCAAAGCCCAAAACGATTGAAAATATTCCTTCCGTTCATCTTCGGTTATTTTTAGTGTGCATTTACGTCTGCAAGAGTCAGTGCAGGGAAGCCCTATTGTCCTTGAAGGCACCAGTTTACCTTTCTTTAAAGTTTTATACTGTTGTCCAGAATTACGTAATTATTTTGCTCTATTTCTTTTCCACAGTGCAGGATTTGCCTTCCTTTTGCGACTTTTAGGCTTAATGTTTTCTTCCTGCGCAATTTCAGACACACTTGAAATACTTTCATCAGACTCAGAAATTCTGGATTCGATCCTATCAAAATTTTCATAATCAGGGTCGGCATCAGAGTCGTCAATCTCTGACTGACTCTCCGAACTTAAAGACACATCAGTTAGAATCGCAGGAGTTGGTATTAAATTAACTTCGGAGGTATGGGGCTCTAGAGACACATTGGTGGGTAAATCATGTAGAATGTCATATCGCGAAGGGCTATCTAATGGAGATAAAAAACTTCGCGACGTTTGTGCAAAACTGGCACAACTCAAAAGTGTCACTATTGCATAACATTAAGCGTACGGTAGCCGCGAGCTCATGCGGCCGACTAACGATGTGCCGGTGTTGCATGAAAGAGATGCAACGTTATTGTTTATTCACTAACGACACTTACGCCTCCAACTGGGTAGTTTATGAACTAACGAGTTAGGTCTTTAGTGCATAAAATAAAGTACCTAATTTAGAACAAAAATTCATTACTAACTCAAATTGCCACAAATTCGACTTGTGCCACTATTGTATTCAGTCAGCGATATGAAGGAGCAATGTTATGAGTAGGTTCAAAAAAAAGGTCCATTAAGTAAAAAAAGGGGTCTATTGATACACTTTTTTATTTGACCCTAAATAGGGTTTAAGATAAAAGTGTCCGAATCGACCCCGTTTCTTTCCTTATGAACATTACACTCAAGGCTTGTAAACTTTTGGCGAATGCCCTTGTATATCATAATAATTGCACATGAGACCAGAAAAATATAAATATAAAATTGCGCTTTTTACTAACTTAAATAGTTCTTCATGTTCTTCTCTTTCTTTTGTTCTTAATAATTAAACAGTCTTAATCAAATCTTCAGTCTTTCTTGTTACCTATTTATTCATTGTTCGTGTCTGATCTTATATTTAAGGATTCTAAATCATTCGTTACCGTATTTTGCGTTAATGAAAGGTCATCAATGGTAATAATAATTTCTTTTTCTATATCAATTAAAGCTTCTAATACTTTTGTACGAAATAATAATTTTTTAAAGCAACTCAATTTTTTCACAGTTGGTAATAATGACTTTAAAAAATTCAAGTCTTCGTCCATATTATCTGCAGTGTTATTCTTCACGCAATTTAACAACTCTAATTCGAAATCAGTTGGCGATTCGCACTTACGTTTCTTGGAAGATCGTGTTTCTTTGGTAACGCTGGAGCTGGTGCTAGGTACATTAATCAAATCTTCTTCAATAATCGTATTATTTTGTGAAGTTCTCGGTGACGCGTTTTGCTCTACTGACTGATTAAAATCGTCTGCCGATTCTTCTCCTTGAGTATTCGAGTTTGAATCTAAAAATGACAGCATGTCATAGTAAATGTATGTTTTATTTGCCCTGGAACCGGAACCTGATTTAAGTTTTTTTTTAGTAGACCTCACTCTTATATAAGTGTCTCTTGCAGTTTTCCATCTTTGCTGCAGCTTTTTCACTGAAACAATAACACAGGTATTTTATTTTATTACAGATATTTAGTTAGTGGACATACCTTCGTCGATATTCATCTGGCGTATCAAACAGGACTAACCACGGTCAGAAAAATAGTAACAGAAGTTTGTCAAATTATAATTGAAAGGTTAAAGGAAGAATGTATACCAAAATTTTCCCGTGCGCTATGGGTAGAGACTGAAAAAGGTTTTTTAACGCAAGCCCAGTTTCCTAACTGCATAGGTGCAATAGACGGAAAACATATACGCATTATAAGACCTCCACATAGTGGTTCCCTCTATTACAACTATAAGCATTACTATTCTATTGTACTGCTTGCAATGTGTAACGCCAACTATGAGTTTGCAGGGTAAAGAATCTGACTCCGCAATTTTCATACAAAGCCGATTGTACGAACAAATCAACAATGACTTAATAGATATTCCTCCTGCCAAAGCATTGCCCGTAATACACAATGATAAACCAACCAACACTGCTGCAACCGCAGCTTTGCCCTATATTATTGTAGGAGATGAAGCATTCGGGTTATCTAGCCATGTCATGCGGCCATATGCTCGAGCTCTCGATTTAAACTACAAAAAAAAAATATTCAATTATAGGTTAACGAGGGCGCGACGTTATATTGAGTGTACATTTGGTATCATGGCTAATAAATTTCGCATACTCCATCGTCCATTGAACGTTGGAAAAGACAAAGCAATTTGTTTTCTTAAAACAATTTGTATTTTGCATAATTTTATAAGATCAAGAAGTCAAATTAATGACTTTCATGATATTGTCATTATACCAGACCATATACGTTCAGTTCGGGGGTTAATTGGAAATACCCACAGAGATTCGTATACATTACGCGATAACTTCGCAGATTATTTCGTTGCAGACGGACAGCTGTCATGGCAAGATCGCAGTATTTATTGAAGATAGTTGGCTTTTTTATAATTTATGTACATTCAATAATTGATTTTTCACGGTTTGTTACCACACATTTTTTATTAACATAGCAGGCATATTTTAATAATATACCTAATGATTTTATTTGTTAAATTCATCGGATGTAACCAAATAACTTAGATTGTTGTAAACTAAAGTTGAGATGTGTCAAAGAAAAACCTACAAAACTACAAAACGCACGCTTATTTTACAAAGTTACTAGCCCATTTCTAAAACCAATATAATAAATATTTTAGTTGATAATTGTTTTATTTATTTACCTACCGATCCACTGTTTCTGCCCTAAAATGATTTTGAACCCTAAATACACCGATAGTGTGAAGTAGTGTGAAGCTCGCAGTCGTGAACATAGGTACTGGTTGTCTCGTGACGCGCAAAATGGCGGCGACCGCGTGGCCGAAAGAAAGAACTTTGGAATTTATCGAGCAATATAAAACCATACCAATACTATGGGACATTGTTCACACGAATTTCACAATGTTCAGAAATACGCAGTATCTCTGCACTAGTTTTGAATATAAGCATGATTTTATATTTACATAGGTAAATTATTGTAAATAAGTATTCCGAGTTTTAATTTTATAGTTGGATTAATTGTTGAAAACATTTAATTGACACAAATACAATTGAAATAACTAATTATATATAACTAATTGCATAGATTATTAAAAATAAAAATTTGGCGCAAAGAATAGTTTACCTAACCTACGTTATTATAAAATAAATAAAGAGTGTAGGTACTTACCTTGTATGTTTTTTTCTGCTTCACTCCAGTCATCAAAATTTTGAAACAGTACTGTACAAATGTCTAGCCATGCTTTTGATTTAGCGTCCCGGTCTTTAAATATTTCGCTAAATTGGTCCCATATGGCAGGACGACACTGAACTTCAACAATTACCCTTTCTGTATCAAAATTTGTCATTTTTTGTTAAGGGCCGGGCACGCGCGTGCGGTCGGTTCGAGATAGCGCTGTCAACTGAACAAGCACGCGCGTGCACCCGCTAGCGGGCTTCGCGCGTGGACCCGTCCAACGTGATGCGTGATCACGTCGCGTGCATGCGTGCCCCGTTGCACGGAAGTATCACGCGACGGGCGCCCGACGGGCTCACGAGCGTGTGCACGCGCATGGGCACGCGCGGGTCGGTTTTGTGTGGACACGCGAGAGGCACGCTTAACGCAGTTTATGCCCTTAAACTGCGTTAAGCGGGCGCCCGCGACGGGCAATCGTCGCGTGTCTACGCGCGTGGACACGCGGGTGGGCTCCGTGGCTACGCGACGGTCCCCGTCGCGGAGACCGATTTACGCAGTGTCGCTAGTTCAATTTTAACGGTGTGCTTGTATAGTCGTGTCGATGGAGAACTTAATATATTATTACGTAGCAAAACTACGACTAGCAAAAAAAAAAACGACAGCCAGTAAGCCCGTTTATTGAATCTAGGTTGTTGTGCGGGGAATTTGTTGTAAATTTCAGTAAATTAAGAGAAAATGATAACTCATTTTACAAATATTTTAAAGTTTCGGTACAGGTCTACGACGAATTATTTTCGAAACTGGAACCATATTTTAAGATCAAAAATTTAAAAGTAAAATCTGTATCAGTCATATCACCAATGGAAAGGCTTGCAATAACATTGCGGTAAGTAAATAATTATAATTTGTTCTTCATCATCTTTATTTTTGCTTAAGTATACTAATTAACATTATTTTTTTGCTCATTAATCACAATTATAATCACAGGTTTTTACTCGTACATTCTTACTGTTATTATTACCTACTAATTAGCATTATTTCTTTGCTCTTAAATCACTTTTATAATCACAGTTTTTGCATGTAGGTACATTATTTACTATTACTAATTAACATTATTGCAGCAGTCTAGGGCAGTCTTAATAATATTCTCGAAGTCTTCATCCTCATATAATTCTAATTAATCTTCTATTGTATTTGTGTTTTGAGTTTCTGTTCTGATATTAAGTGATCTTAAATCAATCGTGCTACTTGTATTTTGCGTTTCTGATAAACCCATAGTAATTGATGGTAAATCATCCAGAGTAAATACTGTTTCTTTTTCGATGTCAATCAAAGCTTCTAACACTTTGGTTCGAAATAATAATTTTTTAAATGTATTAAATTTATTGACTGTTGGAATTAAAGATTTAAAAAAATTCAAGTCTTCGTCATCAGCATCAATATTGTTTTGTTTTACACACTGTAACAATTCTTTTTCAAAAGGAGTTGGTGAAGATTGGCGTTTACGTTTTCGTGATGATTCTGGTTCTGTATTATTATTTGTACGTTCAAGATTTGAATTTCCGGAACTGGTGCTGGGTACTGAGATGTTATTATTTGCATTTGTAGATGAGTCTTGATCTTCACTCTGATTTTCTATAGATTCATCTGCTTCATTACTTGAGTTTGAATCTAAAAAGGTTAACATTTCAAAATAAATGTATTTCTTGCCTGGTTTAGCACCTGAACCTGATTTTTGTTTTTTTTTTACTTGCTTTCACTTTCATGTATGTGTCCCTTGCAGTTTTCCATCGTGATTGCACTTTTATGACTGAAACAATAAATAAAAATACAGGTACGTGACAAGCGGACATACTTTCGTGGACCTACATCTGGCGTATCAGGCAGGAATAACCACAATCAGAAAAATAGTGAAAGAAGTCTGTCAAATTATAAGTGAAAGATTGAAGGAAGACTGCATGCCATTGTTTTCCCTTGCGCGTTGGGAAGAGATAGCAGAAGGTTTTTTGACGCAAGCTAATTTTCCCAACTGTATTGGTGCAATAGACGGGAAACATATACGTATTATAAGACCTCCTCACAGCGGTTCACTTTACTACAATTATAAGCATTATTATTCTATTGTTCTACTTGCAATGTGTAACGCCAATTATGAGTTTACCTACATAAATGTGGGGGTACAGGGTAAAGAATCTGATTCTGCAATTTTCACCCAAAGCCGCTTATTCCAACAAATGAATGATAACTTATTGGATATACCTCCTGCTAAAGCGTTACCCGTGCTACACAACAATAAATCAAGCAACACTGCAGCAACCGTACCAATACCTTACGTTGTTGTAGGAGATGAAGCATTTGGGTTGTCTACCCATATCATGCGGCCATATGCTCGAGCTCTCAATTTGGACCATAAGAAAGAAATATTTAATTACAGATTAACAAGAGCGCGACGTTATATTGAATCAACTTTTGGTATCATGACTAATAAATTTCGTATACTTCATCGTCCTTTAAACGTTTCAAAAGAGAACGCCATTTGTTTTGTCAAAGCGATATGTATTCTGCATAATTTTATTAGATCTAAACAAGATGACAATTTTGTCAACGATGTTGTCATTACACCACGCCATATTCGGGACATCGACTATGGGTTTGGGAACACCCAAAGAGATGCGTATACAATACGCGATAAATTCGCTGATTATTTCGTCACAGATGGTAACAGCTGACGCTGAACATCGAGTCTGGTATCCACGACGGCAAGAGTAATTTACCCTTTTACCACCAACAAATTTCGCTACTTAATGAAAACTTTCCACAATATTACTATCTACATCATGTACAAGACTTCTGGAATGTCCTGCAATAGTATTGATGTAGTAACATATTTTCTGCCACAGGGCACTTGTTAAAAAATCTTGTGGTATGTTTTCTTCGAGATGGGAGCTGTTGCAAAAATAACTTTTACACTTTGTGTGATTGCTAAAAGCATGTAAATGTACAGTCTGGATGTCTTCAAATATTTTTTGTGCGCAGTAATCTATATCTTCCGATGAGTTATTATAGTTTTTGCTGCATTTTCGTATAGCTGACCTAATGGCCATAATGCGCTTTTTTGTTATGAATTTTCTGAACCTAATGGGATATTTTGTGTCAGTGATCAAGTTTTCCATTTTATTGCACAGGTTTCTTAAAAGGTAATTCCTACATTCTACTTTTTCAACAGTAAATTGAGGATAAGGTCTTGCTTCCAGTATTTTAGCGTACGTGCTAGAGTCGCCGTCGGAATTGAGGCGACCGTAAATTAATCCATACATTTCCACAGATGATTTGAAGCCTTCAACTATTATAGTTGATTCCATGGCGGTGGATGACCCTGTAAAATTTTTAAAGCACTGATGAATTCTTGGATTTTGATTTTTGCTTTGGTCTTGCGCGCATATACTGCAATATTTATTCTTGATGCCGAGGAACAAGATTTTTTTTTGTTTGTCTGCCAATTACGGCTGCAGCTCTTGTTTTTTTAGTTAATAAAAAATTTAGTCAACACAAAGTTTTTCCCGTATACTCTAGTTTACTTGTATATTTTTTTATAGTAAAAGCATTAAAGAATTCGTCTACAAACTTCATTTAACCGAGCGTATTTTTCAGGTTTGAGCGATGTAATCCCCTTAAATGGCCTCCCGTAGCAGAACAACCCTATAAGGTTGATGTTACTTAACAGGATAATGGGATGGTCGAAAATAACTTTAAGGCCCCCAGGCAGGGCTTACAAACTAGGTTCAATTAAATGAACGTCATTAAGGGCACCCCCTGTGGGGTTCGGGCCTAGTGCGTTATTGAGGGGGGGCAGCAAGGGTCAGGCTGGGTCGAATTATTATTAAGGGAATTTAAAGCTACTTGCTCAGCTTCGCGGGCTGGCTTGTCGAGCAAGGGTAGGAGGCGAGTGTCCGGCGAGTTTTTATAGTCCCGTACAGACGCCTCGACTGAGCAATGACGTGATGTAGACTTAGTGATGTCACTTTAATAAACCGTAACTAGTATTAGTGTTGTGCGTTTTAGTTGATTTTTAGGAAAAAAAAATCGGCGCTCTCAATAACAAATAAAACAGTTAACATTTTTACAATATCATTGCATTATTTGTTTTTTTTTTCAAATTCTTTTGGTTGATGATGGAGAGGGATGTATTTCAGAAAATATTTCTGTAGCGCTGACCATTGTTCCACAATGCGCTCAGCCGCTGGACCAACTATTAACCATCTTGAAGGAACATGTTTGATAAAGTGGTGGGTTGGGATTCCGACTTTGTTTTGTATTTCGGTATATTTCTCAAAACTCCTCCAGATTTTTCTATGGCGGCAACCATCGACCTTCGACGGCAGCCGTCGTCTGCTCTCTTAGTATAGGAGTCAGTTGTAAAATGGATTCCGAAGAAGAAACACTGTTACTGCTTTTACTTCGTCGACGCCGACGGAAACGAAAAATAAAAACACGTTCAAGAAATATTAATCAATAGAAATCAAGATGGGCATTTTTTTACTCTCTATCCACAGTTACGAAGAAAAGAGCAAAAGTTATTCAATTAATTTCGAATGTCCATTGCTTCTTTTGATAAGCTAACGGCCTTTTTAACAAGTTCAATTTTTCGCCAAGATATCATAATGCGGAACAGCATTTCAGCTGAGCAAAGGCTCGCAATGACATTGAGGTAAGTAATTTCTTTTTAATATAATAAAAACTTATAAGTAAATTATATTATTCCTTTAATGAGATCAGCATAATTTGGCACCATTTTCTATTTATTACACAAAGCTTACAAGTTCAAATTAAAAGAAATTCACCTACTACCTATAGGAACAATAATAATTATTAGTTACTTATATTTTAATAAAAATAGTTAAAAACGTAATCCAAAATGTAGTGTAATGTAATTGTAGAAAACCAAGCAATGTTTTCTAACACATATTTTTACTGACATAATATTATTATTTTTTCAAACATAAAAGAAATTTAAAATAAAAGGAAAGGAAAAGCCTCCATGGGTGGGACTTGAACCCATGACCCTCGAGTTAGGCACGGGTGTACGGGTGTCCCATTGCTGTGCCAACTGAACCCCGGTAGCTCTGTTGGCTTACCTAACCGTGATAGGTCGTGGTTTCAAGTCCCACGCGAGGAGATTTTTACCTTCCCTTTTCACTTGAAAAACGTTTTTAGAATAAATATTCGTAAACAATAAATAATATCAAAACAATCAAGTATACCCTAAATCTAAAGCAGTCACCATCTGAATCATTCATTAAAAAAAATATATTCTGATCCGTTATGATTGTATTTGCATCAGAATCCTGAGACGATAAGCTATCATTAGATGCGAGTTGACTTTCCTGTCTTACAGGATTTCTTTCAGAGGAGGTTGTGTATCCCATGTATGTGTAAGAAGATTGACTCGTTGAAGGCGTCGAAATTGACCTGTAGTTTTGCATTACCCTGTAATTCTTAATAACTTGGATAATTTCACCTTTGGCGTCCTATTTCCAATTGTCTGGTATTTTTTTGAAATCACTTAGCAGCGACAACAGAAATAACTTGTCTTCATCAGGAGGTTTCGATCAAAACACCATCGCTGTCAGTTTGGCGCTTTAGTGGATCGATTTGTCTGCTGAGAACGTTTCAAAGTTTGAAACGTTCTGACCTCTATCTTCAGTCACATCTTTCAGAAATAGTAATTGGTCATAGTACGTGTATTGGTTTGGTGTGAACGCTACAGATCCGCTTTTTTTCTTTAAGTTCCTGCAATATCTAGTGAACTCATCTCTCAATGTTTTCCCTTTTGTCTGAACATCTACTCCTGGAAAAAGAAAACAATACTTAATTACACTTTTTTTATTACCAGATATTTAGCAACTGGTTGTTCATTTGAGGGGTGCCAAACCATAACGTTATAAGTGCCAAAAAAATAAGTTTTCAGTAGACATAAAAATGTTTTAATTGTTAAATAAAAACGAATTAATTATTACAATTTTTATTAATGAACTGGCATTCAATACACGTAATTACCATATGTATTTGTAATCTTCCGAAACACAGAAATAAGTATTTTTTATTTTTTGAAAAATTGAATACTACAAAACGTTCTAAGTACCATTATTTATGCAAGTCATAATGTTGTAAGCGTATTTTACTTGCACTTACTAAACTTAACTTAAACTTTTTAGATTACTTATTTAATAAGGTTTTCATAAAACATTTTTTCTCCTGCTAAATACGGCAACATGGCACTAATGTCTTTCTTTTTCTCGGCAGATAAAGGCACTGGTGTTTAACTTTTTAGGTGCGCTTCGTGTAATACCCTGTAGTCTTTTACATCCGTCATATACGAGTAAGTGTGTCAGACATACAAGATTTGGACCAGTTTACTATTAGGTAGCATTTAGAACTTGGATTTAGTAGATTTAACAATTAATTAATTTACTAAAAGGTATTGTCACAGTATTATTTAATAGATACTTACTGGTTTTTATAAGTTGATAGATACGAAGGAACTCAATCTAAAGGAGGAATGAAAGGAAATAAATAAAAAATAACAACAAATTGTTGTTCACATTTATTAATTTATTTTATACCCGTACAATCAGTTATTCATCTTCGTATACAATTAAAATGGAAGGTGCAGGGGGTGTAATATTTTCTTGGTACCTAGCCCAACTCAAGTACCATATAATGGACATTGTATGTGCACAACAACCAACTGTACGCCTTCCCACGATACAATTACAATAATGTTGTATTATTGTTTGCCTTCCAGCTAGAGAACTGTCGACCAATATGTAAACAAAATATGTTTTTTCTGCTTATGTGTCGAGAGTGTATTTTTCCTCTTAGCAACCAAGCACTGCTTGACGTCGACAGCTCTCTTAGAAGGTCGTTATCAACCTCCCTCCACACTTCTATTACATAGGAGCCATCTGCCCTTACATGTTCCCCATAATAGGAACGAGCTTGTCTGATTTGATATGTTCCATGGGAAACTAATACTAATTCACTATATGTAAGCCGGGGAAAATCTATCAAAACATTACTGTCTATTGGTGTTGGTCTAAATTCGGATCTTCTTCTATTTAAATTGTTTCTCACAACATAATTACCTAAACTATTCTCTAAGTACATATTTTGGTTAATAATTTGAAGAATTTCCCCGGCATCGTCCCGGTCGGTTATAACAGGATGAAACGAGATAAGAGAGGCAGCCACTTCAAAGTCTTGCATTAAATGTCCAGATGCTACATTAAAATATTCTTGCCTAAAGATTTTAAAATCACGTTTGAATCGACCATTTACTACTTCAACAACCCAACGGCATATGGTGACTGCCCTCGATTTGTTTGCTTCTATTGTCGACAATTGTGTTTCACCCTGTTGTAACGAAGCAGGTACATACGTCCTATAACTACAAGTATTCAGTAAGGGCAAGGCATCCCGGAATCCCCTATCCAGTACAAATGCGTCACCGGCCTGAAAATATTCTCGCATTGCAGAACCATCTTTAAATTCTTCTTTCATTATATCAGCATCTGACTTTGTAGCTGGATAAGGGCCCAAAACACCTATGATATATATGTCAGTACTTCGTAAGTTCCTATATTTATGTAGACTATAGGTGTCTTTTTGGTACATGTAGTTTGAGCTTTTTTGAACGTATATATAAGTTCCATCAAAAATTGCTACCGGTGTAGTTTCATTATTGTTATTAGCAAACAAACCTCTTGGGATCAGTAGAGTTCTATTTATAATTTGTTGCCTGTTTATGTTATTTAGGCCTAAATGATGTGGCATATAATTATCAGCCATAATATTTCTTTCTTTCGTCATTAACCGTTCTAATGTTGACCGAGGCATTTGGAGTAAAGTAGCCAATCTGTCATCAGACTCTCCAGTGCGCAGTTTCATAAGATAAGCTGCTAGGGCTGTAACACCTCTTGAGATCTGTACCAATGTTGGTACTTCTAATAATATTTGGTGAAATTGGTCTTTAGAAAATCCAATCCAAAAATAAAAAATATGATCCTCTATAGAGTCTATATCCTCAAAGTTCAAAACAGTAGAACTAGGGGTTTTTAAAGCCAACATGTCTTGAATATGGCGTGCCAAGAAACTGTTTGTGAAATTATTAGTAGCTCCTATCAAAACTTCCCACGAGTCTACACCATATACTCGTAAATGGTAATCACACAATCGATTATTTGGAGGAATATACAAATTGTGCCTGTTTAGGAGGGTTTTCCTTAAAGACTCTAAAATTCTGTGTCTTTCACTCCTACGACATCCTTCAATAAAACATTTCCTCTCCGTTTCAATAGCCCGAATGTAATCGGTTAAAATAATGCTTGCCTCATTTGAAGGACTCTGGGTGACTTGCTGGGTTGGTGGGTTCTCAGGTACAGAATCTGGTATTTCTGCCGTTGACTGAGATGATGCTTCAAGTACTGACCGGTCAGAAACCAACACATCGGAACCTGATGCTGATGTTGATGGTTCTGAAGTGAAATGCCGAGCTGCTCTGTCTGCCCTCACCCAGCAAGAGTGGCATATTTCACTTAGAGCTCCAATCTATGAAATAAAAATGTTACAGAATTAATATACAGAAGTATTTGTTTCTTATTTGGTAAATTATTTTCTATTTTTTAATTAACTATCATAGTTAAAACCAGTAACAATAATTATATTACAACAGTTATAATGTATATGTGAATACTTACAGTCCTGGGTAGGACCCACTTCCGTATGACATTATATATTCCTTGTTCCCATACAGAACTAGTCCGAAACCGATGGGATCGTGCATTCCGTAATAGAGAACGCCCACAATACAGGCATACACGATTATGTGCACATTGAGCAGGCCTCTTTTCACAAGGTATATGTAGCAGTAAAGAATCAACAGCCAAATCTCAACAAGCTTGGCATAGATGATGATCACTTTCTATCTAAAATAAGATGAAATTGTAGTAAATAAAATAAGTAGTTTGTATGTGTTGATACTTCGACAACATACATATTTAATTATGTTGCGAAGCAAATGGGGGTAAGAAGTAATGTGGGTAGACTTACTGTTCGGGGAGAAACCCATTCACGTATAATAGACAAGATAGATTCTTCATTTAAAGGACTCCTTCCTGTTATATTACAACGGGACGTTGCAATGCCGCAATGAATGCAGTTGTCCATCACGAAAGGCAATATCGAGGTCGAAACAACAAGCAGTGGTCAATCGAAGTAGCAGGTACTAAGTTCGTGTTCGCGCCGAAGTAGTCCGTGAAAGCTAGATTCGTCAAATGCCGTGAAACAGTCCAAGTCGTCAGAAAAATCACCGAAAACGCGAATATCGCAAAAGGATACATTCACCGCGCGTAACAACAAGAGCGAATGACAACAAACAATAAGTCATAGATTGACGTATTTATTTGACACTGACATTTGGTTTTGAGTTTGACTTAGCGCCTTTTGAGCTATATCCTGTCAGAATGACTGATTTCAATTGGAGAAAATATATTATTTCAAAAAATGTTTTTTTCATTTATCCTCTGTAATTTATATATGTTTTTCGTTATTTTGGTTTATCAAAACATAAGGATTTTTTCCCAATAGTTTTTATTCCTGTAACAAGCAGGGCCCAAACTGGTATCATATGATACCAGTTTCATCAACATTGAACATTTTATCTGGTTGAAAGTTGTGTTTATTTTGTAGTGTTAACAAATTGTCTTAAAATAATCGCACTTTTGAGGTATTAAATGAATTAATGCGATTTAGTGAAGTACGAGTAGCCTCAGGTTTTCTTAAAGAAATTCTAGGATGCCTCTGCATAAAACCTCTGTACCAATCTTTTCCTGCCATTTTCTTTGTTCGGTTAAAAGAGTGAAGATTATTTCGCTCTGCAAATTCAAATGCAATTTTACGAACCATGTGTATTGTTAATCCGTAAAACAATATGCTACAATTGATTATATGATTTTCTAATTCCAATTCTTGAGCGTAAGAGAAAACAGATTTGATACCACACCTCGGTTGTTTTATGACTGTCTTTTTCATATGATCAAATATTGTAGTTTTAGGTACCGAATACAAAGTAGACGCTTTGCCTAAGCTTAACTTATTCTTAAAATCATCAATGGCTCTTTTAAGATCTTCAATGTTATATTTCGTTTCCGTTTTCCTTTTGTAATTCCGCGGCATCTAAAACAAATAAGACATAAAATGGAGAATGTCCCCTAATTTTAATTAAAAAGAAACAACACTAACTTAGCAAGTGAAAGAACCGATTTTTTATTCTAGGTTGGGGCAATGCCGAACATTCGTAATTGACCCGCTCAATTCGTTCGCCAATGCCCTCTAAGGTAGTAAAACAAAAAATATTTTATAATATTAGGTTATATTTGCCTGGCCGCGTGTAATTAGTCGTAATAGAATCTTCAATTACCAATTATTTATGCATATAAATGTCATGTTAGAACTATTATTACTTAATGAGTTACACCGTGATTCATTTATATAAAAATTGTAACGAAAATAAGTAAATATTTGAATTAATTTTACCTTGAATGTTATGTGCATCAGTCACGTTCCGCTGATCGCTTGGCACTAGTAATGGCGTGATTTTTAAGATGGCGATGAGTAAAATAATGTTATCTCTTTCTAACATAGTGTAATAGCTGCGTTCGCGATTACCCAGCGTTCGTGTTTCCCCGGCCTTCCCCTAACTTTTAAAATATGAGTAGGATAGGATTTAGTATTAGTAGGATAGGATAGTAGGATATCTGAATAAATAAACAACAATATAATAATTTTAATTTATTCACTTCCATAATCAAAATCTGAATTAAGCATTTCCATTTCAAAAGATTCATCTGACTCACTTGAATCACTATCTCCAACATTAATTATAAAACTTTCCAAATTTTCTTCAGTTATTCGATCCCTTTCTTTATATTTATTTTCAATGTGAATTACATGGTCAGTCATTTTATTCCATTCATGTGGAGTTATATTTTCAAACGACTCTTGAATCAGTTTCTCGAACTGCTCAGATGGCAGGGCAATATTCTTACTTGCCACTTTCCGTTTACCTTAACTCCATATTAGTTCAATGGCATTTAGATCTTACTTCATGCCCATTCTGCTTCAGAATTTCATTCGGTAATATTATTACACAAATAAATAATCAATTATTCGAAAAACAAGCTGAAAATACAGAAAGAAGAGCAAACGCATAGCTTCCGTTGAGAATGGTCGGCATGATGCAATCATATCAAACCAAACGAAATATATATTATAAAGTATACCTATAAGTATACTAATTCTTTATTGGTTTGGGAAATTAATAACAAATGAAAACACACTATTTAAAATAAGTTTTATTAATAATTGTGATACAGTTTGAAACAACTAACAATGCAAAATCCAGGCTGCTCATCACAGTCGGGGCAGTGACTTTCTCTTTCTAGTACAAGGTTGTATTACATGAATTTTAGTAGAAGTGTTAGACGTAGTTAATATATTGACATCGGGGAGTAAACTCTGGGTCAGTGACAATCGAAAATCATATAAAGGCTTCCTAGTGCCCGATAGAAGATTGTACATATTAAAAGAATTATACAGCATTTGTTGTAGCATATGAATGCTTAATTTCTTGTACCATATCAAAGTCTTACGCTCGCAGCTGTAATAAGCTAACACGTATAACGGCGTGTTGTAGTTGGCACCATTTGTGCATCGTATTCTGATGAAATTAAGAGAACATCACGAGTGTCTCGCCATTTCATTACGCAGATACTTTTTTTATTATATTGTGCGATAAACTCACCCTTTTTGAGCTTTTTTGCAACCACCCTGGGGTTATCCATTCGATTTTGCCTTAGAGCGCCAGTGCAGTTTTTTGTGACAAAAGCTTTTCGGTTAATTCAACAGAGTTTTAGAAATTATCTATAAAACGGAATAACCTTTATTAACATAACCTTGCAATAAATTCATAACTACTTTTGAAGCATGGTTGGTACCACTGATGGTTATATCACCCGCACCAGCATATACGATTAATTTCAGAACAATACCTTAAGGGGCCTTTTACAGTCCACTAGCGCCGCCAATCGAAAAAATGTCATAACTCGTAAATAGAATCAAAAATACAAAATGTGGTCTATTATTACTTTAGAAAAGGCAATAACGTAATTTTATAACACATTGTCAACACTTGAAATATTGCTGTTTAGCTAAATCGTGCATTTGTAACAAAAACGGCCGTTTATGTTTTGAACCAGCATCATTTTCATGTTGCTGTTCAAAGCAAACTTCATTGTTGAAATGAATTATACTTCGGGTCTCAACCGAAGACGATTACAAATTTAAAGGTGCTGTCTTTGCCACACTTTTAGATACACATAGCTAAAAAATAAAAGAAAAACAAACGCATGACGTAGTATCCAAGAAAAACAAACGCATGACGTAGTATCCTATCTCGCTCCCACCACTAGCACGAGGCGCTGTCGTTCTCGCTCTTTATTCATTACGTGTTTTCGTGTTGTCGGAGTCACAGGTAACTTCGGTGCCCACCGATGCAGAGAAAAATGAAGAGGTACTTGACCCTGAAATTTTAATGATGCTAGGTAAAGATCCGTCTACCCAGAAAGAACATTTTTGGAGGATTTGCATAAAGAAATCAAATTGGAATTGATGAAACATTACTTACCGACAGAAAACTTTAGTAGTATGAATCCTCCAAAACTTAACCTTGAAATTCAAGCGGCTTTGACAGCCATTAATATTAAAAAAGACTTATCTAGCCAATACAAGCAGAATGAAATATCTAGCTGTTTGTCAGCTATAGGTAAAGTACTAAATTGGGCTTTATCCGTTTCTAAAGACACGCTACCACAAGCACAAAAAATTATAAAACCACTAAGTGACGCTGGACGACTCCTGTGCGACAGTCACTATAGAGAGTCACAGTCAAGACGATATGCTGTTATTAACAATCTGAATAAGGAGACTCGGGAAATAGTGAAAAACACAAAGATCGATCAATGTTTATTCGGTACCAACCTTTCTGAACACCACAAATCAGCAAAAGCAATATCAAAGTCTAGTCTAGAGATGAAGACTGCTCAGCGCGCTCCGTATAAACCTCCAACACCACAATATCCAAGAGGGGCTTTAAACGCAAGGGTGGTTCCGCGAGCAGCAGCCGGCCAGTCGCGTCGGAACCCCACTCTACGGAGGCCAGCTGCAGCCCCGCGGGATCGCCGCCCAGACCCATACTACCAGCACACAGTGTTTTATTTTATCTCAAAATGACCACCTCCCTGATTATTAGTGAATCAGATAGAGCTTTTTATTCTAATTGCGAGAGTAAAACTCCCACGAATCCAAGTTAACTAGTTTAAGAGATATCCGGGGGTAAAACTTTTTACCCATATTTTGAAAAAATAATTAAAAAAAATATTTCGTCTAAACTTTTACAGTTGCTTTATTTTTTTAACTATATTTTAAAAGTTCTTATTTTTAACTATGTTACGAGTCCTTTATCGCTGCTCTAGACCTTGTAGGAACCGAGAAATCAGCGATTTTGTGATTTTCGTTTTTGATTTTTTTCACCCATTTTCCTCAATATTAGAAGTTGCAATTTGCTTTAAAAACTAGGAAATAAGGTAGACTACCAACACAAAAAAAACAACAATTAATTCCGTGGAATGTCGGAAATATTAAGATTTACCCGAACTTACCCGAATCCGGGTAAGTTCGGGGTAACTTTTTAAAGACACATGTAAACTTCTCAATATAACTACATTAAATTCAACTGCATACCATCACGAAACAATAGGTTCTCTGGAAAACACTCATAAATCTTTGGGTAATTTCCTAAGAATACAAACGAACAACCATCCGAGTACATGGAGTACGTGGGTACCCTTTTGGTGTTTTGCCTATAACACTTCAGTACACACCGTTACTAAATTCACACCTTTTGAACTCGTATTTGGAAAGAAATGTCATTTACCAACAAATTTAACCCAAAATACAATAGATCCACTTTATAACTACGATAATTATCCCTTAGAATTAAAATACAGGTTACAAACAACTCAAAAAGAAGCATATGATAATTTATTGCAAAGTAAGTCATTAAGAAAACAAAGGCATGATCTAAAGTGTAATCCTATAACGTATAAACAAAATGACTTGGTACTAGTTAAAAACGAGACTGGAAATAAGCTTCAGAGTATTTATAACGGGCCATATTCAGTGATAAGAGATGTTTCGCCAAATGTTGAAATATTGAAAAATAATGGAAAAACTGACTTAGTACATAAGAATAGAACTAAGATGTATTATTCATAATATTTTACTCTTATATTTACCAGTAATCTTTTATTTTAATATTTGTATAAGAAACAAACATTGTTAGGCCTCTTTTCCATTACACGGTTGTTCAAACGTACGATGTGTAAGCTTGTACATGATACGGCAAAATCACCGCGCGAGACATTGGTAAGTACTGGCTAGTAGCGCTTTTTACTCGGGCTGTGTAGGACGTGCTGCGTCATGAATTTTCTTACGAAAAAAAAGATTATAGTTGCTTATTACATATATAGGAAAAAGAAAATAGAAAAAAAAGGGAAGTAAGGTTTTGGATACATCCGATTTTAGAAAAAAGGGAGGAATATGGCGCGTTTCATACACTTGTCAAGAATCAATTGAGAGAAGATGAAGACAAGTTTTACAATTATTTAAGAAGGCAGAAAACTACATTCGACAACTTGCTCCAAAAATTATCCCAGGAACTAAAACATCAAGATACTTTTATGCGAGAGAGTATATCGCCCGCAGAAAGATTGGCTGTAACTCTGAGGTAAGTAGGTACAAAATTAAATGACATATTTTAGTTTAAAATTGTTTATTGCACACAAACAAAATTATTACATGTAATTGAATTTTAATAATTATTAATTTAAGAACAAGTAAATCAAAAAATACACTACGCTGAAAATGCTACTCAAGTGCGGTACTAAAATCGAATTCGTCTTCAATAGAAACTTGAGAATCTGCCGAGATACTTTCCGCATTTACACTATGTACAGATAATTGTGATTCGGGTCGGTAGTGGATTGGCTCTAAACCAGAACCGTGTCCAAAATCATGAGAAGACGTCTGTGGACGACTTATTCCATAGCCCGATCTAGCAGCTGTAGAATATCCATATGTTGACGATTGCGCATTTGAGGATGCTGTACCACTTAAATATCCTTGATGGCCTTGATCCCATTGGTTTCTTGATGTAGGTATATACTGAGTACACTGTCTTTGTTGAATATTTTTAATTATTGAAATTACTTGAAACTGAAAGTCTATCATATTTTCATCACTGAACTTGTCAACTGTATCAGCGATTCCCATAAAAAAGTTCATACTACGGCTTTTCTTTTTCTCATCTCGTTCTGCTGAATCCATAAACTTCATAAACCTAATGTCAACTTCACTTAGTTCATTTTTTCTTTTTTTTTTTTAGCCCTTTGCGTCTCACTCCGTTCAGTGTATCCCGAGCTTGATTGATTCGGGACTGCACTATCAAAATTTTCATTACTGAGGCTAGAATCATGAACATGTTCAGTCATGTTAGAATCGGTCTTGCGATGCTCAACATTTTTTTTTAGGAACATCATTTCATCATAGAACATATATTTTCTTATTTTTTTTGCTGAAGAACCAGACTTACATTCATTAATTTTTTTGTCATATTTTATCCAGCTATCTTTCATATTGGTCCACTTCTTCATCACCATTTGCCCTGAAAATAAATAAATAATAATTATTAAATTCAAAATTTATAAAAACCCCCGACCTAAACTGAATCGACCCCGACCTAAAATGGGGTTTTAGTATTTGAACCTGAACCGTTTTGTTTTATATTTCAGGTATCTAGCAACAGGAGATACCTTTACTGACCTATACTACAGCTATAGAATTGGAATAAAAACCATAAGTTGCATCGTACGTGAAGTATGCCACTACATTTGGTTAGAACTGTATAAAGAATATATGAAAATGCCATCTAAAGAAGACTGGCTACACATTGCAAGCAAATTTCAAGAATCTTCCAACTTCCCGCTGTGCTTAGGAGCGGTCGATGGAAAACACATCAGACTTATTAAGCCAATTGATAGTGGCTCGATGTTTTTAAATTACAAACATTTTTTTTCTATAGTTTTGATGGCAGTAGTAGATAGCGATTACAACTTTATATTTGTTGACGTTGGCGCCTACGGAAAGGAGTGTGATTCCAGTGTGTTTAAAGAGACCCCATTTTGGAAAAATTTAACAAACTACGGATTAAATCTACCCGATGCAACACGTTTGCCTGGAATTGACTACGATTTGCCATATGTGTTCGTTGCGGACGAAGCCTTTGCTTTGCATTATCACTTGCTTCGTCCATTTGGTGGTCATCAGCTTGATCAATTAAAACGTACATTTAACTACAGACTCACCAGAGCGCGAAGATTTGTTGAATGTGCGTTTGGCATTTTATCCAATAAATGGCGAATTTTTCACCGGCCAATGAATGTGTCCATCGATTTGGCAGTTGATATTGTGAAAACATGTTGTGTTTTGCAAAATTTTATACATAAGCAGGAAAACTTTCAGTTTCACAATGCGAGTGAAAATGAGTCCACCCTTGATTCAGAATCGGAACTAATCCAGTTACCTATCACGAATGCAGTTCGCGGAAGTTTGGCGGCTAATGAAGTTCGCAACAGATTTGCACAATATTTTGTATCTAACGAAGGTCGCCTCTCCTATCAAAACAACTATGCATAAGTAAAAAGTTAATAATTAAATATCTGTAACTTACCAAACTTGTTTTTCTCATCACCACTTAAATCTTCAAATGTGGGCTGGAAATGAATAAATATTTCTTTCCAGGAATCATATTTAAGCCGCTTATTTTTATAATCGTCGATGGTCTTATCCCATATTACAGGCCTTTCTTGAATCAACGTAATTAATAATTCTTGATTTATGTTCATTTTATAATAAAATCGCGAAACAGCGTATATAAGCGGTCACGAATCCGTGCGTACGTCCGGCACCGTCGACACACCCCGATAGACTGCCATACAACACTGGTGAAAATCACGCCGTGCGTAGACGCGGCGCGCCGAGGGGAAGTCACGGCGCACGCGGCCGCGGCGCCGTGCCTTGGCGCCACCGTGCATGTCGACAAGCTCATATAGTGATCCATACCACACTGACGACCGTGCCTACACGCGGCGAATTAACCGTAGATTTTCACGGCGAGAAACCGTGTAATGGAAAAGAGGCCTTAAACTGTTTGAATGATAATTATGTTCATATTAGCAAAATAAAATAAAACCAATATTTTATTTTATTTTTTTCCTTTCGGGGAAGGTGTAGTGTATCTCTGTTACGCATATATTTAAGACGAATATTATTAATAAACATTCAGTAATCATCCAGCAGTCAGAGCGTTTTATTCTCTCCAATACCCATCCTTACATGGTTAACCCGCATTTTTTTTTAAACGTAATTTTTATATTTTTTACTTTATAAATGTAGTATAATTCTTTTGGCGTAATAAAAATAATTGTGCTTAAGCATCATCTACGTTAAATAAACTATCTTCGTTGTAAATAAGTGTTGTGAATTCATTTTCTTCACTCTCGGTACATGCAGTTTCTTCTTCGACATCACTGTTATCTTCATCTAAACGTTGAGAATTGTCCGGTTGTAACATTTCTACAACAGCTTCTGGCAGTGGCAATCTCCTTCGGTTACTTAGGCGTTGTTTTAGCCGTATCGCTGAAATGATAGGGTCGGATGACTCAAGCGCCCTATGGAATAAGTCCATCATAGTGTGAATCCTAGAATCTTTCCGGCTGTGATGTTACCTATCCTGACGCCAAAATTTATTCCTCGACTCTCCAGCCTATTCAGAGAGTAGTCTTATGGGTAGCGCTGAATTCTCTATAATTTTTTCTCCGTGAATTAAGATTTTATGTATAGTAGTAGTCATAGGGTGCCAGCTGTATTTCTCTACATACTTATAAGCCACATTTTTTTGCGTCTATTGGTAATCCCGAATTGATGGCTATTAAAATTACATTTAGGTCATCGACGAGCCATTTTTCAATACCAAGTATATTAGCAAACGTTTGGCGGCTTTGTTCACTTTTGAAAACTCGCCGAGCCGTATTGCCGTCATTTTTGGTGCCTGAATTAGGTTTAACAATATCTACCAATAGACTCATACTTTCCTTAATTTGGTTTTGTATTTCTCTTTTTGTTTCTGCAATAATTTGTCCCAGATCAGAATTTTTCGTTACTCGCCACTGTCTGACTCTTGGGTCATTTTTATATCCCAAGTGCAACAAGAATTCCAGGCATCTTATATACGCATGTAAAGGACTCATGCCGTTTTTCAGTGCCGCTTCATCTGTAATTGGTATTGAAAAAGCAAGGTCTAGTTTATTGAAATTCGTGGAGGTCAGTTTGCAAATAATAAAAACCTTTCCATAAACTCAGAGTTCAATTACAGTTTGTGATGACAATAAATCCTTTTGATGTAAGTGTTGTAATAGGAGTCAAACGCCTTATTTGTTCCTCTACATATTCTTTTTCTGACAGTATTCTTTCTTGTGTCTCCTTTCTATATTGGATGTGAAGAGGCCTACAGGAACGAAATGACTGTGGGGCTGGATTTAACCATATTAAACTGTTTTTGCCTTCGCATTCTTGAATTTTCAATGGTACCAAAGTTGTAGCAATTATTGACTTACTGACGTCAAAATCGGGGTCACCAGAATGTTCTCTAAATTCCTGTCTGTATACAGATTGCCCAGTACTTCCATCAAATCCCCAAGAAACATAAAAAGTACAGCCAATTTGTTGATATTCTCCTTTTCCATGTAATGATTTACAGATTCATCATTTAAATCTAAGATACGCTGGAGTGTGCGGGCCAGTAAACCATGCAGGGTAACAGAAGCTTCGATTTCTGAAATAGATATTTCTTCTGAAGGGTAGCATGATTGTCTGGCTTGCGCTACTTGATGATAAGGTGGATATAGATTAAATACTCTTTTCTTGGAGTCTTGCTGTAAAAATTTGTAAGTTTCGACGCTTAATCTTCTGTCAATCATTATTCCAAGAGTTTCTTCTGGAGTATAAGGATGAGTTTCTTGATTTATCATAGTTAGTATTTTAGTTGGTTTGTCCGGAGTTTCATACACTTATTAATAATTATCTCCAAATCACGTAAACTTTTTTTACTTAATTTTTCGTCTCCAACAGTAATTGTTTTAGTAAACGTTTTTGTCAATTTTTCAGATGGTTCATCTTCCAGTTTCGCTTGAAGTCTTTTTATGGCTCTTTGTTTTTGACGTGGATTAAGTTCCACGAATCTTTTTTTGCTGTTATCTTCTGTATAGGTCTGAGAGTAGTAGTAAATGATGTATCTACATGTTGTTCCTCAAGGTCATTAGCATTCACTGTAGGTGTTATATGCTGTTCTTCCTCAATATGCAACGCACTCTGAGTAAAATTTTGAGTAAAAATATCAACACGGGAGCGAACTAAGTCTTGAGGAATATCATCTATAAATGATTTGTTCTGTTACGTTGTTTTTTTGTACCTGGCTGTTTACCTGACAACATATAGGGAGTCCATTACGGAGTTTCTTTGGTTATCACTTTTTCACAACGATTCACTTTTCTAATAAACTTTTTAAACAGTTTCACAATATTAATTAAATCAAAACAAAATTTACTTGTTTACTTTTCATTTGACCTTACGTCAAACGTCAATTATGACAGTTCAAGGCGCCATCTGGCGCTCGCCGATTAACGATTATAAAATAAGCGTACTTGGGTGTTTGTCATAAATCCTTTTGTCAGTTGTGGTATGATTTTTAGACCTTTCAATATAATAAATGGGGGGATGTAACATCCTGTCGCATCTATGCACGCCAATAATGTGGTTGTCGTACCCTTTTCTGCGTATGTTCTGTTGTAAACATATTTTTTTCCAATGCTTGTCACAATTTTGTTGGGTTTGTTGACAAACATCAGACCAGTCTCATCGCAGTTCCATATTCTTTCGGGTGGAATATCATGTTCATTTAACTGTTTTTCTAATTTTTCATAAAAATCTCCTAAAATAACAGGGGTTTGAACAAATCGATCTACCTGCTGAAAGATTTTCCGGTGTTCGCAAAGACAACCCGTAGCGTTCTTTATACTTCACCCTCCAATTCCAACCTGCAGATCCCTTTTTGTCATTGAATGTGCAGCAAATGTTCGCAGCTTTTGCTAAAGATAATGCTATTTGCTTTATTTTGGTAACTCTAAGACCAAAACCACGTTCTTGCATCTCAATAATATAGGCCAGTAACTTTTGTTCTATTTCAACAGGTAACGCAAACGGCCTTCCTATTTGGACATTACGATCTGTGCATCTTGATTACCCTCTCGGAGAGTTTTGTACTTTGTCGCATTCTCTTTTAATGTCGACCATGGAATCTTAAACTCCTTCGAAGCTCTGTAAACTGTCATTGTTGAACTCAAAACATTTTCAACAGCGGTTTTGAGATCAGTCTCCGAGTATTTTCTGTTCTTCTTGTTGGGGTCATCCATGATATATCTGAAAGTAAACAAGCAAATTAAAATAATAAATACGTACCTACCTGCTTAGATTTTAGCGTCTGCCCAAATTTGAGCTCATATTAATAAAAAAAAAGCTGCGAAATTTGGTAAATTACTCACGCAATTACGTGACAAGTCCAAAAAAAGTGTCACCCAATTCCGTATAAATATTTGCACATAACTACTATAATTCTGTGATAGCACAGAAACCACTCAACCGCTAAAACGATAATATTTTTGACGAACAAAATAAGCTCTAACACAAAAAAGACGCAGAACTATGACGATTTTTTACTACTACATCAAGGGAATATCAATTACAATTCATTTTATTAGAAAGAAGCTAAAACATCGATTAAATACTTACATAAATACAGCAAAGTTCGCCACCAATTCACAAACACTGCCGAAACCGGCGAGATTCGCGCGTGAACTGACAAAACCGTTAGCTGTTTCTATCTCGCTCACTCGAGCATCCCCAAACTGTACAGACGAATTTGAACTTTATCACAGAGGCTTAAGCTTGTATTTCAAACCATTGATTTCACTAGTATAGCCCTATGATAGTGCTCAGACCAAATATCACCGAATTAGGCGAGTCACAGAATTAGATGAGTTCACCCTACACTCTCAACTTATTAGTTATTACCTATTAATTCTAAGTCTCGCAAAACATGGCGCGATCCCATTCAGACTCCAGAATCATTTTAAGATATAATCATGTACACCTATCGTATTGACTATTTTTGTTAAGATTAGGATAGATGTAATTGGATGTAACAAACTATATAAGCAGTGGCGGATTAACAGTATCCGAGGCCCTAAGCACAGAGCCTGTGTAGGCCCTCTATTGCTTAAATGGAAGGAATGGAATGAAAGGTAGAAAGTATGAAATGAAAGTTCATCAAAATAGAATGTGTAGTAGGTATAATTTAAAACTTAAAACATTTTTTTTCCTTGCCTTAACCAGAGCAAACTCCGAGATAACATCGTCGAAATTTATCTGACGAAGTATGTCTGCCTCAATACACATTAATGCTTTTTTTTTTTTTTTTTTATCGTGGTTAAATCATCAAATGAGTCCTCCCACCCAGGGCAGGGCGGGAGGGACTGTCAGACTTGTACTGACTAAAATCCACGGTGTCCTTCAATATCCCTTTACGTACCGGGGTCACGGTAATCCCTTGGTCCCGCGACCCCGGCAGGCTTTGGCCCTCTACAGGCCCCGTCACTATGCTGACACTCTTTGAGGCGCGCGTGGAACACAACGCGCCGTCGACCCGGGCATGGTCCATGGTCGGACAGCAAGTCGCCCATTACTCGCTGCCCGCATGCCCGCGCCTACGGTGGCCGGAGATCGTCTTGCGACGTCCGACGCCGTGGGCGTCTACCACTGCGGCTGGGGTGGAGGGAGGACGCTGTCCTCTCCCTCAGGCGGCCCGCCTCCTCCTTCACGAGCATGACTGCTTCGCAGAAGGAGGCGACCGCTTCCCACTTCGTCTCGCCCCGCAGCATGGCCTCGACCAATGCCGGGCGCGAGAGGTCTCCGCCTATCGCCGTCGTGAGGACACGGCGGTGCTCTGCCCAAGCGGGGCAGTCCTGCACCGTATGCTCCACCGTGTCCTCCGGACGATCCTCGCAGTGGTGACACCCAGGCGTTTCTTCCCTCCCTATCAGACAAAGGAACCTCCCGAAACTTCCGTGTCCGGTGAGGACCTGCGTCATGCGGTAGGTCAGGACGCCGTGACGCCTATCCAGCCATTCCTCAAAGAGGGGCCTTACCGCCGCGATTGCGGCGTGCCCGACACATTAATGCTAAAGAATTAAGCTTGTCTGGACGGATTTTTGTTCTTTGCGGGTTTTTTAATCTTTTTAGTTGTAAGAAGGATCGTTCAGCATAGCAGTTAGTGATCATTAAGCTGTGAAAGATTCTAAACGCCACTTCTATATTTGGGAAAACGCACTTTACTTTATCTTTAATAATCATTTCATATAGATCGGAATGGGTGACCTTTGTTTCTGAAGATTCATATTTTATTCGAACATACTTGTGAAAATGATTAAATTCGCCGAGGAAGTTTTCATTGAAATCTTCTGGGTAAGATTCTAAGAGCAATTGGATATCTTTTTCATATTCTGAACATGACTTATTTAGATCCGCAAAAAATGAAAACTTTTGTGAAACTTCGTGGTATACAGCACCTCTTCTTTGCATTTCAGCTTTAGGAGTGTCAATTATTACATTGAAAGTCTCAATGCAAAATTTGTCTCTAGGATTCAAAGCAAGTTCCTCTGCATTTCCATCATTTACTTGTTTCTTCCTAATTCGTCTTCGAGTTTCCTTATATTCCCCATTAGGAAAAATTTTTCTTGCCTCGCCTTCAAATTTTTCAAATTGATTCCTCATTTCAACGAGATGATCCGATAAAGAATGATACAAATTGGAGCACGTTTTAAGATCTTTAAGATCTAAGCACAACTTTTTGTGCCTTAGCTTGAAAGTAAGCTGCCAACCCCAGATCCTTGTCTCTCTGAGCTCTCTGTACATCTTCAGAGAGCTTCCTCCGTTTATTCACTGTGAAAATAAAAGGGTTTTATTAAATTTAAATAGTATTTACACAAAATGCCTTCACCACTGCTTATACTAATGAATACAATGTTTACAACTTACAACCTTTAACCAGTACTTTAATATTTATCTCAAAACGGGAACCCCCATATTACTGAACTATGTGGCTAACATTGTAAATTAATTTTAGCGACTAAAGTTAAAAATATGAAACTTGCAGGCACTCTTTGGAGTGTTAAAAATAAAGTTCTTTGGTGTGTAACTACTGCCACCACCACCACCACCATCACCACCCAATGCCACAATGCTACTGCCCTGAGCTAATTCTGGCAATAGTTGGGAGTCTAAAACTTCTACAATTGCTTCACTGGTGGCCGTGCTAGCAATAGCTTCATCCGCCCCATCACCACCAAACTCCGCAGCTAGGCCATTGCATGTAGCACCTAAAATATATGCTACTCGGTCTAAAACTTCATCACGAGGGATGTAAGACTTCCCTCCTCCAGTCTGTAAATTAAAAACAAAGTTTAGAGCAACCACAATAAAATGCATGACTACATAATAATAATATAAATTCCTTAAATACTGACCTTAAGGTTATTTTGTCTTATGAAAGCACTACGCTTCCTTGCAGACTTCTTTAAATTCTCCCACTTGAATCGAATTTGCTCAGGACGCCGCATATCTCCCGTAACAGCACTGGACTCCTGTGCAATTGATTTCCAAGCATCTTCTTTTAGTTTATTGTTTGTTGCGTTCGTCGCTTTGGTTGTTATCACTTGATGTTTCATGATCATATCAAGAAGTAGTATTATGCTGTCCTTTACAAGCAGCTTAGCCTTAATCTTAAAGTAAATTATAATTTAGGCGCGAATTGGTGGCAAGGGAAGCCTTTTGTTTATCTGTCCCAGACATTATAGAGTTTTAAACAAAATATAGGTAATGAATGAGTACTCAGGCAATACTTACATATTGTCGTTCAGCCATTTTAAGAAATCGTTGCACAATACTTTAAAAATACAAATAAGTTATTAATTTCCAAACAAATCACAAGTCGAAACACTTCAAAACAAATGCGAGCAAGCGCCGAGTGCGAAGGTTGACAGCGTCGCGTCGTTTGCTGGCAAATGTCAAAAATGCGTTTTATTGCATCATGTTAGAAAGCATTTTATCATTATTTTATTATAATAAGTCCACCGTTTTAGTATAAATTATAAAAGGAGTTTTTTTTTAAGTAAAATTTTACTGAAGCTAAGCGTTTAAACAAAAACAATATTTTTCACGAGAAACAAAACATAACGCATTTTTTGTGACGGAAAGGACCTATCCGTCTTTAACTGCAGTTATCGTTACGGAAATTTTGTTATTGAGACGGCAGTTATCGGTAGATCAGAAGTAACAGTTAACTCTGGTAGCTAACCGAGTTTAACTTACAGTAGTGTATTGAGACCGGCCGTATGACTATTTGAGTCTCGTGATAGAGGTCGATTCAATCTCAAATTCAAATCTTCTGTTTCCTTTGAAATTGTATTTCTCCTGTTCTTCATTACTTTTACATTTCTTACTCTTCCTTTAATCCGATTTTCAGTGAAAGTTTAGAAGCTACTTTATATTTTTTACATATTTCATTACGAACAAAATTTTTCAAAACCGTTTTTGAAGCGTTTTATTGCGAAGCGTATTCATGTTGTAATGACTTTGATAAAACATTTAAGTGAAAAATTTCTTTGTTTATTGTTTCACTGTTTTCTGGAGTAGTAATGATCTGGTTGAACATAGTTTCTGTTTTCTTTCTAGGTGTAATTGTATTTTCAGTAAGAAAATTTGTATCCGGAATGTTTTCATTTTCAGCAAAAGTGGGTGCAATATTTTCCTTCTCCTCGTTTTTCTTTTTTAATCTATAATTTTGTTGTCTCAATATCTATTATTACTTTTTTTTAGGTTAATAATACTTTCAAGCTACGATTTTTCATAGCTAATTGAATATTTCTTTATTTGAGTAATGTGTAGTTTTTATTGGAAGCTTTTCGTTTTTGTATTGGGCTGATGTACTTTTTTCTTTTTTCCTCCCTTCATTTCTGACTTTGAATAACTTGTTGTCTTTATTATTATTTTTTTTTGTTTCACCCTCTCTAAATGCTTAACTCGGAATTCTTCGTATCGCTCCGAGTTTTTAAGTTTTTCGCGGTAACGCTTTTGCCGCTCAGCGTCCGTTAGCGACATCTACAATAAAACAGGTACATCACCTTAAATACATCCCTACCTTAAAAGATTATTTTGTGTTAATCCAGACTATATACTACATATACTAAAGGCCTCCCTCAATTCCTACAAAAAAATTACTTTTTTGGATGGTCGGCTAGTAAGAGCAGTGTGATCACCGCCTTTTCCATTTCGTTGCGTAACGAAACGTAACTAAACCGACAATAACAAAACTAAGTAAATAACCTAAATTCTTGAATAACACCCTTACAAGTACATATAAAGCGTTTATCTGTGCACTACAAAAACAAATAAATATTACCATAATTACAAAGTTTTCTTACCTTAATCACAGAATTTTCATAACGAATTTTTTTAACTAATAAAATTCTCAAAAATTGTCCTGACCAACTATTATGATAAGACGCTGCAAAATGGCGGACTATCTATGGTTCATACTTTGACACATCAGTATTGCCAACATAAAAAAGATAAACAGTTTGTTTTCGATGACCAAATAACGTGCGCATTGTGTAACGAAACGAAATGTTACTAAACGGAAAATAAATCTGTTACAAGAATTCAAAATGTATTTTCTATTAAATATTATATACGATATTTATAAGTTACTAGCTGTACCCTGCCCCGCTTCGCTGTGGCACAAAAAACTGTTTTTTCAACAAAAAAAAAATAGATAAAAACAATCCTTGATGCGGAATATATATCATGCTAAAATTTCTTCTCATGTGACTGCGTCATTACGACTGCGGTTGTCAGCGAATGTTATCCTCGCTTCCGGTAGATGGCGCGGTCACTAGTACAGAGCTGATCGTTAAAAAAACTGTTTTTTCGCGGTTGCGGATATGTGACTGATGCAAAAAATAAATAAAATCAATCCTTGATGCGGATTACATTTCATGCTAAAGTTTCAGCTCAATCAGTGCAGTACTTTTTGAGTTTTTAAAGCATACACAAACCAACATAACATTTATATATATATAGATAGATGTACCTTTTGATTCCAAGTCTTTTCAGCCAATCTAATAAATCATTAAAATATTAAAATTATTGTTTTATTTAACATTCCCTTCTAATTTTAATATTTCAGGAAATTAAAATTATTTTCAAAATACTGCAACTAGCACCAGAATCTATTAAAGCTTTAATTGGTCTTTCACAAATTTTTACATCAGTAAGCGATAAATTACCAGTGATGGAACAATTGACACTATTAGGTTTATCATTTTTTGTCGCATCTCGTTTTTTAAAGAAGCAAACTGATTCATCATGACCTGCCTTTTTGCAGTAGAAACATTGAATCCTAGGTGTTTCAGAATTTGGGGTATCTTGGTTTTTATTTTTGAAGCACTGAGATCTAACATGACCAGTTTTATTATACAGAAAACAAACGGGCTTAGAAGAGTTTGTTTTTTCAGATTTAAGACGCTTAGTAGTCGAAGGTACGTTACTAGTTTCGGATGGGCGTTTTCTAGGGGTTTTAATATAGCTTGTAAAAAGAGATATTAGTTCCGATGTACTGTTAACACGACTGTTAAACGATGCCATCCTAATATTAATATCTGATATACCTCCACAAACAAGCTCGACTAACTGTCCTTCAGAAAATGTAACTGTAGTATTTCTTAATAACCTTAACTTTTCCCTAGCGTATTCACAATAGGTTTCTGCTACGTCCGAGGTGTAAAGTACAGCTTTTGAAAGTTTTTCCGACAAGTTCTTCTTCTCGGGGTACAAATCTTTGATACACGTTTTAAAGTTCTCCCATGTTCTACCCTCATCTGGGTCCCAGGTCTCGAACCATAAGAGAGCAGTGCCCTTAAGGGCCTTACCGGCTTTGCTGACAGTAGTAACGCCGCTCCATCCACGGTCTTCGGCTATGGTGTCGATGTTGTTGCACTAGCATTCAGCACCATTGTCGTTCTTTTCTGCATCAAACGGCGGCAACACCACATCATCTTCACTGCGGTTACCAGTTACAGCATCACGGATGGCTTTCAGCAGGTTTTCTATTACGGCAGGATCCATCTGTAAAGGTTTATCAACAGAAACAAAAATGAAAGTGTAAAAAAAAATAATTAGGTTCCTATCCCACTTCTGATGTGAGATTAAATAACTAAAAATTATTAAAAAAATAATAATACACTTACACAGGAACAAAGAATTTATTTATTTAACGAAATTCAAATAATTGACGTACATTAGAATTAAGCTATTTATTTGCAAAGAGTATACATGAATTTTTAGCAATCAGATTAGTCTGACAATTTATTTTATAGACATTAACTTAAATATTAGACAATAAAGTACAAGTTTAATTATACACAATCAAAACAATGTCAAAACATCAAAAACATAATTATCAGGAAATTACAAAGTATTATAGGTAACTTAACTTAGATCCGTTCGGTTTGGCTGCTCCGGAGCGAATGTGCCGAGAACTTTTTTTTTTAATTTCATCTCGCAGGTTAACCTAGAAGAGGTTGTGGGCTGCTTAACCGGACTTTTCTGTGGATGCCTTAAATTACTCTAAGGCCTCCAGCCAGGGCCTTACAACTAAAAAAGTACAACTAAGTGACCACACGCTAAGGGCACCCCCTGTGGGGTTCGGACCTCAGCTTAGGGCGTCACTGAGGGAGGACAGCAAGGGACAGGCTGGATAACAATGATATCATTATTTAGGGGCTAATTTAAAGCTACGGCTCAGCATCGCGGGCTGGCTCTTGAAGGGTCGGGGAGGGCATTGATTCCGACGTCGCGACGGGCGTCCTCGGCGGCGAGGACGGATGTGCCGAGAACGGCGGAGCGTCGGCTTTTATAGCCAGTGGTAAACAAATGACGTCACATCGAACGATTCTATTACAGACTTGTTAATATTTGAATTTTCACATAAAATTATGATTAAATTACATAAAAAATAGATAGAAATATTCAAAATTAATTAGTTTGATCACATACAATGGTAAAATCAGTAAATAGGTCACATTATTTTGTAAATAACAATTAAACATGCCATATACACAAAACAACAATAAAAGAACAGTATTTCGTAACAATTATTCATAATATTCTGATGAGGAATTGTGTATCAAACGTAAACAAGGTTATAGTTAACGTAGGGGTCTCTTTTTGTGTCCAATTAAAAAAAGAAGTATTTTAACCAAACTGAAATTATTTGAATAATCTATCACGCACGTAAATTGAGCTTCGTCCTGTAGTGATCTGTGGTCAAGATCTGTAAATGTCTTTGGAATACATCAAACTTGTCTATTCTGCTTCACTTGCTGGACAATACAAATGGTTGACTGAATACGTGTATTAATTTATAAATATCTAGCCCATCCGCTCTGCCAATCCTGAATCACAAATGCAAAACAATAGATATCAGAAGAATAGGTGTCATAAGTAAAAGGAAACATCAAATATGTCGGAGGAAAAGGTAACAAACATATTTTTACAAAATAACCTCAAACCGTTAAATGTTCATGGCGACATAGTTTCAAATTGGAACAAGTGGAAACAAAAATTCCTTATATATTTCGAAGCTAATGACATAGAAAAGGCACCAAGAAGCAAGCAGATTGCGATTTTATTAAATTGTATTGGAGATGACGGGCTAGAGATATATAACTCATTCGAAATTGACAAAGAAAAAGAAACTCTGAACTCAATCTTAAAAAAATTGAAGAAAAGTTCTGCCCTCAGAGAAATGTCACAGTAGAAAGATGCAATTTTTTTACCAAATTTCAAGAAAACGAGACACTAGACGAATACGTTACTTACTCTTGAACAACTTATTTAGCTCATGCGAATTCAAGGAACTAAAGGAACAATTAGTCAAAGATATGTTCATCATTGGTATAAAAACACCCAAATTAAAGAAAAATTACTCCAAGAAAATTTCAGCACGATAACTGAAGCCATTCAATTTGCAAAAAATATGGAATTGTCACAAACCAGTAGGCTTACTCTTGATTTTAATTGAGGGCCTAAAAGCAAATCCGCCACTGTCCATTATGAACGAAAACTTAAGTATGAATGCCACCTAGTAGAGCTCGTTAAAACGAATTTATTACATTTAACAATTTAGATGCAATGTTCCCACTGTCCCATAGTAAATGATGTTTAAAAATTGAGGTAAGAAGCAAAAATGCCATAATGTCCATAAAAAATCAGGTGCAAACGCGCCATTGTCCATTTTAGCCAATCACAGACCACTAAAATCGGCATATTCAAGATGGCCGCAGATGATCGTGACTGTGATTTCGTTGTGAAACTGTGTCTGACTATTTTGTGTTTTAAAATTGCATTTCGTGATAAAACGTGTAAAAAATGGAAGAAAATGTAGTAGAAGTGACTCCAGAATGCGCTCGCAAAAAGAAAAGAGCACCAGAGACGTGGAAACGGGCTAGAGCAAAGTTTGAAAGGTAAGCATTTTTTCCTTACAATGGCGTGTGTTTGTACAATCAGCACGTAAAGTGAATCTTATTTTTGGATCGGTTATGCACGATTTTTGTATGAAAAATTTCGAATTCGGTTGTTTTACGGTACTTGGCATTGTTTTATTTATCAGGTGAAAGGCACGCATATATTTGAAAGATTGATAGAGTTATGGCCACTTAAAATATGTGCCAAGTTACGGTAATGAACACTATCCACGGTAATGAATTCTTAGGTATACGGTGATGAAATACAAAGACATGGTAATGATACAAAAAGATGTAAATATAAAAAAAAAACAAAGGTAGAGTACTCATTTCGATTTCGATTATCATTCATTGTTTTATGAAGTAATGGCCTCTACAAAATAATAATAGTTTTTTCATAATTGAATGGTTTTGGTAACAATCAGCCTTACAATGTCGTATTAAACTAAACCGATTTTGATATAGGTACCTACGGAACTCAATTACATAAAAGCATAATGTCAAGAATTGTAGTGACTAAATAACAATAAAAGCCTTTCATAAATTAATCAGACTTAGATAATAAGGGACTAATTAAATAAACTAGTAATTATATTAATTAGTAATTAATTAGTAATTAATATTAATAAGTAATTGAGCTAAATAAGTATATTTAGCTCAATTCTCAATTTTGATAAGTTAATCAGACTGTTTTTTTTTTTTTTTTGCGTGGTAAAATCATCAAATGAGTCCTCCCACCCAGGGCAGGGCGGGAGGGACTGTCAGACTTGTACTGACTAAAATCCACGGTGTCCTTCACGAGCCCTTTACGTACCGGGGTTACGGTGATGGGTAAGACCCGCGACCCCGGCAGGCTCTGGCCCTCTACAGGCCCCGTCAGTTTGCTGACACTCCTTGAGGCGCGCGTGGAACACAACGCGCCGTCGACCCGGGCATGGTCCATGGTCGGGCAGCGAGTCGCCCATTACTCGCTGCCCGCATGCCCGCGCCTACGGTGGCCGGAGATCGTCTGGCGACGTCCGTCGCCGTGGGCGTCTACCACTGCGGGTGGGTCGGAGGGAGGACACTGTTCTCTCCCTCACGCGGCACGCCTCCTCCTTCGCGAGCATGACTGCTTCGCAGAAGGAGGCGACCGCTTCCCACTCCGTCTCGCCCCGCAGCATGGCCTCGACCAATGCCGGGCGCGAGAGGTCTCCGCCTATCGCCGTCGTGAGGACACGTCTGCAAACAGCAGCAAGCAGTAAGCACAGCAATAAAACCAAAGTTAACCCAACCAGCATGCCAGCTCATGACAGCCCTAGCTTCAAACTAACCTCAATTTCTTAGCTTGGTTTCTTGACCAATTTTCGGGATCTCTTTTGCGTTTTTTTGCAAATTTACATTTCTTAACTGTTAATTTCCATTTCTTTACCGATAAATTCCTTTGCATTATCACTTCTGTTGTATTTCACTATATGACCGGGATTAACTTTTATTTCTTTCAGATACTGTCTTAAATATTCTACAGACTGACCTTTATTCTTCAGAAAATACACCTTTCTATATTTAGACTAATCATCTTTGATGAGCAGAAAGAACCTTGCCCCTCCTAGTGAAGTTTGTTCTACTGGACCTCCAATGTCAATATGGAAAACCTCTCCTGGTTTCGTTGCCCTATGGGTACTTGATGGGAAGGGAAACTTATATTGTTTTCCTTTCAAACATGGTAAACAAGTTCCTTCTTCACTATTTTCGAACATAATGTCTTGCTTTATCAAGATGCTTCTCACTTGGTTTATGTCTTGGTGACCTAGTTTAGCATGCCATTCCCTCAGATTTGACATTACTTTTCCAACCATGGCATTATTTTCATACTGTCTGAATAACATTGTGTACATTTTACCATTTCTCTTGGCTACTGCATGCACACTTTCGTTTTTGATGAACTGGCATTCGTTAGCTGTCGATTCCAGTTTATATCCTTTATCCAGGGCAGCACTCATGGAAAATAAGTTTGTCTTGAGGCTTGGCACATATAACACACTGCCTATTGATGTTTTAATCCAATTTTCACCATCATATGATTCTAGGTTAACGTCATCATAACCAAATGCTTTTATTATTGACCCATCACCAATAACAATGTCTTTAGGCACTAAAAACTTTTTATAGTCTGAAACTGTCCACTGTAAAGCACATATGCTCAGAAGCACCACTATCTAAAAACCACTCATTATTTGTACTTTTTGACATAAATCCACCTATTGACATGACAAACGCGTTTTGTTTTTTATCTTCACTTTGTTGCTTATTGTCCTTGTTAAAACAACACTTTTCTTTTGTATGTCCCCGTTTTTTACATTGCTTGCAAAATAGATTATTTTCAGTTTTATCACTTTTGTGCTTCTTTATCTTACAGTCTTTTTTATCATGCCCCGCTTTACCGCAGTTAACCCCTTACCGCATGAGTTTTTATTTTTTTCTGGACAAAATATATTTGATAGTTCTTGACATGTACTATTAAGTTAGTTCAAGCAGTTTTCCAAAATCCGATTACTTTTCGAAATATGATAAAAAACTCATTTTTCCCATATATGGCATATTATGCAGTAAAGGCAACTAAAACCAATTGGACATAAATGGCATACTACATTGCAGTAAAAGCATCTGAAACTAATTGCCATATTTGGCATCGCATGCTATAAAGGTAATTTTAAGTCAATCTTCAGTTTGTAAATTAGAAGGTTTAAAAAATAAAAGTCATTATTTAATGAAAATATAAGATAATTTTAATGAGATCTGTTGCACTTAGGAACTTCACATTTTACACAAAACTTAGTAAATAATTATGGCAATTTACAGGCTAACTATCCGTGCCGCAGCGTAGATTCGCCTCTCGTCTCTTCATTCCGTAAGATGAAACGATTTAAAGCAATTCCTGTCTTTATTTAAACAAAGGTGTATGTTACATTTCTCACATTTTATGTAAGATTTACCTGAGCAACCATACATCTTACAAATTTGGCGTTCCTGTGTGTATGCAGGCAAATGATCTAAACCGTCATGGGCAATTTCGGGTAGAGGTAAATCGATTCGTCGTTTTCTTTTTCTTTTAGGTTCTTCGGCAGCAGGTCTTCCGCGATTTCGTGTCGGCGTATAAAATGCTTGGCTAGCTCTTGTTAGCGCTTCGGCCAATAGTAATTTATAATCCAGCAATGGCATGTATTGTTCATGCGTTTTACGCCACAAAATCCAACTATTTACGCATGTTAGATCGATCATGTGGAAAAATATTTTATGATACCACTTCTTGCTCCTCACTTTTATACGATAATAACCAAGCATGGAATCTAGAAGGTCAACACCTCCCATATATCGATTATATATAAGCACAGCTTTTGGGCAAGGCACAGTCTCAAAAACTTTTTTCTTTCTGTTAAACCTTTGAACCTCTCCCTCGGGATATTTTCCAACATAGGTTGATGCCAAGTTGACAACTTTGTTATCCAACCAGGTTACCACGGATATATCCACGTCTTCTACCTCTACGACCTTTTCAACGCTGAAACCTCTACCTTTTTTTGTCATTTGTCCAGCATTTGGTAGATCATGGTTAGGGAGGCGTTTCCGATTTACAGTACCTAACGGAAGTATACCTTTTTTATGTAATTCAGCCATAAGCTGCAAACTTGTGTACCAATTGTCAAAGAACAATTTATAATTCATGTTTTGTGGAATACTGCTTGATAAGCGCATGGCTACATTACTGCTTACTCCCAAGTCAGTTTGGCCTTCCAAAACAACATTCGACTGTGCACCTGCATAGAGCTCAAAATCATATGTCAGCCCTGACGAACCACTCAAAACAAAAGCCTTATAACCCCATTTGTGTGGTTTTTTAGGGTTGTAGTTTTTTAAAGTAGTCCTAGCTTTTGTTGGTATTACTTGCTCGTCAATTGCCAAGTATTCTTCTTTAGGTAAAAGCAACAATCTCTCGCGAATTTTGTTTATAAGCGGTCTTATTCTTTGCAGCTTGTCATAATTGGGGTCATTAATAGGAACAGTGTCGTCATTGTTAGTAAAATGAAGAAACCTCTTCAGTTCTTCAAACCGATTGCAAGTCATTGCATTACTTATAGGTGTGAAGCTAGAACAGCTATTCCAGTAATGACGAGTAGTAGGGAAATGCATGATAGACATATATATTAGTACACCTATAAACTTTTCAAGCTCTTTGCCTGTCATTCCTAATGCCGACCCTCGCGTTTGTTCCGAGTAACGACACATTTCTTGCGTTATATATTCAATCGTGTCTGGAGTGAATAAATATAAAGCATTTTCTTGAGTTTGTGTTAGTTTTGAACGCTGTGGAACTACTGTTTTCACTGTCTTGGTACAGTTTGTTTCTTTGCTCTTGTATGATGAGCCTGGCTGTCAACTCCGAAAGGTTTCGCTTTTCTATTGGCACAGAGTTCCATGCCGAGACAAAGTGTCTGAACTTTTCACCCAGCGAACTTACTACTCTGTCAAGAAAGTACCGGGAAAAGATCAATAATACACAAAATGTCTGTTATTCATCCAAATTTATTTTATCACCTTCAAAGTATGCTCCTTTAGAAACGATACACTTTTTTTTTTTTTTTTTTATCGTGGTAAAATCATCAAATGAGTCCTCCCACCCAGGGCAGGGCGGCAGGGACTGTCAGACTTGTACTGACTAAAATCCACGGTGTCCTTCACGAGCCCTTTACGTACCGGGGTTACGGTGATGGGTAAGTCCCGCGACCCCGGCAGGCTCTGGCCCTCTACAGGCCCCGTCAATTTGCTGACACTCTTTGAGGCGCGCGTGGAACACAACGCGCCGTCGACCCGGGCATGGTCCATGGTCGGACAGCAAGTCGTGAAACGATACACTTGCGCCAACGAATAATCCATTCATCAAAACATTTTTTAAACGCTGCTTCCGGAATTGAGTTCAGTTCTCGCCGCGAATTCTCCTTCTATCGATTGAAAACGGGTGCCACGAAGTGGTAATTTGAGTTTAAGAAAAATAAAAAAGTCAGTAGGAGCCATATCTGGTGAATATGGTGGTTGCTGGATGGTATTTGTTGAGTGTTTGGTCAAAAATTCGTTCACAATGATAGCCTTGTGCGAAGGCGCATTGTCGTGGTGCAAAATCCAAGAATTTTCTTTCCACAAATCTCGAATTTGCTTTCTTAAACGCCGCATAATGCTCAAATAATATTCTTTATTTACCGTTAGACCTTCCGGTAAGAATTCAGAGTGCACAACACCGCTATAGTCAAAGAAAACAGTCAGCATGACTTTGACTTTTGATCGACTTTGGCGTGGTTTTTTCGGTTTCGGTTCAGTTGGAAGGCGCCACTCCGAAGCTTGTTGACTAGTTTGCATGTCAAACTCGTAAACCCACGTCTCGTCACCAGTAACAATGCGTTTCATGAATGTTGGGTCCGAACTGACTCGTTCTAGCATGTCCTAAGCAACTTTCATGCGATTGAGTTTTTGGAGAAAATTCAGATCTTTTGGGACTAGCCGAGCAGCAACATGTTTCATACTCAAATGATTAATTAACCCTTTAACCGCCAGAGTCGTATATATACGACAAACATTTCCGTGCCCCTGTCGCCCGTGTCGTATTTATCCGACAGAGAATATTCACGATTTTTGTTGTTTTCTTCGATTTTATTACATCTATTCTATATATCTCTATTTATGTAGATAGACAGATATAATACTTTTTATAGTACACCATGATATTTTACATATCGGAGCTTAAAAGGAGCAGAAAGAGAGGAGAAGAAGAAAGCACGATTCGTAGCCGGGCGCTAGGGGCACGGCAATTGATATTTAGCCAAGCGGTTAAAAGGTTAAAATGGTACGGATCGACTCATGAGATACAGAAAGTTCGGCGGTTATCTCTCTCAGAGTTGAATGGGGATTTCAGTCACTATTTTCTTCACTTTTGCGACGTTAACTTCAGTGGCAGACGTTGACGGCCTACCAGAGCGAGGCAAATCTTCCATCACATCTCGACCGCTTTTGAACGCTTTGAACCATTCATAAGCACGAGTTTTTGATAAAGTCGATTCACCGTAAGCCTTCTGTAACATTTTCAGTGACTCCGAACACGAAATTCCATTGGCGATGTAAAATTTAAGACAAACTCTTTGTTCGATATTTTTGTCCATTATGAAATTCGCAATACACACTATATATGATAGTACTAAATCCAGCACTGTATTTAATATAAATAACAGATGCAACTCAAACTCCGCGCCGAAATGGAAAACAGTTGTGCCAATCTAACAACTACAAAAAAAAAAACAAAAATTTCAATTTGGAACCATGAACAAATCATCCATTCCCGATACTTTTTTGACTGAATGTATGATTTTTGTAACAATCATGTTTTCGGCAATTTCGCCCTTTGCTTGCCTTATTTGAGTCACAATGGCTTCTATTTTAGCTATGAACGTAGATACATCCTCCGAGCTGTTAAGTTTCTCTTCGAAGAAGCGCTGCTGTAATATGTGGAGTGACACATCAGATTTTTGTTCATAAGCTGTATTTAATCTGTCCCATATTTTTTTAGCTGTTTCGCAATTTTGAACATGCAGCATAGCCGTGTTACCCAATCTTCCTACAATGATTCCTTGGGCTTTTGCATCTGACCTCTTCCACGTGTTTAATTTTTCATCTTCTTTTTCAGGGCATTTGGATGAGCCATCCACCAAGTCAAAGACATTTACCGCCTTCAATATGACTTTTACTTGAAATTTCCATGTATGCCAGATACCGACATCTTCTAATAACATGCGATTATTTGATACTCCAAAAATATAGCCCTCGCCGTCCATCTTGTTTCGCCTTTGTCTCTGCTTGACCGCAGGACCACGCCGGCCGCCGCTTTACCACAGCTTTTAAGTCAATATTCCTTTATTTCGCTCCGGACGCCTGGGCCCATAACCTTTTATAGTTATTATCGGCAGTGGATGGAGCGAAATAAAAAGAGTTTGTAGAAGGAATACTAACGTTATTTTATTTAATATAGGCTCAGTACAAAATGGACATGTATGTACGGCTTGACCGAGGCACAGAGCAAGAGAGAGAGTTGCCATATACACAATCAAATTATCTGCTATAAATATTAAAATATAAATGTTGCCATTTTATTACAATATTGAACACTAATAAGAACATCTTCACCTAATAATACAGAAAGCAAGTCTGATTTTTCTACACACTCGGTATATGTCACTTCTTCATCATCTTCAGATATAGAGCCATCTGGCATACCGAATAGACTTTCAAGCCCTTGTTCTATGTATTTGCTGGTCTACCAGTACTTGTCTTCGCTTACTCATCGTCTAATAAAATGTAAAAAGTAAAAGTTAGTTGTACATTTCTATACAAATCTAAAAAAAGCTACACAAATGCAATGGTAATGGTAACTGGTAGTGGCAAATATGTGGACACCATGTTTTTTTTTTTTTTTTTTTTTTCGTGGTAAAATCATCAAATGAGTCCTCCCACCCAGGGTAGGGCGGGAGGGACTGTCAGACTTGTACTGACTAAAATCCACGGTGTCCTTCACGAGCCCTTTACGTACCGGGGTTACGGTGATGGGTAAGACCCGCGACCCCGGCAGGCTCTGGCCCTCTACAGGCCCCGTCAGTTTGCTGACACTCTTTGAGGCGCGCGTGGAACACAACGCGCCGTAGACCCGGGCATGGTCCATGGTCGGGCAGCGAGTCGCCCATTACTCGCTGCCCGCATGCCCGCGGGCCACCATGTTTGAAGCCATTATTAAGAACAATTAGTAATTATTATTAGAAAATATACAGTAAAACATAATTAGAATACCATTTACTTTACTATAAATATAAAATCTTACCGTGGTTATGTTGCAATTCGAAGATTTTCTTGGATTTATGTGCAGATCGCTAACTTACGAAAACGGTTAAAACATTAACTGACAAATAAATGTCAAATGTGGTAATGTCATAGTTTAGTTTTAATCTGTAATTCGTTCCTTTTCACACAGAATTGGTACTTTAAAAGTAGTAGTATTGCCGTATGGGAAAAAAAATAAAAAAGTTGGTGGCATGAATATTGCCTGCACCAGTAAAAGGGTTATTAGGTTTTTATCGAATTTATATTAGTTTGGAATAGAATGCATATTGATTTCTATTTCAAATATCTTTCCAAACATTAAAAACATGCATTGCTATAGAGACTTTAGACAATCGAATATAATTTTGCTTTGCTAAAGTTTCTTCGAATGACCTAAATACAATTTATGGACAATGGCGCATTTGCTTTTAGCCCCCTCAATTCCGATCGATCGTCATTGGAATTTGAATGTTTCGAACTTTTGAGTTCGATATTAGCGCCATATTGGTTTAAAATTGTGTGTCTATTTTGGGGAACTACGAGTAAGTGGAATCTGGATCGGGCTTGGCGTGCGCTAAACGGTAATCTTGAGTGTATTTTGACAGCTGTCTATCGCGTCAGTATTGTGTTGGGATTGGAAAAAAAAAGCGCGGGAAATTCGTAAAGAGAGGGCGAGGAAAATTTGTATCTGATAGGTTTATTCATTTTGTTATAATGGGGAAAGAGCATCCCAAGAAAAGAAAAAAAAAGGATGAAAATTCATCTTCTCTCTCGAGGTAGTCGGGCTCCGTAGACGACGGAGAGGACTCAAGTGTTTCAGTGGAATCAACAGCAACTGAAAAACAGGACAAGTATCGCGAGTTCAGAATTACTGATTACATTCGGTCATATCCTGAAAACGGAGGCAATTTTGAATACGTAGTATTTTTTAGAAAGTATAGACTCGGTCCCGATCGGTGACAGAGACATGATGTCTCTCTCAACCAACATCAAAAAATATAATAAGGGTGTTAAACAATTGTTACGCATGAATCGCTTTAAAATTGGGGTCATTTTCGAACGCCCTGGTTCGGCCAATACAGCTTTAATGAATCGGAAATTTCTTGATGGTTTTAAATTAAAAGCCAGTATTCCTGCTGCTGCTACAGAGAATACAGGTGTAATTATGCACTTTCCCATTGAATTAGGCAACGAACACATATATAATGCCATATCCAGTACAAAAAATATTATTTCGATCAGAAGATTTATACGTCGCACTGTTTCAGAAAAAGGAAAGGTGTCCTTTCAGCCTACGAAGACGGTGTCCATCACATTCTCATGTGCAATTTTACCAGATAGTGTAGATTTGAATAGTTGGCGATTTGAAGTACGTCCGTACATCCCACCAGTAAAACAATGCCTGAAGTGTCTAAGGTATGGCCATATAGCTAAGTTTTGTAAAAACTCTCAAAGATGTTCCATATGCACAAAGGATCATAATTATAAACAATGCAAAGTACCATCAACTGAGGCAACATGTTGCCATTGTCAAGGTAAACATGTAGCTATTTCGTCACAGTGCTCAGTTAAGAAAGATAAAATTGAAGAAAATAAAAACAAAATTAATAGAAAAACATATGCAGATTTATTCAATGAAAAGTCATTTCCATCTCTTTCAAAGTCCAGTCCTGCTAAACAATTACAAACACTGATTGAAACAGAGCCAATTTTAAACATTTTAGTACAGACAATAGTAACATTAATTTCCCAAAACAAAAATAATGAAAAGAGTATTTGCACTCAAAGCATAAAAGATGTTCTATTATCAAAAATTCAGAATAATATAAATAAACCTTAAATTTTATGGATCAGTTAAATATTGTACAGTGGAATGCTCAGAGCATCAATAGTAATAAACATGCTTTTTCCTATTTTTTATATGAACATAATATACATGTAGCTCTATTGTGTGAGACATGGCTTAAACCTCACATGAGATTTAGCATTAAAGGATATAATATAGTTAGATTAAATTCAGGTAATACACACAATGGTGTAGCTATTTTAGTACATAACAGCTTACAATTTAGTAAAATAGATACTTTATATGATGATTCTGTACAAAATATAGCAATTCGTTTAAAATATGGCAATAACAAAGAAATTTCAATAGTCAGTTCTTATAGTCCTGGAAATACTTCATGATAGTTTATATGATGATTCTGTACAAAATATAGCAATTCGTTTAAAATATGGCAATAACAAAGAAATTTCAATAGTCAGTTCTTATAGTCCTGGAATTACTAAGTCTAAATTTGATAATTTAATTCGTAGTACTCCTGCTCCTCTCTTGCTGGGTGGAGATTTCAATGCATATCATTCTGCCTGGGGATGTAACAGTGTGAACGTTCGTGGCCGAGATGTACTAGAAATCATTAATGACTGTAATTTGATTTTATTAAATTATGGAGAAATGACTACTATAGGCTCTGATAGATGGCAAAGAAATGCACTTGATTTGACTGTAGTATCGCCTTCTATTTCATTATCTTGTAATTGGTTTGTTCACAATAATCCTTTGGATAGTTACCATATGCCTGTGATTACAAGATTATTAGTTAATAATAATTATAATATTTCATACGATATAGCAACTTCAAATTTACCAAAACATTTTAATTTTAACTTAATTGATTGGGATATACAGGGTTACAGGAAAAGTCGACTTAGATCCGTTAAGGGCGTGTAGTACACATCATTTCTGAATGATTTCACTATGGAACCCCCCCATCCTAAACTTAACCGTTTTCGAGATTTAATTTTTTTTATGAAAATGCCTAATTTTTCGGCTATTGTATTGAATATTTTGAATTTTTTTGACTCTTATGATTATTTTTTTGGTTTTTTACATGAAGAATGAGATGCTTAATGACCTCAATGACTAAAATTGCACGTAAGTTAACTAAATAGGTCGTTGTAGACGATCGAAACTTAAGAAAATAAGTACAAATTATAAAAGAAATCTTTTCTGTATATCAGCAAACAATTATTATGGCACTTGCTCTGCAGATGTGCTTAAAAACATCTACATTTTATCAACTATGCAACGAGGTATAACACTCTAGGGTATTTATTAACCTCAAAGGTGAAACTTAGTTTCTAAGGCTACATGGCAGTCAGAATAAATAGCGCTTATTTAATCTAATAAATTTGACTTAAGTTCAGCATCATCATTTCAGCCTACTGGCTTCCACTACTGAACATAGGCCTCCCTCGGCTAGGTACAACCTTTATGCATCCATCGATGTCCCGCTATCCTGACCTAGGAGATCATTCAGTTTTTATAGCATTTTTTTTTGTTCAGATCGTCGATCGTATAAATAATGACCGTACCGTACGCCAACCATTAGTTGAGTGACTAGTTACTGGCTTTTGTTTGGAAAATAACGTAATCGGTGCGTTGTTAACGCTAGTTCGCATACAAAGTCACTCACGCTCAACTCATAGTTGGCGTACAGGTCGTCGGTGATTGTAGTAAGCTAAATGAAACAATAAATCAGTTCAAAATAACATTTATTCACCTAATGTTTTTGAATAAATTTTTATAGTTCATGTTGTACGTGTCCACCACTATTTCGCACACATTTTCTCATTCTTTCACGTAGTGTTAATGTTCTTCTTATGTCGTTAGCAGCATTAATTATCCTTTCTTTGAGAACTTCCACTGACGATATGGGGTTGGGCTCACTGTAAACGAGGCTCTTCATGTGCCCCCATACATTAAAATCCATGGAGGTCAGGTCGGGACTTCTGGTTGGCCAGGGTAAAGGCCCACCTCGTCCAATCCATTTGTTAGGATAGTTAGTGTCCAACCATTCCCTAACGCTTCTTCTGAAATGAGCAGGGCAGCCATCATGTTGAAACCACATGTCCCGCAGTAATTGTAATGGGAGATCATCTAGCTAGTAGGTCACCTAAGTCACCTCTTAACACATATAATGCCTCGTCAGCCACATATGGCTGACATTTTCCAAACCAATTGAGCCGTGTCAGCCATATGTGGCTGACGGAATATGCATGTTTTGAAAGTGTGATTTTTCGTCGTCAGCCACGTTTCTCATATTAAACTGTATGTAGTATGGTAGACAAGGCCTGGTAAATTATAACTATAGTGATGGCATCGTTACTTTTACTTACATTTTGAGAAATATTAAGTTTGTAAGTAGAAGTTTCGAAAACAAAAGAGTGATAGGAAAAAATAGTTAGTTTTTTGCAAATGAAACGTATAGGTAAATGTTTTAATTGCTTTTATTCATATTTAAATTGGCATTGGCAACATAATAAATCAAATCTGCATCAATAATCATGTTCAAACACGTTTAAACTCAAACATATCTATGGTCTAAATTGAAACAGTTGATACAATAGTGTGGCTCATTCGGGCAATCTTCGCAGTATGTTACCACTCTTTTGGTTTTATTTCGAGCATGAACTCTTCCGAATTGGGCACAGTTTTCTTTATAACACCTAACACAATATTTACGACAGGCAGAGGCCAACCCTTGCCTTTTCTTCAATTCATGCTTTACTCGCCTAGGTCTAGCGGAGGCACTAGTTTCCGGGACTCCTGTATTCACGAGGTATTCAACCAACGCGGTTCTAAACTGGACGACAGAGAGCTTCTTCTTGGTTGTTAATTTGTATAAAATATACGAATTTACAATCGCTGTATTCAGTAATAGCTCCATCGCCAATCTCTTGGGCCATTTCGTTGTCTTCCGAAGAGGGGTCGTGTAAGAGGACATTTGGTCTGACAGATCAACTGCTGATTTTGCATGATTATAATCTAGCACAATCTTCGGTTTTATTTTTTCTTTTCCTTTATTAGTTACTCTTCTGAAACTTACGGAGTGCTTGGTAGACAGCAGCAGTACATCTCGCTTGTCTTTCCACTTCATAATTGTTATGCCGTCGCTCGTCATTTTCTTGAGCTGAGAATTCTCCTGTCTTCAGTTTGGTTTGGACAACTGTTTGAGGTAAACCTCGTCTATTTTTTCTAAGTGTGCCTATGAGGTGAGTTTGTCCTGCTAATAGTTTTCGTGCCAGATCCAAACTGGTATACCAATTATCTGTGCAAACCGTATGTCCTTTATTTAGATAATCGTCACATAAGGCAAGGACAACATTAGTCGGTGTAGTATTCACATTATCATAGTTTTTGCCAGCATAAACTTGCACTTTTACAGTGTATCCTGGGTTTGAGCACAGCTTAAAAAGTTTAATTCCATATTTGTGTATTCAGTAATAGCTCCATCGCCAATCTCTTGGGCCATTTCGTTGTCTTCCGAAGAGGGGTCGTGTAAGAGGACATTTGGTCTGACAGATCAACTGCTGATTTTGCATGATTATAATCTAGCACAATCTTCGGTTTTATTTTTTCTTTTCCTTTATTAGTTACTCTTCTGAAACTTACGGAGTGCTTGGTAGACAGCAGCAGTACATCTCGCTTGTCTTTCCACTTCATAATTGTTATGCCGTCGCTCGTCATTTTCTTGAGCTGAGAATTCTCCTGTCTTCAGTTTGGTTTGGACAACTGTTTGAGGTAAACCTCGTCTATTTTTTCTAAGTGTGCCTATGAGGTGAGTTTGTCCTGCTAATAGTTTTCGTGCCAGATCCAAACTGGTATACCAATTATCTGTGCAAACCGTATGTCCTTTATTTAGATAATCGTCACATAAGGCAAGGACAACATTAGTCGGTGTAGTATTCACATTATCATAGTTTTTGCCAGCATAAACTTGCACTTTTACAGTGTATCCTGGGTTTGAGCACAGCTTAAAAAGTTTAATTCCATATTTGTGTCGCTTATTTTTATTATATTGCCTAAAAATAACGCGGCCACGAAATGGGATTAGACTTTCGTCAACACACATTTCTTGATTAGGTGTATAATGACATTTAAAATTAGCATTCAGCATGTCTAATAAATGTCTAACTTTAAACAATCGGTCGTCCTTATTGTGATTTATTTCGTTATTGGCAAAGTGCAACATCCTCAAAATGAGTTCAAATCTATTTCGGCTCATAATAGACTTAACAAATTGTTGTTCAAAACATTTGTTAGTGCTCCAGTACAAAGATAGTTGGGGTAGTTTCACTATCCCCATCCAAACCAAAACGCCAAAGAAGCGTTTAATTTCATGGCAATCTGTAGGCATCCATTTCTGCATTCGGTATGATTTTGTTGCACTTTTGTTCAAGGTTTGTAAAGCAAAGCGATTTGTTTCTTCGGCTATGTACTTGAATATAGTATCAGGTACTAACAATGAATAAAATTCTGATGGTTTAGCTGAACTCATGCTGGATCGCAATGAAAATGGCTTAAGCCCAGGACATTCAGTATATGGAATAATGCTTGGTTGCTTACCCAATGGATTGTACCATACTTCTGTATTTCGTGAGGTCGGTAATATGGGAATCTGCTCATCTTCACTGTCAGATAAAATCTGCCATCGATGATGATTTTTGGTCCGTGCGATTGATACTGTATCATCGAGATCAACGTCAAATACTTGTGGAGTATCACTATTCGATAATGTGTTACATTCTTGATTATACTCTGATAAATCTAATTGCGATAGTTCGTAGTCCAAATCATCATCAAACACTTCCATTTTTTGTTGAAAATCACAAATCAGTAACGTATAACTTGCTAAATCACTAGCTGAACAACGATTTACTGCAGTCTCCTTCGATGCACAGCGATCGCAAATGCAGCGCGGGGGGCAAACACACGAGACGCTATAAAATCAAAATGGCGCCAGCGGCGGCGAGCGAGGCGCTCGTTTCGCGCGCTTTTGAAATCAAATGGCTGACAAAATGGTTGACGCGGCCCCATTGAGAATTTTTTTGCAGTGGCGCCGCGTCAGCCATATATGGCAGCCACCATTATTTATTTATTTATTTTACTATTATAATATGTAAAATGTGACGACATTCCATGAACGTATTTTACAAAAAAAAAAAAACGGTTAGTTCATTTGTTAGTACGGCATTATATGTGTTAAGAAATTTTCATAAGTTTCAACATCCAGATTGTCTGGAAGAAAGTAAGGCCCAATCAAATGGTTGGAAATGATGCCCATCCACACATTTACACTAAATCGTCGTTGTGACCCCTTTACTCTTTTCTTATTTGGATTGCCTAGTTCTTTAGGAGCCTAATAGTGTGCGTTATGGTAATTAGTAATCCTGTCCTGATCGAATTTGGATTCATCTGTCCACAATATTAATTTTAGGAAATTCGGGTCCTCGATATCTGCAATCAGCATGAATATGCAGAAGTCCATGCGTCTCGCGGGATCTCCTTCTTCAATTGCATGTACCGGCGTGTAGTGGTATGGATACAGGCCTGCCGTATGAACCGTAAACCACACTTTCCACTGAGTTAGGCCCAGTTCACGGGCAACAATATTGGTCGAAGTGGTTGGGTCTCTTCTGAACCGTTCTACGATTTCGTTGTCTTGTTCCTCGTCGTCATCAATGACACGTGGTCTTCCTAAGTCCGTACGTCGTCGGGAAACAGAGCCAGTTTCACGAAGTCGTCGGTAAACTCAGTCGAAAACGCTCACATCAGGTACTCGACGGTCGGGATAGCGTCGTATGTACTCAGTCCGAGCTTGTGCGGACATGCAACGAATTAAAATCTAAAAAATTAGTAAAATGTAGAATTAAAATCTGCAATATCATCTAGACGCGATACAGCTTTTGGCCTTGATGGAATACCTTATAAAATGTTGAAAAGTGTATCAATTAAGGCTCTTTTTGTTGTACTAAGTGTTTTTAATTTACTCTGGCAGGAAATGATCATCCCTAATGACTGGAAAATAGATTGCCTCATCCCAGTATTAAAACCTAACAAAGTAAGGCACAAAGCAGAATCATACAGGCCAGTAGCATTAACATCATGCATGGGAAATTTTTTTAAACAATTAATTAAACAAAGACTGGAATTTTATATAGAAAGTTTAGCTTTCGACGTGGTCGCTCTACTCGAGATAGCACTATTCATTTGCATTTAGATATATATAATTCTAATAAAATGAACAATCATTTTGTTGGCGTAATCTTTGATATAGGGGGTGCATTCAAAAATATCAATCAGCATATTTTGTGTGGTGAACTTCGCGCCTCTGGTATTCCTGAAAAAATTATAATATGGATCTTTAACTTTTTACATGGCAGAGAAGTATAATATGTCAAAGTGAACAATTGGCTTATAGGACCACGTTTTTCATTCAAAGAGGTATGTCAAGGCGGCATCCTCAGTCCATTGATTTATCTACTTTATATACATAGATTAAATATTGTACAGCTTGGCAAGAAAGAGTCTGATGCGGTGACAATAGAAACTACGAAATGTTTGTTGTGGCAACACTGTTAGAAAAGTCAACTACGAGTAGCTTCTGTGTCAAAAAACAATTCCCTCGTGTTATTTCACGATTTTCTACATTATTTCGCAACGATCAGTGCTTACTTGTTTATTCATAATGAATAAAACTATTCGTAGTAGTGGTAGAGCAGTGATATATCAAGTTTTCTTGAGATGTGTAGCCGAATCTGAAGCGGGAACAATTTTGTCACAAATTGACAATGTTTATCAGAGAACCGGCGATATGACTGGTATTTATCCATTTTACCTATATTCTTCTAGTCAATAAAGTTATTATATTTCTTATGTAATACCTAATTGTCTCTGTACCATGAGTTTATTGAGTTTATGTTGTCTTAATTTCAAATTAATCATTGAGGTTATGTTTTGTAGTTTGACATATCGTGTGTTCGTTAACTCTATAATATTGATACTTGAAAGATGTGAATAAGTACACAATTTTTATTATATCTTTTAGGTTAATCAGTCAATACTGTGAGAAAAATTGTTGGAGAAGGTGAAAAAAACAATGGAATATTTTCTACACCTGGAAAGCACCGAAAAGGTCGCCCTAAGAAAGTTGTAGATGATTTTGATTTGTGTTCAAGTCGTCAAAAGGTTCACTTTTTTACATTGTGAAGAAACAGGCAAGTGTTTTCTTTTTGTTTGTATCATATTATATCACTTGAAACAATAACAAAAGAAGAATGAAATTAAAACATGTTTGTTTTGCAGGTCCCTACTCTACGGAATTTATTACCCGTAGTTAGAGAAGACCTGGGTTATAATGGGAGCCGTGAACATTTAAGAAAATTTTTACACTACTTGGGTTTCTCATACAAGAAATGTAAAACTGATAGATCGGCACTTATGGAGAAACCTGTGATAGCAGCGAAGCGAGAGAAATATCTCAAAATAATTATAGAAAATAGAAATTTGCCAGTGGAACCACGAAAAGATATAATTTATTTGGATGAAAGTTACATACACTCATCGTATAAAGTCAAAAAGTGTTGGCAATCAATTGATGTTACTGGTGTAAAAACTAACATATCAAAAGGCAAAAGGTACATTATCATACATGCTGGTAGAACATTGTTAATAGGTAATTATTTTAGACTTTACTCAGAAATAAAGCAAATCAGTGAAATAATTAAAAAGAACATTATGCTTAGTTATCATAATCATGTAACGGGGATGGCTCAAATCTTCCAGAGCTACTGTATCCGTGGTATGTCGTATTATTAGAAGGTGACGCTGCTGCTTCCGGTAGTGTGTATACGTAATTGGCAGAACGTGATGATCCTGCTACTGCTGCCGGCAAGTCATTGTTTACAGGGTCTCTCGACGTAGTGTATCCGTAATTAGCACAACGTGATGATGCTGCTGCTGCCGGCAAGGTATTGTTTACTGAGTCTGGTGTAACACAAGTACTATAATTTTCTAGTTCTTCCTCGGCGTCACTAACGATGAGAAATATTTTTTTCTTAACGCGATTTTGCATCCACATAGGCATCGTTTTTATGGTGATCGCCATACTTTCTAAAAACAAATCAATGGTACCTTTTTCTTGTTTATTAGTCATTGTGCGTCTTAAATCTCTTTCTTCTTGTTTTTTTTGGTGATTTGTCTCCATTTCTTTCAGTAATTCTATAAAATCTCCATCTGCGGTCCGCTTATCTGAGTTTTACCTCCTTGTGGTGCACTAGCCTCCGTATTATTGATTGTATCGTTTGGCGGAACTACAGATATTTCTGAATTATTAGTATCTTCGTCATCTTGCGCTATAGAGGTTACAGGTGTTGCCGATGATGGTAAAATTAAAATTGGTAGACCTACTACGATTTTTCATAAATGGAAGTAAAAATTCCATCAATTCCGCATATCTCCAAGTATTGACTGCTGATTGCCTGCCCAGATCTGGTGGCTTTCATTCTCTTTCAACTGTCTCTATGGTTATCCCTTAACTTTTTCCACTCGGATTTCGCATCCTGGACTGAAACAATAAAGATAATTAGGTTCCGGTTTATTCCAATTATCAAAATGACAATTATAATAATCCACGACACAACAACATGACCTTTGATAGACTGCGAGCTATACGAGAAGCTTTTAATGTACGTAACATATATTGCGATTATTTTAACAATTCCGGTAGAATAGCCAGTCAAGATTCACTTGTTTCATAAAATAAATTCAATTAAAAAGACACTTACTGTTTTTTATTTCAGCCAAATTTACATCATCAACTATAGATTTCCATACCTCTGCTGGTGTGTCTAGTTGTTTTATTATATCCGGTAATTCTGAATTACCTTTGAATTCAAAATTAGTTTTGTCATAAGCTGACATTTTCCCTTTTTTCCAAATAACCCGGTCCTTTTAACCTTTTTTCCTTTAGCTTTCGATGTAGATGCAGCCTGTAAGTTAGCCAATGGCACATCATCATCGTCAGAGAAATCAGATTTCGACTCAGCAATAACAATACGTCTTTTTTGAGGTTGGCGATTGCAGTTAGGTTCAACATTATCATCACTGTTAGAAGAAATATCATCATCGCTCAAGCTACCATCACCAGGAATGATATTTACATGCTTGGAGGTTCCATAGAAGCGTGAAGGATCCGTTTCTGGAACAAGCAAAAAGAAACCCACAATGCATACGAAGCCAAATATGACAGCAGTATTTTTTACTCTAACGCATACGAAGCCAAATATGGCAGATTGGAAAAAGACAATGAAAATATACGAAATCTATAAATTAAAAAATTAAGAAACTATTATCGTATTTTAAAAGGTATAAAGCATAAAGTTATATTTTTATCCAATAGCTTACTAACCGGTTTGTATTTTATTTTGAATCCCAAAAGTTGCACTCTTTTTTCTGACTACAGCCGATCACACCCGTTGCAGATAACCTCAAATATTGTTGACAGATGACATTAGCCATAGACAAATTATTTACGTTCCTTTTCACGGTGAATTTCTGTTTCTAATTTAAGTTTTTTTATAAAGATTGATTAATTCTGTAAACTATAAAAAAAAACAACTTTTGTGTCCACATATGGCTTGGTATGCGGTAAGGGGTTAAACAATGAAAAGAGTATTATTAGATTAACAAAATATTTAGTACCCAAAGGTACCTATTTAAAATAAATCATATATATAATCATACCTATAGATAAAACTGTAAGTAAATATTAAAATATATTACTGATTGAGGAAATGGATTGACTGTCTATCTTGCATCTCCAGTCGCAAACTCTTGTCCACCCATCACCGCCACCAATCTATTGTCTAAGGCGGACAATGTTGGCAAGGTGTCTGCTGTCCCACCACCAGTGGGCCTCATTGAAGCTGAGACTTCTACACACTGCTTCTTTAGTGAACATTTCTTCTCAGCCCAATACTGAAAGAAAACATGCAATCATTTTAATAAAATTGCTCTGATGATACAATTATTCTTAATAGATACTAAGTAAACACTTCATTATATTGAATCACCTTAGCCCAGCCTTGACCGTTTTTATTTGCTCCTCCAAGAGAATTTAAGTTTGTTGCCAAATTTTCCCATTTTCTCTTCGTTTCTAATTTGCCTTGAGCTGTCCAAAGCAAACCCTTAGCTATGCCTGGGTTTTGCTCCAAGAATTCCACCAAACCTAATTGAGCGTAACTAGGACGACTTGCCATAATAACTGAAATTGGTAAACTTTTATTATGTAAAACATTATAAAAGAAAATAAATAACCACATTGACAAAACACAAATATTTCACATATTAAATTAAACATTTAATAAAGTAAAACATTACTATCAGTTATAAAGTATATTTACTTACCACTTGTATGAAACTTTGATATTTCTGAGTAACTTAACGCACAGTAATTATTTCTAATATATAAGTTACCAAACGCGAACAATATCTTTACGTTAATGTTCTAAACAAACTTGCATTTCGAATTCATTTTCCACTTGACTTTATTTTTGAAATTGGAGGACTTTTGCCCCGAGGTTTTATTTTTTAAGTAGTGTAGGCAACAATCATAACGCATGAAGCCACAGTCATGGTTAATTTTATGGTTTTTAATCATTTTCTTACGCCCAAATGAATGTGAAAGTGGTATTACAAAAGACGCAAAGTTTAGCTTTCCTAGCAAGCTTTTTGCGGATTGCCAACTCCATCTTTGACTTGATAGAAGTTTGTTGAGATCTTTTCTTAAGGAGAGTATTTTCTTTTCCGGGAGGGCTTTTCTGTTGTGGAACGTATCCCATTCTATCCCTAAGTATTCGATGCGTTGAGATGGAGCTTGAAGAGATTTCTTCATATTGATTATCCATCCCAATTTCAGAAGGAATTGTACCGTCTTGATAGCATCTTTCTGCAGCTTTATCGGATCTTGATTGGCAATCAGAAAGTCGTCCAGGTAAACAATGAACCTTATATTCATCTGTCGCAGTCGCGATGCTACCCAGTTTGACACCCTCGCAAAGGTGAGAGGGGCTGTTGATAGACCAAACGGGAGGCATGTAAACTGAAATACTTTCTTTTGGTGAACTATTGATAGGAATTTTCGATGACGATTGGCTACTGGTGAAAGTATGCCTGTGATATGTCGATTTTTATGAGGAAATCTCCCGTCTGTAAGAAGTGGGGTACTCTGAAGTGGTTTAACAAGCGGAACTTCTTTGGGGTGAGAAATTTGTTGAGGCCTTTCAGATTGATTATGTTCCTTAGAAGGTTTGTTTCTGAAGGTTTGTTTTTGTGTTTTTTTAATTTGTCGTTTAAAAGTTTCATGCGTTTTACCGGTACCTGGTTTTCGTTGTCTATTGTAAGGTTTCGATGTCTTTGAAACTTTGTGTGTTGGTCTTGCTTAACCTGCAAAGTACGTTGAATTATAGTTCTTAGGCTGCAAAGGTTTTCTGTAGGGGTTGCGAACAACACACGTATTGAAGTAGATCATCCGAAAGAGATTTAAAAGTTGAGTCTGCCGATAAAATGTTTTTTAAATCATGTTTCATAGACGGATGTTTGTTAGCCAGATCCTTAAGTATGTTCGCCAGAGACTCGTTGAAGCAGCAGGCCGTGGGAAATAGTAACTAAGGTATAGTCCATTCGAACCAAGTGCCAAGAGCACTTGGTTCGAATGGACTATACCTTAGTTATACTATACCTTATTGGGGAGGTTCCATACGCAGTAAGAATGGGATTAACTTTCAAAGGACCGAAGACAGGGCTAGCATGTAGTTTTTTCTGAACCTCTGCATATCGGATTTGGTTGAAAGTTATATCGCCTAATCGTTGACATTCAGCGCCTTGTGTGGCAATGTGAGGTTTAGCAGCTGGAATCAAGGGTTCCTGTTATTTTGTAGCTGGAGTCCAGTCAAAGTCATAGTCATCGATAAGGGTAGGTGCTTCCCAGGGTTTTGGTGATAATGTTTGAGGTTGAGGAATATTTTATTCATCCTCCGATGATTCTTGGGAAGTGGAATCATTCTCTGAAGCGGAACACGGTTGTGTATCAGGTTGAAAGTTTTTTATAAACTGTTCCATCATATTTTCTAACTTAAGCTGGCTTTGCTCCAACCTATCTAAACGACTTGGTTTCTTAGTTCTACCAGATGTAGTTATTGTGGACGGAATTGACACCTCATCATCAAAATGACCAACTAGTCCACCCAATTCCTTATCTGCCTCTTCCCTGCTTACAAAAAAATCGCTTCATTTCCGCAATGGCTGCAAGCACCAGCTCTTTCTGGCCTGCGAGCCACAAACCACAGAGTACATTTTTATATAGGGTATAGAGTCGTCACTCACGTCATTTTGCCGAATGTATGGCGTATGGCGCCATCTGGTGCTTTGTGCAAAGTACTTTCGCAATAGGCTTCCTAGACTTTGATTTTAAAAAAATATTTCAATTGGAAATTAAATAAAACGAAATAGATAATACAAAAAACTGTTTTTATTTCTTTAACCTTTTTGTACAGTACAAATGTGCTAATTTTTGAATTTCATCATTTTCATCGTAATCAGTTCTGGACCCTGATAATAACTTGTTTGTGTTTTTGCACCAGTTATACACAAATAAATTAAGAGTAATTTGCTCAATTTTTAAAATTACCTCTTTTTTGTGCTCGTTGCATTTTATAAAACTGTAGTCAATTACTATTGATAACATAGTTTTTATGTACCGTAATTTGGTCCTACTTTGCTCCGATATGTGCTCCAAATGTTAAAAACTAAGAATATTTTAAAACAATCAACTGTAAAAAAATTATATGTTATTTTAATGAAATAAGACTTATTTGACAGGTACTTATTTATAGGGAATTGGATATTATGAAGTATATTATTAATTTATTTTTGATTAAATAATAATAAGCAAAATTACCCATGTTGTCGGGTATCTTTGCTCCTAGAAATAGTTTCCATGTAATCTTCATTGTTAAAGCTGTGGAGCAAATTAATGCCTTCCTAATTCAATCTGCTCCAGTTACAATAAGTTCTGCTAATATTGATGTTTCTGAAGCCTTCGGATGTGAAATTCGGTGAAATGTTTCAGATGCGTTCATAATTTATTGAATTATTGCAAAATTTTCAACGTAGAATATTCGACAACATTTTACAGAACAGGAGCATAATTACCCGTAAGGAGCAAAGTAGGGCCAAATTACGGTATTGCATTACATTATTTATGTCAGATTTTTTTCTTAGTATGTTCATGACCACATCTTGAATATTGGAAAAACACTTTATCAATGTAAGTGATGGATATGTGAGACAAGTTTTGTTTTTGAAATATTCCCTAACCTTACGAGTAATAGCACTTTCACTAATGTCTTTATTATATAATGATTCTCTACATAGAGTGCACTTTATTTTTAACTTGCGCAGCACATATCCAGTTACATAATCTATTTGTACCCTTATTTTAGGATCACTCCTTTTAATTTCTAAATCTTTAAGTATGTGGTCACTATCAACGTCTTGAAAATCTACTTCCGTTGTACTAGCTGACCTATCACTCGTTTTAAAAAACAAGATCTTTAAAGATTTAAATATGATGCAAGAATCCACTTCACAATTGGACCCAGGTGAATGTACACTACTCATATTATTAATTAGCAGTGAGGCAAAAGCTGCTTCGAAGTAAGCACAAGAAGGAGAGTTATTTCGGTACCCGTGGCTTCTTATGCTTCCGAAAAAGTTTTATAATGGGTCCTGGTTGAAGTGGCGCATCCAAAGTGATGTCAGCTTATATTTGTTTTGTAATACATCTACAAGATATTCTATATTATCAATAGTGTGTAACCAGTTTTTAATAGAGGGCACAGTAACCGATTTTCCATTATTTTTTTTCAAACTCATTGTGGACAAAACTTTTTTGGCTTGAGCCCATATTTTTTTATGGTTCGATCTTGGTAATACTGGGCCCAGTAGTAGTTTTCCTCTTCTCTTTTTAAAGTTGTCAAAACTACCATTCACGGAGTCAAACAATTTGTCGAAGAACTTGAGCAGTGCAGCAGTTTCCTTACATTCTTGAGGGAGTACTCCTTGACCTGAAATAACAACATAGCTGTTGTTAGAATGAGTTTTATTGCCTGTCTGTTGTCTGTTAATGGTTAAATTAATAGCATAAGGGCTTATTTCACGATTTCCGAATAGCCACTAGTCATCAAAAATAACTTTGTTTGACCCTGTTAACAAATTTCAAACAGATTTTTTTTTCACAATTTCAGGTCAATTATCAAAGTAAAAGTCGTTTATAATGATGAGTACCGTGACCTCGTAAGAGGTTGACCGTTATTTAAGTTACACCTTGTATAGATATAAACAAATATATTATACTCACATGCTAATGATCCCAAGTGCCCAGCTACAGTCCGGCTGAATATTTGAGTAGCACATTTACCTTCATTTTCTAAATTTTATGTGGGATCACATGTCTGTCTGTTAATTTAGATATTAGCCTAATACCATCATATATGCCATCCTTCCGATATAATTCAACTATGTGATCCCACTTACCAGTGACATTTCTCCCATTTAAATTTGCTTTTAAATCTGCCTGCAATACATTATTTCTTATTCCTTTTATGAGGTGAGGGGGATCATAGCACAACTTCATTGCCATCTATTTCAAAAATGTTGTATTTTATTTCTTTACTTTTTCTTAAATACCTCGTTCCTGTCTCATTTATTAGCCAGTTTATAGCACTAACATTAGTTGCACCTTGGTCACAAACTGTTGCTAATACTTCTAAGCCTATGGATTTTAGCTTTCTAATAATTGTTTTAAGTTGAGTCACTATTTCCATGGCTGACGTTGTTGAGGCACAAAATGTATACGCCAAAGGCTGTTTATAATTTCTGAAGATCCCCCTAATCATAAAAACTAATGCATGGTCAGCTATCTTTCTCTTCCTGTTTTCACCATCGTCGACAAATCCAGTTATACAGTCTCGTCTTTTACTGTAGTCGAAGTGTGGTGCAAGTGCTACTTCATCAAAAAGTAGGATGCACAATTTGTCGTTTTCCTTCATTTTATCCACTTTGCTCTTTAGCTGTTTAAACAAATCTTCATTCAATCCTGACTTGAGTGCCGCTTTTGTAATCATACGACTTAGCGTTAAAGGTGAAGGTAAAACAAAAAATCTTCTAAGCCAGCGATATGATCTCGGACCCTGTTTGTAGAGAGCTAAGGCCATAACTTTTTCATTTTTGGTGAATCGCCTTCCCAATTTCTTCTTCCCAATTTCTCTAAATTGATGTTGGGTAAATATTGATGCTGCAGGTGTCAAATTCTTTATGGCCTTTTGAAATGAAGTATTTTCAGACAATATTAATGCCTTTTTCAACATATCTGCCATTGTCACTTTGGACTTTTGAAGAGATTTTATTTTCTTGTGTAATGCAACCACCTCAGGATTATACAGCGTAGTGGTCCTCTTCAATTTACCTAAAAAAAAAAAATTGTCATTAATCATTCAGTCACTCACTGTAACTCAAGTCTTTGAATCACAATGTAAGTACTTACGCCTTGGCAAAGAGGTCACGAGTTCGGATGTTGATAGAGCATGTCGTTTAGATATTACAGATGCCAATGTAAATGTATGTAGTCAGTGGATGTTGATGGTAAACCAATACATGTTGGTGTTTGAGCTGTTGATAGCATTGATGTTGACGGTTGAGCGGTTGATGGCATTGATGTTGCTGGTTGAGCAGTTGATGTGGACAGTTGAAATTGAGAGTAATCCTGGTTGGATATTACTTGTAAAGGAGTTCTTTTTATAGAAGTTCGAAAACCTGTAAGGCATAAAGATCACCTTAGTTTTTCATGTACACCTACAACACACTATGTGTGATGTGTGTGTGTACTAGTTCACAGCCCACAGTTAGAAGGTATGTTTTAGTCTATTGCCATTCTTCTACTTTACATGTCAATGTTTCTACTATTATATGCCATATGTAATTACGACTATTAAGCTGCTACTCAAAATTCTTCACAGAAAAACTCAACTGCTCTACTCTGCTCAACCTGGAAATCTGAGGCAGTTTATTTACCTTGTGTTAAAAAGATGACTATGAAAGATTAAAGAGAATATTATTATTACCTCGCAAGTTTAATGTAGGTACTGCATTTGGGCTGAGTCTCTTACTCCAGGTGCGGTCCTTTTCATCAAAGTGTACATGACACACTCGATAATAATCAAAAATAGTTTGATCTTTTAGTAAAAAAAGATGACCACCAATAGCATCAACCCATAATTTAAATCGGTTTGGTTCCTTGTTTGGGTTAGGAAATAAATGCAGGATAACATGATCTGCCCCTGTAAAAGAGAAAAGAATTGTCAGTTAGTGTAATAGCCAGACTACAAGTTGTATTATACTAAATATAACACACTCAACTTAAACATAGGCCCAAACATTGCTTCGCTAACAACTAAGCCTAAACAAACTAGTGGGGAACGAGCCACGAAGCTATTAAAAAGATATAATGCAAGTATAGATCACATCCACATTCATTAATTATGTTAAGTGCTCCCAAAAATGTGATGTGTTATCACATCACTTTTGCCATTTAGTTAAGTCTTGTGTGTACATATAGGACCAAAATGAACTAATTTTACTTAGATTGGTTGCAATTTTAAATGCACTTACGTGTTTTGCTGCAGGCACAACATCTTTTCATAGGCATGGTCGACAAAATCCAATTCACAAAGAAAAACAGTAAAGTCCAAATTCTCAGCCACAGGTCAGTCGATGATAGCGGTAATATCGGAATCCAAGTAAAAGCCAGGTCAGTGGGGAGAAGAAACAGTCTTACAAGCCGGGTCGTCATTAAAAATTTACAAAATACAATAAAAGCATCCATTCACCTCAGAAGAAAATAAACGGATTGTGATATTTCAATATTTGAAAACAGTCATGTCAGTAACACGTTCCATTTCCGAATGAATCGCTGTAATTTATATTTATTTAAATAAATAATTAACATTTTCTGCTCAATTATTAGTAATTATTATTATTTTTACTAAATAAACTACCAAATATTAAATTATTATCTTTTTGTCTGTTTTTTTTTTTTAATAAGTTCTTTTTTCTGTTTAAGAGAATGTAAATGCCAGTGTCTGCGTGAAACGAAATAAACACATGACAACTATGTTGTGATGTAGCCACAACAAAAAAAAAAACAGTAATACCAGTGTAATAAAAATGTTTGTATGTAATTTTTGAATAGCACCTATCTATCCTATATCTAGTGTTAAGTGCAACAAACTTTTTGAAGATTCTATCAGGTTGTTCGAAGTTATGATACCATGCCACGGACTCTAGCAGCTAGAGACATTAATAATAATAATAATAACTTTATTTCCAAAAAAATACAGATGATTGTTTGTAAAAAACTGTAAGATTTACATTTTTGAATGTTTGACAAAGAACATTTCATAAATGATTGAATGCTGCAGTAAACTGTACAAAAAATATTAAACTCTGTCCCCTAAACTAGGGTATCCTGTATCTTAAGAGACAGTGTTTCGAAAAGAGGTACCAGTTGATAATATCGGAGTGGACTGTGTCGATATACCTTTTGAAGTGTTACGGTTACAGTTTAATTTTACTTAAAGTTTATTTTAGTTTATAGATTATGTGTGATGTGTGAGTCAAGGTTGAGGGTGAATGAATGTGATTGTAAGTTAGTAGGTGTTTGAATGTAAGTGTGGACAAGAACTTGATGTAGTGTTGGTGTGTGAGTGAGAGGAGGGGTTGTATGTACAAGTGTGTATGGATGGATGGAAGCATAGAATTGTTCGTGCAGGAATGGAGATGAGAGTGTGCTTATTAGGCCATGAAGGTAAGTAATGCCTCAGTTGCGGCATAGTCCTGTTTTAGCAGCCATTCTGACACTTTCAATTTCAGACTGTGTTTGTTAAGGTTTAAAATATTCATTTTAGAACAATTTAAAAATGTTATGTATCTTTTTGTAGATATACGCGCTAATTACATAATACTGATGCTTTGCAAATGTGGTCCTGTGTTGGGTGCCTGGGGGAAGGTTTGTGCGCTTTAGTGGGTTAGACGGGGCAAGGCTGCTATGTTTCCTAAGGACAGATTGAAGCACGAAGAGTTGACGGACTGAAAGAACTTTGCAGTCTGCATACAGTTGTGTAGTTGGGTATCTATATGGCTTCTTTGTCATTACTTTTAGAACGGCTCTTTGTGCTCTTTCTGCCCTCAAGACGTGACTTTTCGTTGCAGCACCCCATACAGGAATGCAATATCCTATGACCGATTGGCATAGTGCATAATACACCATTTTCAGTACATCGACATTAGCAGAGTTTCGGAGGGATTTAAATATATGTATGAGGCGTAAAGTTCTAGTAGTAACAGCATCAATTTGTTTATTCCATCTAAGTCCGTCATCTATGTGGACACCTAAATACTTTACGTTATCACTTCTGGTTAGTGCTGGACAACGGCACGGTGCAGGTTGGTAGGAGCATGAATGTGCAGTAATTGAGAAGCTAAGTGATGGTGCGGTCTTTCGACTAATTGCAAAAGGGATGAAACAGGTTTTGTTAAGGTTTAGGGTGAGAAGATTAAAATTGAGCCATTTCATGATTTTCGCTACTGCCGACTCTGCCGTAGATTTGGTTGTATCCCAAGTGGGTCCGTTAACTAAGATCGCGGTATCATCAGCGTATGTATATATCTTAGTATTGGGGAGGTTCATTTTACAAAGGTCGTTGACGTAAATTTGAAACAAGGTGGGGCCCAGTATGCTGCCTTGAGGAACGCCGTAAGTAAAACATTGAACGATAAGACCAATGCACAGAGGCCAATCCAAGAGCTCCAAATTTATGTCCCGATAAGATTTCTCTTTAAGAGAGGTACAATTCGGCGACAACGCTCTAGCTAAGTCAACAGTAGGTATTGCAAACCTGATTTTGTTTCAAATTTGGGGGTCGAATTCGCTGCCTAGTAACTCCTCTTTTTTGAAGATTCTTATTTTCCAGTCGTTCCATCCCCTTGGTAAGTGGTTTCTTATGATTTGTTTGATTCTGCTCAAGATGATGTTGTCTCCAGGGTCATCTGCTTCCCATTCCATGAGGGACTCAAAAGTATGCATATTAGGGTGGAGCGATAAAAGAAAAAAAAAATTTTTCATTTTGAATAGCACTAGAATGTTGCATTATATTCACAGCAACATAGAAAAAATAATTAAAAAAATATTGACATCTATTTTTAGCCCTCTACCGCCACTTGAAAATTGAAAAAAAATATAAAATCAAGCTATTTATAAAACATTATTATATTAAGAAATACACACTTTTTTATTTTATTTTTGATTTTTACGACCCAAAATGACACTAAGTTTTCAGATGAAATGACAATTTACAGATAATTGTGATGCAATGGTATATATTATGACGTTTAAGTGTAGAGAATAAACAAAACTCGCCGATACATTTGAAAGTTGAGTTGTTTACTTTCGATGTATTATTTTAATTTCTACTTACACTTCACTTCATAATATGAACAAAATGAACATGAAACAAAAACTTAGTTAATATAAATTAACTAAGTCCAGAACGTAGTGACTTAAATCACCTCTTTGTTTAGTTGATTACTATTACTCTTAGGATCAAGTTCATTTGTTTAAGTTCAAGTTTTAGTTGTGAGTTTAAAATTGTCACGATATAATGTCGAAAATAGTTACGCGAAACGAAACAGACTGTCCCATTTTAGGATCACCGTGTTTGATTAATAAATCAGTACTACCAACAACAGCCGACACATTGAAGCACATTATTTTTGTGAGAAATGAAGAAAAAATAAAAAGCAATTGCAAACAACCTCCTATCTCAAAAGTATTGGATGCAGTTGCAATTGATCTCCTAGAAGTGTGGACTACAGCCTCATTACCAACTGTTACTATACAATGTGTTAAACAAATGTTAAAATGTAAGTACAATATGTACTTACATTTTTTACGCTATCCAAAATCTAAGCAAACCAAAAATTTTGCATCACACATTACAGGAATGGAGAGAAAAATGTTTCACAGAATTATTTGATATTTGTAGCTGCAAATGCAATGATTTTAATACCTGTGGTTGTCCTCGGGGAAAAAAAGTACCTGCACTTGAAAGGCATTTTCTATATGATCAAAGAAATAAGAGAAAAATGGCGATTGGTAGTCTAGACCGCACGGAAACGAAAAAGCTTGAAAAAAAAATTGCAAGGAAGCTGAAGTCCGATTTATCAATGACAAGGCAAGAGAAAAATATTAATAAGACAACTCCCTCTTCTTCTGTGCGTATTGAAAGCCGTTGCACTCCTTAGTTAATTGAACCTCAGCCCAGTACTTCTAAAACTTTAGATTCTATTGCGTCGGTGCTACCGCTACAGTATCAGAGACACAAACTGTCTCTGCCTTCCTTAGCCACAGTTTGTGACCGTTATGGTATCTCTGATCGGTCGGCAGCAGCAGTCGCAAGTGCAGTATTGCAAGACGTTGGCCTGGTTACTTCGAAAAATGCAGTTATACAAAGAAATTCACTTTTTGCACATCCTGAAAACCTTTTATTGGCAATGCTATACGATAACCGGCCACATATAAGAGAATTGGGATTAAGGCAAATAATCGCAACTAGAAAAAAATCGGGGATTGGCCTAAGAGTATTCAAAGTTCCGAAGTTAAACTTTGAGGCCACTGACTATACCGATATGATTGTATGGAGTGAGTCACAAGTTACGTCTCCTCCAATATTAAAGGATGTCAGTGACAAAGACTTGGAAGACCTGCTGTTATTAAACTCCCAAGTGCTGATGGAATTGCCGGATTATCCTTGTCACACACAAGCAGTAGAGCGATGTGTAAAGATGGTCACAGAGGCATCGATTACTGTAGCTGGTGAAAAAGCCAGACATGGATTTATTCGTTCTAAAATTAAATCGCGTGCATTTATGCCCTATTTTGAACCAAAAAAGAATTTTAAAGTATCCCAATAATTTACGAAATTTTTACCTTTGTTTTGCAACTTTTTTATATTTTTTATGTCTCATTTTTCTAAATAAAGATTTTAATTAAGTATTTTTTTAGTATTTTAGTTACCCATATGCTACAATAAAATTGTATTTATTATATTATAATTGTATTGTAACAATTTCTTCATATTTTTGACATATTACTAATTAAATCAAATTATTGCAACTTTGGGTTTAGGTAGAGGGCTAAAAAACATATAAAAAAAATAAACAGAAATACATTTACGTATAATTTAAAAAAACGCAACTTTATGCAGGTATTCGAAATAGATTCGATGACTTTTTTTTTTCTCCATACATTGACGCTCCACCCTAATGCATATCCGCAGGGGATGCTGCCTTAAACAAGTAGACAAAGTTAGCCTTTTCATCTTACCAACCTCAGCGTGAGCGGGGAGATATAGGCTATTATTACGATATTACCGGTACGTTTCGGAGACATTTGATCCGTATCGCTCGAGAAATCGACCCGTACGTCCCAAGGAAACGGCCCGACGGGCTCGAGGAATTGGCCCGTACGGCTCGAGGAATCGGCCCGTACGGCTTGAAGAATCGGCCCGTACGGCTCAAAGAATCGGCCCGTACGACTCGAAGGATCGGCCCGTACGGCTCAAAGAATCGGCCCGTACGGCCCGAAAAAATTGACCCGTACGGCTCAGTGTATTGAATTGTATACTTCACATATTCAAACCGTAATGTTAATAGACAGTTACGGGTTGCAAAGTTACAACCATAAGCTTATCGGATGAAACCGAGGCTCACTTGAATGGTTAAAAGATCACAAATCTGGGCAGTGTGGCACACAGACTATATGTTAGGGTCTAGGCAGACACAGTGACTCATTACTACTTTGGCTAGAAAAGGATGTACATAGTTGTTGCCTCCCTCCCAAGTTTGAAGCTAACGTTCCTCGGACTCGTACAAACCAGTCAGCCGACGTCGCAAGCGCCAAACAGTGGTGCCACCACGTGTTTTTTTAGTGCTCACAAAATTATATTTTAAGGTAAGTTTGATTTGTTTTAATCGGTTAGTCCCGCTATGGTATGGTCCTGGTATGGCACCCTCTTAAAATACCTATCAAAAAGTCCCGCTATGGTACCCATCTTTTAGATCTACGTTAGACAATAGAAGGTACAACTGAAAAGAAAAGTGTATCTATAAATAAATACTTTTAGGAGTGTATCAATAAAACGTCTGTTTGCGATATTAAATCAGTCTTTTATTAATTCAAAATATTTATAAAAAAATATCAAACAGTAAAACGAAATATTAATTGCAATGTAATTTTTAAAATAATCAACAATATTAATTACCAATAATCAACAATAAAAAAAATATAAAAAATCCACATCTCAGAAAAGTATTACTGTAAATATTATAAACTACAAATAAAAACAACATCCAGACATAAATATTAGTTACAAATAATCAACATTGAGAAAAGGCAGTAATTGTAAATTTATATAAACTACAAAAATAATCAACAACCAACTAGACAAATATATTAATTACAAATAATCAACATGGAGAAAAAGGCGCAAATTGTAAACATAAACTACAAAAAATAATCAACATCGAGAAAAAGTATTAAACATTTTAATAGGCTAAAAACAAAATTAAAATAAACTATTTTTTTAAATGTTCTGATCGAAATATTGACTTTGATATGTTAATCAGAAAATCACCAATGGAGATAGCTTTATTTTCGTAACTTTTTGTTAGCTTTTGAATCTGGCGGTCGATTTCTATACTTGTTCTTTTTCTTGAATTTATAGGTGATCTTTTTAGTCGAAACCTATAACAAAAATCATCAGTTATTTAAGTTAAGCTATATTTTTTTCAGTAACCGTCTGTAATAGAAGGTGACAACCAATAATATCTACCAAAATAAATAAAATCAAATCCGTTTTCAAATTCTTCTATGTACTCGTATTATGTAAAAATATATATATCTGCTTTTAAAAATATTATATCTGCTTAAAAATATTGTCTAAAAAATACAACTTACTTGGCTTGTTTTATATCAAAGTGACATGTGTCGTTGCCAATTGTTTGCAGAAACAATAATAAACTGGGATTTTTTCCAATAATTTTGTTGAATCTGCCATTCCATGATTCCGCCAAGTTAGTTGTTCTATGGCGTTCATTATGGCAACACCAAATGAGGTCTGGATATTCAAGCCACTGAGTGACAAAATAGTCATTGAATTTGGTCATAGCTTCATCGTCGAAACTGAAAAAAATACTTATTAAACGTTCGTACTTGTAAAGCAATGAAATTAACAGGTCCTTACTGATATTGTTGTTCTTTACTTTTTTGCCATATAATTAGAGTTAAGTACTCAAACATCATTTTGGAAAGTAACCAAGATATTATACCTATTTTCCATTATATGCAGCCAGCCGTCTTCAATATCTTGTTTTGGCAAAAACGCCAAGCCTATGCATTGCTTAACATGGTTCGAGGACTCTTCGTGTTCCATGAGATTTAAAGATTTCGCTTTTTTGATAACGTTCTTTTGAAAATGTACGTTACATCCATTTATTTTGATATCAGGAAAAATCTTCGCTGCTGCATTTATTACTCCTATTTCAAAATCGAAGGTAAATTTCGATGGACGCCATTCAGGCAAAGTTTGTTTAATCAATTCGAAAACTTTTTCATAAGTTTTCCCTTCTTTGTTTTTTAACAGAATATAAAATAATGGTGCTACATTCGTGGATAACTCAGTGCTTCCCATGTCTCCATGAATGACATAAACTTGTTCGAATGGGTTTGGGCAGCCGTCGAAAGTGCCATCACCAAAGTAATGCGTTACACATTTTATATATTCCTTTACTTATGTCGAGGAAAATATAATTATTCGATTACAGTCTTCATTACAATAATCAGCCAATACATACTTATTAAATTCTTCTGGTATTATAATTTCTTCCACATTCTTAAATTGTGTTTTTGGTACGTTCAACGACTTATTTCGGTGTCTGTATAATACTGTTTTTAATTTTTTATAGTCAGGAACATTTCCTGTAAGGTGTAACCCTTTGTCTTTTAAGTTACCCATGTGTTTTTCGAAAATTTTCTGTACTGATCCGTAATTTGAATTTACTTCTTTTTTGCACTCACTTATAGCCATTTGAACTTCATTGTCTTCAAAATGTGGCACGCACTGATCACTGTGTTTATAATCTTTAATTATTGTATTATTGGTATTCTCAATAGTTATATATCCACTACATTTAATACTATTTCTCCTATTTACACAATGCCAAGTACTTGAATTTTTATTTTCTCTGCGTTTAATATATTTATGTCCGGCACGTAATAAAGTTTTTCCACCGCGTCGACTGTCAATAATTATTAAATTTACACCACGTGAACTACTTGACCCAGACATTGCAATAGATAAACTAACAAGCTATCCTAATTACTCATATCGCAAAAGTACAGCTGCAAATAGCAAACTAAACCCGGAATAATACTGTCTCTCTCTATTTTCATAAAAACAAAAGGGAAGAGCTAGATACGAATTCGACATCGACCACACAGCCTATAGACACCTAATACACGATAAAACGCACGAAAACTATTCTGCCAACTTGCTGAGGTATGACGTCAGCGAGAGGGACGGGGTACTGCGTCCTGATTGGTCAATTCAAGGTCAGTGCATGTCACTAGGGATGGGACGGTTTTAAATCAAACAAGAAAGTATCGACATTTTTAAATTGTATTTAATAAAATATGTTTTTACATACTTGCATTCAATTACCTTCTTTTATTGTAATTACGATTGAATCATGTAGGTAAAATATATAAATGAATAAAAACAATGTTTTAAAATTTCCGTAATTATTATAAGCTATGTTCGAAGTCTTTGATGAGGCCTATCAAATTGAATGCAGCGCGATGTTATAGAGTTAGCCCAAAAACATGCAGCCAAACGGATCTCTTCGCCGCTACCGACAACGCGGTGGAGATGACGGGGTTTTGGGCCAATAAAATATAAATACCGTCGCGGCAGCGACACGAAAAAGAAGAAAGGTTCCGAAACTATATTTTTTGCCTAGGAGACAGAAAAAAAGGTTCAATAATTAAACTCACCAAAAGCGGCAATTACTAGTTGGTACTGCTCAACTTAGAAGACATCGACGGTTTTTCATAAGGATAAAACAATCTTCGCTAAAATGACGTGAACATATTACACTCTAAGTAGATGAGATCCAGTTCTCTCGCTTGGTTGCAATTATCCATTTATTTTTTAAATCAAGATCGTGTGGGTATCTAAAATTTATAAATTAAAGTTTCATATTTTATCAGATGTACATCTGTTGTAATTTCTAATTATTGAAAAAATATTTTTTGTATAAATTAATAGTTATAGGTTTTTGTTTTGATTTATCGACAACAGAGGTGGTTGTACGATTTGGAACATCACTAATATGTGTACTTAAAATCGACGAAAAGAGATGGCGAAAAAAATACTTGCAAAAGAAAGGGACGGAATCATAAAGACACCAAAAATGACCAGTATAAGATGAACCCCGATAAATATTGTCAGAAATTTAATCTAATTTAGATTATGGAACTATTAAGTTACCGATGAAATGTGATACCGTCTTTCAGGAAATTTGAAGTCCGGCTTTTTTTATCATACAAACGTATTGTATACGGGAACATATTATGTCTATTTTCTCGATTTTTTAAAGGAGTAATGCGGAAGTGTTTACGGCTCACAGGAGTGGTCGAAACTAATACGAGTTTGGTGAGTGACGACGGTTATAAGACATTTTTGCCTAATGTGTTGACAGACATCGGTCGCCTGTTATTAGGAGTCTATAGGCTGTGTGGTCGATGGAATTCGAGGAAGGGCTCGTCTCTATTGTTTTACGAAAAAACCGGTTGGTCAGGTAACTACCTGAAGTGAAACGACAATTACCGAGCGTGATTTGTTTAAAAAATAGTATTAATAAATATTATCTTGCTTAACTATAATAGTTAAGAAAAGATATTTTTTATTAATACTATTTTTTTCTTAACGCATTGTATAACTTTTCTTTACAACAGTACCAAAAACTGAAGGGTACCATAGCGGGACTTTTTGATAGGTATTTTAAGAGGGTGCCATACCGGGACCATACCATAGCGGGACTAACCGGTTTTAATAGCTAAACTGCAAAAGAAATGTTGTAAAGATTGTTTTTGTCTTATAGTTATGTTTATACAGATTGCCTTTGTGTGTTAAGTTCAGTTTATTGATTGATTTTTCGATCCATTTCAATATAAAATATACAAAATGGCGGAGTTGTGTTCAGTGACTCAATTAAAAGCGGTACACAGTGACTCATGAGTCACTTTTTTTATGAGTCACATTTATTTTTGCAGTTCTGTCTTCCTTTTGATTTTGTTTTTGCTAATTTGTTTAATTATTGTATTTTGTTGATAGAATGCCACGTCAAAAGTTTTCAGAACGCATAATTGGAAACGCAACACAAGAAACCATTAAAGAAGGGTTGTTACTAATAAGAAATGGAGACTCGATAAGACAAGCATCTAAGAAGGTTGGTGTTGCATTTGCTACCCTTAAAAGATATTATTGGAAGACCAAAAACCGTGAAACACTTGACGATCAACAGTTGGAGCCAAATTACGCCGTTAATAAAATTTTCACAGCGGCACAAGAACAAGTTCTCAAAGAGTTCTTTACTCATTGTTCTCTTTGATTTTATGGGCTGACAGCCAAAGAAAGCCGACAAGTAGCATATCAATGTGCTAAAATAAACAATTTGAAAATGCCTGCCTCGTGGGAAGCAAACGAAATGGCTGGCAAAGACTGGTTGATGTCTTTCAGATAAAACCCGAGCCATGCAGTCTTGCCAGGGCTACAACTTTTAATAGAAACAATGTCAATAAATTTTAGGAGAGTTTAATGTAGTCCAGCCTTTGCGGATGGCACACGAATATTTAACTTGGATGAGACTTCTACCACCACTGTACAAAAACCTCAAAAAGTGATTGCGCCAAAAGGTAAGAAAACTATCTGGAAAGTAACAAGTGGAGAAAGAGGATTGACATCATACCAGTGGCGTAGCTAGGCCAGAAGGGGCCCCGTATCAAAACTTGTTTGGGGCCCTTTTAATCTAAGTTTAGTAGAACAAAGACAATAGCATCCTGACTCGTGTAACTAATGCTATTACTGACTGATAGTAGCTCATTTTTAGTTCATTAGCTCATTCAAAACTAGATATAGCCTTTTTGAAAATAGAGTTCAATAATTGGAGCTTTACCGCCGCGATAAGTATTCATTTAAGAGCAACATTTTATGTTTTTATTCCAATCGTCGGGGGCCCTTGACACTTGGGGGCCCCGTATAATTGATACGGCTGATACGGCGGTAGCTACGCCTCTGCATCATACATTGGTAACAACCTGCTGTATAATAAATGCCAGTGGAAAATTTTTGCCCCCTGTTGGTATTTCCCAGGAAGCCATTCAAAGACCACATGATTAAAAACACTCCACCTGGAACTCTTGGGCTGGCGACACTGACTGGATGCATGAATTCTTCGATTTTCCCAGAAATCATAAAGCATTTTATCAAACACACGAACGCATCAAAGGAAAATCCATGTATTTTAAAAAATAAACTAAAATAAACAAAGTTTACAAGCACTTTTTTTTTTTTCGTGGTAAAATCATCCAATGTGTCCTCCCACCCAGGGCAGGGCGGGAGGGACTGTCAGACTTGTACTGACTAAAATCCACGGTGTCCTTCGCTAGCCCTTTACGTACCGGGGTTACGGTGATGGGTAAGTCCCGCGACCCCGGCAGGCTTTGGCCCTCTACAGGCCCCGTCACTATGCTGACAATCCTTGAGGCGCGCGTGGAACACAACGCGCCGTCGACCCGGGCATGGTCCAAATTTACAAGCACTTACAAAAATATTAATAACTTACCATTATTCACTCGTAAAACACAACACTGTCGATCATAAGTTTCTTCTTACGATCTCGAACGAACACTCGTCGTTAATTTTCGTAAGTAATGTGACACGCGTGTATCGCGGGTCAATCGAAAGCGTATTGACGATCACCGCGCTTTCGCCCGCGCACCCCCCGCCCAGAGGGGTGAGGTCGCGCGGAACAGGGACGCAGCTCGGCTAGATGACACGGGAAGCTGGGACACGCATGAACCTAAGGGTAGGTTCAGATGACAAGCGCTCAGCGCGCGTTGAATGCGCGTTGAATTTTTGTATAGTGTTCACATGGTGCGCGCTTGTCAGGCGTTAAACGCGCGTTGTTGCGGCCAGTTTGAGTTCTACATTTGTCGAAGATGGACGTAGAAACAGTTTTATCGGTGATTTTATACAGACGGCAGAAACGACACAACAGAAGACGGAGATATTGGGTTCACCCAATTTTGTCAACCAGGCTGACTGAAAGTCAGTACATTATTTTATATCCTAAGTTAAGGCAATTTGAGCCCAAATTCTTTAACTACTTCAGAATGTCCGTCAAGTCATTTGATGACTTACTGACTCTCATAAACGATGAACTCGTAGCAGATAAAAACGCTGTGCGATATAGCATTTCACCGGAAGAAAAACTCATAATTACATTGAGGTAAGTTTTTTAATAATCAACATAATCTATAAATCAAATCAACTTGTTTAGGAACAATTTTTTTAAAGAAAAAATAACATTTTGTTACTCGCAGAATAACTCTAACTCTGATTCATTGCTGACATTAGTTGGTGCTGGCGATGGAGTAGGTGTTACTGGCGATGGAGACCCCATTGCTGTAGTATAACCATAATGTGCAAAATTATTTGACACACTAGACTGCTGTGATCTATAATCATGATAACGAAAGCCTTCAACAGAAGCTGATGACTGATGACGCTGCTCTTGTGATGAATAATTTCTTCGTTGTGATACCGGGTAATTTTGATTTTCATATGTCTGTTGTTGTGGTCCTTGAAATTCATTTTGGTTTTGCAAAATTAAATTATAAATGGCAATTTTAGTTTGAAGTCGCCTATATTCCGGAATTTTTTAATCTCTTTAACGAGTGACAAACAAAACAGCTTGTCTTCATCGTCATCTTCTTTTGGATGAGACACATCTTTCTGTGCTAAACTCTGCTCTAATATGTTTGCAAATCTTTCATCAGCAGGATTTAATTTTTGTTTTTTTCTTGAAGTAGATTTAGGACTCTTAAAGCCAGAACTTATTTCTACTTCAGCAACCTCTGACGAAGTTGATGCATTATCTGCATCGAAACTACTTTCTGTATCTTTGTTGGCAATTGATGCCTGTAGAAATCGTAGTCTATTATAATGAACTAGCACTTAGCCCGCGACTTCGTCCGCGTGGGTTACGTACTTTCTTAATTCCCCCTTTTCACCCCCTTAAAGGTTAAATTTCCAAAAACCCCTTCTAAGTGCTCCCCTACATTATAATAGGAAGCCGTGTGCAAAATTTCACATTCCTAGCCCCAGTAGTTTCGGCTGTACGTTGATATGTCAGTCAGTCAGTTCTCCTTTTATATATATAGATATAATATATGTCGAAGTTTTGGAAGCTCCTGATCCAGATTGACAGTCTTTATTTTCTTCACCTCTCTCATATAATTATCCCGTAAACTCTTCCACTTTTTTTTTTTTTGCAGGGATGACGCTCGGGCACGCCGCAATCGCGGCGGTAAGACCCCTCTTTGAGGAGTGGCTGGATAGGCGTCACGGCGTCCTTACCTTCCGCATGACGCAGGTCCTCACCGGACACGGAAGTTTCGGGAGGTTCCTGTGTCTGATAGGGAGGGAAGAAACGCCTGGGTGTCATCACTGCGAGGATCGTCCGGAGGACACGGTGGAGCATACGGTGCAGGACTGCCCCGCTTGGGCAGAGCACCGCCGTGTCCTCACGACGGCGATAGGCGGAGACCTCTCGCGCCCGGCATTGGTCGAGGCCATGCTGCGGGGCGAGACGGAGTGGGAAGCGGTCGCCTCCTTCTGCGAAGCAGTCATGCTCGTGAAGGAGGAGGCGGGCCGCCTGAGGGAGAGGACAGCGTCCTCCCTCCATCCCAGCCGCAGTGGTAGACGCCCACGGCGACGGACGTCGCCAGACGATCTCCGGCCACCGTAGGCGCGGGCATGCGGGCGGCGAGTAATGGGCGACTCGCTGCCCGACCATGGACCATGCCCGGGTCGACGGCGCGTTGTGTTCCACGCGCGCCTCAAGGAGTGTCAGCAAACTGACGGGGCCTGTAGAGGGCCAGAGCCTGCCGGGGTCGCGGGTCTTACCCATCACCGTAACCCCGGTACGTAAAGGGCTCGTGAAGGACACCGTGGATTTTAGTCAGTACAAGTCTGACAGTCCCTCCCGCCCTGCCCTGGGTGGGAGGACTCATTTGATGATTTTACCACGCAAAAAAAAAAAAAAAAAAAGGGATGACGCTGAAAAAAAAAACAGTATTTAGTAATAGTTTATGTTTGTTTCCAGATATTTGGCCATTGGATGTTCATTTGGGACATTAAGCTACGACTATAGAATTGGAAAATCTACTGTGGCTACTATAATACCACATGTATGTGAAACTATTTGGAAAAAATTAAGGCCCGTTGTTATGAGTGAACCAACGAAAGAAAAGTGGTGTGAAATATCCACGATATTTGAAAAGAACTCAAAGTTTCCCAATTGTTTGGGAGCCTTGGACGGGAAACATATACGGTTAATCCAGCCTGAACACACGGGTTCTATGTATTATAACTATAAAAATTATTTTTCGCTAGTTTTATTGGCGCTAGCGGATGCAAACTATTGTTTTGTGTGGGTTGACATAGGTGCCTACGGTAAAAACAGTGACTCAGGTATATTCAAGAATTCTTCATTGTACAAAAAGCTGACAGAAAGGTCATTAGATCTACCTGAGCCAAAAGCATTGTTAATACAAAATAGACCGACAACGTTGCCATATGTGATAGTGGCTGATGAAGCTTTTGGCATGATGGAGAATTTAATGCGTCCATATGGGGGAAGGTCACTAACTTATGCTAAAAAAATATTTAATTACCGTTTGACATTAGCACGCCGGTATGTTGAATGTACTTTTGGCATAATGTGCAATAAATGGCGCATTTTACACAGGCCGTTAGATGTTAACATCGGTTTTGCAGAAAAGATCGTAAAAGCGATATGTACACTAAATAATTATGTCAGAATCAGGGATGGCTACAATTTTGAAGACACGCTTTATACGCCACCCCTGGAAAATCTAGCCTCACATTTTACCGGACGTGCTGTGCGACAGGCGGATAATGTTCGAGTACATTTAACAAACTATTTCATTAATGAAGGAAAAGTAGATTGGCAGGATCGTTATATTTAACTTGTAACACAAACCGATTGTAAATGTAAATAAATATATATACTCACATAATACTTTCTTCTTTTCTTCATTGTCATGTCCTTCACAAAATATAAGGACGAGTTCTTCCCAAGCCCGTCTTCTCAAATTCTTATCTGAATAATCGCTACTTGTCATGTCCCATATCGCAGGACGTTTCTCTATTTCATCAATTAATAATTCCGTATTAAAAGCTTCGGTTTCCATTTCGGACGATTTTCGGACGAACTTGACGAACCCTAAAATACGTCTATCCGCATAGAAAACCAATGATCTCAAAGCGGCGTTGACGCGCGCTGACAACAGTCGAGCGCTAGCGCAGCATTGAACGCGCGCGTTACTAAAACGCGCGTTAGCATGTGTACGGCCTGAATAAAATGTATGTAGTTGTAAACGCGCGTTATCAAAACGCGCGTTGAGCGCTTGTCATCTGAACCTACCCTAAGGGTAAATTGAAGGATGTAATCTCATAGGTCAAGCCGACGGCACAGACCATGAAATGTTGATTCCAATCTCCAAGTCAAAGTTCAACTACAGTAATAGTCACTCTAGTCAAAGTCATTGTCCAAGTCAGTCTTGTCTACCTAAATAGCATAATGAGACAGAGTCGCATGAAAAATTTTATGTCAATATTAATCGATTTAATAATGATGGAAAGTAATGTTTCAGAAAGTCAAAATAGAACTTGAGGAAGTCAAAATGAGTCTTGTGAAAGTGCATTTTCAGTGTCAGATATCTCAAGTGAGAACAAAAGTAACAATTGAGTCATATAGATGCAAAGGCAGCATCATCAAATTTTTTAATAATAGCAACTTTGAATGCAGTCTGTTAGTGTAAAATCAGCATAATTGGTTGATATATTTAGTTTTTAGCAAAAGAAGCAATATCCCGTATAAAATGACCGTTAAAATCTTAGGTTTGTAGCAAAAACAGCATTATCCACTTGAGTAATGCCAAAGACAGCAACATCCGATTCGGCCAATCAGGTGTCTGTATTTGGCCACCATGACAGTTTATTTAGTATGGCGATTATCGTTTTGTTGTTCTTTGGTCTGGGACAAACCCACCACACTATTCCCTAACCACTGCAACTCCTGTAAGCCAGAATCAACAGTGGCAACCAACCAGAAAAGCGCCGAAACAATGAAGCTCGACGTGTCCCAGAGAATGAATTTACCTGTCTTGGATCCTGCAACGAAATTAATCAGAAAAGAATAGTGGAGGAGTAGGAAAAAAATATATGTTTCCACTTCCCTCCATGCAAGCAGGAGACAGAACAAAACAAGGCCAATAGGCACAAAGGGACATTACAACTGGGAGAAGCCCAGTTGCCTAGCACCACGGGTAAAATGACTACTAATATTAATGGGTCCTAAATTGTGAGCTGCTAAATTTGATTCCAATAATAGGTATGGCAAAAACGCTTGAACGCACGAAAGTTTGTTCGAGTTTCCACAAGGTCCGAGTAGTAAATGACTCCAGATGTAGTCTGAACAGTGTTCAACATAATATTACGTTCGTTCTGCCAAAGAATACACTCCCATAGAATATGATGTGCTGATTGTTCATATTCACAGTCAGATGTCGAACATTGACAAAAAGGCGAGGGAACAAGCTTGAAGGAAAATAATTTACTTTTAAAGTTACCATGTCCCGTGAGAAATTGGGCAACACAGTGATCCACCTCCAGCCACGTCCTAGCCAGCCGCTCACGAGCGGATGGAAAGAACTGGTGGAGGTGCCGCTCCTTGATAGAATTATCCCACCTACTTTGCCATTCGGATAAAAGATCCTCCCAGACATCGCTCTGGGGTTGTTCTTTGGTCTGTTAGTTAAAACAGAATTAAGTATATTTTTACCAGTAAAAGGTGAAAAACAACACGATGGAGTGTTTTCCTACCCCATGTGACAAAAAGTCAAGTAGAAAAAAGCAAGCTGACCCCGATAAATGGAAGAGAAATGAAGCTAAAAAAACGCGGTAAGTTAGAGTGTGATTCAACGTTTTTGATCCTTTAAATATTTTTTAAATGACACAAAAAGGAAGAGCTTTATTATATATTTTTTGTAATTAAGGTGCGCTCTGTGAATCTAATTTGATTGGAGGAATATGATGTAGGTACTACAAATGGAATTGAAGTTGTTATTGTAGAATTTTATTAATGTTATTTAATTTAATTGTTTTAGGTATTCTGCGAAGACTCTTCCAATAAGGTTGCTATGTCGGCACAAGAAAGGTTTTGGCTGTATGACACTAACTATGTCTGATTTGAAGCAATTTTTGAAGTGAAAACTTCTTTAGCGGCGTTGAGCACTTTTCTGTAATGGGTATAAAATCTTAAACTCGCGTCAGGACACGTGACCCTGACCGAAAAAGCGTAGGACGGCGCAGGGCGCTTGCGTGAATGTTCGTGTGACGTTGCTAGGTAACATTGTTTATAAAAGATGTACGTCACATTGGAAAATTATTGAAATAAAAAGTCAACCATTTTTGCGAGTTTTACTAAAATCTGTTCACAAGATATTTCCAACAATTACTATTCAAGTTTTCACTTCTGCCGGCACTCCCAGAGTGCAACCCGTCGTTTTTTTGATAATTTTTATGCAGACCCAGACAAACAAAAACAGGATGCGTATATTTTAAAACATTGCACGCCTTGCAAGGTATCGCGTCGCCGTCCTACTACATCAAAATATGCAAATAAAAATTTTCAAACAAAATTTTACATTTACAGCAAAATACTAAAGAAAAAAGTGAAAGTGTGTCAACGATATTTTCTAACAGTATTACAAATCACAAAGTACAGAGTTCAATCTGTAATGAAGGAATATTATAAAATTGGAAAGCTATTAGCTGAAAAAAGGGGAGGTGATCGTACTTCAATGAAATATGCGGCGAAAGGAGAAGCTATCATGAATTTTATCAACACGATACCATGCCAAGAACCACATTATTGTAGAGGAAACACTAGAAGGTTGTATTTGCCGTCAGAATTATCAATAAATAAGTTACACAAAGAATATAATTCGAAAGTTGATGATGACCTGAAAGTGAAGAAGTCTTATTTCAGGCATGTATTCAATACAAAATATCACCTTTCGTTTGGTACTCCGCGTACCGACGTTTGTGCAACTTGTATAAAATTCAATGAACAAATGAAAACTGAGAAAGACACTAGTAAAAAAAATAATTTAATGGTAGCCCAAAGGCTACATAAATTAAGAGCGAAAGCTTTTTTCGAAAAAGTTAAAGAAGAAAAAGAAACGCTAAAAACCTTCTCGTACGACTGTCAAAAAAATCTTAACCTGCTAAAAGTGCCCGATCAGGTGGCGTATTACCTAAGAAATGTGTATTTATACAATTTTACGATAGTAGAGGGATCTTCAAAAAGCAAATTGCTTCCCGAAAATGTGTTCGCTTACTGTTGGGCCGAAAATTTGTACCCCAAAGCTGCAAATGAAATTGCATCAGCTCTTTACCACAGGCTGACAAATTCAGACCTGTCATCCATAGAAACAGTAAGACTTGTCGCAGATGGATGCGCAGGTCAAAATAAAAATACTATCATGTTAGGAATGTTGTCGAAATGGTTGACTGAAGCTCCGCAAAACGTCAAGAAAGTTGAGCTTGTTTTTCCTGTTGTCGGACATTCGTATATACCGCCTGACAGGGTCTTTGCCCAAATTGAAAAAGAAGTGAGAAAACATGAAGTGATTAGCGGCCCTCAAAAATATATCGAAATAATTTCGAAATTTAGTACCGTTAACGCATTAGGAACTGACTTTGAAGTATTCGATTGGAAGACAGCTTCACAGGAAGTCTTTAAACCTGTCGGTAGCTGGCATTTTAGATTCAAGAATTGCAAACGTTACATTTTAAAGCGTTCTAAAAGGGCTGGAAACGTTATAATTGAGGGACATCTACACTACAAAATAGATGATGGAGTTTTGAAAAACGTTTGTCAAAGGAATAAAACAACATCCATGATAAATCCAAGAAAGATTAATGCTTCCAATAACATAACGGATAGTAAGAAAAAAGATTTATTAACATTGCTTAGGAGCCATTGGGGAGACGATTGGCAGCAAAATGGAGACGTGTCATTCTTTGTAGCGTTACTAGAAAGTAACAACCAAGATGAAGATGACGAAAATGAAGACAGAGAAACTGATTTAGAGTGTGAAGAATATCAGGAAGTAGATGATTTGCATGTTTAATAATATAATTTTAATAATTTTAATTATTGGTAGCTACTTAAGTACGCTAAATAAAGAAACAATTTATAATTAAGTAGTTTTATTTTATTCCTTACCTCTTCTCAGTATATGTGGGTAGTCATTAGACAGAATTCCGTCTATTATTCTGAGTATTAGTTGGAAACCCAGAAAGAAGTTATTATTATAAAACTACTTTACTGTGCCAATATGTATCTAATAGGTAACGATTTTATTTCCTGCCCAAAAAAAAATTCACTGATTTTTAATGCAGAATAATGGTTTAAGTTTATAATTTCATTTATCGGTATGGTGTCCCTTAGATACAGTAAAATCCTGACGTAGACACCTGTTGTATGTACTTTGCACCAAAAGTATCAAGATAATTCAGTCTGATTATGATCAAAAATCTGTGGTTGCAAATGCAGCAACATCCCAGAGATTTGGCTGCAAAGGTAGCAATATTCACGAGTTGGGCGCAGAAACAGAAACGTCCAAACCAAACGTCTAGTTTTTAGAAAAAATACGATATTACTGTAATATCCTAAATTGTTCTTGTATTAATCACGTGATTCTCTAAATTTTTATGTTAAAAATAGAACCCTAATAGTTATATTACTGCTTTAAAACAAAAAATTCGTTTACTGCCATTTTTGTAAAACTGGATGTTGCTACCTTTGCATCTATATGACTCAATTCATTGTCAAGTCCAAAAGAAGGAAGTAGTAAGTTAGTTACAAATAGCATGGACAAAAATAGTCAGACTAGTCAAGATAATTGGACCCATTTTTGCAAACAAGAACCAACCCACAGTTTGAGTGAAATTGAGTTTAGTACATAGATGGCGCTCAAATCACGCATTCTAGCTTCTCTAAAAAAATGGTTCCTTTTCACCGACTAACAACAGAGATACAACACTGTTACTTGCGGAACCAACCCACTTTGGCCACCTTTTAATAAACTGTAAAGAACTATACGGCATGGTCCCCTAAACACTTATTAAAACTAATTGTTAAACAGACCCATGATCCTTGGTACCTTTTCAACTTAAGCATTTTAATTATGCAAACCAGAACCAATGTTCGTTGGTTCCATCTAGCATAAAAAGTTATAATATTTTTATAACTAAATAGAACCAAGAGAGTTTGGTTCTTGTTTGCATAATGCAAATTATGTTAGTCTTGAAGGAACCATGTAGCATAGTTCTTAATGGTGTTTAAATTCAGCATTATTTAATCAAAAATAAAAGAACCATTCTTATCGCGGGTATCGTTAATATAGATAATAATAAAAAATAACAAAATGTGATTTTACTTTTGTCGTATTTTTTTTTTCACGTGTACATAATAAGTTTTTTTTTTGTATTGGACACACTAAAAATAACACTGGCAACACTAACATTACACAATATTTCTGTTTGCGACTTGCGTCTTCATTTTGTTAAATGTTCGTTCGATATTTAAAATGTTTAGAAAAAATGCTAGTGCTAGAACAAAGGCCCTACTTAGTGCCTGCTTGTTACAAAGTGCAGATGAAGAAGATAGCGACAGTAATGGTAAGTGATTATAAAATTAACCTGTTCCTAAACTTTTGTTTTGTTTTATAACCTCAAAATGTAGTAGATTTTAACTTTAACCTAACATGATTATGGTAAAATAAGACAGAATGGTATGATGAACTTCTACCCATATATTATTTAAAGTTCCCCATGTATCTATGTAGGTTCTTATCTGTGGTTTAACTTTGTCAAACTTTATTTCTGTGTTGGGTTAGTTTTGGTTTTGTTCCTGTTTACATGTAAATACATGTAAACAGGAACAACAGGATAAACATGCATATTACATTACACACATCATTTATTTAATTATTATATTGCAGATGTTATAGAAGCAACTCCGGAAAGCAGTCCCACGAAGGTGAATAAAGGTAAGTACTTTCTAAACTCTGACTAACGGTTATACAGATTGGATCAGTCTATAAAACTAAATTAAGTCTACCTATTGAAAGCTTATATAATTTCCATTGCATTGTTTAGACAGGGTTATTTATAATGATATTTTTTACATGGATAAAGTAAAACCGTATTGACGTATTAAATATATTATTTAATTTTAAAAAATTCTATGTAGGGGGGGGGGGGGGCTCAGGGTGATGTGTACTGAATACGAGGTAATCGTTTTTGCATCGGTGTCCTTCCACCCCGTATAGCTTTACGAAAAACAAAATGTCAGAAGATAACATTTTTCTTTCTTCCGCAGCTTTGCCTGTGGCTAATGCCGAGCCGCTTTTAATTGCTTCGACCATTCATATTGATGATGAGAAATCTGGTGAAAGCAGCATAGAACCTCCCGCTTATTCCCCCTTAACTCCTCGACTACTGAATGTACCTGGTGAAAGCAGCATAGAAGCTCCCGCTTATTCCCCCTTAACTCCTCGACTACTGAATGTACCTGGTGAAAGGAGCATAGAACCTCCCGCTTATTCCCCCCTAACTCCTCGACCACCGAATGAGGTTCAACCTGTTGAAAGGAGCATAGAACCTCCAGCTTGTTCCCCCCTTACTCCTCGACCACCGAATGTACAAATGCTTATGTCTCCGAAACCACATTGTTCAACAAAAGAAAACATTTCAAACATTCAATTTTTATCTTCACCATTGCAACCAATGTCGCCAGAGACAACAGAATTATTTAATATTCTAGCTGATTCCCTTGACAATGAAGAATCCAACATTAATAGCAATGAAAACGCTGCACTAGATTCACCGATTCCTTCGGACATAACAAACATCATGAATAGTGATGACTCCGTACAGGACCCAGACTTCGTTTGTCATAATGAAAACGGAATATCTAGTGATAAAAGCTCTGAAAATTCCGTATCTTTGTTAGCGACAATAAATAAATAAATAAAATAAATAAATATTCCACAACTATCACACAACGCCATCTAGTCCCAAGCTAAGCAGAGCTTGTGTTATGGGTACTAGACAACTGATAAACATACTTATATATTTCTAAATACATACATATTATACATAAATTACACCCAAACACAGAACAAATGATCGTGCTCATCACACAAACATTTGTCCTGGGTGGGAATCGAACCCACGACCTCCGGCATAGCAGTCAGGGTCACTAACCACTAGACCAACAGGCCTGTCATCACAATAGAAGAAGGACCTCAAACTGCGATAGAAATACGGGATGAAACTAATACATCAAACCATAACTCAAGCAGTCTAATTTTGCAAGAAGAAGATATTGAAACTGAAGCATCATTCCAAGGAAGACCAAAAAGGGGTAGAAAAAGATTATATGGTGGAGACCTAAGAGAAGACAGAAAGAAGAAAAAATATAATAATCTAAGCTATGTGAACACTAAAAAGCAGGTAGTCGAAAGTAAGGTATTCATTGACTATAGCTGTAATTGTCCAAAACAATGTCAAGAAAAGGTATCATCTGAACAAAAACTAGAAGAATTTAATAAGTTCTATTCGTTTGGTTCATATGTTGCACAAAATATGTATTTGATAGCTTGCGTTAAGGAAAAACCTAAGAAACGTGCATACGTCACGACTGCGCGACATAATTTAAAAAGAAACAACAAAACTTATACTCGGGAATATTATTTGAAAAATATCTTAGTCTGCAAACAAATGTTCTTGAATACACTTCAAACGTCATCTAAAAGAATAAACACAGCTCTTTGTAAAATGCGGAATAATTGCCTGAAAGATATGCGAGGACTACAAGCGGGTCAAAATGCGGCTTCAACAGACAGTGAATTGTTTCTGGAAAACATAATTAGGAAATTACCAACTTATATATCACATTATCGCCGAGCTAAAAGTAACGACGCAAAGTTTCTCACATCGGACATGACTTTACCCAAAATATATAATCTCTATAGTGAAGAAGCTAAATCAGCTGGTCAAAGAGTTCTTTCTTACTCCAAAGTAAGACATGTGTTCGTCACAAAATTTAACTTGCGTACCAAACCCCTTAAAAAAAGACACTTGCAACAAATGTGACTTCTATGAAAGTAAAAAGAATCAGGCATCGGAAGAAGAAAAAAGGAAAATCGAAGAAGACCACAAAAAGCATATCGACAAAGCTAAATTTTTGCAACAAGAACTCAAAAAAGATATGAAACTGGCAAAAGATGACCCAACTATAGAAACTATTACTTTTGATCTTCAAAAAACGTTGCCTCTTCCGAGGATACCCACAAATATTGTTTTTTATAAAAGACAGCTATGGGTATATAATCTGGGTATCCATACAGGCAGTAATGACCAAGCACATTGTAATGTGTGGGTGGAAGGGGAGGCAGGCAGAGGGTCGCAGGAAGTCGGTTCGTGTTTAATAAAACATATCACAGAAAGATTAAAAGATGGTGTTGAGATTTTATTCCTCTGGAGTGACTCATGTGGGGGTCAAAATAGAAATATTAAACTGACCCTAATGTTGAAAGCATTATTGAATGATCATCCCACTCTAAAAGAAATACATCATAGATTTTTAGAATCTGGCCACAGTTTTTTACCAAATGACACGGATTTTGGCCGGATAGAGTGCTCTCTTAAACACCAGCAACGATTGTACACCCCAGATGACTATATAGAGATCATGAAAAACTGTAGAAAAATTAAACCAATGATTGTAGACAGGCTTACCAAAGAAGACTTTTTGTCGTCACGCAATTTAGAGAGAAAAATCACAAACAGAAAAAAGGCAGTAGATGGATCTAAAATAAGTTGGCTGGATACCAAAGAAATAGTGCTTAAAAAAGAAGAAATGTACTCTATTTTTATGAGAAACAATCTGGACGATGAGTTGAAGGAAGTTAGTTTAAAGAAAAATATCAGAAGCAGGACCGTGATAACCAAAAGTGATATGGACTTACTTTGGCCTACAGGCAAAGCCATATCTGAGGCTAAGCTATCAGATATAAAAAGTATTCTGCATCTAATACCAAACGACGCAAAAGATTTCTACAAAACCTTGACATGTTCAGACATAGAAGACGATATCGATGGCTTTACCGGGCCTATCGATTTTGAGGTAGAAGGCGATGATGATAATACTGATGTTTAGTTTTAAGGCTTCTTGCTTCCATTGTTCTGTAATATTGTATTGAAAATGATTAAAAAGTATATTTTATAAGTAATTACTTTAATTTTTAGAAATATCACAACAATTGAATCTTACGTCCATTTTGCAAGTAGGAACTAAGCAACAAAATATGTTTTTGCTAGAAAGAACCAACCGGGTTTTTAATGATTTACTTTATACCATAACTTCACCCCGGGTCGACGGCGCGTTGTGTTCCACGCGCGCCTCAAAGAGTGTCAGCAAATTGACGGGGCCTGTAGAGGGCCAGAGCCTGCCGGGGTCGCGGGACTTACCCATCACCGTAACCCCGGTACGTAAAGGGCTCGTGAAGGACACCGTGGATTTTAGTCAGTACAAGTCTGACAGTCCCTGCCGCCCTGCCCTGGGTGGGAGGACTCATTTGATGATTTTACCACGAAAAAAAAATACCATAACTTCATAAAATGTATAAATCTGATATTCCTAGATAGCCTACAGTATGCCACATATGGTCAACAAGTAATCATTCATTAATATACTAAGTATGCATTTTGCACACTTTTTTTACAAAAGTTTCATTTTCTCGAAAGTAATCTGCTGCGGGTTGGTTCTTGTTTGCAAAAATGGGTCCAATTGTAATGTGACAAATAACAATTTAGTTGAAAATAAACTATGTTACAGTCTGAAGTCAAATAAAGATAGTCAAAAAAATTAATAAAAAGTTGACATGTATATTAATTAGCATGAAACAAAATTTAATTAAATATAATGTAACCAAATATAAATAGGTATTATTGACTTGCTTAAAGGAGACTGAGCGAAAGTTGTCTATGAACCAATAGCAATATTGTTATGGTACTTATGTAGGGATACCTCAACTACACCCTTGTGTAAAGGTGCATCAAAATCTGACCCGGCAGTTTTGAGAAAAATAGTCTGTCAGTCAGGCCTGTTGGTCTAGTGGTTAGTGACCCTGACTGCTATGCCGGAGGTCGTGAGTTCGATTCCCACCCAGGACAAATATTTGTGTGATGAGCACGATCATTTGTTCTGTGTCTGGGTGTAATTTATCTATAATATGTATGTATTTAGAAATATATAAGTATGTTTATCAGTTGTCTAGTACCCATAACACAAGCTCTGCTTAGCTTGGGATTAGATGGCGCTGTGTCATAGTTGTGGAATATTTATTTATTTATTTATAGTACTTTATAATACACGTATTTTACAACAGTTTGTAATACTTTTTTGATCTGATTTTTAGGTATTCTCCTTTTTTTTTTTAATCTGTATCTATTTAATGAACAAAATAACGAAGAACCAAAGTAATGAATTACAAATAAATGAGGAATTTAGAACATAAAAATGCAAAAATAAAATCCGAATAAAGTACGCAAAATGGCATTGATTTATAATTAATTTCATATTTTTTTGGATTTTGGATATGTTTTTATAAAAGGAAGGAAGTCTATGGAAGGCTACAACAATAACAAAAAAAAAAAACAATGAAAACGGAACAATGCAAGCTTCAACGGTCGCCCATAAAAAAGCGACAGGCAATGTTATTATCTCGGTCCCACTTACACGGCCGGTCGTCCCCTGGTCGGCAGGTAGCAAAAATCGGAACAATGCAAGCTTGGAATGTCGCCCATAAAAGAATACGAAAGCGACAGGCAATGTTGTTATCTCTGTCGCACTTAGACGGCTGTCGAGTGCCGACCCTTGGTCGGCAGGTAGCAAAAACAATATGCGCGGGCGCAATCTTTCGCCGTTTATCGTCTCGTTAGTACTGTGCTCTTTCGTGTTTTGTTCTCAACTACCGACTTGTTTATGTTTAATGGACTACTGATTTTGCCTTACGATTTGACTAGTGCTTGATATCCCGGACATCTGATTTCTGTTGTTGTTGTGTTGCTAACATGTTTCAACCCAGAGCTAATATGGTTTGCTTGATCTGCAACCGTTCTGTGCTAAGAGTTCGCCAAAGACGATTAACCCTATAGTGTATTTGTTTAGGTAATTAACTAAAGGTAAACAACCTTTTATTACGACGAATATTTCTTGGGTTCTAATTAAACTAAATTTATGTGAGAATCGTTTATTTGTCAATTCAAATGCCATTATCTAAACAAACTGATTACGAAAACGATAAACGAAACGAGAAAACGTGAAGTTTCATATGATATCTAATGCTGTGGTTTAAGAGACCAATTTGAGAAGGCTTTTGTGAAAATATTCATGTGACAGATAGTTCTATTTAACCACCACATTCTCATACAATTTATTCTGAATCTGATGGTGAAGTAGAACTATCTGTCACATGATTAATGATGCGTTCAGTTGTCTCATCTATTATTTTATCTAAATTAAACATTTTTTGCTCCTCTTTGATTACATGGTCCTCACAATTTTTCCAATTATCCATTGTCACACTTGCTAAGGCCTCTGGCAAAAGCATTTTTAAATCTGCCATTTTAAATGTTATATTTTTGTCCGCTATGAATCCCTTCACTTGAGCCCATATTAGCTCTATTGGATTCAGCTCACAATGGTACGGTGGTAAGTGCAATACTGTGGCACCATTTTCTTTTGCTAATTCATCCACTGCATATAATTGATATATATGTTTCTCATATTTTACTTTTTGTAATAATTCTGCTTTTATTTCTGTTGCTTCAAAAGCAATATTTTTGTCCGTTAGCCACTTTTGTATATCAGCTTTTCTTGTTGCTGTAGTTGGTATCTTTTCTATTCTTCTGGAATGATACGAAGCATTATCCATTACTAAAATTGAGTTTTTATCCCGTTTTTTTAAAACCGTGGTAATCCATTTATCAAAATTATGAGAGTCCATTTCGGAGTGGTAATCACCATCACCCTTTTTAGCCACAAATATCCCCTCCTTCAACAAAACCACTGGATGAACCTTAAACAAAATAAAATAATAATTCAACTTCTGACACCGAACAATCTCATTCTTAAATAAGCAATTTAATTCAGATAAAGTATATGTTTTTAGTTTACGGCTTCACCCCTGTATATAAAATATAGCCTATGTCAGTCAGGAATAAAGCAGCTTTCTATCGGAGAACAATTTAAAAAAATCAGACCATTACTTTCAAAGATTACCTCCCAACAAATAAAAACAAACTTTACCCCTTTATTATATTAGTGTAGATGATATTTATCACAATCTTGTTAAAACTATCTTTTTTTGCATTTTAATAAGATATCTCTTACCAATGTGGCCTAAAATAAGGCGTTTTCCTTTACCGCTGGGATTTTTCAACCCCGTAGATAATCCTTGCCTGTGGGCTTTTTTGCAGGATGTTATTGTGGAATCTTGCCATGTTGAAGATTTGGTGTGTCCTGCAAAACCAATATTGTACGTATTTTTAAATATAGTATTCCTTCTTATTTCTGGCTCTTCTCATTTCATTCGGTTTTCTAGTATCTTTTAAACAGTCGAGTAACACTTTGTCTAATGAGTATTCTGGTTCATTAGATGCATATTCCGGCACTTTTGATAATACTTTTTGTGGGTTATATGGATAAATACCCGTAGCTCTAAAGTCACTTACCACATTCTCTTTCTTACTCATGTTGACTTCATCAATAACTTTTTTCAAAAGAGGCGGGAAATGAGATTTATTCAATGAAACTTGACGTGGGTTTTCAATTTTATATGCTGTCAGAATTTTGCGCCATGTTTTTTTTAATGGTCCGAATAGTGGGGCATTTTCGACTGCAAAATTTTAGGCAGTCCACTTTGCCACACCAGGGTGGCGGGCTTGGTGGGGCAAAGTGGAATTACTCAAAAAAAAAGACAACATCTAGTGGCTGGGTTAGTTGCGTAGAATTGGGGGGTAATAATACAAATTTTATATTGTATCATTCATTTTCGCATCATTCTATGACTTCTACATTGATATGACTCGTCAGGTTGTCGCCAATCATAACCTTGGTTCCTTCCAATTTGCGCGCCCAAGGTATGATTACGGAATTGAACCATTCAAAGAATGTACTTGAGTCAAACCATCAATAAGCATCACTTAGTAATATGGTCGGACTCGTGCGCTGGACAGAATAAAAATTTCAACATTATAGTCTTGTACCAATACATGATTTGGAAGGGTTACTTTAAAATTATTGACCACAAATTTCCTGAAGTCGGTCATTCCTATTTGGACTCTGATAGAGATTTTGGCCGCATCGATCATGCGCAAGCATGAGGCAGTTTATACACCTGAGCAATATCGAGAGATTATAGGCAAAGCATCTAGAAACAATGTTGTTATTGACATGACGGATCATTTTCGTTGTATCAACGACTTGCAAAAAAAACTCAATTTGACAAACAGAAAGGTGGACGAAAACAAGCAAAAAGTTAACTTCAGGGACGGTATTAAATGGATAAGGGTAGAAGAATTCGGTGCCTATTTATATAAAGAAAATTATGACGAAATGATGCCATTTAGAAAAATGGATATATTAAAAAAAAGAGGTCAAGTAGAAGACTTTGTAGTTGGACGTGTTTAGGGAAAATATGGTACAATTTCTGAAGAAAAGAAAGCTAATATTAAAGAACAGATGAAATTTGTGAAACCAGAATATAGATATTATTGTGAAAATATTGTAGGTCAAGGTTAACTTGGTGAAACTGTTTTTTTGTTTGTTTAATTACGTTTTTTAAGTAGTTGCCTCATTCTTCCTTAATTTAAGCCTACAAATTATTTATATTTCAGCGCTGAATGAAGGAGTTATGTACATATTTTTTTCAATAAATACATATTCTTAAACATTTATTTTATTTTTTTCACTCCATATTAGTAGTTGCGTGCGTTTACTATAATTCGACATAAATAGTAAAATAACAACAGGAAAAAAGATTTATCTCAACGATAAGTAACAAAACTTTGGTGCCCGTTATCTTCACATTTACAAATTGTATCATAACCCCTTCATCCACTTATGTCTTCAATTATGTAAGTACATATTTTTACAGTCGCGAATCGTACTTTAATCAACGCACACCCAGACACTGAGCTGCACATTGCAAAAAACGTACGAAAATTTTAATTTCACGGGCTAACGTGAAGGTTCCGCCTTAATTCTTATGCCATGTAAATAGATAAATTGTCACTTTATTAATAGAAATATCATCATACATCAATTAATCATAAATAAGCTTGACTTCCGCAAATCTTGTTATCCCTATAGTTAGTTGGTCTCTCATACTGCAACAAAGTTTTTGCCTGTAACATAAACATTCAGAACACTAATCTGACGACGGTATACTTTTTATTTCCAACAATATTCGCCAGTGATTATACTTAAGCAGTGATTACGTATATTTTCTATAATAAACTATGAAAAGAGGTCGAAAACTGCAGTTCCATTAGAAGAACAAAAGTGTGTTTTGAGTGAGTTCAAGAAATACTTTTCACGTAAAAATGATTTACCTTCACCCTGTGACCCAATGTACCAAGACATTACCGAAAGATTGTCTTACAAAATGTCAACAAAAGCTATATACCTATCAATAAAAAAAAAATACGATTTGTTTTTTGGTCACGACGAGTCCGATACTTGTTCTGATGAATTTGCAGAAGCACATATGGCAACTAACAAAACATCTGAGTGTGAAACTTATAATTTTTTTATTGATATTTATCAGTGGAATAAAATTAAGCTCATTGATCGTTGCGTGAAACGTACAAGAACCTTATCTGATTTTCGCAGTAAAACTTTGCTACCAAGTCTTTAGATATTTCTATATTCATGCGTGCTATTATCAGTTTATAGTGAAAGTGTACCAATAATACAAATGTTATCAGACAATCATACTTCAGAAACAATATATAAATGGCTCGACACACGGTGTAAAACTCAAAATAATGCAACTCCGAGTGAAGTAGTCGTTGATGACTGTGCAGCCTTGATCGGAGCTGTTGTAAGAGCTTTTACAAAATTTGTATCGACAAAAGAGTATGTTAATGCCTGTTACATAAAATTAGAAACAAAAGAGCAAACACCAGATGAATGCTTCATTCGAATCGACACCAGTCATTTTGTTAAAATTCTTTTTAATCTGGCATGCTTTTACCATGTAGATCAAAGAGTAAAATTTATTTTATTTTAAATGTCTGCAAGAAATGAAGCGATGTGAAGATTATGATAAATTGAAGGAGATGGTAATTGAACTGATCATAGTGTGTCTGAACAAATATGATGGGCAAGATAAACAAGGAAACTTAACAAGATGTGAAAACACTAAAATCAGGTTAAAACGACTGACTTCTTTCCAAAACACCTCTGATTCTGAAATCGTTATAGAGGAAACCAGTAAAATTTCGCAAACGTCATCAAACAAATCTCAATTTTCAGACACTTAATCAAAAGGCATTGATGATAAGCAATTTACTGGAAAAAATCCTAAATGGTTTTTTGAAGCTGTTGATTCTGAAAAATTATTGCTTACTCTCACTGATGGTGATTATTGTGCAACACACGACAATTTGTATTATTTCCTACAATTTCTAACAACTTTAACACGACTAATGGGACAACTCCCGTTATGGTCCAATGTTATGAAAAGAACTTTCCAATCAGAAATATCAGCCCCAACTTCTTTTTAAGTTTACTTTAAAATGTTGAAAAGATATTTATGCCAAATAAACACGAAATCGGAGAGATATCGTATAGATGAATTTATTGTTAAACACTCCGAGTCTATTTCCGTTTTTTCTGATACGCCTTCAATGTTAGAAAATTGGAGAGGCTTAGGTATTGGAAAAATGGAAAAGAAAATAAAATTCATTAAAAAAAAGATAATTTTATTGAGAAATGGCTCCTTAACTTGGGCTGATAAAAATTATATTATTTTAAATACTTGCGCTTTTGACGCAGTTGCACAAGCGATTGCCATAGGAGTTGCTGATGACTATGCATTGGGTAGGATCATACATACCAATGAAGATAATGAATATTGTAAATTCATTAAAATGATTGTAGCCAACGATACACAAAATGTTTACAAAGTCCGTACAGAGATACTGAAACAGTATTTTCAAATCAAATCCATTGGCGATAAAATGTACGTTAATTGTGAATGAAACGTTGCATACATATTTGAAAAGATATTGTTAGATCGTTATACTTTTTTTTTTTTTATCGTGGTAAAATCATCAAATGAGTCCTCCCACCCAGGGCAGGGCGGGAGGGACTGTCAGACTTGTACTGACCAAAATCCACGATGTGCCTCAATAGCCCTTCACGTACCGGGGTCACGGCAATCCCTTGGTTCCGCGATCCCGGCAGGCTTTGGCCCTCTACACGCCCCGTCACTATGCTGACACTCTTTGAGGCGCGCGTGGAACACAACGCGCCGTCGACCCGGGCATGGTCCATGGTCGGACAGCGAGTCGCCCATTACTCGCTGCCCGCATGCCCGCGCCTACGGTGGCCGGAGATCGTCTTGCGACGTCCGACGCCGTGGGCGTCTACCACTGCGGCTGGGGTGGAGGGAGGACGCTGTCCTCTCCCTCTGGCGGCCCGCCTCCTCCTTCACGAGCATGACTGAGATCGTTATACTAACGATTGTTTATGAATTAAGACAATATTTGGAACATTTAAGGGGAAGGTAAAAATATACTTAAACATTGAGATCTTTATAAAACGTGAAATAGGTAGGTACCTTCCTACCTAAGTAAGTAGGTACCTACTATTTACTACATTTGGCAAGGAATTAAAAATCTAGGTAACGTCACTTATACTTATGATAAACAATACAGGGTGGAGGGGCCGCATCGACGCACAATCGATTACCACGTATTCAGTAGGTACCCACATGATTCTGAACGCCTCACACAGAAATTATTCTTCAGTACCTACCTGATTAAAAAACAAAATCTACTGTTTCCTAAAACTACCTGCACGGTCTAGATGTATCCACTGAATGGAACATCAGAGCTTTTTTTAAGATTACCGCTGAAAAGTTTATGTCCCGGGTTCGGTATGATGTACTGACTACGTGGTAATCGTTTGTACGTCGATGCGGCCCTTCCTGTACTTTGGTTTAACTTACGACATTATTAAAACTTAATCAAAAATATAATAAATTTTCATCATTGAACAAGACAAACTCATTATTTTCATTGATTTGTAACAAGTCTACGTGCTTTAAACTTATATCGTCAGGTACACAATCTAGATCTGAACGTTTTGGTTTCTTAAATACACTCAGCGGCACGGAAAGTGGCCCAAGTGCGTTATGTTGTTTATTATCAAAATGAAAAGCGAAACAGGGTTTTGTTGTTGTTGTAAAACTTAAATGGTTATTCAGAGCTGATATGCTAACGATTAATTATCAAAAAAGTGAGTGAACTTTAATAAAATTTTACAAAACCATAAAAGGCATTAAGCTCTAAGTTTTCAAAAAAATGTTTTTAAATTAAATGTACAAATTAAAGCTATGGTACTTAAAATTAATAGCGGGTATTTCCACCTCTGGCCCTGATGACGACTCAGTGATCAACTGGGCGGCAATAAACTGGGCCACGTGGACCAGTTGTACATAATTAATTATGCCTACTATTTTTGTGGCCAACTGGGCCGAACGCGCTTTGATCTTGCGGACGTGATTTTATTATTTAATTTGCTGTGGTTAAGTGGGCCGACAATAAAAATTTAAGGCAGTTTGGTATAGTTACGAACACAAGTGTATCAAAATAAATTTGTCAAAAGGTAAATTGTGTTGGGACTTTGAGAGGAAAACAAAACATCATCAATCAATGTATATATTTCAAAAATCAACAAAATGTAGTTGTATAGACAAAGCTTAGCTTACAATAAAATGTTTTAAAATAATTTTTTTTTAAAATAATTTTTCTTATTAATCTAAGTTTTAAAATAAGGAATATAATTTTTAAAAAACAGTACTGCAATCACAAATTGACATATACACGATAAACATTCATATAACACAATACAAATAAAATTGGTTAATCCTAAAAATCACAGATCAGTTCAGTATAATTTTAATAGAACTACCTTAGCTTAATATAATTTAAGTCTCAATTAAAAAATTATGAGCATAACAGGATACAACATTGATTTTTTAATAAAAATATTTAAAATCACAGATCGGTTTTGTACAACAGTAATTATTAAAATCTTATAATTAATAAAAAAAAAATCACAGTTTAAGTAATTTCCAATTTTAAAATAAAATCATAAAACAAGGCGCTCTATGCATAAATCAATATTAATGTCCCCTCTAATAAATTCCTCAATCGTCTGCGATATATGTTGGTCTATTTCTTGGGTTTCTGGAAGTTTTTTTCTAATACTAGTTCCGTTGGTATACAGCCTGTTAGTGTAATCAGTCTTAAACTTGAAACCAGTGGTTTGGTATCACTTACAGAACGTAAATTCAATAAAAAAATAAAACCTTTTTTTTTTCAATAAAGTCTCCATTTTTCCCCAAAATTATTTCACCCTATTACGCAAAGGTAAAGAACACTCCGCGGCGCGGGGAGACTGAGGTATGCGCGGGCCCCGCGCATACCTCAGTCTGCCGGCAGTGTCGTTATCGAACGTACGTGTCCCGTAACAAACGCTCGCAGCGCAGCGCAAGAGTGCGCGCCGCCCCACCGTTAATTTTTCGCGCAAGTGTTAGTGTTTAGTGATTATGTCGTACACAAACGAACATAGACCGAAATGGTTCGGGTTTACGCCGCGTCGGGTGATAACCTAACTTACATCTGGACTCGTCACGCAACAAAGGTAGGTATTTTTGCCTGTCCTAAGCCAGGAAAAGTATGAAGGGAAGTTAGTTACATCACAGGTTACCTGTATTTTATTACAATGATGTAGTTAGTTAAAACTTATGTAGGTATGTAGTTAAACGGACGGCGTTAACCTGCCGCACTGGCAGGTTAACGCCCTTTGCAGTGAATACGTAACTCGGGCGCATAGTATCCATGAATTAACGGACGGTGTAGGACAGAAACATTTTTGATTTTTTTAAAGAAAAATTCGTTTATTTATTTTTAAATTCAGACAAACATTTTTATAATTAAATCAACTACCTATGGTTTCAAGGTTAAGACTGATTACACTAACAGGCTGTATAAAACTTCATAGTAATTGTTTTCCTTTTCAAGTATTGTTAAAAAATGCGCAATGTTTTTTGGTTTACTTGAAATTTTTTTATTTAAAATCGAATGCCAATTTTCAATCATATTTGTTGTTCGATGCAAATGATTACTACACCATTTGTCTGCAAAGAATGACTTATCATTCAACCACGTTTGCACAAAGTAATCGTTAAATAGCACGACATTTTTGTTTGTAGGACATTGTGCCATTATATATAGCCAAGCATTGTCTATAGCCTCTCTAGGCAAATGAGCCATAACAGTGCATCGTTTAACATGTTTTCTGGCTAATTTTGATTTTGTGATATTTAACTCATTGGCTTTTTGCCACAAGCTTTGCGCAAAATGAAAATAGCAGCCATTGATTTTAGTCTTAGGGAAAACATGTTTAATAGCAGACATAGCTGCTTGTTCAAAGTCAAGTATAAATAATTGGGGTGAAAATTGGGGAATTTGACTTTTTATTAATTTAAACATAGTTATGTACGTATTTTTGTTTTTGTTCGGCAGTAAGGCATAAATAATTGGTATAATATTATTGTATGTGTCATTACTACCTAAATCTACATGTAAACTATATAATTGATTAAATGGTTTTAAACAAAATTTGAACGTCCCATCACATAAAATTGTTAAATTTGGATTAGTTAATATTTTTTTACAATCTCGATTAGCGAAAATTATAATTCTACTGGGTCCATTACTGTAATCAGCTAATAAAAAATGTTGATATCTTTCGGGCACAATTATTTCTTTGATAGAATTAAAACATATTTTTTGTACACCAAGTGATTTATTTCTTTTACGATGGAGCTTATGCTTAATATTTTCCAATGTTGGTATTTTTTTAATGAAATCAATGCCACTATCCACGAGTCCCGCAACAGTTTCCCGATAAGCTCTTGGAATTGAAATAGTATAATCAGACTTGATTTGTTCACAGCACTTGTTAAATTGTATTTCTAATTCGTTTGAAGCAAAATCCGGCTCGCAGTCATGTTTGTCATCCCGTGTAATGGTATTATTATTGGCAATAATTAATTTAGCTTTACATTTTTTTCTTTTAGTGCAATTCCAAACACAGGAACCATCTTTATTTTGCCTTTTCTCATGGTATCTATGGCCTGCACGAAGAAGCACTCGTTTGCCTCGTTGCGATGTTACTATTTGCCACTGGATACAATTTTGTGAATTTGATGGCCCTGGTTCACCTGTAAATATTTTCATGGCATCTATATATATATGCATCAGCGGCGGCAGCCTAATTACACATTACGCTACTAATATGAACCCATTTCTAATAAAAGCCTTTGAGTTTTGCTGGATGATTAAAATAATTCTAGTAATTTGAAATCTAAATTGCTAGTAATCTTAAAATATGTGCATACTATGTGCAACAAAACTTTTATATTAAAAGTAATGTTAAGCAAAGCAGAAGTATATTCTTCATCAAAAAGGTCGTATTGTAGAGTATTGCACAAATCAAAAATATGTTATCGCAATTATTGTATAAATCTAGTTATCCAAAAAAAAGAAACAGTAAATTTAGAGTAATCAATTAAGCGCTATAAGTTAAGCATATATTTTTAAGGTTTAAGAACAACTTTATTTCTCATAAAGAATACATAAATTCACTTACTGAGAAACAATTTAGAAACTAAAATTAACAATTGGAGTGCACAGAGGTACTTATATTAGCACGAACAAAAATATAAAAATAAAAACGAAAATGTGGGTAAACCGATAACAAACTCAAACGTAAGTTTTTAACCAAGCATAACACATAAGCACAAATAATGTAAAATATACTTGGATAGTAAAACTGTGAAATTACTAAAATTATAACCGTAAAACATTCTTAGTAATTCTTAAAAATGTAATGACAATGTAATAACGACGCCACAAAATGGCGGCCGAAAGAGCAGATATAGCTTCTTATTGAAATTTCTTTAACGTAATGAATGAAGTTTGTGATATTTTTTTATGCTAAGAATATGTAATTATATAAATCTTACCTCCACTATGTTCCATTATTTACACTCTCCACGTTGAATAGCATCAATGATATATAAAATTATCAAAAACACATTCACGCCACAGGAACATGAACCAGACTGCCGGCAAAGGGCAGCGCAGGCGCGCGCGTCCCATGATACAATAGTAGAAAGAGACAAATATATCGGGACCTTGTTGCCGTCTTACTTCTTTCATTGTAATCTGAGAGTCTTGTAGTAGCTTTGTTTATTTTCAAAGAAAGCGCACTCTACTTTCGTAACGGCTGTAGATACTGTATTTAAGTAAAAACAAAATGGTACCTACAAGGTAAATATTTATTCTATTTGAAATTACTGAAACAATCTGTATCTGACTGTACTGTATACTTTCGGCCCACTTAACCACAGCAAATTAAATAATAAAATCACGTCCGCAAGATCAAAGCGCGTTCGGCCCAGTTGGCCACAAAAATAGTAGGCATAATTAATTATGTACAACTGGTCCACGTGGCCCAGTTTATTGCCGCCCAGTTGATCACTGAGTCCTGATGACCGCCTGCATGCGGTCAGGCATGCTGTGGATTATGTTTTTGATGTCCACTTGGGGTAATTCGTCCCAGGCGGCGCCCAGAGCGCTTTTCAATTGACCGATAGTCTCTGGACAGTTGGGACTGGATCGGATGCGTCTTTTAAGCATGTCCCAGACATGTTCTATGGGATTCAGGTCTGAGCTTCGTGCTGGCCACTCCAATTTCGTAATTCTCACCTCAGATAGGTAATCATACACGCAACGAGCTGTGTGAGGTCGGGCATTATCTTGCATAAAAATTAAATCTTCGCTACCGACGAATGCGACGAATGGTAAAATGCGTTCCTGGAGGATCTCTTGAATCTTTCGCACTGCTGTTAGACGACCTGGTACGACTACCAACTCTGTGCATGCGTCTGAACAGATGCCTCCCCAAACCATAACTGATCCACCATGGAAACTAACGGTTTGTCTGGTCGTATGTGGCATAAATCTCTCCCCATGCCTTCTCCGTACACGTTCGCGGTCATCTGGAGCTCTTAAGGCCATTCTGCATTCATCAGTCTACAGAACTTTACTCCACTGCTCGTGAGTCTAATTGGAGTGTTCGCGAGCAAATCGAAGTCGAGCTACACGATGATGCCGGAGCAGTTCTGGACCTCGAGCTGGTCTTCGAGCACGCAGATTCTGTTCCTCCATTCTCCTTCTTATTGTCCGCTCACTTACGTTGACCCCTCTTGACGTTTGTAGTCGCTGCCGTATTTCAACCGCAGTAAGGAACCAATTTCCCAAAATTACGAAAACGATAAATCGGTCATCTCGTGCTGATGTACACCTAATACTGCCACTTTTTGGTCTCCTTGTGTATAGGCCGGTCTGATCGTACCTTTTTAAGGCATACCTAAATGTTGAACGCGGTACATTTAAAGTTTCAGCAATCTCTCGCTGCGTTCGCCCCTGGCTCCGAAGCAAACCAGCTTGAGCAACTTGAGCTGAAGTTTGGGGCATTATGTTCCAGTTCTGGAAGCATTCATTACTGCAGATTGATTAAAAAATAAAACAATAAAGATTCAAAGCACGATCATTTGAATATCGAAGTTTAACTTACCCGTGTTCTTTGCGTTCTAGTAACAAACTTACGTTAAGTGTCACAGAAATTAAACAAAGTAACTGTTTTGTACTTACCCTCTTAAATTAACAGTAGCTTTAATGTCCTGACAAACTGCCACTTGAAATTCACATACTCGATACCAAAATCGCCTGTTATCGGTCTGTTTATGTTTGGGCCACATTCCGTGCCGCTAAGTGTATGAGATCACCTTTTTTAGAAATGGTTTTGTAATATGATATTTTGTATTTTGTTTTTCAATTTTGTCATTAATGTCAGTAATTAAGCCGATATAATATTGCCATTTTTTTTCTGATAATATCTAACTAGAACATTATCTCCTATGTTCCACTCTTTATTTTCAGTCTGTAATTCTTCTTCAGTCTGTAATTGTTTTTCAGTCTTGTCCTCATCAGTTGCTTTAATTGTGAAAAGAGATTCTGAATATCCATATTCATAAAAGCTCATTTAATTTCTGTTTTATTCTTGAGTTTTTGTATATGTCTCATTCTGTGACTCCATACGCATAATTTCATTAAATATTTCGGCTTCCCTCTCATCATTCTTTCTCTTTACCACTTCATCATCCTCGAGCTCGATAATATCTAGATCGTCTGTGTGTTCGAGGTCAATGTTGCTTAAATTTTCAATAAGTTCAAGGTCGACGTCATATAAATCACTATCACTGTGTACGCTCATTGAAAGTTCTTCAGTGGTTGTTGAATCAGTACTTTTCATTCTTTTGGCAGGTTTATTTTTTATTTTGTTACTTAGAGTGTATGCATGTGACTTAGGTTTCAGCTTTCGAACAATGCCTATGGTTTTATTATCCGAGAAATCAATATTTCCCTTAGAACCAGAGTTAACATGATTATAGTCAACTCCAATATTTTCTCGTTCAAAATCGTTATGAGCTTTTGATATCAATTTTGACTTTTCAGTCAACATAGGAGACTTTTGTTTTTCTATGACGGCGGTGGTAGTTATAAATGTTTGCATAAATCCTGTTTTTTCATTTAGTATATTTTCCTGAATTGTCCATTCCTGTAGTCGTCTGTCTTCGTGTCTGAATCGTCTGTATCTTTTTTATTATAATTTTCTTCTATATACACTGTAATTCAGTCCAAATCCTTTTGTTCGAATACATTTTGATCACAAATTTCGTTGCCTTTTGCTATGTTTAATAGGATTTTATCTTGTTTTTGCGAAATGTCAATTTGTTCATGTAGTAAAATATTATCTTCGCATTCTTCAGTCTTGTGTGTAGTTTGATCAGTCTTAGTATTGTTGAACTTAAGTTTTTGTTTTTTACTGTTATTATTGGGTTCGTTTTCTTTTTCATCAGAAATATCATTACCTGGCATGGGCTCATTTGACATTACGGAACAGTCTTGAGTAATATCTGTATCTTCATCTATCATTACTCTGGTAGCACTCAAATCAAAGCTATTTTCGTCTACACCAGAAGCAATTATTTCAGAGTTCAAAGATGCCTTCTTTTTCTTTGATATGATATCTTCTTCCCCTTGGTGTTTTTTTTGCTTTGATTTTGTAGTTGTGTGAACTTCACTTTGAACCAAGTCTGTTGCGGTTATACTTTTCCCAGACTGTACATTACACTTTTTTTTCGTCTTATTTCGGCAGAGGCTGGAGGATTCCTTATTTCTTGTAATAAATCTGTAACTACTAATAACGTCACGTTATTTATTTGTTCATCTGTAATATTTATCTTTTGTGGCAGCCGTGATTAAGTAAGTTACGGCATTAGAGGTTACGACATACAGCACCTCTTTCAAACACAAAAAATTGGAAATGAACTTTTGACCAAAGTTTTATGTTTCCTCCCTTCTTTTGAATGAGTTAAGACATCTCGCCAGTAGGTCTTTAGTGGGCCAAAAAATGCTACATCTAATGGCTGAAGCAGATGTGTTGTTTTCGGTGGTAAGCACACAAATACAATATTTAATTCTTCACAAGTCTTCAGTACGTTTTCCGAAAAATGAGACGACAGATTATCTCCGATTAGAACTTTCCGCCCTGCTTTCTTTCGTGCGTAAGGTACTATAATGGTATCAAACCAGTCTTGAAAACAGACTGAATCAAACCCCCCACTCTTTGACCGATTGTCCCTCGTTCCTTCAGGAGGGTGGACCTGAAGGAACGAGGTACAATCGGTCAAAGAGTGGGTGGTTTGATTCAGATCCAGCCACGTATCCCATAAATGATCCGATTTATAAACGACATAAATTGGTAACAACTCACCATCTGCTGTTCCCGTAAACATGAATGAAACAGCTGTTTTTGAATGGTTTACCACTCTTTCTGGATACTTTGTGCCTCTTTTATAAATATAGTTTTTACAACCTGGATCATCTGTAAGGTTGGTCTCGTCATAGTTAATAATACAGTCTGGAGTGACACCATCGACAGACTTCATATAATTGTCGAAAAAACTATCAATTACATCACTTGTAATTTTGGCTCGATCGGTAGAAATATTAGACGCTTTACGATTTGAAATTGCTGATTTATGTCTTATCAGAAAATTGCGTGCCCAATCAGTCCCTGGTAAGTTATTTTTATGCCCATATATATTAATTATTTTTGGGCTAATTTGTTCAAATATTTTTGGGCTAATAATCGAAGATCCATACAGTCGAAGGGAAATCCCCATTCACTTAAAATTAATATGTTTCGTATAAACGAATTCTCCTCTTCGGGAGTAAACAATGTTGGATGTCCAGCTTTATCTTGCGTGCTATTTAAGTTTCTATATTTCCTACATAGCGTACTCTTAGGTATGTTATAAGTATTGGCAGCATCAGTTAGCTTAAGTTTTCCAGACTTAACAGCCTCTATGGCGTTTTCCAATTTTTCTTTTGAATAACTCTGATACGGTGTAAAAGTTTTACCATTTCTGGAATAAGTGTACTTTACCGGAACTGTAATATAAAATAAAAAAGATATGAGCAGCTTCCCCTTAAATTTATACATAATACGCATTTGGGGCTATTTGAGACGGTGATCTTAAACTTAGTAAAACTAAAACACACAAACCAGGGGTTATTTGGAACAGGATTCCAAATAGCCTCAAATTCGTGCCAAAAAGCCCCATTATCAAAAACACAAAAATATGGCGTCAGGAACAAGCTACAATACAATTGAAAACACCAATGAAATCCTAAGAAAACACATGTCTATATGAATAAACTCATTTTCCACTTACCTTTAAGATTTTGGTGTATCAACTGAAAGTAAAACACGTACAAATTCACTCGAATAATTAAGTTTTTTTTTTCAAAAAAAAGTATTGACGGCTTGTTTACACTTTCTTAACCTCCAAATTTCGCCGGTAACACTGACATTAGTTGTAGTATTGCCATTTTGTAAAAAAAAGATTCTACTGTTACTAGAAGAAAAAATATACTCAATCAAATCTTTTATTACTAAAATTTTGAATAGCCCCTGGAGTCTCAAAAAGCCCCAATTTACGGTTGATGGTTGATGCTGATCCATATTTAGGCAGGAGTACAAATACTAACGGTGTACCACTTGATGAATTTTATGTGAAGAAATTGTCACAGACTATTCATGGATCGAACAGAAATATAACTTGTGACAATTGGTTTACCTCTATACCGTTAGCCAAAAGTTTACTTCAATAACCATATAATTTGACTCAAGTAGGCACTGTACGATCAAATAAACAAGAGATCCCTGAACAATTGAAGAACTCGAGACCTCGTCCTGTTGGCAGCTCTATGTTTTGTTTTGATGCCACCCTGGCACTTGTATCGTATAAGCCTAAACCTGCAAAAAAGGTATATCTTTTATCCTCTTGCGATGAAAATGCAGTAATAAATGTTTCAAGTGGTTAACCTGATATGATTCTATTTTACAATCAACCGAAAGGCGGAGTAGACTCGTTTGATCAAATGTGCTCCGCAATGTCGTGCAGTCACAAGACTAAATAGATGGCCGATGGCTGTATTTTATGGTATCCTAAACATGGCTTTTGTTAATTCTGCTATAATATATGGGCATAACATGATAAGGGATAATAGAAAACCATTGTAGAGAAGAAAATTCATGAAGCAACTCAGTACAGATTTGGTCACGCCTTGGATGGAGAAGAGGCTAGAAGCACCGACGTTGAAAAGATCTTTGCGAGAAAATATAAACCAAATTCTCGTAAAACCTACAGATTTTAATAATGAAAATCAAGAAAAAGAACCGGAGCCAAAAAAACGTAAATACTGCGCTTTTGACCTGAAACCTGTCTTGACATAAAGACGATACAAACCGCTAACACAGTCATGACCCACCATATCTTTATTTATTTGTTATTTATTATCATAGAGCAACGAAGCGTTTAAAAAGCTCATAAAAAGCGAGATTTGGTAGAGCTTTCATCTACACAAAGAGACAAACAAGATAATTATAAATAAAATAATATACTCATTCTTGCTTTTACAATCTAATGCGATTGTAAAAGCAGAGAAATCTGACTCTGCCCGATTATTTATTTGGAAATCCAGATGCTGAACCTGAATTAAGAAAGGCTATACTAATCTGTGATGGCACATATGTGTACATCCAAAAGAGTTCGAATTTTTTGTTTCAAAGAAACAGTTACAGTCTACACAAGTACACTAACTTATTAAAACCTTTTCTTTTCGTGTGTAGTGACGGATATATCGTGGAAGTGACCGGGCCACATGCGGCGACTACTTCAGATGCGGCAATCACACAAAATATTTTAAATGAAGAGGAACATCCCTTTCATATTTTATTTAATCATGGAGAAGTATTTGTACTGGATAGAAGATTCAGGGACGTTATTAATGAACTTGAGTCATACGGTTTTGAGGCACATATGCCGGAAAGCCTCACTAGAAGCGAAACTCAATATACGACTGCTCAGGCAAATAACACACGCAAAATCACTTTGTGTCGATGGGTCGTGGAAGTCGTAAATGGACGTTTTAAGCGCGACTTCAAGTTATTTCGCCAAGAATATTTTAATTGCGCGATGGCACATATGTTCGAAGATTTCAAAATAGCAGCTGCTTTAATTAACGCCTTCCATGAACCCATCAGTGATAGTTTCTATACGCCGTTATTTATAGACAGAATAAATGAGAGGATGAACTTAGAGAATGCACTAGGGAGTTTTGTGAACGCAAATCGTCTAAATAGGCAACGTGTAGCTTTCCAGAGTATGTCAGGAGAATTGCACTAAATGTTTTCCCGCGTCTTACCGAAAACGAATTATTTATTTTTGCACTAGGCACTTACCAATTAAAACTAGCCCGAAGTTATTACAGTGAGCACGTGCGAAATGGGATTCATAATGTCGAATTATATAGAGACACTCAACGACTGAGCACTGCCCTTAGAGACCAAGGCATTGAAGGTTCGTGGTTACTAAGAGGCAGGATCCAGTCAAGACATACGCGCGCGCGAATTTATAATTGTTACATTTTAGTTGACAAAAGCGAGCGTGGGTTGAATGCAATAAAGCAATATTATTGTATATAATAAAGCAATAATAAATTTTTATGAAGTATATTTATATACTATATTTTTCCCGCGGTTTCGTCTGCGTGGACGCGGTAAAGTTATTGTGTATCTTTTTGTATAATATCATGCTTCTGTACGTGTGTTTGTCGCCTAACTCCTTCTAAACGACTTGATCGTTTTGGATGAAATTTTGTATGTATGTATAATTGAGTGGATGGTTTGCATTAGGGCTACAATCGGGTTCTCATTATTTGGTCTGGGTATTTCTTTAAATCGCACAGTTCTACATTCATCATATCTTCGCTTTCTGGCAGGAGTGCCAGGTAGTGTGGTTCCACAAGAGGAAATAAACGTATGTAATTGGTGGTGGTGGGTGGAGCCCATATCTCTTCCATAATTTCCACACTAAATTGTGAGACACTTCGACTATTAAACCCACACGTCTTGTGGATCTTCACCGACGTTCATCATCCTAATTTCTTCAGCCTGAGTCAAATTCAAGACTCTTTCGCGAGAAGATGATCTTAAACCATTTTCCCGAAATCGTCTATGTATCTGTAAAAATAAGTTAGTATTATTTTCATATTTTTAAGAGCGTGAAATTTGACGAGCTTGCATGAAGTCACAATCTGGCGCATAATAAATAAGATGTAATTTCATTTGAATTTTGCTTTGTTATTTAGATACTCAAAATATTTGAGGTTTCATCGATGTCGACGAAAGGGCTTTCCCTTCACTAGCTGCCGCCGGGAAGCCCCGATACGAACATACCTAGATATTTTATTTCAATATTTATTTTACTACACTACTGCGAAGTTTGGCAACCTCGCATAAAGGTTCGTCACACTGGTCAAAAATTTTGGCCTAATTAAATTATGATTGATGATATCTCCGAAACTATGCATTTTTGGACCACCTTTTCTTGAAGATTTAGTATTATTTTTACCTATAGACTATAACCCTAGAGTTAAGGGAAATAAAAAAAAACACGTTCTAGAAGCAAAGGCAGCAACATACAGTTTGATTAAAATACGAGTAGGTAACTGTTTTTTTTAGGTCCGTAATAATAATTGCAACTATTTAGCTTATGTTCTGTATGTTTATAGTTGAAGAATTATCTTAGAATTATGAAAGGTGGAATAGAACTTCATTATAAACTAGCACGCTTCCAGAAAATACTAATTAATTTTGGATGATGCTGTTTTTGCGACCAATACGTGGATATTGATACTTTTGCATTAGTTCGATTAGGATGTTGCCGTCTTTGCAGTAGCTGTTTTTTGGGTGAAAGAAATGTAAATAATCTTGATACTTACGAAATGTTTAGGAATGATAAGTAAATTTAAAATAAATTGTAATTGAATGTAATTAGAAAACACTTAAATCTTTAAAATCTTTGACATTTAAGAAATTAGGTAAATTAATGTTATTTATAATAATCACACATGCATGTCACCTATTTCTTCCTGCAGTTCACATAACTCTTCACTGTCTCCAGCGCATTCAACTTGAATTTCAGCGTCATTTAATAGGGTCTTAAAAAACAATAATTCTTCGTTTTGTTGCCAATCATTGCTCCAATGACTTTTTAACAGTTTTAAAGTGTCCTTTTTCTTTGCATCAGATTATGAATATGATGGATTTATTTTTGACGGATTTAGCATGGAGCTTGATTTTCCTCTTTTGCAGACATTTTTACAGACTCCATCATCGGTTTTGTAGTGGAGATCCCACCTATCAAAACATTTCCGGCCCTTTTAGAACGTCTTAGAATAAAACGTTTACATAATTTAAACTGGAAATGCCAGTTACCCACTGGCTTAAATACTTCTGGTGAAGCAGTCTTCCAATTAAAAACTTCACAATAAACTCCTAATTTCGTCACTGTGCTGAACCGCGATATAATATCCAGGTAAGTACTTTTGAGGGCTGTTTATGACTTCATGTTTTCGTGTTTCTTTTTCTATTTGAGCAAAAACTCTGTCGGGAGGTATATACGAATGACCAACAGGAAATATAAATTTAATTTCTTTGACATTTTGTGGTGCTGCGGTTAACTATTTTGATAACATGGCCAGCATAATGGTATTCTTATTTTGACCCGCACATCTATCCGCTATAACTCGTACTTTTGTGATGGTAGATAAGTCTGTATTTTTCAGCCTGTGATAGCTTTGGGATAACTCTCCTCAGTTCAGCAGTATGCGAAAACATTCTCAGGAAGTAATTTAATTTTTGATGAGCCAGCTACGATTGTGAAATTGTATAAGTAAACATTTCTCAGATAATATGCCACCTAGTCTGGAACTTTATCCCCGCTGCCTCGACAGGTCGAGGCGCGGCGGGAAGAGCTCCGGCGCGATCTCAGGGCAGTATGGAGGGAGCGACTGTCGCAACCGAGGTCCGGGCACGCCGCAATCGCGGCGGTAAGACCCCTCTTTGAGGAGTGGCTGGATAGGCGTCACGGCGTCCTTACCTTCCGCATGACGCAGGTCCTCACCGGACACGGAAGTTTCGGGAGGTTCCTGTGTCTGATAAGGAGGGAGGAAACGCCTGGGTGTCACCACTGCGAGGACCGTCCTGAGGACACGGTGGAGCATACGGTGCAGGACTGCCCCGCTTGGGCAGAGCACCGCCGTGTCCTCACTACGGCGATAGGCGGAGACCTCTCGCGCCCGGCATTGGTCGAGGCCATGCTGCGGGGCGAGACGGAGTGGGAAGCGGTCGCCTCCTTCTGCGAAGCAGTCATGCTCGCGAAGGAGGAGGCGTGCCGCGTGAGGGAGAGAACAGTGTCCTCCCTCCGACCCACCCGCAGTGGTAGACGCCCACGGCGACGGACGTCGCCAGACGATCTCCGGCCACCGTAGGCGCGGGCAAGCGAGTCGCCCATTACTCGCTGCCCGACCATGGACCATGCCCGGGTCGACGGCGCGTTGTGTTCCACGCGCGCCTCAAGGAGTGTCAGCAAACTGACGGGGCCTGTAGAGGGCCAGAGCCTGCCGGGGTCGCGGGTCTTACCCATCACCGTAACCCCGGTACGTAAAGGGCTCGTGAAGGACACCGTGGATTTTAGTCAGTACAAGTCTGACAGTCCCTCCCGCCCTGCCCTGGGTGGGAGGACTCATTTGATGATTTTACCACGATAAAAAAAAAAAAAAAAAGTCTGGAACTTTAAGTAAGTTCAATTTTTTTTCGCAGTAAGATAATGTTATGAGACCTGTGTTTTCTTCTTTAACTTTTTCAAAGAATGACTTAGCTTTTAATTTATGTAATCTTTTGGCAGTTATTAAGCCGAGGCGTGCATTGACATCTTTTTTTAAATTTCATTTCTTCAGAAAATCTTAAGCAAGTGGCACATACGTCCGTGCTTGGAGTGCCAAATGAAAGGTTATATTTTGTACTAGCTTCCGCCCGCGACTCCGTCCGCGCGGATGTCGGTCTTCGCGTGGATGGTTTATTTCCCCATTATGAGTAACTCTGACAATGAACAAATATTACGGCGCTGAATCCACTGCGGGTAATGCAACGTGTGTTCGCGGTTCTACAGAACAACGTCTATGAATAAAACTGAAAAATAAGATTTTTTTTCTACGTATTTTTCCAGGATAAAAAGTATCCTATGTTATGCCCAGAATAATAAGGAATAATTATACCAAGTTTCATCGAAATCGAACCGTTAGTTTTCACGTGATGCCTGCACAAACAGACAGACAGACAGACAAAATTTTTGGTTTGGTATCGATCCAGCAACACCCCCCGCTATTTATTTTTTCAATATTTTCAATGTACAGAATTGACCCTTCTACAGATTTATTATAGTAAGATAAGTAAGATAGATTAAAAATACGACGAAAATAGGACTGCTTTTTACCTTTAAATCATCAGCAGCTTCTGAATTATACATCTTCCCTAGCCTGTTGATTGATAACTCCGAAGAAAGGTAGTACCTTTTTGTATTTCCTCGACAATTTCGCTGTATATTTCAAGGAAACATGATGGTCTCCTCGGTTCTCGCCTAAAAGTCTCCCAGTGTGGTAATATTCTTTCATTACACTTTGGACTCTGTACTTCGATATTTGCAAAATTGACAAAAAATAGCGTTGACACACTTGTACCTTCTTTTTTTCTGATTTACTATAAATGTAAAACTTGTTTTGAAATGTTTGCTTCCCATAGGTTGAGTTATTACTACGACGGCAACGTTTTACGGTAACAGGAATGCAATGTTTTTGTAAAATAGCATCTTGCTTCTGTTTATCTGACTGCGCTTAAAAAGTTTCGAACAAATCTTTTACATCGCTCATTTTTAGAGACATACCGCACCTTTAGAATAGAAGAGGCGTAATCCTAAATACCAGTTTTTTGGGAAACGCTAAAAATGTAAAAAAAAAATCAGCCATTTTTGAGGTTTTCGGTTATAATACTGTAGGCAAAGCGTTTGATGACGCAATTTTTGTTGATAACCCTAAGGTAGGAATTGTTTTAATAATTGAATAATAAACCTGTAAGTATAACTAATTAGAACCTTTGATAATGAATCATTAAAAAAAGGTGTTATTTATTTTCCGAAATCATTTTATTGGCTGATTTGACTTTGTGTCTATTTTTTATTTAAGAATCCAAAAAAAATGGTGACTAATGAAAAAAAGGCGTTTAATTTCTGATGTTATATTTATGCTTAGGGGCTCATTTTGAAATATGCTAGTTTAATTATTGATTACTTACTAGATTAATGGAAACTGAAAAACAGAGTTCATTTTTATAATCGTACATTTCGTCATTTTTCTGTCACTAATCATCATTAATTACAATCAACGCTTAGGTACTGCTTCCAGCATCACAATCATTATCACTTCTCACTTAAAAGATATAATTATATTTGGAATTGCTAATAATTAATAATTAGAAAATAAACAATCAGACTTGAAAAAATGCCTTAATAAATGCTTACAATATTTTTTATTGAGATCAGTCAGCTAACACAGAGTATACCCAACAGGGTATTGTTAAATAATTATTTTTTCATTTAAAATATAAAATATATGTTTCCTTGCCTATTATGGTTTAATGCAATAATTCGTTTACAAATAAGTTTCAAATACTCTCAGAAAAAGGATTGGAAAAAAATAAAAACACTTCTTATCGATATAGAATAAAAATAACAACAAACCAAAAGTTATTCAGTTATATTGAAATAATTACTTATAAAACGTTGATAAAAATTTCTTCTAAAGAATTAACAAAATAAAAAAACACCCATATAAACAAAACAGTAGAAAGTAACATAAATTACTTCAATACTAAATAAAATGAGATCATAAAATCATAAAACCAGGTGTATGTATTAGGAATTGCTTTAGTTCTTAAGAGATACCTCAAGTCTTTAATTTTATTTTGTGCCAGTTCTATTTTGTTTTTATAAGCTTTTGACAGCGTGATTTCACACGCGTTTTTCATTTTGATTCTCTTATTACGCATATTTACTTTTTTAAAGTCCTTATCGGCGTATGTATTTTTATAATAAAATACAAAAAAATCGTCCTTTACAAATTTTAACACTTTTATCTCGCAATCTAAGTCCCTCCAACCCACTGCATTTTTATCAATATCCTGATTAAAGTTATACCCCCATTCGTTCTGTAACAGTTTTAAGTCTATAAAAAAAATGTAATCTAACTCTTTTACTGTAAATGGGGAGCCCGTTTTTCTAGCACTTCTCAGTAAAGTCACATAATGTTGAGATATGTAAATGGGACCAGACCTAAGTTTCTCTTTATCTCTTTTCCGATTAAACTATGTGCATTGTCCCCCTCGTTCTGAGTATGACCCTTAATCAAATATTTACACGTTATTGATTGGGCCACTCCATAAGAGTATAAACTAGCAATGTATTTTTGATTTGACCGTTACAATTATCTGAATAAAATATAATATTTAATGTTTTGTCTGCATTATTTTCACTAATGGACTTTAAATAATCAAAAACGCAGGAACCTATTTCAATCGCCCCTTTATTACCCTGTGTTTCGTTCCAAAAGTAGCAATATACTTCTTTATATGCACCTAATTCACTATCACTTTTCTTTTCATTGGTATCTTTTGATTTAGGAGCCAATTCAACTATAGTAAAATTATAACATTAAGTCTTGATCTATAATAAAAAGATGAAACATCTCCTTTAGGGCAAGTCATTGCAGCTTCTAGATCGTAAACAGCGCAAATATTAGTTTCATTAATATTACAGCGATCATTTCTCTTTTCCTCTCTACAGTTTTTTTTTAATATGCTTCTCATCTGCTGATGCTGATTCATATCTTGTGCATAGGTCACATAAATCTTTTTTGGGCTTAAAAAAGCTAATATTAAATTCAGTTGTTAACATTGAGTAAAAAACCCAGTATGGAGCGTGAGGTTTGTTTTCTTTGGTTTGATTCAAAAATAAACAAAGTTCTGTAATTGTCTTGATGCCATCAATATATTCTCTCGTAGTAGAAGATCTTAGATAATGGGACTCTATGCGCGGTATACTATTAATATGGTCTTTGATTTCTTGTACATACAAGACTTGGGCCAATCGTTGCTCGACTTCTAGAACGCCCTCTAAGCAGAGGCGGATCTTGAATTTGTGGGGCCCTGGGCTAATACTGCTTAGGGGCCCTACCTAATTACTCAACTAATTGCCATTTTGACAAGAAACTGTTTTCTGTAGTGATGTAGGTATATGTAATGTAATATATGTTAAGTACAGGAAGAAAATAGGAAAACAAAATATTTTATTTATTTATTAAAACATTATTTATTGCAAAATAAATTGACGGGTTATAAATGGTTATGTTAAATAAATTATAAAGCAACCTTTCTGCATTTTTGTGCTGCAAATTCTTTTATTTGGTCATCGCACTGTAGGTCCTTTGTCCGAAAGAACTGATAAATGATTTAGTCGATAGTTCGACATTGTTGTCCTGTATTTGTTTTCTATATACGACATCCTGGAGAAAGAACGCTCCGCTTCACAGCTAGTGATCGGCATCGTTAAAAAAATCTTTAAGATAGAAAGAAACTTGTTGATGTTTTCCCAAACTGCTATACAGTTTGGGAAAACATCAACAAGTTTCTTTTCATAAATTAGCCAAAAAATTTCACTGCAAGAGGTGTAAGACTCTGTCTTAGATTGCAGTAAGTAAGATTTCAACTGAATGCACTTGTTAACGACGGTGTTATGGTCCGCTCGTCTTTTTTAAATTAATTTTCTTTTGTACCTATTACCTTTGTTCGCAAGTATGTTTCCTACAGTGTATGTAATATTTTTATTAAATAAATAATGACCTACAAGAACGGACTGCATACGGGCGCTCTCATTGGCTAATGCGCGACACCTTCCCCCAGCCTACCGCTGCGGCCGCCATTCCAGAACGCACGATCAGTGGAACAGAGTGTCAAAAGATCCCGCGAACACTCAACGCGCACAAAACGCGCCCGCGCATTCCGTCCTAGTCGGTCTGTCATACCATCAAGAGTGTCGATCCTCATTTCTCACCACCAGCCCATACCTACCAGCTACAAAACTGGTCCGTCGAGCCGCATAGTTTATTGGTAGTGAGAAGCAAAACCTGTGTAGCAGGGATGTCGTTGTTCCAATCGCCGCCGCATGTCGTGAAAACACGTGCACAAAAGAAAAAGGAGCAACTGGCTAACGAAGAAGGAAGACAGCTTGAATCCAAATCAGATCTGATGCATAGCAGTACGGATGCAGCGAGAGAAGTCGAGAAAGTGCATTCAGATATCGGTGTATGGCCACGTAATACCTCGAGCTTGAAGTTGAGGCGACAAGATGGCGGCGACTGCAAAAGTTCTTGCAAGTCACGCGCGATGTCGTCAGCAACACGGCGGCAGCAATTGGAATACGAAGCCGCTCAAGTCAAAGCTAAAATCGAAATGGAAGAAATTCAAACAAAGGCTCGCATCGAAAAAGAATTGGTCGACAAGAAATTGGCCATGGACTTGGCCGAGTTGGAATCAAAATCGCGCTGCTCAAATCAATCTTCATCAGCTTCCTACAAAAGCAAAGTGGAAAATTGGCTGGAAAAGTCTGTTGCTGAACCCGGCACGTCGCACGATGGCAACAAAGCGACTGTCGGTGGCGGTGAGTGTCACCGCAACATTGACGGCGACCAGACGGCTATACCACCTGCTACCGCGACAAGTACCCATCGCGCCATCGAGGAGCTGGCCAACGCGATTAAGAAGGCTGTCGACTCATCTAATTCTAACACGAGCAATAAGGTTCTGTTGTCTAGGCTAGCCACCTCGAAGGATTTGCCTTTGTACTTTGGGGATCCGTTGGAATGGATACAATTTCGAGAAGCGTTTTATGAATCATCACGGGTGTGTAAGTACAGTGATACTGAAAATGTGTGGCGTCTACGGAAGTGTTTGCGCGGCGACGCAAAAGATGCAGCCGCTGCATTGCTGATGGGAGCGAGCTCGCCCCACGATATTATAGAAACGCTCGAACTGAGGTTCGGTAGACCAGAAAACGTCATGCGGCAAGTTATATCACAACTGAAAAAGTTATCACTACTACCACACTCATACCACGCCGAAATTGTGAAGTTCGCCATAAAAATAAAGAATTACGTCACCGCCGTAACTACATTGAAACAAATAGATTACTTGAAAAGTCCAGAGTTGTTAACAATCGTCGTATCCAAACTACCTACAGGACTCGTTAGCAAATGGGTAGAATACCTACATGAAAACCGAGTACACACTGAAACGCCTAAATTGGAACTACTGGCCAAATTCCTATATGAGGAAGCACAAAAGGTTGCAGAGTCGGGAGTTAGCTACATACAATACCAGAATGATTTTAACAACAATAAACACCAGAAAAAGCATAGCGATCGTCATTCCGTGCTAACATCTGTTAAGGTCAGTGACCCCGACACTGCCGGCAAGTGCAAGTTTTGCAAAAGAAACAAGCATGCGCTGCCAGACTGTAGTCAATTCAAGCGAGCCATGAGAAAGGATAGATGGCGATTTGTTCGAGCAAACAAGTTATGTTTTAAATGTCTCCGTCCTCGGCACCCGGACAAGGACGAGTGTACTGCGGAAAACTGCAACGTCGAGGCCTGTGGGGGGCCTCATCACCAGATGCTGCACTGGACGAAGCCAGAAGTGGCGCGCCGTGAAACATCCGCGCCACCCAACAATACCGCGAGCGCGACGCCCGACTCCGCTGGCGCCGCCGCTAGTGAGCTCGTCTCACACGCCGCCAGCACCAGCGACGCGCAGTGTCTCGAAGTGTCAGTGATAAAACCAAAGACAAATGTAGTGCTTAAAATCATTCGCCGCCCGACCGCCGCCGCGTACGGACGTCTCCTCGTGTGTGCTCCGTGCCAGTGTTGTGTTCTCCGCTGCGATTTCGTCGTGTCCTGCTGCGACGTGTCAAGAGAGTAGTCAAGACTACTCGAGTAAAAATTGTCCTTTTCAGGACAATTCTTACTCATCTTATTTCCCTTACGTCCCGCGTGTGTTTTTTTTGCCCCTTCAGGGAAAATCCACAGTTTCGTGGTTCTTGGTGGAAACCTTACGGTGCCAACGAAGCCAAGAGGGTGGTGCCCCAATCCATCCCGCCGAACCCCTTCAGGGCGAGGTTAATTTATTGGAGTCGGGAGCTAGGACCTTGGCCTTGGGGGGACTCCTAGTCAAGCCTAGTCTCTGGTTTCGTTCACAGCTACACACCTGGTGTCGGTTGGGTGTGTCTACCCCTTCGCACCAGACCCAAATAGGGCCCTGTTGCACATTAAGATTGGCAACAGGTTTACAAGCTTAGGGCACACCTTAGGTACTCACCTCCCTGCCATACACAAACCCTCGGCAGGGAGGCTACTCACCCCCGGGCCCACCCACCCGGGGAGTTAGGCCTGTTAGTGTTAGGCGCTTTTCCCTAAAGAGCTTCACTCTCATGTCAGCTGCTCTACGCTGACTTTTCATCATGGAGGATCAATCCCTTTGGGGGTTACTCCATAAAATCGTCCACGACCCTTCCCTAAACGGGAAATATATTGCAGAATTCAACGCTCTGCAACAACAGCGCAATGATGCGCTTGATAGTCCTTTATCTCCCCCGCCCGCCAATCATGGCAATTCTACAAAGTCGGCCCCTTTGTCTGTAAAGACAAAGTGTTCCGACGACCACGTTCCTACCCAGAACAAAGCCGCTGCCGAAAAAGCGGCTTCTATCCCCAAACCCATTGTTCTTCAAACAATGGGTTCCGCGAAAACGACACCCGTCCCTAATCCCTCTGCATCTAAGCCCATTGTTCCTCAAACAATGGGTTCCACGAAAGTGCACTCTGCACCTACGCCCGAAAAAATGGACACATCCGTGCCCATCTCAGACTCCGAGCACTCTTGTGACTCTGCCTCTTCCTCTGATGAGGACTTTACTGTCGTCATCGGAAAACGCAAACAGGGGAAACATTCTCAAGCCGGTAAGGCTAAGAAACCCCTCGCGGCCCCACCTACCCCCTCTCCTCCGATCTCTCGCCCGAATTCCCCCACCCCTTCAGCGGCCCCCGCCAGCCGCCCCTCCAGCCCTATGGCAATCCCTCCCGCGGCTTCTACTAAGAAGCCTAGGCCCCCACCCCCGATCTTCATCCAAGAAAAGTCCAAGTGGACTGAAATTTCCAAGCTTTGTGCGGATCGAAAGATCCAGTACACTAAAGCTACAAATACCCAACAGGGTATTAAAGTTATAATCCCTACGTCTTCGGACTACAGGGAACTCTCCCGTCTTCTTCGTGGAAGGAACGTAGCCTTCCACACGTACTCCCTCCCTGAGGAGAAGCCCACCCGTGTGGTGATAAGGCGGATCCCCAAAGAGATTTCTACCCAGGACGTCCTAGACGACCTCCTTGCTCAAAACGTCCCCACCTCTGCCGTCCACCGCCTTCACAAGGCGAGGGGAGGCGAACTATACGACATGGTGTTGGTAGTTTGCGACCCTGTCGAGTCCGGTCCCCATCCCATCTTCAAAGTTAAATCCGTGTGCTCCCTGACGGGCATTTCAATTGAAAAGCCCTACAAAGCGCACACAGTAGGACAGTGTCACCGCTGTCAACTATACGGCCACAGTCAGGCCCATTGCTATGCACCACCCAGGTGCGTCAAATGTTTAGGCGGCCACAGCACGGCTGATTGTCCCCGTCCTAAGGACAAGTCCCTCTGCACCGAACCCCCTAGCTGCGTTCTGTGCGGCCAAGTAGGACACCCGGCTAACTACCGCGGTTGCCCCAAAGCCCCCAAATCTGCTTCTCCCAAGCTGGCAAAGCGCGCTGCCGCCCGCCAACAGAGGGAATCCCCATCTGTGAAGATTCCTTCCTCACAGATTCCCGAGAGACTTAGCCCTCAGCGACCCTCTCCGTGGAACTCACTAAACCACCAAAAGGCATTCCCAGCCTTAGGCCCAGCATCCCCGAAACCCACCCAAGGGATACCCATCGTCCCCACACCCAAACCCGCGGCTCCCGTGACTATCCCTGCACCCTCGCGTAAGGTCGCTCCGGCAGCTCCGCCAACTATCCCTCCCCCAGTTCCCTCCGGCTCCGTGCCTGACGTAGATCCCAATGACATGTATGTCATAATCAATGCCTTTAAAACGGTCCGCAACCACCAAGACATTTTGAGATCCAAGGCGAGACAATTGGCAGCCCAAATTAGGGCTTCCAATGGTAGCCCCGAGGAATACTCAAAAATCTTCGACGCCCACCCCGGGGTGGGTGACGCCCTTTTGGCCCTCCATCTTGTTTAGTTAGTCCAATGGCTACTAACACTAGGAATACCCTTAAACCGCGATCCCTTAAATTAGGTTTTTTCAATGCCAACGGCATCCGAGGTCAGCGTGACGAAATCGCTACCTTCCTCCGCGATAACCAGTTAGATATCCTTCTCGTCCAGGAGACTTTCCTAAAACCGCACCACCGCGACCCTAAAATTGCCAACTATCAATTAGTTCGCAACGACAGGTCACGCTGCCACAAGGGCGGTACGCTTATCTACTTTAAAAGGACCCTGCATTGTGTCCCTCTAATCCCTCCTCCCCTCGAGTCTCTCCTCGAGGTTTCAGTTTGTCGGTTAGGCATGACCGGTCACCAGCCCATTACTATCATATCCGCCTATTTTCCTCCTGCTCTTGGCGCAGAGGATCACAATCTGCTCGCCAAAGATTTTTCATCCCTCTTCGGCCTGAGCGACTCCGTCATCATGGCGGGCGACCTCAACGCCAAACATCCAGCTTGGAATAGCACCACAACCACCCCTAGAGGGAAGGTAGTGTTCAACCTAAGCTCTTCTCTAAATTTCGATCCCATCGCTCCTTTTGAGCACACCCACTATCCCGGTGACCCTAACCAACGTCCTGACGTGCTCGATATAGCGCTGCTCAAGAACGTCAACCTCAAGTTGCATTCCATTGAGACGCTACACGAGCTTGACTCTGACCACCGTCCAGTGCTCCTGCACTTAACCCCCCGCTCGGGTCCCTCTGACCCTAGCCAGCCCCCTCCAACCAAAGTGATAACTGACTGGAAGAAAGTAAGCGATAAGCTGAAATCAACCTCATCACCTCACTTGGACTCTATTCCCGACCTTATAGTCTCTGTCGCGGACACGACGGCCGCCATCAACTCGTTTACAGAGCACGTGCAATCCGTACTGACGGATTGCTCACGGGAAGTCCCAGAGATGAACGATCATCGCTGGAAACTTCCCGATGACGTACGTGAACTGATAACCGAGAAGAACGCGGCCATCCGTGCCTACAGCAACTTTCCATGCGACTCGAACAAGGCTCACATGCGCAGTTTACAGCGTGCTGTAAAGAAACGCATCGCTGAGCTTCGTTCGAACCGCTGGAATGAGATGCTGAGCGATCTCGAGCCCACCCACTTAGCCTTCTGGCAGCTGCAACGGAAGTTGCGTGCCACTGAAGAGGCCACTATGCCTCCCCTCAACCGTCCCGATAAGAGCGTCGCCTTTGACGACTCTGAAAAAGCCGAATGCCTGGCCGACAGTCTGGAATCCCAGTGCTCTCCCAGCACCCAACCGGTAGACAAAAGTCACCTCCTCAAGGTCGACTCTGAAGTCCAACGTAGGACCTCCCTCCCTCCCGTAGAAGACCCTGATGATCCTCTGCCTCCAGTCACTCCAGACGAAGTGCAGGACATCATAAAACGTCTCCGACCCCGGAAAGCTCCCGGGTCGGACGGTATCAATAATAGGGTATTTAAAATCCTCCCCGCCCAGCTCATTATGTTAATGACCGCCATCTTCAATGGCGCTCTGAGCAACAACATCTTTCCCCAGGCATGGAAAGAGGCCACTGTTATCGGTATCCCTAAGCCAGGCAAGCCCAAGTCTGAGCCCACGAGTTACCGTCCCATCAGTCTCCTGAACGTTCTCGGCAAAATCTACGAGAGACTTATTTATAAGCGACTCAGAGATTTCGCCGATGCCAAGTGCCTCATTCCTCACGAGCAATACGGCTTCAGGACCGGTCACTCGTGCATCCATCAAGTCCACCGTATAGTCGAGCACATTAGCGCTGGGTTCCAACGCGGTGCAATGACTGGTGGTCTATTCTTCGACATAGCGAAAGCCTTCGACAAGGTCTGGCACAATGGCTTATTATATAAGCTCTACCAAATGGGTGTGCCAGACCGTCTCGTGCTCATCTTGCGAGACTTTTTGTCAGATCGCACATTCCGCTATCGCATCGGGAATGCCCTCTCCTCCCCTCACCCTATCCGAGCCGGTGTCCCTCAAGGCTCAGTCCTCTCGCCCCTCCTATTCACGCTGTTCACTAGCGATATTCCCAAGAGCAAAAAGGCTCAGTTAGCTCTCTTCGCGGACGACACGGCCATGTATTACACTGGCCAAAGTCCAACCGCTATAGCCCAAACCCTCCAATCCGCAGCCAACGCCCTCGGCGACTGGTTTAGGAAATGGAGAATTGAGGTTAACCCTGATAAAAGTCAGGCGGTCCTCTTTAGGTCGCCGCTCAAAAGACTTCCCCTCCGCCCCCTCAGTCCGATAACCATGTACGGCAAGCCTATCCCTTGGGAGAAGCAAGCCAAGTACTTAGGCGTTATCCTCGACAGTAATCTGTCCTTCCGCGCCCACATAAAAGCAGCCCGTAATCGGGCTGCCTTTGCCGTAAGCAGGCTCCACTTCATGATTACAGCGAGAAGCAAATTATCGCTTAAATGCAAAATTCGCCTCTATACCGCTGTAATCCGCCCCATCATGACATATGCCGGTGTCATATTCGCGCACTCCAATCCCCGCCACCTTTATAAAATGCAGGTCCTTCAAAACCGTTATCTTAGGAAAGTCACGGGAGCCCCGTTCTATGTCCGCAACGATAGCCTCCACCTCGACCTTAAAATCCCCACCATTCTCCAATTCATGAAACGCCTGTCCAAGCGTTTCTTTGACTCTGCCATCAGGCACCCCAATCCCCTAGTCGCAGCGGCCGCTCGATACGAACCGTCTCGTATCAGCAAAATTCGCCGACCAAGGCATACTCTTGTCACCCCCGACGACCCCATCACTCTCCTCCAGGAGAGCAGTAGGGAAACTAGCACGCTCAGAAAACACAAGCGTAAACCGATCCCGTCATTTCGTCCTCGCCGCCGAGGACGACCGTCGCGACGTCCGAATCAATGCCCTCCCCGTCCCTCGCAAGAGCCAGCCCGCGATGCTGAGCCGTAGAGTTTTAAAAATCAGTCCCTAAATAATGAACCATTGTGATCCAGCCTGTCCCTTGCTGTCCTCTCTCAGTGACGCCCTAAGCCGAGGTCCGAACCCCACAGGGGGTGCCCTTAGCGTGCGGTCACTTAGTTTGTAGTTTTTATTTAGTTTGTAAGCTCTGGCTGGAGGCCTTAAAGTAATTTAAGGCATCTCTACAGAAAAGTCCGGTTAAGCAGCTCACAACCTCTTCTAGGTTGACCTGCGAGATGCCATACAAAAAAAAAAAAAAAAAAAAAAAAAAAAAGTGCTTAAAATAGTGCCGGTCACTATTCATGGACCCAGGTCAAGCGTGGCCACGCATGCACTTCTAGACGACGGCGCAACAGTGACTCTCATCGCGGCCGACCTTGCCGATCAAGTCGGTCTGCACGGGGAAAGGGTCACAATGCGTGCTTCAGGTGCATGGGACTCCGAGTTATTGTGCGAGACTGAGATAATTAAATGTAAAATAAGTAACAGTGACGGTAACAAATTCAACTTGCGTGCTCGTAAACTCAAAGAACTTAATTTGCCCTTACAGTTATTCACCTCTAATGTAAATTATTGTGAAATAAATTCCAGTAATAATAACCCCATAATATGTGACAGCAATGTTAAACCTAAAATATTAATTGGTCAGGACAATTATGATTTAATTGCACCTATTTTATGTAAAAGGTATAAGCCGGGCGGACCATACATCACGCAAACGTTATTAGGCTGGTGTGTACACGGAGCTTGGCAAGCTGACTTTACTGGTAAGCGCGCCGAGCGCGTCAACAACATCGGCAGCGTTGGTGGCGCCGCCGCGCCGGCGGCGGCGGCGAGCCAGCCGCAGCGCACGGAGCGGCGACAAGTCATTCAGGTAAGCCTGCCGCGCGCGCGCTCCTCGACTCGTCCCCGAGCAAAGGCAGCGCGGGCGCGAGCGGGGCGTCATGTTTTGATTTTCTTACATGTGTAAATAAACCATTGTATCAGTCAGCTGTCGTTAAAGATACCTTCGAATGTAGTACAGACATTGATTTAAGCCAATTACACGATTTAATTCGCTGTTCATTTTCACTCGATTCAATTGGTATCAGTAACAAACCACGTCAAAATATTGAAGAATTACGAGCCGTAAATATCCTTAACGAGTCAGCTGAGTTAGTTGACGGTCAATGGTCGGTCAAGCTTCCATGGAAGTACGATCATTTTGTTATGCCGGACGCTTATCCCGTAGCATTAAAACGATTACAGTCGGTAGAAAGAAAAATGTCTTCTAATTCAGAATATGAAATTAGATATCGCGAACGTATTGAACATTTACTTAAAAATAATTACGCACGAAAACTGACTGAGGCAGAGTGCAGGTTCGATTCAGAGACGAACCACGTTTGGTATTTACCGCACTTTGGTGTGGACAACCCAAACAAAAAAAAGTTGCGATTGGTTTTTGATGCCGCCGCCAAAAGTGACAATATGTCACTTAATGACTTTCTACTCCAAGGGCCTGACTTATTACAATCATTATATGGTATAATGTTTAGGTTTAGAGAGAACCCTATAGGAATAATAGGAGACATAAAAGATATGTTTTTACGTATTAAAATACATAAAAGCGATCAAAATGCATTTAGGTTTTTGTGGAAGGAGAAAGGCAGCGACGTTGTAAATAAGTATGTAATGACGTCACTTATTTTCGGCGCGAATTGTTCCCCGTTTGTTGCCCAATTTATTAATCAAAATAAAAATGCTTCACGATTTAGTCAACAGATGCCAGACGCTGTGAAGGCTATAAAAAACAATCAGTACATGGATGATTATATTGATAGCTTTTCTGATGAGGAGGTAGCTAGGAAAATAATACGAGAAATTTCATTAATTCATAATGAAGGTGGATTTCAAATGTGTAACTATCTCAGCAATGTACCTAGTGTGCTATGTGACATTCCAAAAGATAGTCTTAACGACATTGCAATAAAGTTCAATTTTGATAAACAGGCGGAGCGGGCATTAGGCATATTGTGGTTCCCGCGCAGCGATCAGTTAGCTTTAGATTTATCTTTTAAACGCATTCCGGAAGATATTATACTTTTGAAACGAATACCTACTAAGCGCGAAATGCTAAGCATTGTAATGTCTATTTTTGATATTCACGGCTATTTGGGACCGTTTACCATCAAGGGAAAAATATTGATGCGCGAAACCTGGAAACTTAATATCAAATGGGATGAAAAATTGAATGATAACTTATATGATTTATTCTGTAAGTGGATTAATCAATCTAAGGAGATAAATAATATTAGAATTCCGCGTTGTTATTTTTCCTGTGATCAGACGAGTGATAGTTTAGCTAACTTGGAACTTCATTTATTTTGTGATGCATCGCCGAGCGCGTACGCCGCTGCCGCATATTGGCGTCGCGAAAGCAGCGACGGACAAGTAACCGTATCGTTTATCGCGAGTAAATGCAAAGTTACTCCATTAAAACCTGTTTCCGTGCCTAGACTTGAGTTGCAGGGAGCCGTGTTGGCATGTAAGTTATCTAATAGTATTAAAAAGGAACATCGTTTACAACCTAATTTAGTTTTCTACTGGACAGATTCGACTACAGTTTTACACTGGGTAAAAAATAATTGTAGAACGTATAAAGCATTCATCGCGAACAGGCTAGGAGAAATAGATGAGTTGAGTAAGTCCGACGAGTGGCGATATGTGCCCACTGGCGTAAACGTCGCAGACCTGGCGACAAAAAATAGCGATTACGTATTGACAGGTGATTCGGAGTGGTTCTCGGGCCCGTCGTTCTTACACCAGCCGCGTTCTTGCTGGCCGCAACAACCTGAAATAAAAACAATTAGTGAAGAAATATTAGAAAAAGTACACGTCGTTCAAGATAATAATATAATAAGAGACTTACCTGTTCCCGAACCAAGACGATTCTCTAGTTGGCTGCGATTATTACGTAGTACTGCAACTGTTCTATTGTTTGTTGAAAAATGTAAGAAAAGTGAGATTAAAGAAATTAACGAAAAATTATTAAATCAAGCGGAACTATTGTTACTTCGTTACTCACAAGAATGTTCCTTTCCAACTGAAATAAATTTGCTTAGATTAAACAAAGAAGTAAATAAAGATAGCCGTTTGAGATCACTCACCCCGATATTGGACAAAAATAATTTGTTACGCATAGGTAGTCGTATCGGTAACGTAAAGGATGTAGATCAGCTCACTAAATACCCAATAATTTTAGATGGCAATGAGTATATCGCGCGACTTATCGTTACTCAATACCATATAAAGGCCGCGCACTCTAGTAATGAAATGGTAGTTAATGAGTTGCGTCAAAAATATTGGCTCATTCGACTAAGACCTACAGTTCGCACTATATCTAAACAATGTTTAATTTGCCGTTTTAAAAGAGCCATGCCTTCGCCGCCACGCCTAGGTGACCTACCCGAATGTCGTCTTACACATCACCAGAGACCATTCACCATGTGTGGAGTAGACTTATTCGGGCCTATGGAAGTCACGGTCGGTCGGCAGAGGGCGCGCAGATACGGCGTACTATTCACGTGCCTCACGGTGCGCGCGGTCCATATTGAAATAGTTCCTACTCTTACTACTGATTCCATGATAATGTCACTCCGTCGAATGGCCGCTCGTAGGGGTTGGCCACACACCATGTTTTCGGATAACGGGACTAATTTGAGAGGGGCTAACACAGAAATGAAAAGGGCTTACAAAGAACTACTTGATAATCAACAAACATTAACGACTGAAGCTTTAAACAAGGGAGTCGAGTGGAAGTTTATTCCTCCGGCTAGTCCACATATGGGTGGTGCATGGGAGCGTCTTGTTAGGAGCGTTAAAACAGCTTTAAAAGTAGTACTAAAGGAAAGAGCTCCGAGAGAAGAAACTTTGCTTACTTTCTTGTGTGAAGTTGAGAACATGATAAACGGGCGACCCTTGACTCATGTTTCCGTCGACCCGCGCGACCCAGAGTCTCTAACACCTAATCATTTTCTGCTAGGTTCTTCATCCAATCTCCCACAAATAGGTATCTTTGATGACGGTGACTTATACCTCAGAAAGCAATGGCGTATTGCACAACGCCTATCAGATTTATTTTGGTCTAGGTGGCTCCGAGAAGTATTGCCTACACTAGCGCCCCGCAAGAAATGGGACCGCGAGGGTGCACAGCTAAAGGTAGGTGACCTAGTTGTTGTAGTGGACCCCGCTTCCCCTCGGAATGTCTGGCCAAAGGGAATCATTCATCAAGTTTATCCGGGAGCTGATGGACGGGTAAGAACCGTAGACATCAAAACAAAAACAGGTATTATGAAACGGCCGGCCGCGCGAGTAGCTTTCCTCATGAGTCTTGAGTGTCGCATTGACGACACTAAGGGGCAGGATGTTAACGACGGTGTTATGGTCCGCTCGTCTTTTTTAAATTAATTTTCTTTTGTACCTATTACCTTTGTTCGCAAGTATGTTTCCTACAGTGTATGTAATATTTTTATTAAATAAATAATGACCTACAAGAACGGACTGCATACGGGCGCTCTCATTGGCTAATGCGCGACACCTTCCCCCAGCCTACCGCTGCGGCCGCCATTCCAGAACGCACGATCAGTGGAACAGTGTGTCAAAAGATCCCGCGAACACTCAACGCGCACAAAACGCGCCCGCGCATTCCGTCCTAGTCGGTCTGTCATACCATCAAGAGTGTCGATCCTCATTTCTCACCACCAGCCCATACCTACCAGCTACAGCACTCATTCACTAAATGTTCGTCTACGTCATTTGGATAATAATTAATAATATTACGTACACTTTCCAGATCTATGTGTTCTTGATTTTTGTCTTGCAAATCCATTAAAAATTTAAATTTTTTGCTATAGGTCTCATAGGCTTGGCTTCTATTATTTAAATCCATAATCATCTTATCCAACGCAACGTTAAGCGTGTCTCTTTTAAATTTTTCTGCGCAGTTCACTGAGACTTAATCTGTAGATTTATCTGAAAATTTCAAAGTAATGCGTCTCTTATTTATGTCACTGTAGTCTGTTCCCACACTAGTACTTAATTTTTTAGCTTTCTCTTCGTATTCCTTTAGCTTCTGATCTGATTGTTGCCTTATGTTTTTCACGAACTCTTTTAATGACACAATTAACTTATTGCCTTCACCAATGTCTAAACCAGGGCTCTGTACTTTTTTATTAACTACATTAAATCTCTCCAAAATTTCTTCCCAAAAAACAATCAAAATTGCAGTTTCTAGTTTCGCCAGTTTATTAAATAAATTTCGTGCCTCTTTTCGGAAATCAACTTTTTCATCGTCATTTTCGCCGAAACTATTGAGAATTTTCATAATGCCATCATAATTACTTTTCAAAGCTCTGACAGCATCAAAGTGACAAGACCATCTGGTCTGGCTTAAACTTTTTAACGTAAATTTTAGTTTTGTTTCACGATTTAACAGTTCCCACCTATGGGTCGAAGCAGAGAAGAAAACGTATATTTGTTGCACTATTCCAAAAAAATTTACAATTTCGGTTGCAACCTTCACGGATTCTTGACCAACTAGGTTAAGGGAATGCGCAGCACATGGCACGTAATCCGCGGATTTATTTTTTTCTTTTAGTAGTGCTTGTACACCATTGTAGACTCCGGCCATATTAGCAGCGTTGTCATATGACTGTCCCCTGCAATTATCCAGTAGTAGTCCATTTGTTTCCAAAAAGGCTTGTAGAATATTAAATAAATATAAGCCAGTATGACTACTATCCCCGCTGCCTCGACAGGTCGAGGCGCGGCGGGAAGAGCTCCGGCGCGATCTCAGGGCAGTATGGAGGGAGCGACTGTCGCAACCGAGGTCCGGGCACGCCGCAATCGCGGCGGTAAGACCCCTCTTTGAGGAGTGGCTGGATAGGCGTCACGGCGTCCTTACCTTCCGCATGACGCAGGTCCTCACCGGACACGGAAGTTTCGGGAGGTTCCTGTGTCTGATAAGGAGGGAGGAAACGCCTGGGTGTCACCACTGCGAGGACCGTCCTGAGGACACGGTGGAGCATACGGTGCAGGACTGCCCCGCTTGGGCAGAGCACCGCCGTGTCCTCACGACGGCGATAGGCGGAGACCTCTCGCGCCCGGCATTGGTCGAGGCCATGCTGCGGGGCGAGACGGAGTGGGAAGCGGTCGCCTCCTTCTGCGAAGCAGTCATGCTCGCGAAGGAGGAGGCGTGCCGCGTGAGGGAGAGAACAGTGTCCTCCCTCCGACCCACCCGCAGTGGTAGACGCCCACGGCGACGGACGTCGCCAGACGATCTCCGGCCACCGTAGGCGCGGGCATGCGGGCAGCGAGTAATGGGCGACTCGCTGCCCGACCATGGACCATGCCCGGGTCGACGGCGCGCTGTGTTCCACGCGCGCCTCAAGGAGTGTCAGCAAACTGACGGGGCCTGTAGAGGGCCAGAGCCTGCCGGGGTCGCGGGTCTTACCCATCACCGTAACCCCGGTACGTAAAGAGCTCGTGAAGGACACCGTGGATTTTAGTCAGTACAAGTCTGACAGTCCCTCCCGCCCTGCCCTGGGTGGGAGGACTCATTTGATGATTTTACCACGCAAAAAAAAAAAAAAAAAAGTATGACTACTAATTTTAATGAAAGATACACATCTTTCATACACTTTTCCCCGAAAACAGTATCGTAATACAATAGCAAGTTGGTCATCGTGAGACAGATCTGGGGTTGAATCCATCATAATTGAATAATACTTTGTGTCGTCGTTATTTATTTCAGTTATAATTTGTTTAATTATCTGTTTACCCATAATCTCAATTATTTCCTCATATACTGTTTTTGATAAATATGATATTACAGGGTTTGGTCGCAGCTCTCGTTGTTCAATATGTTCACGTATGAATGGGTCGAATTCTGCCAATAGCTCTAGAGCACCCATAAAATTACCATTATGTGGAGAACCAAATACTTCCTCGGAACCTCTAAGTGCCTCTTATACTCAGAAATTTTAGCACTGCAATAACCCGTTTTAGGACATTGTGATAATATTCTGTTTCTTTATTTAATTGCTCCTGAAGCTGCTTGTCTAAAACAGACTTATTTTCTTTTCGTGTCAACCACACTAACATTGAATTCTTATGTTCATTAGAATTTTCGTGATTTTCTAAACAAAATCCTATGTGTTTCCAATCAGAAAATCCGGTTGTGTATTGAGAAGGAGTTTTAGAAAAAAGTTTGCAAGTCAAACAAAAAACAGTACCAACCCTTTTTGAATAACATAACCAAGATCTTTCCAGTAATTGGCCATTTTTCATTTTTCTAGTGAAATACCTATTTGAAAAAGATCTGTTTTGTTCTTTATATTTCTTCATTGAAGCTGAATATATATTCTTCGGATCTTTATTTTGAAAGTCAAGTCATTTCATGTGAGAGGACGAAATTAATAAAATCATTATTTAGCAAATCTGGCCACAAGCCCACGTCAACATATTTCTCAAACTCCACCTCGGTATCGGTATTACCTCCCTTTTGCTGAACACCAATTTCATTTTCAGAGGAACCAGAGGGTTGCTGGAAGTCAAGATATTGCACATTTTCATCGTCGGTATTTTTTTTCTGGTTTTCAAAATCTTGCATATTTTCATCACTTGTATTTTTTTCCTCGTTTTGCGATTTTTTGCCGCCATCGGTTAGATTATCTTCGCATAAAATACCTTCCTTTACGTTTTTTAATGGATTTATAGCTATTTCATTCGCGTTTATATGTTCCGATTTAAAAAAAGTTTCAATTTTTGCGCATTTATTTCTTGTTCTCGACTAAACTGTAATTTTCTTTTTTCAGCTCCACTTTTATATTTTCTAGCAGACATATTGTAAAATAAGATATTTTTTCTGAAAATAAACAAAGAACTGGACAGAACTTTTAATTTTAATACCTACTTTGTAATGAGTGTAGCAATTCACAAATTATAATTAAATATCGAACGAGTTTGATTCATTTAGTTTTGAAAACTGAAATAAAAAGTCATGTTTTATAATTCTTTTTACTTACCTACTGCCTATTAAAAGCAGGAAGTCTAGTTATGCTGAAGACTTTCAATTTTAGTAAATTAAAAGAAAGGTCCGGTCCTTATAACTTTTAAGTTATCTATTACTTAGTAAACTAAACACACGCACTAAACACATTTCTAACAATAACAAAGTCAATTCGTTAATATAGTCGACTATAGCAGAAGTGCGGAAAAATAACAAAATTGCGTCGGGCGATAAGCGGAGGGAAGTCCCCAGTAATAGACACTACTATACACGGAATACACCGACTGAAAACAAGCGACAGGGAATTCCCCGTTCCGTTTGATAGATGCGCACTCGGGTTGATTGATCGCAGTGTTGCCAACCTCATGATCGGATTTTTTAAAATTCTAGATAATTTTTATTATTGACAATATCGTCTATTGGTTTCAGTTCGGTTGGGGGCCCTCTGTATTCGCGGGGCCCTGGGCTGCAGCCCAAAAAGCCTTTAAGTAGATCCGCCCCTGCCTCTAAGATCTTCTACAAAGCCACTGGAATTCGTTTTCAGTTTCACAGAATACTTGCTTTCCGATAAACGGTACATTCAATTTTAATTTTGAAATCAACCCTATCCGTTTTTCTCCTATTAACCCAACACTGCAATCAAATAAATCGATAAGATGCGCTTTTTTTGAAGCTGTGACATAAGACAATTCATATCAACAATTCGTCGTCCACTGATAGGTTGATAGTCGTTTTTTATTTTATGTTCAGTGGTCAAAGTATAGTTTTCAATTTCCTCCACTGACCTGAAACCAGTTTTTTTTTTTAATGAAATATTTAAAACCACATGCTCAACAATATCAGTAAAACCAACAGTAGACTCAACTCAAACTTACTCATTAATATTATTATCAGGTGATACATGACTGCATTCATCTAAAGGCATTTCAGCGTCAAGTGTCACATGGGTGTTACCTACATTAGTAGTCGTTCTGTAACTATAAAACAAATGAAGTTTTGTTGTTGTTTGTAAGTTCAACGAATATCACCAGTAGAAAGAGTTTTGGTAGTGTTTTAGCCGAAAACCTAGAACAAAAAATACTAATAAAAACTACTAATTCGATAAGCAGATAAAAAAAACATTTAGTTCAGGTACCCATATAAGATACGAAAAATTACATTAAGTATAATTTTATAAAAATACATTATTACGTTCCAATAAAAACTAAAATAACTACATTGAAATTAGAAATTATAAAATAAAATTAATAAATTGATAGATTGGTGAATAAATAAAATAAAATGATATTAAAATAAAAAATCCGACTGTAATACAAAATACATTACCTAATACCTACCTAGATACGATACCTACCTATAAAACATAACCGCGTAAAAAAACAACGGTCAAACTTTCGTAATCACGCTATAAACACTATAACTTACCTGTGTCTTTTCCCCTCTTTTTGTGAAACGTACTGCATCGGGCGGGAGTACACAGCAGAAAGTCCACTAAATTATGCACAATGTTCATGTTTATATATGGTCTGGACGTCCAGCCTCCGAAATTTGGTTGTTACACCAAAAGCAATGCAAATCTCGCACATAGTGCACCTCTTGCCAGGGCCACTGTAGCTCATATATGAGCATGTCCATATAATCATCATAAAAAAAAGTTATCCACATGTAAGACGAAGGGCATGTTTTTTGTTGCTATGCTTTTAACCTCTCGGGCGATTTATAATTGAAAATGATAAAAATCACCGTCCATTGAGCGACTGTCTGTTATGTACAGACGTGTGTACGTAAGGCGCTGGGGCGTTTTCGCTTATGTACACCCGGGTGTACGTAACGCGCCCGAGAGGTTAATAAACTGAGGCGATTTCATCTTTGGCTTTTGTAAAGGTTTTTGATCTTTAAAACTATTTTTTTTTAATTTATGGGAATGTGGAGGACCGTTTCTTAGTCTTATCGGGTGTATAAGTGGGTATAGCTCTAGAGGGTAGCACTTGTAAACAGCGAGAACAAGTTTGCTGATGTTTACTTTATACTTATGTCTAGGGCTTTCATTACGTAATTACGTAATTACGCAATTACGTAATTACGAACACATTTTAAAGTATTTTAAATTCCGTAACTGAAGATGTCAATTCCGTACTTACGTAATTGTTGGTATCATAAATCAATCAAAATAGTCAACCAATAAAAAAGCAATCTACTACGTACCATTTATAATGCGGCAACACTTTACGATATATCTACATCAACACTATACAAACAGGGGATTCACCGCAGTTTATTTAATCGTTTGTTAAATCGTGCAAAAAATAATTCTAAAATGTACAGAATAGAGTTCAAATATATCAAGTTGGCGAGTCGGTAGGGCCGGGGAGTCTCTGGCGAAAAGTCCCTACGACTACGGGGAACTACTATGCACTTCACTTTCTTAACTAAAATGAAAGTCTAGTTTCATTGCTAAATTGTCGGTTGTTTTATGAGACGAAAACGGTTCCCTATCCATTTGCATAAAAATTTAAGATCTAATATAACTTAGCATAATTTTGTTCGGCATAATTATATTTTCGCATAATATAATTACACATAACAGCTTACGCATAATTTTTTAAGCATAATTTCTCTAACCATAATAATGATTAAGCATAAAGTTCTAAAGCATAACTTTTTTAAGCATAATATCCTAAAGCATAAATTTATTATAGTAGCATGTCGACGGAGCTTCTACTTATGAGTGGTTTTAAAAAAAAATAACCACGAAGAGGATGGCCTCGTCTAACCTAAATTGTCCGAGTAGGGGTGCCAGCAAGTCCCGAGCTGTATTTCCAGTTACTCACTTAGTAATGTAGTGGCTCGTATCTACTAGAAAAGAATAAATATTACTATATATTACTATGTTAATAGTCATTAGGCCTACTAACGTTATGCAAATCAAATTTATGCCAAAACAAATTAGTCTTTAAGGTGATTATGCCAACATAAAAAGTAAGCCTATAAAAATTATGCAAAATCAAATCAAATCAAAGCATTTATTTCAAGTAGGCCAGTTACAGGCACTTATGAATTGTCAAAGACAAATAAAATATAATTAGACATTACAAAATTATGGTGCTACAGTCCCAGTCACAAGACATAAAAACTGTGAAAGTACCGTAGATGTCGATCTCTATGGAGAAGAACGGGCAAGAAACTCCATGGACACTCTTTTTAGATCGCCAAAATTATTACAGAACCTTTGTTACATCATTCATTTTGAGATGGTACATTATGTGAGAACGATGTAGCAAGTTAAAAGTGTCCATAGTAAAAAAATAAAACAAAGACAATTCAAAAATAAAATGATTAATAATTAAAATAAACCGTGGCAGCTAAGAGATGACCAGTCCCAACTGACAGCGTCCGTTCACGACATGACACATGTATCAGCGCCATTCAGCTCAACCATTTTGAAGGGAGCTAAATGATCCGACACACGCGCCACCATCAGCGAGACATTTGAGTGAGCATGACACACTCTCAACCGCCAGGGTCATTCAAGTCAACAAGAGACGTAGGTGCCCAGTGAATCGCAGCTCTGAAGTACATAGCACTCACACAATGTCGGGTATGAAACTATATAATACAAAGATTGAATCTATATAATGCTATAATGCAAATACTGTTGTACAATCTTTAGCAGCTCCAACAATGGTATTAAGTACACTTCTATTATATATCAATTTATTTATACATTCACTGTCTCATGGAGCAGGACCAGCATGGAGCCAAGCATTATTATCAGCGATATAGTCGCTCAGTTTGTAATACGCCTGCTTACAGAGTGTGCGAAAGTATGTATGCCAAAGTATTATTATGCCAAAACAAATTGTGCCAAAATCGTTATGCCGAAGTATGTTAGGACAAAGAACATTATACGAAAAGAAGGGATCCCGACGGAAACTGATTAAAACTACGATGCTAAAGTTCTTAAATTTTAATTTTTTGCTTAATTATTTTGTTTATTTTGATAATACCTTGAATTTGAGATAGTAAAAGATAATTGTAAACTGTAACTACAATATTTACAAAAATTCATAGTCGATTAGGGAAAAATTACGTAATTACGTAATTACGGAATTGAAGAAAAAAGTTGCGTAATTAGTTACGTAATTGATATTTCCGTAATTTTGAAAGCCCTACTTATGTCAGGTCGCGGGACTAACGAATTACCGTGACCCCGGTACGTAAAGGGCTAGTGAAGGACACCGTGGATTTTAGTCAGTACGAGTCTGGCAGTCCCTCCCGCCCTGCCCTGGGAGGACTCATTTGATGATTTTACCACGATAAAAAAAAATACTTATGCCAAGATTTATAGTTAGGTCGGTTTAAAAACTAAAGTAAACCTCGCTTATTCTTCTTATTTTTCAAGCGTGAGATAAATTTACGGGTGTAAATTTATCTCACGCTTGAAAAATAATATTCCTATTCCCGTGACCCACGTTCACTGCCTGACCTTTCGTGGCACTCAGGCGTGTTGTTATTGTTATCACAAACCTGAAAAAAACAGTCGTAACACAAACATTGCAATTTTGAGTTGAACGCAGCATTATTTTTAATTCAAAGAAACTTCAGCTGCGCCACTTCATTTGTTTTTTTTGTCGAGCCCTTTTCAATTAAAAAAAACTAAGATCCCGGCAAAAAATAGATGCTGCGATGCTTTTGGCTGACGCTTGTACATAACCGCTTCTATAGCGACTATCATTTGTTAAGACTTTTAAATTGTTGAGGAAGCCTTGTTTGGCGTGTTCTAATTGAGATGCGACTCATATTAGGAGCTGAACTTGTCGACTCATAATTATGCTGTCCAGAAGTTCCTTCAAGTTTTTTTTTTGTGGAATGATCTCTAATTAAATTTCTTTTTAGTGACCTCTTCTTCTCAATTTCTTTCACTTTTCTTCTTGGACTGCTTCCAAGAATTGTTCTTTGGACTGATGAAACCGCACATTCACTGTTAAAAGAAACTACAGCGGCTGAACATCGTCCTTGATAGCCCCGTCTGAGTGAAAAATGTATTCTTTTTCCACCTACAAATATGCAAATTACGCTATTGAATCGTTCCACTACATTTGTGTCCACGTCTTCTATTAGGCTTCGAGACTTACTTGCTACAGTGGCGATGATAGCATTTAAACGTAAGTTAAAAAGATAATTTTGGATTTCTCTGATTGTACTGTTGTAAAGATTTTTATTTTTTGAGCAGTTATAATCAAAACAAAGTCAATGATCGCCATAAGCGTGAGCCACCGAATTTGTGATGTCTTTGTACAGTAAATTTACAGCAATATTTTTCGAATTTAGTGCATATTTGTAAAATTTTATTTAATTAACGATAAATTTTCGCATGCTCATTACTTTCTCATTTGTAAGTGTTTTTCTGGCTTTTAGTGGATATTTTGTAATTAGTAAATTAGTAATTTATTGCAGAAATTTCGTAATATATGATTCCTGCACTCAATTTTTTCTACGGTATGGTTAAGGTGATCATATAGATTTGCTTCCAACACTCTGTTATAGGTAGATGAGTCTCCATGTCCAATCATTCTTGCATATGAAGGGTACAGGGGAAAAACATGCTATGTCACAACTGGCAATGCCATTATGAAGTATAAATTTGGTAGAACAAAACGCCAAAACACACTTTGCAGTAACATGCATGGTCACTGAGTAATATTCATAGTAAAATATTGATACAGTGCAATAACAAGCAATGTCCAACTCGTACAGGAGAAAAATAAGCATTGTCCATCGTTGTTAGGTTGACGTTTGTTTAATGACGTCTTGTTTTTTGAGGTTATTTTGTTCGTCCGTTCGTCTTCGTCTTATTGTGTTGTGTCGGGTGTATTTTTCAAATGTTTACCGGACAAGACGATTACTTTTAAAGATGAAAAATGTCATGGGGGAAAACATAGTAAAGAGAGGTTGACAGTTTTACTTGTAGTAAATATGGACGGATCGGAAAAACTTAAACCCTTAGTGATAGGAAAAGCAATGAAACCGCGATGTTTCAAAGGAGTGAAATCGTTTCCTACTGATTATCGTGCTAACAAAAAAGCTTGGATGACGACAGAACTTTTTAACAATTGGCTTTTAACATTTAATGGGGACATGAAACGACAAAAGCGGAAAATTTTACTATTTTTAGACAATTGCACTGTCAACAACAGTCCCCCTGCATTGTCCAACGTGGAACTCTACTTCTTTCCGCCAAATACAACTTCCAAATTGCAACCATTGGACCAAGGGATCATCCATAATTTTAAGACGTTCTATCGCAAAGAAATTGTTAAGCTCGTTTTAGAATCTCTCGACAAGCATCTAACAATTGGCTTTTAACATTTAATGGGGACATGAAACGACAAAAGCGGAAAATTTTACTATTTTTAGACAATTGCACTGTCAACAACAGTCCCCCTGCATTGTCCAACGTGGAACTCTACTTCTTTCCGCCAAATACAACTTCCAAATTGCAACCATTGGACCAAGGGATCATCCATAATTTTAAGACGTTCTATCGCAAAGAAATTGTTAAGCTCGTTTTAGAATCTCTCGACAAGCATCTAACTGCAAATATCACGGTTCTGACAGCTATTTTACTGATTGACAAGGCATAGAGAGCTGAATAGAGAGAGAACACCCCTAACGATTCTCAATTGCTTCAAAAAATCTGGTTTCTTAAAAGAAGATCTTCCAATACTTATTGATGATGAAGAACCAGCAATAGAACCATTAGTTGAAATTAGCGGTGTGAGTTTTTCTGACTTTGTTCAAGTGGATCAAGATGTTGCTGTCTCAGGTTCACTAACCGATAGCGAAATTTTATCTGCGACAGATACGAATGAAAAAAGTAATGATGATGATGAGGGCGATACCTCAGAACCTTTGGCAGAGGTGTCAGTTAAGGAAGCAAAATCCTCATTTGATACCTTACAAAGCTTCTGTCTTCAAAACGAAAGTGATGAAAAAGCATTTCAGGCACTTTTTCTCTTAAAAAAAAATTATTGAGCAGGCTTAGCAGCAGCAACATGCTTTGAAGCAAACCAGTATAACAGAGTTCTTTCGAAAGATTAATTCATTCACATTATGAATACATGTATGTATGTGCACGAATGTGCCTCTAAACTTTTGACATTGTTATAGAATAGCAGTTAATAAATAATAATTATTATTTATTAACTGCTATTCTATAACAAACTATTCTATAAAAAACTTCGAATTATTAAGTGTTGATTAATTATAATTGATCAACACTTAATAATTCGAAGTTTTATTTATTTTCTCTCACAAATTTCGAACCATTGATATTTCAAACACTCGATAATTCGTAATAATTTAAGAGTCCCTCCAGTTTCGAATTAACGAGAGTCGACTGTACATCCAAATCATATTTCTTCTGCTACCCAGAAACTATAGCAAAAAAAGGATCTGACGAAGTTTGTTCATTTCTCCGTCACTATATATTTAACATGCTTGATAAAAATACTCAAGAACTAGTGATATTTTGTGATTCCTGCGGTGGGCAAAACAAGAATTTTACCTACTGTGTTTCGTTTCATACACTATGTTGTACACTGTGCAAAACGCTTGGATGTGATTAAAATCATATTTCCCATTCGCGGACACTCATATTTAGAATGCGACAGAAATATGTTTCTGTAAATTTAAAGTTTCTGTAAATTCTAGAAGCATTTAACCTTTTCTTCGAATAGTTTTTGATTTCTTATGTATTCTTCTACATTTTTAAGTTGGCAACACTGCTTCAAACATTTTTTTTTTAAAGTGACAGCTGTGTATAAGACGGCCATCTTGTAGCCCATTTCTTTTCGGTGTCTCGCTAAGATAACACGTGGCAAAATATAAGGAGTTTTACTGCATTTTGCAATCAAATCTGTTGATTTAAGGTGAGTGTGTTTTGCCAAAATTATTATTATTCGTTTTTTTAGTATATTTTTTCTTATTTCGTTGTTGTTTTTTAATTTTGGATTTCATAACCTAACATCTTGCTAATTTTAGCCATGGGAAAGATTTCGGACATTTCTCCTAAGAAACGATCGGAAATAAAAACACTTTTAAGTCACACCAGCCATTCTCAACGGAAAATAGCGGAATTGGCAGGTGTTTCGCAGTCTACAGTCCGCAATATAAAAAAATTGATCGACGAAAACAAATCGTTATCGCCAAGACGTATCGGTAAATGCGGAAGAAAACGTCTAAGAACTCCTCGAACTGAGAGAGAAATCCGGCGAATAGCCGTCGGGAATCGCAGAAAGCCGCGGAAAGTCATAAAGGTCTTGTTGGATGATGCTGACGTAAAATTATCAGACCGAACGTTACGACGCCGGCTGAAAGAAATGAATTTCAGTTGCCGTCGACCTCTGAAAAAGCCAAAGTTAACCAAAGCGATGCGTGCTAAACGGCTAGAATTTGCTAAAATGCATAAACATTAGAGTGTAGAAGACTGGGAGAAGGTAAACATGCGTTACAAAATATATTTTGTAAAATAAAAATAAAATTGTTAATTTCAAAATGATACTGTTGGTATTTCAGGTCTGTTTTTCCGACGAATCGTCTATCCAGATTCTCCAGGATAATTCCCAGTTTGTTCGACGCAGGCCTCATGAAAAATTTGATGAAAATTGCGTTGTAGAAAGGGTAAAACACCCCCTGTCTGCAATTATATGGGGCGTGGTAAGCTCGAAAGGGAACGGTCGGCTGCATTTGGTCGAAGGTACTATGCGCCAAGACCAATATTTACGAGTTTTACAGACTCGTCTGATACCACAAATGGCAGAGTGGTATCCTGATGGTGACTGCATCTTTATGCAAGACTCGGCGCCTTGCCATAAAGCTAAAAAAGTCATGAAATTTTTGAAAGAGAACAATATAACACTTTTGGATTGGCCTGGCAATTCGCCAGACCTTAACCCTATAGAAAATATCTGGGCAGCATTAAAAAAAGAAATTTGTAAAGAAAAAATAATAACAAACAAAAGAGAATTAATTGAAAAAAATATAAAAGCATGGCACAACACAGCTGCGCTACAAGAAATTTCAAGAAAGTGCATTGCGAGCATGCCGCAACGTATTCAAAGTGTAATAGCTCAAAAAGGAGGATTTACAAAATATTGAATTAATCTTTTTGGAGCCTTCCCTTTCATAAATAAAATATTATTTTCGAACCATTTTTGTTTCATTTTACTATTAATAAGTTACATTAATTATTAACATTGTACTTAAATCGTTACCATAGGTTTCATAGTAAAGTAATAGGTTAAGGGAGGCACCAGTTCCTGACGACATTTCTTTAAGAGAGTTGACGATATCCCATCCCACCCCATTGCACAGTTGTTACGTAATTGTGAGATGATAGTGTCTACTTCCGCTTCATCAACTTCTAGTAAGACAAGCGAGTCAACAGGGGTTAAACTACAGAATGTGTTGCTGTTCGGGGGAGTAGTAGCTAGAGTCTTAGTTTTAATTATATCATTCGCTAAATTTTTACCAATAGTACTAAAAAATGAGCATACTTGATTTACCGAGGATTGAGGACTATCGTTTATGTTTAACAACTTGTCAGGGCTAGTGCGTACCTTATGAGTATTGGTTATTTCTTGTATGGTTTTCCATAGTTCTTTTGGATTACCTTGGGCTTTTTGAAGTTCACATTTTTCATAAGTTAACTTGAGTTTTCGAAGCAAGCCATTGCAGAAATTTCTGTAACGTGTGTAAGTTATCTTCAAGGTTGGGTTGTTGGGTGTTTTATTTAATTTCTTATGCATTTGATCCCTATTTTTTATACACTTCAACAAGCCTGGCGTAATCCACGGTTTCAAGATTCTCTGTCTCCTTGGAATTATGATTTTAAGCGTATTCTTTAATATTACGGTATTTATTAATGATATAAATGTGTTCAGTAATTTATTTGTGTCTTGAATATTATAAATATCCGTGAAATTAATGTTTTCTAGTTCTGACTTGATCATGTCTAAGTTAGGACGAGATTTAATTAATTTTGAATTTTGAGTTCTTTTGGGATTTGTCATCATTAATATAATCGGTTTATGATCTGTAATATAAGATTCGAGAACTAAAGTGGTAGAAGGTAATTTTGACTTTAGTAGAACGTGATCTAAACAGTTTTCTAGTCTGGTGGGCAATAAATGAGTAGGTATTAGGCCATGTGAAGCGTTTAAAATTAGATATTCCAAGCTATGAGAGCTACTATTACCAGGTTTTATATCAATATTTAGATCTCCTATAAGTGCAATGTTTGGATATGAACGGAGACCTTCCAATACATTATTTAGGCTGGCTAGGAAGGTTTCTATATGTGCAGTAGTATTATAGGATGGAGAGCGGTAAATAGCAACAAATGCAAACTTGGAATCCACCTGACACACCAGAGTGTTTGAGTTGGTTAGGCTCGGCTCCCAAACTGTGGCGTTAAGTCTTGATTTAGTGTAGACAATTACGCCTTCATTTTGATTCGAAGTAAGTTTCGTCGAGTGTGACAAGTAACCATTCAGTGCTGGAGGGTTGTTTATTTTACTGAGCCAGAACTCGGTTAGAACAATAATATCAATATCGATTTTGGTTAAGGCTATTAGTGCCTGTAATTGATCAAAATTTTTCTTAACACTGCGGATATTCATATGTAGTATTTTAATATTACTAGCAGCAGTTACAAAATAACTTGTACAATCCTGTGGATCACAAGAAAAGGAGTTGCCCAGACCAAGATTGTCCAAGTCATCGTTAATGTTTGTTATGGAATCCATTTATAGTTTGTGACAACCAAAAAAGCGGCACAGGGAAGTAGGTGTTAGACTGATTAGAGCATGGGCGATACATCTCATTATAAATACATGTCATTATGTGTTGTTGAGTGTTTATCATAGTTTTAGTGTACAATATTGTGAAAGAGTTTGTGAATGGGGTATTTAGTGTGTAACATATATGTTGTAAGATTTTAACATAATTAAGCAAGGTAAAAACAGTTAAGCAAGAGGACATTATCGTACGTAGAACTAGTCAGATTGACATTAGGTTATAGTGGGAGTGTTCTTCACAGATTTTAGCTAAGCATTGCTCTCTTTCAGTTTCTCGTTGGTTGCAATCCATAACAAAGCTTTCTTCATAAGTTGCAATATTTTCCTCTGTTGGAAGAACATCATATTGTCCTGTTGTCTCACCCACACTACCAAAAGGACTATTTATTTCTAAAATATCTGTGAGTGCTTCTACTGAATATATTTCTTGGCTTTAAATAGTTTCTTCCAAGTTATCAGATATACCAAACAACTCTTCTAGACGCCTTTCAACAATAACATCTTGAGACTCATTCTGGTAATCTGCCGGGCTGGTTACAGGGGTTGTTTGGTAATAGGCATCATCATCTGAGTCAAGATCGGATAAATCTGACAGGTTGTTCATGATATCTTCTAACTCCTGTTTCCTTAATTTCTTATTCATGGTGAATCCTACAAATAAATTATTACATGTAAATATCACATCTACATCCCTAAGAAGCTTACTTTCATTCAAATTTCAGCATTCTATCATTATTCGTATTTTGTATTGACTTGTATGTGAGTTCAAACTTTCATAATATCTATGTTTATAAAAGAAAGTCGTGTTAGTTACTCCACTTATAACTCAAGAACGGCTGAACCGATTTAGCTGAAAATTGGCAGGGAGGTAGTTTAGAGCCAGGAGAAGGACATAGGATACTTTTTATTTTGTTCGACAGCATTCCCGTGTGACTTGACATGAAACGTCAGTCACTATAAAACGTGGTATAACAAAAAAGAATCAGACTTGGAATAACAAAACGCAAATGACAGAAATGTAATTGACGTATAATGACAGCTATGTCGTATGGATGACAATTTGATATTTGTAAAAAATCAATAATAAAACTGTTTCTATTAAATAAATAATTAACAATTATAATGTAAAAAAAATGTCAAATGTCAAATTAGCAAGAACAGATGATATTAATTAAAATTAAGCTTTGTAATAATAAAAACAAAATGTTGGGCCAAACTTTATTTTTGAGTTTTTGTATAACATTAATTTACAGTGCCCCAGAACAAACAGTAAAAAGTAGATATGAGTGCAAATATTCATGTGGCAACTATATAAAACTAAGTGATGAAAACATAACCATGTTGGCTGTTGAAAAACTTGAAGTAAAAGGGACTTTCTCATTTATTAATAATGAATTAGTTGCATATATCATGTCTAGGGAAAAATATTGGCATGTTATACATCATAATTACGGAACTAAGACGAAATCAATGGGTAGAAAATTTCTCCATCCTGATGTTGCAGAGGCAAAACAATGGGTTGAGAATATGAAGTGTAGAATAGGTTAGAATATGTGCTCCAGACAGTGATTGCTGGGGGTCTGGATCAGATTATTGCTATTCAGACAGCACTAATGAATGGGTGAATGTAATGATAGTGCCATTGCGCATTCGTATAAACAGTGAAGTGAACTATAAAACTCGGTATGGTTGAAAATTTGAGTTTTTAGGTGAAGTTTAATTAATAATGCCGCGACCAAGACGATCGAATCTTTCCCGACAAAGCCGTGATGCAAGAAGAATACGAAATATTGCAAATGAAAGGACTGAAGAAGAACAAGAAATTGCACGTGAACAGAGCCGCGATAGTATGGCTCGACTTCGTGCTTCTCAATCACGAGAGCAAAGTGAAGCAGCCCGTGAAACAGCTCGGTTGGCAATGCAGAATCGTCGAGCGAACAACAGAGGTCAACAAATAGATCATTTGCGACACAGAACAAGATATTTATCAAGTGCTGATTTGAATCGAGCAGCGTTTCAATACGATTGCAGCAATTATTACAGCTTGCATCCTAGCGTTTGCATTGGGCAAATGGACGTAGTTTGCGAGTATTGTGGTGCATTAAAGTTTTCCGGAGAAACGCCTGGATTATGCTGCCTTAATGGTAAAGTGAAATTGCCATTGTTGACTCCGCCATCTGAGCCATTGTATTCATTACTTTGTGGCGAAACACAAGAGTCACGCCACTTTCTTGCAAATACTCAAAAATACGATGGTTGTTTCCAGATCACGTCATTTGGGGCAGATATTATCGAAGAACGAGGATTTAATCCGACATTTAAGGTATTTATTTTTGTACTTTTATAGAATGTAGTTAAAGAATAACTTACTTTATCTATTGGTACCTATGTAGTATATTTGCTAATTCTGAACTCTACTCTCCCACCGAAAAAAGTGTTTATAACCCAGTTAATACTGTCTGGTTTTTATTTTGTAGATACAAGGACAGATTCATCATCGAATTGGATCATTACTACCTTTCGAAGATACACAGAATAATTTTTTACAAATATATTTCATGGGCAACATGGAATAACAACTTGATCGACGCCTAGAGATCAATGCAGGAATGAAGCGAGCAATTCTTCAAGACTTGCAGTGTCTGCTTCATGAACATCATGCGTTGGTCAGGTTGTTTAAAAGTGCTTTAGAGCGCATGCCAAGTCATGACTATAAAGTTGTCATCAAAGCAGATAAACGACCATCTGGAACACAAGAAAGGACATTTAATGCTCCAACAGTAGACGAAGTTGCCATCCTGATTGTTGGTGAACAATTGGAAAAACGCGATATTGTGCTTACACGTCGCGATACTGGGCAACTGCAACAAATATCTGAAACTCATCGATCATATGACACATTGCAATACCCGCTGATGTTTTGGCAAGGAGAAGATGGATATTATTTTAATATTAAAATGAAAAATCCATTGAATGGTGAGTATCAGTATCATAATTTTTTTCATTTATTTGTGAAAGGCACTGATTTAAAATAATGCTTATTAAAAAAATGGTTAATGTCTGTATTGTTTGCCTTTAAAATTTGCCTTTGAAATGGTTAATTATCGAATCTTTAATTTCAGGTGAAGAAACTACAAAGAAAGTTAGCACAATGAATTATTACGCATATCGTTTGATGATTCGTCAAAATGCTGACAACTATTTGCTGCGGTAACTAACATTAACATTCATTAGGTTGAACGAAGCCAAACTGCGTTCTGAGGAGTACATCCATTTACGTGATGCAGTTAGTACTGAAGACAATGCAGCTAATATTGGTCGATTAACTATTCTGCCGGCGACATACATTGATAGTCCACGTCATATGCATGAATATGAACAAGATGCAATGACATATGTTCGTCATTACGGTCGGCCCGATCTCTTTATTACTTTTACCTGTAATCCAAAATGGATAGAAATTACTCAATTGCTGCTTCCCGGACAAACATGGTGGATGTATTCAATCGAATGGCAAAAGCGAGGCCTGCCGCAGGCACACATTCTTATTACTTCACATAATTGAGGATCGGACGTCACTTGGTAAGTTAGTCCGATCTTTATAATTCTAACTTTGTGGAAAACAGATAAGTCAGATGGTTCAGTAGCTCTCCTACTATTAGTAAAGAGAAATAAATATACAAAGGAGGTTCTAGTAATATTGCCAATACACCCTTACCTTTTTTGTTTATTCAGCCTTCGAAGAGCCAGCGATGACTTATTACTTTTTCTGCCCATTTGTTTACAAAATTATAACCTTATAAAATGAACTAAATTACAAGTATTTTGAAAATTAAAATATATACAGGTATTATTATTTAAAATTAATGTTTGCCTCTGTCAATAATAGAACTTAGCGTGGTGGTGGGTTTGCAAAAAAATTGACGTACGTCTGACCTCCGACACGGTCCAAGACCGACTAAATGCCAAGGGTCGAGTGTATGAAAAAATTAAATCACCTGATTGTGGACGGAATACGGTCGAATTTTATCTAATTTTTTATGCTCTTTCAGATGGTATAATTTTTATTATTCAAAGCCTAGTATATAACTCAAATAAAATGGTATCTGTTGTGTATGTGAGCTGGCATGGCTTCGCGATGAAAGAAAATCTTCTCACTTTTCCCTCCGGTGGAATCTGACATTGAGTCTGATGACGATTTGGAAGGCAACCTTGAGCGACGTGAGTATTTTCACAATGATGACAGTGATTCATCTTCACTCCGTACCATATCTCCGGCATTGTACGATATATTGGCTGATCTCAGTGACAATGAAGATCACGAACACATGACTGTTGCAGAACAGCCATCACAGACCGGGCCAGATGAATATTCTCCACTCCCTGGTAAGCCAGGGAATGGAGCATGCTCCACCGTGTCCTCCGGACGATCCTCGCAGTGGTGACACCCAGGCGTTTCTTCCCTCCTTATCAGACACAGGTACCTCCCGAAACTTCCGTGTCCGGTGAGGACCTGCGTCATGTGGTAGGTAAGGACGCCGTAACGCATATCCAGCCACTCCTCAAAGGGGGGTCTTACCGCCGCGATTGCAGCGGGTCCGACCAATTTGGATTTAGGGAAAAACATTCAACAATAGACCAAGTACACAGGATTACCAACATTATGGAAAAGGCTTTAGAAGAAAACAAAGTTTGCTCAACGGTTTTCCTCTACGTGGCGCAAGCATTCGATAAGGTATGGCACAAAGGCCTTATTAACAAACTAAAAAATATGCTCCCAAAACAGTTTGCTGACATCTTAGAGTCTCACCTATCTCTCACATCGTATGTTTAGAGTAACACAAGATGATGCACATTCGGAACTCAAATCGATAAAAGCTGGAGTACCGCAGAGAAGTGTCCTAGGTCCCGTTTTGTACTTATTGTACACTTGCGATATTCCTGAGTTAGAAAACAATACCATTGCCATTGCAACAGACGACACAGCTATAATGGCCACAGGTGTCACTCAAGAAGAAGCAGTGGAAAAAGTTCAAACAGCCGTCAATATCATCTTATATATAGGAAAACATTCTTCGCTGTCAAAACACAACAAAGTACTTTTGTACAAACAAGCCCTCATGCCTGTATGGACTTATGGTATTCAGCTTTGGGGCTGTACCAAACAAAGTAACATCAAAATTATACAGCGTTTTCAAAACAAACTACTTAGAGGAATCGTCAATGCGCCCTGGTACATTCGAAATGATGACCTTCATCGGGACCTCAAAGTAGACCTCGTCATAGACATAATTAAAAAGAACGTCGAAGCTCATGAACGAAGGCTTCATCATCATGTGAACATCGAGGCTATCCAGCTCCTCGATAACACGGACATAGTGAGAAGTCTAAAAAGGAAAAAACCTTTCGAGTTAATTTAGTGACGTGTTAGTATAATGTAGTGTGACAGGCCTGTTGGTCTAGTGGTTAGTGAACCTGACTGCTATGCCGGAGGTCGTGGGTTCGATTCCCACACAGGACAAATGTTTGTGTGATGAGCACGATCATTTGTTCTGTGTCTGGGTGTAATTTATCTATAATATGTATGTATTTAGAAATATATAAGTATGTTTATCAGTTGTCTAGTACCCATAACACAAGCTCTGCTTAGCTTGGGACTAGATGGCGTTGTGTGATAGTTGTGGACTATTTATTTATTTTATATTTATTTATATAGTGAAGTGAGTGCTACCCATAAAGACAAGAATATAGTGTCTTCTCCTTAATAGAGACAATAAGAAGTGTTAATGGACACATTCTTAGGCTTACTCTTCCTAGCAAATTAAGTAAAAAAGAATTACTCATTAGCTTTAGTATTAAGCTAGATTTTTTATGATGTAACCGTATTGGGAAACATCATATAACAAAACAAAAAACCAATGAGCTACTCGATATCATAGTTGAAATGACGAATTTATATTCTCTACAAATTACCGGGAAATCTATCTGTGTGACCCAAAAAGAAATGTAAGTATTATTAGGCATTGAAATACTTATGGGTATTGTAGACGGCAGTTGAAGATTACTGGACTGCTGAAGTATGAACAGATTTCATCCGCAATGTCTCTTAAACGATATAGATCGATAAAACGATATTTCACAAAAGTGTGATAACACAAATGTAGACAAAAACGATCGCTATAATAAAATTGCCCCTATCATGGAACATATTCGTAAGCAGTGCTTGAAGATAGAAGAAGAACGTTCCTTCGCCATCGATGAAATGATAATACCTTACGAAGGCAAAAAAGCTGGCAACAGGAGGCAATAAATGCCAAAAAAAAACCAACAAATGGGGTTTTAAGTTTCTAGTACGCGCTGGTACTGTGTGGCTGGTGGCTTCAGGAATGGTGTATGATTTCTTTGCCTATGATGGCGCCAACACATTTCGAGGTGTCCAATTTAGTGAATTGGAAGAAGATTATCTTGGGGTTGGAGGCAAAACAGTTCTCCAGCTATGTAGAGCCATTGCTAATCCAATTCTTAGCACAGTATACTTTGATAATTGGTTTACGTCGCTTGAACTCATATATTATTTACGGAATGAAATGGGCATTTTGTCTTTAGGGACGCTACGAAAAGATAGATTGCGCAGTTGTAAACCGATGACTGATAAAGCTATGATGATAAAAGGACGAGGAACATTTGAGGTAGTGTGTGACAATTCCAAGAAAATATCCGTGACAAAATGGGTGGATGATAAATGTATTCATATAGCAAGTACGAACTTGCTATATGAAGACCCAGTGAGTACAATCGAAAGACACGATAAGAAGCAAAAGAAGAGAGTTCCGGTACCATGTCCCCAAGTAATAAAAGTGTACAACACACACATGGGCGGCGTCGACATTGCTGACATGTTAATTGCTTTGTACAGAATTCGTATGAAAACAAGACGTTGGTACATGTCAATATTTGCCCAACTTTTAGACATCGCACTTAACAACAGCTGGCTGCTACATCGTAGAGACTGTGTTCAACTAGGTGAAAATAAATTAAGCCTAAAAAAATTTCGAGCGCAGTGTGCTCTTGCGTTTATAGCTGTACAAAATCTAGATTCAACGTAATGACAAATTCACCTACACTTGCCACAATTACAAAACCGGTCCAGCCGAGACCTGTAGATGATGCACGGTTAGATTGTTACGATCATTTTCCCATCTTTACGTCACAGGGGCGGTGTCGTCTTTGAAAAAATGGTAAAACCATAAACAACCACAAAGAAAAGTAATTGATTTTATGTTTATTTTCTGTTATTTTTCGAGAAGTAATTATTTTTATGTTTATGTTCTGTTCTTTTTCAAAAAGTTTATTGTACTGTTTATGTTTTTTTTTTTGTTATTTTACCTACTATAATAATTTTGAGAGCAATGTTTTTTTAAACTAAAAGTATTCATGACTTAATTTCTTGGTAAAGAAGACTACTTTAATATTTTAATTAACATTTGAAGACTTATGTATAAAAGACTGATTCGAGAATGTTCCTAATTATAATTTGATGTCAATTTTTAATTATTCGAAATATTGAAAATGCTTACCCAACTTCACATATAATATGCCATGTCCGGTTTATGTAACGTAGTTTCATGACCCACAACTACACATATAATGGTCATTGTCCGTTTTATGTGATATTGTAAAAACATTTTAAAAAAAGTTTTTTTTCTTTATCCTCTTTTCTAGCCTAATTTCAACTCATATGCACAATTTCAACATTAAACAGACCCTTAAATTGTCACCCTTAGATTTCTTAATCTAAAGGTGACAATTTAAGGGTTAAAAGGATTCTTTGATTACTTGGGCTTTTCAAAGGAACAGTTTCAGCAAATGCTTTTAGAAATTCCTAGATTATCAAATAGACATAGGGGTTCTTTTGCACTAGCTGCATACTTAATGAAATTGCGGACAGGTGATAGTAATGAACGTATTTCGTCTCTATTGCAAGTCCCAAGGAGTACGTTAGAAGGCCTCATGAACATAGCAAGAGAAATATTGCATCAGGATTTTGTTCCAAGACATCTTGGCATAAATCACCTGACAAGAGCAGAAATTGCTCAAAGGAATCTCCTGATTCTTAACTTCTTATATGGAGGGCCAGAGAGATCACCAATTATAATTGCTGAAGGTACATGTATACAGGGTGAAATTGAATAGATGCGACAAATTTAAATATACGATAATACGTGTTGTCAAGAAAATTTAGATCATATCAAATGAAAAATTAGTAAACATTTATCAGTGTTACGAAAAACGTTAAAATAATTAAGTATCAAAGAATTTCGCGTACTACAGTTTTCGTGTAGTGGGTACGATTTATGTAGGTACATTCTCGCTATGAATGAATCGCGCCTCCGACCGTCCGGCCGCCCGCGCATCTTTCCCGCGCGCACGATTATTAACAATTTTGTGAAACCAAATTTCCCTTCATACTTTTGTCGGTTTAGGACGATCAAAAATACAATAAAAGTAATTGTGTTGGCTCGGTCCGATCCGAGTGTGTTGGTAAGTAAACAGCGCCATCTAGATCGATTCCTGTGGTATTGTTAAACAAGTATAACACAATTTTGTTTAAAGGTGTCAAATTCGATAGCGGATCAATAGAGTGTGATGTTCAATTTGAAATGGTCGAGTTATCTCTTGTGAAGTGCAGCTAGCGAGTGTATTGTTTGAGGTTATGTATGACACATAAATACGAAAATGGCTTTGTCACAGAAAAGATCCCGGTTATGGGAATATTTTGAAATAAGTGCTGATAATATTAAGTTTGCCGTGTGTACGTTGTGTAATGTTAACATTTCTCGTGGTGGGGAAGGTAAAAAGGCAGGTATGTATTACCGAATAAAACTCAACTTTTGTTTTCAATTACTCGTTAACCCAAGTGTTTGTTAATTGTAAATTGCAATTTTGTACTTGTTTGTTTGATTCTGATGAGAATGCGCGTATTGATGTCGTGAATAAATTTATATGAAAGACAACGCTGCTGCCATTTTTATTTATTGCCATTCTATTTTTTCTAGGTACTTCTGCTATGAAAAATCACCTAAAATCAAAACATCCAAACGAATATAAAGCAATAAGCAAAGGCCAGGCAGATATTAATGTAACTGCTACACCGTCAAAGATAGTACCCATTCCTGGAACCAGTTCATCTTCAGCTACGACTACAAAGCAATTAACTGTGCCAGAATCATTCGAGAAGAAATTACTTTGGGACGTAAACGACGCAAAAGCGAAGAAATTCCACTATTTGATGGCAGAAATGATTGCTCTTGACTATGAGCCGCTATCTGTTGTAGAAAGAACAGGATTCACCCGACTCCTACAACAAAATGCCAAGCCGCACATACATTGCACAGAAAATCATCCCTGACATATATGACAGAATACATGACAAAATTAAAGAGAATATTTCAAGTGCTGTTGGTATTTCTGTAACTTCAGATATTTGGACTTGTTTACACAACAATGCCAGCTTTTTGAGCTTCACAGCTCATTGGCTGTCTCCTGATTTTGACTTGAAACACGGGGTTCTTGCGATGTTGCCTTTTTCTGGTTCTCATACCGGAGAAAATAAAGCAAAGGAACTTAACGCTATCGCAGGCCGATGGGATATTGACCACAGTAAAATACATTTACTTGTTCATGACAGTGGTGCTAACATGGTCAAAGGTGTTCGAGTAGCCGAGTATGATTCTGCTCGCTGTTTTATACATACTCTTCAGAGAGCTATAAGTGAGTCGCTCAAATCACAGCCTGATGTAACAACAATGATCGCTACTGGTAGAAGACTTGTAACGCACTTCAACCACTCAGGCTTAGCTCAAGAAAAGCTCCTCAAAATTCAAAAAGAATTTAATTTGCCCGAACATCAATTGGTGCAGGACATTAGCACCAGGTGGAACTCAACTTATTATATGATAGAGCGCCTGCTAGAACAGAAGCGAGCCTTGTCATTATATGTTGCGGATAACGTTACACTCGCCAGTTTGACGCCTCAAGAATGGTGTTTAATGGAACAATGCGTTAAACTATTGAAGTCTTTCGAAGAAATAACCAAAATAACAAGTTCTGGTTTATCCTGCGTATCGGAAGTAATACCACACGTTGCTGCTTTAAAGAAATATTTAGATAAAAATGAAACTGAGCAAAGAACTCCTGATTTGCCACACATGAGAGCCACCTTGAAAGCCGAATTAGAAAGTCGTTTCAGCTCTTTAAATCAAGATCCTAATTATTTGATCGCAACTTTCTTAGATCCCCGATTTAAGACAAACTACTTGGGGGTGATTGAAGCTGAAAGAGCACGCCAAAAGATTTTATTGGAATATATAAAAATGTCTTGTGACGAGTCTTCCCTCAGTAGCGACTCGTCATCGACACCAGCTAAAAGAAGTAGAGAAGAAGAAAATGCAGGGTCAGCTGTGTCTCGTGAAGCTCACGACACTTTCTGGGATTGCTTTGACGAGGTCGCATATGAGAATAGCGGCAGTCAGTTACAAGATCAAGAAAAAAAGAATTCAATAGCAAATGAGATTGACTTTTACTTAAAATCGGTGCGCATTGATCGCAATCAAGATCCATACAAGTGGTGGTCAGCTAATAAGAGGCAGTATCCAGTCTTGAGCAAATTTGTCAGAATTTATCTTTCAGCACCATGTAGCAGTGTTTACAGCGAAAGACTTTTTTCCGAAGCTGGACTTATTTATGAGGAGAAGCGAAACCGTTTGTTGCCTGTTAACGCAGAGAAGTTGGTGTTCATTCACCATAATCTGCCTCTAGTGCACTATGAATATTAAATACTAAATCTTATTTGAATAATTTTCACGCATACATTGTTTTGGTGGTAAATTTATGTTTTGTTTCGGTGTAATAATTAAATAATGTCCTAATATTTTCGTCTTTTATTGTATCCGGTATCTGGCCGGATGTTGGTTACTATCCGGCCGGATAGTATTTTTACGCCGGATAGGCCGGATAACGGATAGTTGCCGGATATCCGTTTCATCTCTAATTGTGACACACACACAAGACAACAATACAAATTATTCGCAATACGTAAAGTAGAATTCGCGGAATGCGCACGCGACCGTCTGTGACCTACAAACGTTTTAGAGCGACTAGCGTGGGCGGGGAGGGGTGGTCGCCGGGAAGGGATGGCAACGTCGCACGGTTCTTAGGTAAAATTAGGTAAATGACCGCAACGAACGGCAACGTTTACTAGCATGAGTACTCCACGACGATTATTGAGCATTGCGTCGAGTCGGACGAGATTTTTTGATATTTTAATTTTTCTTATTTATTTTGCATATTAATATTTTTTTCTGGAATATCAATAATTCATACTTAAATAAAGATAACAACATCGATGGACCATTTTATAACGATAATAACGTAATTTTTTTTAACGATTTAAATTGTTGAAAAAACAGTTGATAATTACTATATTACTATAACTGAAGCTCCCATTTCATTTTGTCGCATTTATTCAATTTCACCCTGTATAGAAAAGAGTTCTAATTACTTGTACCAGAAAAAAAACCTATTCATTACATAAATACCGCCATCTGGTAAAGCCATTCTTATTTGTATGCAGTGATGGTTATATCATTGATATACTGCCGGGCTATCCTGCTACAACCACACATGCAGATATAATGATACAAGAGTTTGAAAATGAAAACAGTCCATTCCGTAATTTTTTCCAAGCAGGAGATGTTTTTATATTGGATAGAGGCTTCAGGGACTCCTTACCATTATTAAGAAGTTGTGGCTATAATGTACATACATTTGGAAATCCTCCAATTCCCAAGAAAAATATAAAACAAAATCTTGGTAAGTTTTCATTTTAATTTAAGAAATGGATTATTTCACTTTTGGCTTCGCCAGAGATGGATTAGGATGAACTTATATTTAGCAAAAGTTCTGAGAATTTACAATTTGTGAGCACAACGATATCATTTTCAGTATAAGCTGACCACTTATTGTACAAAAAGCCTATTCCATACAAGGTCATCTAAAACTGGAAATGTATCGTCGTGTGCACATAAATCTTCATTTGTTAAAGTAATCATTATTATAATTATTAAATAAAATAATCCATATTGTGTAAAATAATTAACATGTTTTGTTTCTATTTTACAGGAAGAAAAAGAGTTGTCAAAAAAAATATTAAAAAAGTATTCCATACTAATGTAGAGAAAGAACTACACCAAAAACTTGTTGCTGCAAGAATAAAAATAAGCAAAATAAAAAATAAAGCAAGACAACAGTCAGCCAACTTGAAAACAGCAAAAAAAATTGCGTCTAGTCCTGCAGTCTTAGAAACACTTGAAAATTGCACAAGTACTGCTAAATTATTAATACGAATGCAATGGCGGGAGGATCGAAAAAAGGGATAAGGGCGACGTTTTACATTGCAGGGAAAAATTGCCGCTTTATCAATCTTCAAGCAAAGTCCTAAAGGATATAGATTCTTCAGGAAAATTTTTATTTTGCCTGCTCAGCAAACTCTTGTTAAATTAATTCAAATGAGTAATCTAAAGCCTGGGATTAACGAAAACATTTTCTCTCAATTAAAAGCCAAAGCTCAGTTTATGAAAACAGAACAAAAACTGTGTGTATTACTGTTTGACGAAGTCTCATTGAAGCCCAATATCACATACCAGGAGAGGAAAAATAAAGTAACTCATCTTGTTGACAATAGGCAGGAAAGAAAATCTGAGTTTGCAGATCACGCCCACGTTTTTATGGTGCGTGGTCTAATTTATAATTATAAAGAGGCAGTTGCATACACATTTTCTTCAAGTGCAACCAAGGGACCAGAGCTAGCAAAACAAATTAGAGAAGTAATAACAGGCTTGCAAGAAGCAGGGATAGTGGACAGTGGTTGCTTCAGTATGTGACCAGGGAACCAATAATAGACAGGCTCTCAAACTGTTGCTTAATGAGACCAGAGGAATTTATTTAAGAAAAGGAGAGGAATTGAAGGAAAACATAATTCTATTAATTGACCAAGAAATTATACTTCTGTATGACCCCCCACACCTTCTCAAAGGAATTAGAAACAACCTTTTAAATAAAAATTTGGAATACACCACAAAAGAGGCTATTACAAAAACCGCAAAGTGGTCTCATTTAAAATTATTGTATGACGAAAACCCGGGTTACAAGTGCATTAGACTGATCCCTAAATTAACTGAAAATCATGTCAACCCTGAAAAACTAAATAAAATGAAAGTGAAATTCGCCTCACAAATATTCAGCTGCACTGTGGCATCTAACATGGGATATCTAGCAGGTAATGTTTGTCTTATTTGACATATACAGGGTTACTTTTCAACCACCATCCAAATTTTCAGAAATGATTTAGAATCGGTAACCTAATCAATTAATGAAATAAAAAAAAAAAAAAAAAAACGACGGGTTGCACTCTGGGAGTGCCGGCAGAAGTGAAAACTTGAATAGTAATTGTTGGAAATATCTTGTGAACAGATTTTAGTAAAACTCGCAAAAATGGTTGACTTTTTATTTCAATAATTTTCCAATGTGACGTACATCTTTTATAAACAATGTTACCTAGCAACGAATGTATCCAGCATACAAACTTCTTTAAAAGTAATAAAGTCACACGAACATTCACGCAAGCGCCCTGCGCCGTCCTACGCTTTTTCGGTCAGGGTCACGTGTCCTGACGCGAGTTTATGATTTTATACCCATTACAGAAAAGTGCTCAACGCCGCTAAAGAAGTTTTCACTTCAAAAAAAAATTAGATGATTTTCACCATTGTCCGCTACTAAAATCACAACGTGTGGAATAAATACATTTCGGTTGTTGAACTTGGCGCGCTTACCTCAAAATTCGGGAACGCACACAAAAAACAGCATGCACTACGCCCCCTCCCTCACACCCCGCACCCCGCACTACCGGCACTACGCCCCCCTCCCTCACACCCCGCACCCCGCACAGCCCCCGGTCGGCCATGCGCCGGCGGCTTTTTGTTTAGTTGACCGTGACCTAATTACGTGCGAACGTGTGCCATATTTTTATTGCTCTCGCTGCATTTTCGATTCCGAAATTCGGTCGGTTATCATCGCACGACATGGCGACTTTTTATTCTAATGCAGAGTATTATGAAATGGTCAGGTGCTACATTTTAAGTGGCGAAAGTTTAAATGGTGCGCAAAGAATGTACAGTGCAGAAAGTTTACCGCGTTTACAAAGACGAGGTATTAATTCGCGAGTGCCTAATAGATAAAAAATTTTAGCAGCAAATCAAAGGTTGTTAGATTATGGGCAGTTTACCACACCAGCCCATGCAACAAGTCATGGCGGTCACAACGAAATAACACCAGCAGTCGAAAATTCTGTACTCGAGTTTTTCGAACGTGACCCCTGCGCTAGCACTAACGACGCTGCTCGGCGCTTCGGTGTCAGTCAGTATTACGTGTGGAAGCTGCTGAAAACTTCCGGTTATCACCCATACCATTACCAACCAGTGCAATCTCTTCACGATAACGATGGACCCGCTAGAATCGTGTTTTGTGAATGGCTGTTAAGAAACATTAATTGTAACATTTTGTGGACAGATGAAGCATTATTTACGCGAACCGGAATTTATAACAGCCGAAACGAACATTATTGGGCGCTAAGCAACCCCCACGTCATTAGAAATAACTACCATCAAGTGCGCTTTAGTGTGAATGTTTGGGCAGGTATTATCGGAAATGTTATCGTGGGACCGATTTTTATTGAAGGACGCTTGACAGGTACGAATTATTTAAACATGTTACGTGGTGTTATTGAAGACTTACTAGACGAGGTGCCACTTCCATACTACAACAATCATTATTATCAGCATGACGGTGCACCACCTCATTACACAAGTGCAGTGCGTGACTTTTTAAATAATAAGTATGGCGATAGATGGATTGGTCGCGGAGGACCTGTCCTATGGCCTGCCAGGTCCCCAGATTTAACGCCACTTGATTTTTTTTTATGGGGTGAAGTCAAAAGACGTGTTTACGTTGAAGAAGCACAAAGTGTTGAGGACCTCCGTAGTAAAATAATAATTGCATTTAATGACATTAAAAATCAAACAGATACTTTAAACTTATTAAAAAATAGTTTAGAAAAACGTGCACGTTTGTGTATTGAGAGAAACGGACTCCATTTTGAACAATTACTGAAGTACACGTGATTTGTAGGTTAATCGAGTTAATTTGGTAAGTTGAATTATTGTAAATAGCTAGTTGATTCTAATTTTTTAAATACGCCATAATAAAAACCAGTGATTTCATATTCATTATTTTATTATGTCGGTCCTAAGCCCGTAAAGTATGAAGGGAAAATTGGAATCAACCCTTTTAAGTAAGACCGCGTAGGTACCTACATCAGTCGCAGCGAGCGAGCGAGGTCAATAACCTTGCTGCGTGTCTCTACATTCTGTTTCTTTTCGGATATTTTCTTTTGGATGTTTTTTTTGTTTTTGTTATTATTTGATTATAATGTTTCACATACGAAAATAAATTAATTAAAAGTCCTCGATTTTAAAATTTGGATGGTGAATGAAAAGTAACCCTGTATATGACTCTACTTTATATTATCTAACTTAAACTAATTTATCTAACTATAAAACTTTGCTAATCCAAATCAATATTATTCTATAAAGATTATATAGATTTGGATTACCAAGTGAAGTTACAGTAACATTTGGTGCTATGCTCAAAATTATTCCGAAGTGAGAAATAATATACACACATCAAAAGTGTCTAGGGATCAAGCATTTTTATGCGGATTTCTTGAGATTGAGATGTGGCTTTGTAATAAATTTATGATTTTATAAATTTATATGGATCCTTTTTGGTGCATTTCATAATTTGAATCAGGAACTGTGAATCAAATTCGAGTAAAAGATGAAAATCAGCTGTCAATATTTTCCCTATAAAAACATACAACGCATTGAAGACATTATTAGTGCTACTGTTTCCCTACTACTGATTAAAACCAACGTTATTATGGAGCGGCGACGTCATTTAAGCAAGGAAGAAATGCTCAGAGCCGTGGGAATGATAGAAGCTGGTTCCCGGCAACGTACTGTGGCTTTAGCTCTGAATACAAGTCAGAGTATTATCAGTCGACTTTGGACACGTTACCGAAGCACTGGTACCGTGGCTGAGCACCATGGAGGACGGTATCGCTGCACCACACGGAGACAAGACCGATACATTCAAATCTTAACTCGAAGAGCTCCAACAATAACCGCCATGATGTTAGCCGTGAGGCTTCATCACTCTTCAGGGAACTTAATTAGCGACCAAACAGTCAGAAACCGCTTGCATGAAGTGAACCTTCATTCCCGAAGACCGCTACGGGTACCACCTATAGCAATGCACAATCGTAGGATTCGATATCAATGGGCTCTTGAACACAGAAATTGGGCAGAAGAACAATGGCGTTTCGTGTGCTTTTCTGATGAGTCTCGTTTTGGTATGAGACCGGATACAAGACGTATACGACACTGGAGAAGCCCTGGACGCCAACAGCGATTAAAATCCTGCCAGGAAGTCCATCCTTATAGTGGTGGAAGCATCATGGTATGGGCGGGTATTTGGATCGGCGGAAGAACTGAGTTGATTTGGATCAGAGGCAACCTCAACGCTCAAATTTATGCTGAGACGATTGTATCAGACGTCATCGTTCCTCTACAAGTGCAAATCGGTCCCTTATTTCAGTTAATGCATGATAATGCACGACCGCACACCGCAAGAGTTGTAAGACAGACTCTCGCCGCAGCTAACATCAATGTCCTGCCCTGGCCTGCTCAGTCGCCAGACTTGAATCCGATTGAGCATGCATGGGATATGCTACAGAGAAGAGCTCTGCTGAATATGGAGGGTATCCAGTCGCAAGAAGACCTTTTTTTGTTGTTGCAACGAACATGGGCGGCCATTCCACAGCGTGATTTGGATGAACTCATTTTGAGTATGCCAAACCGATGTTCTTGTGTTGTTAGTGTTCGCGGTAGAAACACGGATTATTAATTGTTTAAGTTACCCAATAAAATTTTAAAGAAAACTGTTATTTCAGTCTTTTTTTCGAACTTTTGTGTTAGTGGTTCAAATGTCAAAAATCCCTTTATTAGGAAAATGGCAAATTTCTTTATTAATGCAAAGGTGACTTGGTTTATCGTTACTGTGACAAACGAAAACACTTTATTTGATGAATCCTTAAAAAAAATTTAATTAATATCAATCAGGAGAAAAGTTATTGCAAAAATATATGTTGATCCCTAGACACTTTTGATGTGTGTATTTCGAGATGAAAGCACAGAACGAACCACAATTCAAAGACACGTGGATCACGCAACTACTAGCACCAGTGAAAGCGTACTTAAGAATGCCGACAATAATGAACAACAGCGTAATCAGTGTGAAGACGGACACGATGACTCTGGAAGTGAACAGAATGCCATTCATCAACAAACAAGATTCCACGATAACGCAAGACGTGCAAACCTTAACCGAGAAAATCAAGAGCTTGTGCTTTACTTATGTAAAAACAAAGTTTTTGACGAAGGAGAAGCAGAACAATTACTATGCGACACACCTACGGGGATTACAGTTCAATTTAACAGACACTTTGACCAACGACTGGCAACAGCAGTACGTATCGCCAAAACATTGGTATTTCGAGAAAAGACAGAACAAAGAATACAAAGATCCAAACAATACGACTTGCAACTAAACCCATCAGCAAACGACCCAAAGGTGATCGAAGAAGGACTGGATAATCTAGTCGGACTACTGGAAGATAACGGAATAAACCCGTACGACTTCGCACACCAAACAAAAGTACATTTCTACGGAGAAACAGAAAAAAAAACAACTTATTCTTCCATGGACCACCAAGCACAGGAAAAACAATGATAATGGAAAGTCTAGTAAACATACACTACAACATACAACGATTGACAGGACTGACACCACAATCATCATTCAATTACGCCAGTTTACTAAGAACAAATGCATGCTTCATGGACGAATGCAAACTAACAGATAACCAGTTTGAACAATGGAAATTATTAGCAGCAAGACAACCAATGCCAACTGACGTAAAATACAAAAACCGACAAAAGGTTACAAACTGCATATTATACACAGCAAGCAACTATCGGATTTGTCAGTACATAAGCACAGCTGATGCAGAAGAGGCAGTAGAAACAAGAACAATAACATACTACTTCTCAAAACCAACAAAATATTTCCAATTAAATACCTTCACATGGGAGGCATTTTGGGCAGTGTACGCTATAAATAGAGATACATACACTGATGTAGATATAGACTACGTAGACGACTAACAATAATTGTAAGATAGAATAAGATATAATAATGCATGCTAAAATAGACATAACATAAGTAATTAAGAAACAATGTAACCAACGGTGACGGTAACTAATAAATATAATCAATAAAAAAAAAACACCTTTCATTTCACACCCCAATACACACCCTACAACAGCTATAAATAGACCGACACATGAACACACGCCATAATGGAACAGAGCGGCGAGCAACAAACAGGTCCAGGACCTTACCGGGCTATAAATACTTAGGACCGGGTAACGAACTCGACCTTGGAGAACCAACAAATGAATTAGATCGAATAGCACAAGAACACGACATCACTTACTCACAAATCCAACAAGATTATGAAGAAGGAATAAAAGCAGGAAAAAATAAAGAAAACCTAAAAAAATGAGTGGTTCAAAGCGTTCAAAAGCGGTCGAGATGTGATGGAAGATTTGCCTCGCTCTGGTAGGCCGTCAACGTTTGCAACTGAAGTTAACATCGCAAAAGTGAAGAAAATAGTGACTGAAAATCCCCAATCAACTCTGAGAGAGATAGCCGCTGAACATTCTGTATCTCACGAGTCGATCCGTACCATTTTAACTAATCATTTGGGTATGAAACATGTTGCTGCTCGGCTAGTCCCAAAAGATCTGAATTTTCTCCATAAACTCAATCGTTTTTCTCCATAAAGTCGCTGAGGACATGCTAGAACGAGTCAGTTCGGACCCAACATTCATGAAACGCATTGTTACTGGTGACGAGACGTGGGTTTACGAGTTTGACATGCAAACTAGTCAACAAGCTTCGGAGTGGCGCCTTCCAACTGAACCGAAACCGTAAAAACCACGCCAAAGTCAAAGTCGTGTTGACTGTTTTCTTTGACTATCGCGGTGTTGTGCACTCTGAATTCTTACCGGAAGGTCTAACGGTAAATAAAGAATATTATTTGAGCGTTATGCGGCGTTTAAGCGAGCAAATTCGATGAAAAAAGCCAGATTTGTGGAAAGAAAATTTTTGGATTTTGCACCACGACAATGCGCCTTCGCACAAGGCTATCGTTGTGAACGTAACAAATACCATCCAGCAACCACCATATTCACCAGATATGGCTCCTGGTGACTTTTTTCTTTTTCCTAAACTGAAATTAGCACTTTGTAGCACCCGTTTTCAATCGATAGAAGACATAAAGGAGAATTCGCGGCCGAGAACTTAACTCAATTCCGGAAGCAGCGTTTAAAAAATGTTTTGATGAATGAATTATTCGTGTATTGTTTCTAAAGGAGCATACTTTGAAGGTGATAAAATAAATTTGGATGAATAACAGACATTTTGTGTATTATTGATCTTTTCCCGGTACTTTCTTGACAGACTACTCTGTCAAGAAAGTACCAGGAAAAGATAGACTAGATAGATAGATAGAGAGACTGTGATACTACTATCACAGTCTAAAATCATACAGTCGTCCAACGAAGACGTCTAGACAGGGCAATCGTGCGGGGTGTGAGGGGCGAGACGCGGGTAAGCCGATCCCGAACTGCGAACAAAAGGATGTTAGTAGTTCGGGATATGTTATTCAGGGCTAACGCGTGTTTATTTTTTATTTGTTTATTTAAAATGGTGCATAAGACGTGTGCTGTGAGTGATTGCAAGTCTTCATCTAAAATAGATAAAAAGATTTAAAAACAACTGTCACGGGCAAAATTCAAGCCGTGATCTTTGCCGAACCTTGATGTCGCACTGACAACTGAGTAATTTATTTATATGATGATGCCCATGAATTAATCCAAATAGTGAATAGAAACATGAACAAAAACAATGATCTCTCAGACTGTTTTTTTTTTTATCTTGGTAAAATCATCAAATGAGTATTGATTGCCTGCGGGATATGTCAACTAAAACAAGCCCACTCTTATTATGGAAAGCACATAAGATTTAATGGATCTTACGTTATTGAAGTTTCTAGGGATCCTAGGAACAGATCGATGGAAGAAGTTATATTTGGGTCGAATTGGTCGATAAGAGCAAAAATTGCAAGTAGAAATAATATGTATCTCGAAATGTTGTTAATATAAAGATAATATGAAAATGTTGCTATATTTTTTCTAAAATTCGTTTTTAATCCCAGATAGTATTCTAACATTTCATGTGTTTGCTTTTTAGTATCGAGTTTAATATTACACCTGTCAAGTTACAGTTTGGGTTAAATAACAAACTATACAGCTTAATTTGAGGGATTAACAGATTCCTGTTAACCCAATTAAGCTGAATATGCTTGTGTTGGAGTGAGTTCACGTTTATTATACAGCGTGTTAGGGACATCGACGCACAAACGGATACCATGGGTTCAGGACATGATTCTGGACCCCCCCATGTTGGAATTTTTCGTCGGTTTTTTCCTAATTTTTTTAAAAAAAATTGGCGTTTTTTTTACTTAAAACTGTTCATAATCGTTATTCTTACCTACCCCAATGAGATTTAAAATAAAAAAGTTATTAATTCACTACTTTCACTAAAAGTAGCAATGTAAATAAAACTAGAAACGGTGTCTTCTCAGCTGTTTATAAAAGTTCAAATGAAAGATCATCGTATACCACAGTACCTGTAGTACCTCATGCACGGCTCAATTTAAAGTAGTAAATAAAAGCTAAAATCTAAACAACACGAAATAACCGATATTCGACATTAATTTAACTACCGAAGGTCGGAAATGCATTACTTAATTCTGCGTCTTTTATGTGCCGCATTCTTGGAACGCGCACCGCCGGCTTAGGCACAAAGAGCACAAAGACGCCGCCGCCGCTAGGTTCATACCAAATTTAAAATTTACAAAAAAAATCGACTTTAAGTAGAGAACGGAAGGTTACAAGGTCGGAAATGTATTACTTCATTTTGCGTCATTAAGAACATTTTACTTTGCGCGCACTTTCTCAAAAGAAGCCGCCATCGTGGCTCTAAGGATAAGTCTGGCAAAGAATAAGTAATGGACAGTGTTTCAACTAGGCTCTTAATGTTTTTGAATTTGAATTTTATAACATTAGTGTTCTGTAGTGATCAAACAATTTAGTTGATATTACTAGTTTACAACATTCATACATGAACTCACGCCTTTTTCCCATGGGAATAGGCAGAAACAACAGAACGCCACCTACTACGATACGGTTCTTACTTTCAAAATTTATTAAAACATTTTTTGTGTTCTGTAGTAATAAACAATCGAGTTGAAACAATGACAATATAACCACTTGACCGCTTATACGGGCGACTCAGGCTCACGACACATCAATGGAATAGCACTTATATGAGATCCCGATACGAATGAATGTTTTAGTACTGACCAGTTGTTGGATCTGTGCACATTCCTTAATTTTGGAACCTAAAAAAACATTTATCGAATAAAACCGAAGCAAAAATGAGTACCTGTGCAATTAAATGGTGCGGGAAATCATCTAAAACATCTAGTTATAAAAAAGATGGTATAAGTTTTCATCGGTAAGTAAAATATGTTTATATTTATTTACATTATTGGTAATAAGAGGGCTCAAGCTAAACTGGTTGGTTACGAAAAAAGGATTACGCGTTGATGTCTTTTGGGATACCGCGTTGATGTCTTTTGAAAAGTCCTTTACTTTCACTAGAATATTAGATAAGTCTATCTCTTTCTATCCATAAGTACTTTGTGCTGTGTGCTGAAGTGATGGGACAACTTAAAACATTGTTGATAAATTATTTAATCGATAATTTCTAATGGTAAATAAAAAATAATGTTATTTTTTACGTTTACATTTTAGATTTCCAAATATTCCGAAAGTTAAAGAAAAGTGGATTAATGCCACTAACAGGGAAAATTGGTTTCCAAAATATTATAGCGTCATTTGTTCAAGGCATTTCACAGCTGAGGGGCCGTTCAAGTATTACGTAAGCAGATTTATTACAATTATTTACCCCCCCTCCCCCTTGTCAGCAAAAGTAAGCAAAGCACTTACCCCCTCCCCCCATGCTTACGTAAACATTTTTCAATTTATGTATTATTTACATATGCATTATTTGCGAGAATCCCCGAAAATGCGTTTCGTTTTCAACCAAAGACAATGTGAGGGTTGCCATTCGTGTAAAAAAGTAAATAACTACCGATGACGTAATCATCATCTAGACTCCCCTACCCCCCATGTCATCCAAAATAAGCAAAGCAAAGACCCCCCCACCCCCCCATAGTGCTTACGTAATACTTGAACGGCCCCTGATTGCTTTGAAGCTTTAAAGGACCGACGCCGTTTGTTTAGTTTATTATTATTTTCGTTTAATCTTCATTTACTTCTCTACATACAAATTAACATTGAAAAAAGCAAAAGAAGACTTAATTGCCATCGATTTTATCGATATCGATATTATTGTTGCTGGATTTACTTGTTATCACTATTCTTACTGACATTGTTGCATCAACCAATCACAACTACCGCGGGTCGAGGAACGGGGGAAGACGCAATCCCCCGGTCCCCGGCCCGCTCTGGTGAATCGTGTGCCTAGGCGAAATCGCTCTATGAGCTCTCAAGTGGTTTTAATTCTCTTTGAGTTGAAATAACTAATTTACAAATAAAATTTAAATAGGCATAATCTCACGACATCGGTTAACATCAGTAAAAGACGGTACCTAGTTTAGAACACGAAACAGTTTAATTAATTATCACATTTAACAATTTCTACAACATCCTCCTGGAAAACTATGAAAACGATACCCATGACGAAAAACATGATGTTTGTCCTGACTGTCTATTATTGCTCTTTGGTCAATTTCAATTTCTTTTGCAGTCCGATTTAAGCGTTTTTTTGTCAGTTTGTGGTTGACCGTGGAAGTGAACGAACGATACTTTTGCGAAATTCGGTTTACGCGAGGTGAGAAGGAATACGTTTTGACTAGATTCCAAAACGAATTTGTTCTCTGTTTTTGTGTGTTTTCGTGAGTGTGATTTAAAAATATTTTTTTGGGGTTATGTAAAGTAAAAGGTGCTGCGCCGCGCTCAAAACTGCGATCGCGCTAAGGGCGGCCACGTCGAATCTTACCTGGTCAGGATTAAGCGAGCTTAGAGTAAGTTAAATGTTCATTAGTTTATACCTAATATAAACTAATGAACATTACCGGTTTATACAATACCGGAGCTCGATGTGTTTAAGTACAAGCTTCTTTTTTGTTGTCAATCCTTATCGGCATCGTGATTTTAAGAGATTAAGCTTATGGTTCCTCTTAACTTCTGCATAAACATGTTCCTAACATCAATAAGTTAGAACAATTTGATTAGTGGCATTAGGTGTAGCCTTTTCGCGAAGTTTTCGTTATCATGCAAAAAACACCCTGTATAGTGTACTCACAACCGAGATTATTTACAAAATAAAATTTGTTAAAAAACATGCCCATGACACCTGCAGAACGACAAAGGAATTACAGAGAAAGACTGAAATAAAATGATCCTGAAAATATGAAGAAATTCGTAAGAGAAACTTGGAAAGAGTAAAGTCCAGGTATGTTCAAATGTCTAAACTACCAGAAAGTCGACAAAATAAAAGAAGAAAAGACCGGAGAAGGCTAAAATATAATAGAAAAAAGAATCTTAAAGAAAGGGAAAAGAAAACTAGTTTAAGAAAACTTTACCTAAAAAACTACTACAAATTGAAAGATACCATTAAAAAACAGAACAAGAGACTAGAAATCCAAAAGAAAAAAATAGCGGCACTCAAAAAAAAAGGTATCGACAGAAAATGCTGTTTGAATTTCAAAAAACGGAAGAGGCAACAATTGAAAATGACACTATCACAGAAATTACACCGAATTCTAAAGCTAATTCATTCTTAAAATAATTGACTAGCGTTTCTACACAAGATAAAGAAAAAAATAAAAAAGTTTCAAAGTAATATTCTAACTGAATCTTTGGCAAAACAGTACGCAGATACGAAAAGTAATAACGCAAGAAACATAATTAAAAGACTTTCTAGTTCAGAGTTAGCCCACCGTTATAAAGTGCGTACATGATTAGGTCGTAGTACGGGATTAATAGGCAGAATCAGGTTTTCTAACAAAAATAATGTGAGCAAGCGTAGTAGATCAGCAAATACAATTCGAAAATTCTTTATTCAAGATGATGTAAGCCGTCCAAGCGCTGGAAAAAAATAAACTAGAACCTTCAAAAAACAAAAGAAGCAGAAACCTTCTCGATACTATGAAAAACTTACACAAAAAATTTAAACGCCATACTGGTTCTACCATACTGCCGTGCAGACCCTAAAACGCAGTAACAGGTTTTTTGACATTTTTTTGTTGAATGTTGAACCTTAATGAACACGTTATAAGGAACATGAAAATCTAATCAGGTTTTTGTTAGGATGCTTTAAATGGTTAAAAAATCAAATTTGTGAAAGCAGTAACTTAACTTTGCATGTCTAAATATATTACAATACCAACTAAAATACAGTTTAGCAGTTACGTCTACCACGATCCGTCACTTTACCAAGTTAAACGCAGTAAATATCTATATTACCACAAGTAAACTGTATTCTACACCCAAAAAAATATTGAGGGATATAAATTAACACGCAGTAAGTAGTTTTTGTACCAACAGTGTTAATACTGCATGGTTGATCACTAGTTTATTTCACATGAACTACAGATTAAAATGCAGCAAAGTACTAAAATGTGGTATTTTATTTAGTGTTATTCAAGTAAGTTTATATAGTGAGAAACAAATGAAATGCAGTGTAATCAAAACTTCTTCCTTTTACTTTTATCGTAATATGACTTTTAAGTGTGATACTACAGATACTATTTAAATTGCAAGTATGTTCATTATTTACTGCAGTATAGGCGGTATTTTTCAAAAAATGAAAATAACTTAAATGCTAATTAAAACGCAGTATGACATCCTGTTACTGCATTATAATTGGTAACGTGAACGAATTTTCTAATTTCAGTGCAGTACAAGTCATATTTTACTGCGTTCTAGTCAGAATTTGCGTTTATTCCCACTAGTTCGATCGTCGACTAGTGAGATTTTTTTGTCTCATTCGTTCGACCGTCGAATTAATTAGATTTAAAAATAGTTCTACTACCTTTAAATGTTTTACTAATTTCGTAATAAAATAAAAAAAAAACGCTTGGTTCGTTAAAAAATATATATTCGTGTACTTATATTTGTACATCTATTTTTTATTATCGTGGTAAAATTATCAAATGAGTCTTCCCACCCAGGGCAGAGCGGGAGGGACTGTCAGACTCTAATCATTTCGATATGAAGATAATACAGAATCGTCCTGTAAAATATGCAATAGAGTTACATGGCCTTTTGTTACAAGGTTATTTATTTTATGATGCCACCCTTCCACGGCGTTATTTGTTCGAAGCGAGTAAGAATTCTGGAAAAGTGGGTACCTCGACGTCCTCTACAGTTTTCGCGCATATTTTTTTTACGTGTGTTAGCTTATTTCTGTTTCTATAAATGCTTGATTTTTTTTGTTAAAATTCAGGTATATTACTTTATGACGATAAACGCAGGCCTTTTCAATGTAATTACAGCTCTGTTATAGATTCTTGGAGCTGGTTCTCTTCCTAATGCTGCTTCATTGCAAGCATTATTTATAATAATATTAACTGAATTTCGTGTTTCATCTGGATTACATTGGCCGCAGTGAGGTTTTATTTGTAAAGTTTCAGTGAGGTCCTTAAACAAAATAATTGTATTAGTTTAAAATATATATATACTTATGTCTACACGTTATAAATTATATTATACATATAAAACACTCAAGACTTACCATATTCGATGTTACGGATCCAGTACATTTTAAACTTTTTTATAAGTACGCATTGAGTGATATTGATGTCCTTCTAATTGCAGAATTCTTCCTCGACCACTTTTAATAATTATTAATTCTTTAGACGTCATTGCAAAAAAATAAATAGTAAACTAAACAGGCACCACCAAATAAAACGGTGCAACTGCAGCGCATAACCAGTATAACACATCCATAATTTTGCAGTCTGAAATTCAGGTACTACAGGACTCACTTAGTTCCCTATTCAAAAAGTATGTGACCTCTCAGAAGAAAATCAGGGAACATATTCTTGCTGCAAATGAATTAGTAAGGTGTAAATGTAAATGTCAGACAGTTCCTAGCCGTGACTCAATCCAGCCTGAGGTAACGGAGGACCCGTCCCAGTCTGAGAATTCACTGCTGGACTGCAATGGTCAATCACAGGTGGCACAGTCTCAGATGTTTATTAATCATGATTGTTCTTACTCAGTTATGTTCTCGGATAGTATAGGAAGAGGTGTAGGTAAATTATTGAGTAATAATTTGAGCCATTCCAGTCAGAATTATTGTATTCCGGGGTTAACATTCAAACAGATAATGGCAACAATAACTAAAAATGTCTATAACTGTAACACAGACAACTATATTTGTGGGTAATAGTAAAAAAAATAGAAAAGCAGACCTCACTGACAGTGTAGGTGAATTGTTAAAGTTGAATTGCCGTAAAATAATATTGTGTGATTTCCCATACTTTGAGAGTCAAGAAAAAGTCAGAACAATTATATTCACATGCTGAATAAGCATATTTATTTCCTTGTTAGTCACTATAGTGATAAACTAATCTTTTTTGATACCAATAGTTTTATAGATAAACTTAGGTCAACACGAGATAGATACACTCATTTGATGATTATACCACGCTAAAAAAAAAAGTACACACGTTGATGAAAAATGTTGTTCTAGTCTTTTACTTTTTTTATAAAGTCCTCAACAAACCAGCTGCGCGCTCCATCACCGGCAGCTTTTCCAAGCTTTTGTTTTGCGTCATGTTCGCTAGCTTAGTTGGCTGCAAAACCCACCGGGTAAAACCGGCGGCTTTGGTGTGTAGAGGCCTTTATAAATGTTAATGCCCACATAAGAAAAAAAAAAGATAAGATGTTATATTATAATCTGTGTGGCACTGTGCCTCCATCTCTGCTGAGTCAAATTAATCATGTTTTTTTTCTTGATGTGTAAAATACTTCTATACTCTTGGGTATGTTAAAAGTTTAGTATTAAAATAAAAACGTTAAAACTGTCTGCCACGTCTATGTTTTTAAATAATAATAGGTTATGGGCACAGGCTCGCCTATTAATAGAGATTAACGTGGATGCAGACAGGTCATGAATAAAACTCGGAACGATTCGAAACCATCATGGATTCTGCTTCTGGGGTAAACGCAGCCGCCAGAATCACTGTAGTAAAACTTACGGGCAGCGAGAATTAGTCTTTGTGGAAATTCCTAACGAAGATTTTACTAAACGGGCAAGGTCTCTTCCTTCGGTGTCGTCAATGGTACATTAAAGGAAAATGATGCAAGTTTAAAACCAAAGGAATGGGAGAATTTAGATGCCAAAGCCCAAACACACATCGTGTCGAGAGTTACAGAAAAAGTCATGCAACATCTGCTAACTTATAGTACTTCGGCAGAAATGTGGACTAAATTGTCAAATATTTACGAACTTATAAGCTCAACAAGCGTTCATCGACTGCATGAAAGATTCATGAGATATAAATATGAAGAAAGAGGTATGGCAATCTTATTTAGCAAAATTGAACACATGGCAAATCAATTGAAGCAGTTAGGCGAAACAGTTTCTGACAAAATGATCATCACCAAGGTGCTCATGACATTACCACCCAATATAGACTCTTCGTGTCAGCGTGGGAAAGTGTTCCTCAAACATCACAAACAGTAATTGACTTGCGGGCTTATAGAAGAAGAGCGCATGCAAGGAAATGAGGAGCCCGTCGCCTTAACCGTGCAAAACATAAAATGTTTCAAATGTGGGAAGAGTGGCCGTAAGAAAAATGAATGCAGATCAAACATGACGTGTTCGTTCATATTGTAAGAAGATGGGACATACAGTAGAGCACTGCTATTTTAAGAAAAATAAAGAAAAAGGAAACAGTTCAAAGGAAAATAAAAGACAACTACACTGATTATTGGAGCCGCAGACTTAAATTCACGAATATTGCTGATCTCATGTCATTAGTGATACCAAACGATTAGACATTATAAACATTTTATCGACAATAATTTAGATGACGGTGATAGATACTTCAAAGTTCGGCCAGTAGTGGAAAAAATTAGGCAAAATTGCCTGCTGATGCACGAAGAACAAAATTTTAGTATTGATGAGATGATGATTCTCTATAAAGGAACCAAGGCGGGAAACAGAAGGCAATATATCCAAAATAAACCTAACAAGTGGGGTTTCAAGAACTTCGTTCGCGCGGGAGCTTCAGGCTTAATCTATGATTTTATTTTATATGGAGGAGAAGACACATTTAGAAATTATACTTTCACAGAGGATGAGATTTCTGTAGGTTTGGGAGGGTTAGTTGTCCTTGCTTTGTGTAAAACAATTCGCCAGAAACCTGCAAATGTATAATGTGATAACTTTTTCACTTCACCTAAGCTCGTATACATGTTGTGTGAAAACTACGGAATATTTTGCACTGGTACTATAAGAGGAAACCGGCTGAGAGGCTGTGAGAGTGTACTTCCTTCTGATAAAGAACTTAAAAAGAAACCACGAGGCAGTTTCGCGCAAGGAGTTTGTAACCAAAATAAACTGGCAGTGGTAAAGTGGTTAGACAATAAATGTGTTACCCTTATCAGTTCCTGTGTTCATGCTCACCCCGAGGATAAAATTAAACGTTATAGCAAAGAACATAAAGCAAAGGTTGATGTCGACTGCCTAAAAATATGGGTGGGGTCGACTTAGCTGATATGTTAATATCCTTTTTTTTTTTTGCGTGGTCAAATCATCAAATGAGTCCTCCCACCCAGGGCAGGGCGGGAGGGACTGTCAGACTTGTACTGACTAAAATCCACGATGTCCTTCACGAGCCCTTTACGTACCGGGGTTACGGTGATGGGTAAGTCCCGCGACCCCGGCAGGCATATGTATATATATGTATCCCTTTATAAAATTCCTCTAAAAACACGAAGATGGTACCTTTCTATTTTTGCACAGTTGATTGATATAAGCATCAATAACGCATGGCTTTTGTATCGACAAAATAAAAATAAGGAAAAGTCGTTGAAAGAGTTCAGGTTAGATATATTTGAAAGCCTTGTGAAAAAAGGAAAACCAGTCAAAGAACGAAGTGATATTACGGGAGACATAAAAGAAGATAGAAAAATTAAGAAACCTGTGGTAGCAAGACCGATTGAAGATATACGCTATGATCAAGTAGGTCATTATCCCGATTCGTGTAGCTACGGTAGATGCCGTTACTGTAAGTATGGTAAAACAAACGTTATATGTATTAAATGTAACCAAAGACTATGTTTTGTCGCAGGAAAAAGAAATTGCTTTTTGAATTTTCATAATAAATAAACATAATTCATACTTAAATCGATTTTTAACTTATCTTTCCATTATTAAATATTACTTAGTAAACTTGGCACTGTCCAGTATATTGCACATACATTCCAGCTTGTTGATCGCTGTGTATTTGGTAATGTCCAGTATACTTCACATATAATTTTCAGGAAACTGAAAAACTCAGATTTTTATATCTATTTTTTATTACGTCTATGAAGTGCTAGAAATTGACTCTAAGTGTTAAAAATAATTTTTTATTATTTTGATTGGTCTGCCAATTAAAGGGTTAAATTAGTACTAATTAGTATTTAACTAATTATCATTAAATCTGTTAATGAACGATACATCCCAGAGACAATAATTAAGGGTTCATTAGTTAATGACAACTTTAAGTAACCGTAGGAAAGAGTAACGTCAAATTGTCTTTCAGATTGCTTATCGATAAACGATTGGTGTAACCACACTTGAAAATGTGATATTATTAAGAAGCAAAAAACTTTATTTAAATACATTAAAATCTTTTATATATTAACAATATAAATAAGAATTCGTTCATATCCCGATCGTTTTTACATAAAAACAAAACAAAACAGCTATTTTCATGTAAATAAAGTACACGGGCCCTTTTTTTTCTGGTATCACTAACTGCCAATGTTGTAAACTGTCAGTGATACGGTTATGTTAAAGTTTGTGTTGCGTTTTAACCGGCAGGAAATAAAATTTGTGTGTAAAGTTTAAGTATAGCTTTATCTTAACATATATCATAGTAAGTTTCGTTCTATGTACATTCAATAAATCTATAATATGTCAGTAGCTAAACATAACATGTATTTGAAGAAATTAACTTGTGTTTGTTTCATTTTAGGAGTCTACAGGAACAAAAACACCACGCAAACGTGTAGCTAATTTCACCGACGATGAAAAAGCTTTATTGGCACAATTAATTAAAAAGAGACCAATCGTGGAATCTAAAATAAGAGATGGCAAGTCTGTCGCCAAGAAACAAGCAGCATGGGAAATAATAACACAGGAGTTTAATTGTAATGCCAATGTACACAAGGTAGGAGGCCACTATTATTGATACAAAACTTATTGTGAATGATTTATTATGATAATTTTTGTTGACTGTGTTTTTATGTGCATATTTCAGTATGAAACTATAACTTTAAAAAGGGCGTGGGATAATATGAAAGCTGTCACACGTAAAGCACGTGCTACAGAAAGAGGAAATTTAATTAGGACGGGAGGTGGACCACATGCACCTCCTCTATCACCACAATATGGGGCCATCATAAGCATGGTTGAAATGGTTTGGTTAACAGAGATCAAAAATTCTTTTGATAGTGATGGTGCCATATTACATGCTATCGCAAATAGTCAAGAACAGGAACAGGCAAAAAATAATGATACACCTATTATTACTTCAGTATCAATAGATGACTTGGGTAAGTGAACAATGATTATAACCTAATCAAATTATTCAATCATAATCCTGTGTATGTATTGTTGCTTTCAGGTATTTTAGACATAGAATACAAAATGAATTCTACGGAAACCACAATTTTTGAAGAAGAAAACGAAATGGACAATCCCCAAATTGAAAATGGACAAAATAGCACAGGTACTATAAAATTTTTCTTATAATACAATATTGTTTTAACTTTTCTTTTCACTGTATACTCAAAATATCTTTAAATTATGTTTAAGATTACAGTGGTAAGAAAAATGCGACTGTAATAAAAACCACACCACGGATCAAGTTCGTAGACCCTCGGATTATATTCGTCGGGAAGCTGTGTTAAGGATACGCCATCTAGAATATAAAAAAAAAGATGGAAACGCAAATATTGAAAACACAGGTACTTAACAATGGCTTTCAACATCAATGTTTATACCAGTATTTTAATTTATGGCAATATTAATTTGTATGTTTACTTTTTGCTTTGCAGTTGGAAGTTAAACAAATAAAAAAAAAAGCCTGCCGGGGTCGCGGGACCAAGGGATTACCGTGACCCCGGTACGTAAAGGGCTATTGAATGACACCGTGGATTTTAGTCAGTACAAGTCTGACAGTCCCTCCCGCCCTGCCCTGGGTGGGAGGACTCATTTGATGCTTTTACCACGATAAAAAAAAAAAGAAATGATTAGTCTCTTTTTAAAGGACTGATAAATAAAAGTATTACTATCATTTAATGGTTTTTTATTTATTAAAAATTATATTATGAGAGAAACCTATCAACTATAGATTGTCGCACCATAAATCCATTGCTGTTGGTGGTGCTTTCACTGATCAGTGCAACATCATCATTCTCAATATGATGAGAATCCCAGTTCATTGGAACCAAATCATCAACCAATAAGGAAATATTATGCAGTGGTGCACATGCACATATAACAGCCACAACTGTATCTCTCTTAATACCCATGCCCAGTTGGAGACAAGGAAATCTTCGTTTCCAAATACCAAAGCATCTTTCCACAGTATTCCTGGTTTTAAGGCTTCTGTTGTAGTTTTCTTGGGCAGTTGAATTTGTTGATAAAAATGGTGTCAGTAGCACATTGCTAACTGCATACCCGCTGTCCCCTAAAATTATCCCTTTTAACACACCAGTATTCAGTCTTTGCTTAATAGCACTGCTGTTATAAATAAAACTATCGTGGGTACTGCCAGGCCACCGGGCTACTAAATCATAAAATTCCAAGTTTGGCCCGGTGACTGCTTGAACGTTGATAGAAAAATACCCTTTTCTATTCCTATAGACTTCTGATGTTACTCCTCCTGGGCTTCTTATTTTAATGTGAGTGCAATCGATACACCCAATTACTCCAGGAAAATGAGCTATTTCATAAAAATTATGCCTGGAAAAAGAAAACAAACCAATTAGTACATTCATGAATATATATGTACTAGGTATTTTGTAAATAGTACTTGCTTCACTGTGTTCATTTCTTTCATTTTGTTTGCTATCAATGTGCAATAATTCGTGAAACTGACTGCTGGCACTTGTGCAATAATTCGTGAAACTGACTGCTGGCAGATGTTAATGACATCCCCATCAAATTTCTGTAAAAAAAAGACAACGACATATTATGTATTTATCTAACAAATTCTTTTATTATTTACAATACATAACTAATGCAGTTTCATTCAATTAATAGATATGCTATTAAGTACTAACCTGAAAACTACCAGTAGCGAAGTAGCTTAATGCCAGCAGTAACATTATTTCCGGGGCGAATGGTAATCCTCTTTTGGTTGGTTTACTTAGGTCGGATGCCAGCAAAGGCAATATTACACTACTCTATACCTTTTGGTATAGTCTACAAAATCAATAAAGTCTAGCAGATCACTCATCTTTACTATTGTTAAAACACTTCTATTCCTGTGAATTCTTTAACCCTTTAACCGCCAGGGTCGTATATATACGACAAACATTTCCGTGCCCCTATCGCCCGTGTCGTATTTATCCGACAGAGAATATTCACGATTTTTGTTGTTTTCTTCGATTTTATTGCATCTATTCTATATATCTCTATATATATCTATGTAGATAGATAGAATACTTTTTATTGTACACCATGATATTTTACAAATCGGAGCTTAAAGGAGCAGAAAGAGAGGAGAAGAGGAAAGCACGATCGGTAGCCGGGCACTAGGGGCACGGAAATTGATATTTAGCCAAGCGCTTAAAAGGGTAAATATAAGTAAAATTTAACCTCAAAAGTAAATGCCAAAATCAATCATTAGAAAGTTAAGTGAAAGTTTTGCCGTAGGTACTTAACTTTAATTGTCATAAGGGACGGTAACGGACCCAGACGTGTCCCAGAAATCAACGTCAAGCCGAAAACGGGCAATAGGCCAAGTCGTGACAGTTATTAGAAAAATATTTAAAAAAAATCTTGCATTTTTCGAATTTTATGGATTCAAAAAGTGACACCCTGTGATGATCTTTCAAGTCATTATTAACAACAAAAAATACAAATATTAACTTTTTGTCAGTTTTTTTTCTGCGACGTAACCCTTCTGTAAATTACAATTAAAAAGTTAAAACATAACTACCTTAGTTTTAAATAAAATTAGAGTTAGATTTTTGCCCAACATTGGATTCAAATTTATTGCATCACCCAACTTTACCCGGGCATGGTCCATGGTCGGACAGCGAGTCGCCCATTACTCGCTGCCCGTATGCCCGCGCCTACGGTGGCCGGAGATCATCTGCCGACGTCCGTCGCCGTGGGCGTCTACTACTGCGGTTGGGGTAGAGGGAGGACGCTGTCCTCTGCCTCGCGCGGCCCGCCTCCTCCTTCACGAACATGACTGCTTCGCAGAAGGAGGCGACCGCTTCCCACTCCGTCTCGCCCCGCAGCATGGCCTCGACCAATGCCGGGCGCGAGAGGTCTCCACCTATCGCCGTCATGAGGACACGGCGGTGCTCTGCCCAAGCGGGGCAGTCCTGCACCGTATGCTCCACCGTGTCCTCCGGACGATCCTCGCAGTGGTGACACCCAGGCGTTTCTTCCCTCCCTGTCTGACACAGGAACATCCCGAAACTTCCGTAGCAACTACCTTACAAGTGTTTTTGAAAATTTTAGAGGAAGTAGCAACATATCTGTTAAACGTTTCTGAGTTAATAAAAGGCTTAAGGCCGTACAGCTCAAACAATCATTCCCTGCTTTTTCTAATACCCTGCGTTGCCCAGTCACTAAAAATAAACTTTGGGCCAGTCGTTTTCATTTTAATTTTTAAAGTATTATTGAAGGTGGTACGAACTACTGAAAAAAGTCTTCATACAATTTATTTACATTGTTTAAACTAAAAATCTGTCTGAAATATTATCTATTAATTAGGTTATTATTAAATCTATGTAAGTAATTGTGTGTATATTGGACTGAAAGTAACCGCATTCGCAATCGCAAAAACATTATCAATACATGTGGCAGTTTTGTGCTGGCAACTTAATTACTCTATGGATGTATGAATCCAGTGTCGTTCTTTTTAAGAAAAATATAGTCTATGACTGATTATAAAAGTGGTGTTGTTTTATTGTCTAGAAATCAATTATTAACCATATCAAAATAAAACAAGATCTGATAACACCCAACAGGTTATGGGCCCAGATCATGCCATAAACAAAACATTAAAGAATAAACTCTCTCTACGTGGTCGTCGAAGAGTCCAAAAAGAATCGTGCTCCTAGAAGGCCGCGCGCGCACCGCTCACCACCAACGTACCACGCCGCAAAGTTACTGCTTATTCCTAAATATTAGATAGCGTAACATCAAAAACTGTTGTGAAGCCACCCGCGAGTGTGATCGTGTGATTGTGAGTAAGGAACTCTGTGAATCCTGTGCTGCAGCGTGAAAGGCGCCAACGGTCGCCATCCTCTGCACGCCCGACACAAGAGGAAGAAGAAATAAGCCAGGTAGGCGTGCTTCCCTTCTAATTCCAAACCCACCAATCGCCCGTTCATCATCAGCCCATGGTTTCTAGGCGATTACCAGCCATCCTTTAATTATACAGTCCACTTAAAAATAAAAACAAATTTCGTAAATCGCCGCACATGGTGTAACCACTCAAGTGTAACAAAACTAAAAGACAGCAATAGTTTAACAATGTGGAATTTTCGAAATAAAGATTCTTTTCTGTGCAAAACAACTAATGGACATCATTGATAGCACATCGCAAGTCAATTGCAAAGATGACCCTAAGAAGCAAGTGGAAAACAAAGGACGCTGTAGCACAACACGTAATTTTACGAACAATAGACAACACAGTAAAAGTTCATGTCTTGACAGCAAACAGTGCCAAAGAAAGGTCAGTGGGTCGTCTTATGATACAAAACTTAGAATATATAAAACAGAAAGACAGTTATCGAAGTCTTCACTAGTAGTGGGCGATATATGTCGATATTTTTAAAAATATCGATAGTTGTACGCAATATATCAAATCAATCCGATACTATCGAATCATCAAGTATCGAATGTCATATCGATTTATTTTATGCGATATATAAAATATCGTCATTACGATGTTATCTTGTCACATTCAATTTTTTTCTTTATATCTACGTAAATTCTCTAAGACTTATTCCTTTAAATCTACAACATTGACAATTTGAGCAAAATTAAAACGAAAATCCCAGGATTATAGAAAACTAGCCTTTGCAATAACGAAACGCAAACATGAGGAACTCTCAAAAATTTTATATTATATTTAAAAAAAAAACAATTTTATTTTTAATCTTTATTCGGATCGGACTGTACTGTCCTTCGATAATTTTGTGAAACGGTGTTCCCCAGGGCTCAGTTTTAAGCCCATTATTGTATGATATTTATACAAATGTTTTAGAAGCAGTTATATACCCATGCTTAATCCTACAATACGCTGATGATATTGTAGTCTATTCATCAATTGAATCAGCGGCTAATACTGTCGAAAAATCTTTCATTAATCTGGTGGAGTGACTCGATGATCATCGCCTACAATTGTCGGCGAAGAAAAGTGACGTTATCTCATTTACTTGCATCCTTAATATTCCTCCGGTTTTTATAAAATCCAACGGTTTTACTCTTCCAAATTCCAATGAAGTAACATTTCTCGGCTGTAACCTCAATTCTAAACTCAATGGTGCCTCGCACATTAAGCATATTATTAGTAAATGTGAAAAACGTATAAACTTGATCAGGGCTCTTGCAGGCGTATGGTAGGGGGCTCATCTATTTACGTTACGACTAATATATAATGCTTTGGTTAAAAGTACTTTTGATTTTGGAACGTGTTCGCTATACCTTTAGTCAGTAAAACGGAGCTGCTTAAATTAGATCGATTACAGTCTAGGTGTCTCCGCATTATTATAAGTGCAATGAAGAGCACACCAGTTATGGCGTTACAGGTTGAATGTGCTGACCCTCCCCTACATCTTAGACTTCAATATCTGTGTGACCGTTAATTAAGGTGTTTAATCTAGTACACATCCTCTAATTCCTAAAATTAAAAATCTTTACAAAATAATAACAGATGGGAATTACTTTTGGGTTTCGCGGCCCATACCGAACATCATAGAAGGTTATAAAAGGATTAAACATATAGAACACAATATTGAAACATATTCTGTACATCCGATTTAATCGGTTCAATATGATGACCTTATATTTAAACCTAAAATTTTTCTGACCACCGGCATAGGGAAATACTGTTCAGATCCAAAAAGTAAACTTGCCTCGTTTCTTTTAAAGAATCTGAGGTCTTTTATACTGATGCTTCGAAATATGAGGGACATGAGTCAGGGTCAACTGCAGGGGCTGCATTTGTTCGACATCATACAGGACACTTTAAATTGTATAAATATTCGTCCTGTCTCTCCACCTTTTCCGGTGAGTGTTTAGCCCTAAAACATTGTATTGAATACATAATTAATAAAAAAAAACAAAATTCTATTATTTTCAGTGACTGCCTGAGTAGTCTAAAATGTCTTCTCTCTGATCCATTTGACAGGGGCAATTTGTCCCCTATTATAATTTTGAACAAATCCTCATTAAAGAACTGCTACGAAATAGGCTTAACTGTCGTATTGGCTTGGATTCCAGGTCATTCTGGTATAGAAGGCAATATGACAGTGGACTAGCTGGATAAATTGGCTGCGAAGCAGGGTCAATGGATCCCGGATGTGTACTGTGGGGATCTGTTGCAATCAATTCAACAAACGACTCTGGTTAATAGTTGGTCTCACGTTTGGAATTATGAAAAAGCAAAGGCTCAATTCTAAAAATTACTTAAACCCATCATTAATTTAAAACCGTGGTTCAGCAAGTTAAAACTTAATAAGAAATATCTTCCATTCTTACTCGACTAAGATTTGGTAATTGCTCTTCAGCTGTGCAACTTAACAGAATAGAGGTTTTTGTTTCCCCCTCTGTGAATGTGGTGTCGGAGAAAATGGAGATTTAGTCCATATCCTTTTTAATTGCTCGAAATATAATTCCTTTCCATTATATGACTTCCTTATTATGTATAAAGCTCTTACTTGAAATATGTCTTCCATCCTTTCTTTGTCTAATAAGTTATATGTTGCATGTCTTAGTTTTATTTATTTTCACAATATTTCCTTATAGTATAAATTGTTATAATTTTATTACATAGAATTATTTGTTGCCATCCTAAAATATCCCGTCACAATACGCCAAACTCCCTCCTCCCACGTTTCATTTTCGCAACACTCCACACTGGTATTAGTGGCTAAGGCCGATTGCCACTATCAAAAAAGAAGAAGAAGGCAACGTTTACTGTCAAAAACTTTTGAAACTGAACTTAATCAAATTACAGATCCCGACAAAATGTTTGTGTTTTTCTGGAGTGTTGTGCATATAGTTTCACAGGAAGTATTCTTTGTTGTCTTCTGTATTTGTTAAATCTCAGATAAATATTATTGCATAAAAAGTGTACTTCATACGACCAACGTTCATGTAATAATCATGTAATGTAAATTAAAATGAACACTATTTGTACAGTTTTGACATTAAGAGAGTTGAAAGCAGTGTCATCTAAAACTAAACCTTCTTGTTTCCATACTCAATCGTTCATAAAATTTTGATTATAATGAAGATTGAAGTTCCTATTTTAGAAAAATACGCCTTCGATACAGCGAGCACCAGGTGGTGGTGTGGCGGAGGGCGAGGATAGATCGCCTGTGGCAGCTGCAGCTGCCCTTCACTGCCGCTGCCGCGGGGCATGCGACTGCGTCCTTAGCCCTCTAAGAATATCCCTGTGCGGTCAGGGTGGAGGCATCTGAACACCGTAGATTGGCGGGATTTTGCGTCTGCCACTACAGGCAATGTCGCAACAAAGACAGACAAAACAATCACTCTTCTCTTAAACAAAGGACCCATGACTGTGTCAATCGACAGGGTGAAGCCAGCCTACGTATTGTCCGGAGATGAAGAGGACGCATAGCAGGCAAAGACCCGCAAATAGACTGACGACCCACCGATCAGGGTTGCACGCTTGGGCGTGTTAATTTTCGCAATTACTTCCAGGATGGACTTTGATTCTCCCAGGGGGATAATGTGGTCGCGGGACTCACGAATTACCGTGACCCCGGTACGTAAAGGGCTATTGAAGGACACCGTGGATTTAAGTCAGTACGAGCCTGACAGTCCCTCCCGCTCTGCCTTGGGTGGGAGGTCACATGTGATGATTTCACCACGTAAAAAAAAGGGGATGATGTGGCATCGCGCATCACTACATTACGACATCGAGCGATGCACAACACCACGCCCAGGCGCCAGCAGGGCAAAAGCTGCGGCGCGGGGCGAGAGGAGGTCGACGAGAGCCAGTCGGGTCGGTGCCAGCGTCAGTGCGCCACGAAACTCGATCGAAGCCACCCGTCACCATCCCTCCTCGTGATCGCGCTATAAACGCGGCCACGAGCCGACATCCATTTAGTATTGTATTCTGCTGGTTCGCGTAACTCAAATTCTAACATAATTGTAAAAGTGTTAACCTTTCAACCACAAATAGTATAATATAAGTATCTAGGACTGTAATAGCCGTTTTATTCCGAAATTACCCAAACACCTACCCCTGGTATTGTACAGACGACCTCCGACGAGGAGTCGGATGTGGAGGTGACTGAGTAGGCGATCCCGCATTCGCCGGAAATGGTGCCCCGGAGACGACGGCTGCCGTCACCGCCAGCCCCGCCGGCGAAAAAACAAAAAAGACGTCGAAAGAGTTATATAGCTATAAGAAGGACATTAGACAATGCCCTTCATTGTAATTAGATAATAAGTATCCATTTAGAATAGCTTCCTGGAACCTACAGCTATAAGAAGGACATTAAACAAGAGCCTTCATTATAATTAGATGATAAGTATTGATTTAGGATAGCTTCCTGTTATCTGCGATAACAGCAAATACTTGACCATTGTTCTTGTAACTTATATATATATATTGTATCTTAACCTAAATAAAGGAGTCTTTACCTGTACTTCAGAGTTAGCACTCGTGCTCCTCTTGCTTTTTAAAAAAGCTTTTCGCCCTCGCTCACAACCTAACTGGCGTAGTCGGTACGTCGCGTTCATCGGTTTCAGTGGATAATATCTTAATACCTTGTCCCGTGGCGTGCATCAAGAACCTACCGTGAGCTGCAGCAGGCAGCGGCGGCGGGCTACGAGATCCAGCAGAAGTCAGGAAGATTCACCAAACATCATCGGCTATGCTCGTGGGGTAAGCATTAATTCTGATTATTCCCGAGATTCCTTTTCACTATCCCGGCCATATTAACAGTGATGCAACTTTTATGGTGTTTCTAGTGTCTAGGGACTACTAGTATTTTAAATACTTAAAAACATCACTAGGTTCTTCTAAACATTGTTCACTCCTTATTTTTTGATAATTATGGCAAACGATAACAGGTCACATGAGGAAAAACCTATTTTAGATGAAAAGTCGGTACCAACCGACTATTCAACGTTCTCAAGACTATTGCCCAGCTACGATGGGAACAAGCGGACGTTAGTATTCTACAGCGAAAGTGTCGAGAATGCTCTTGAGCTAATCACGAATAGGGATGACGAATGTATTGCATGTCTCATCAGAAACAAACTTACAGGAAAAGCTGTCGAAGCTTTGTCCGAGAACCCTGGCACTAAAACATGGCCAAATATAAAAGGAGTTCACCAAAAGAAATTTGGCGAATTTCGCACTGAAATACAACTAGTACAAGAATTAATGAACATCAACATACTAGTACAAGAATTAATGAATAAAGGAATTACATTGTCAAAGCAAAGTCAAAGAAACAAATGACGACGAAGACAACCAATCGTCATCAGAGCTGGACATCGAGGAAAACGTTTCCGAGGAAGTCCAAGAAGAAAATTTTCTCCTAGACTTGGAAAATCAACTCAAAATATAGTTTTCATGAACATCCAAAATTATAACCGACTTCCCTATATATTCATAAAAGAGTTAGGCGGCAGATTTCTTTTAGATACAGGAGCTTCACAATCATTAATACATCCGTGTTAAAATACTATAATCGATTAGTCCACTCACATCCCTATTTCGTGTGTCGCATCACTACCATTGCGTCTGTGCTCTGTGGTTCAAAATCTTAGAAATGTCTGCTTTTTTGTTGTATCTGAAAATTTGTTAAAATACTAAATAAAAGATCTTATCGTGTCTCAAGTGGTTTATTTAAAAACACAATTAACTGCGTTACTCTGCGATCAATCCGCAAATTCTAAAAAAAAGAAAAACCTCAACATTAAAATAAAAAACGAGACACATTTCATTAAAACAGCCCACGCAACATCGAAACAAACAAGTAGCATACATAAAACTTCCAGATTTTTTTTTTAATGATGAGATCACACACAAATTTTTAAATTTAACTTCGATTCGGACTTTGTAGGACTATTAGGATTAGATTTACTACACACATCAAAAGTGTCTAGGGATCAAGCATTTTTATGCGGATTTCTTGAGATTGAGATGTGGCTTTGTAATAAATTTATGATTTTATAAATTTATATGGATCCTTTTTGGTGCATTTCATAATTTGAATCAGGAACTGTGAATCAAATTCGAGTAAAAGATGAAAATCAGCTGTCAATATTTTCCCTATAAAAACATACAACGCATTGAAGACATTATTAGTGCTACTGTTTCCCTACTACTGATTAAAACCAACGTTATTATGGAGCGGCGACGTCATTTAAGCAGGGAAGAAATGCTCAGAGCCGTGGGAATGATAGAAGCTGGTTCCCGGCAACGTACTGTGGCTTTAGCTCTGAATACAAGTCAGAGTATTATCAGTCGACTTTGGACACGTTACCGAAGCACTGGTACCGTGGCTGAGCGCCATGGAGGACGGTATCGCTGCACCACACGGAGACAAGACCGATACATTCAAATCTTAACTCGAAGAGCTCCAACAATAACCGCCATGATGTTAGCCGTGAGGCTTCATCACTCTTCAGGGAACTTAATTAGCGACCAAACAGTCAGAAACCGCTTGCATGAAGTGAACCTTCATTCCCGAAGACCGCTACGGGTACCACCTATAGCAATGCACAATCGTAGGATTCGATATCAATGGGCTCTTGAACACATAAATTGGGCAGAAGAACAATGGCGTTTCGTGTGCTTTTCTGATGAGTCTCGTTTTGGTATGAGACCGGATACAAGACGTATACGACACTGGAGAAGCCCTGGACGCCAACAGCGATTAAAATCCTGCCAGGAAGTCCATCCTTATAGTGGTGGAACCATCATGGTATGGGCGGGTATTTGGATCGGCGGAAGAACTGAGTTGATTTGGATCAGAGGCAACCTCAACGCTCAAATTTATGCTGAGACGATTGTATCAGACGTCATCGTTCCTCTACAAGTGCAAATCGGTCCCTTATTTCAGTTAATGCATGATAATGCACGACCGCACACCGCAAGAGTTGTAAGACAGACTCTCGCCGCAGCTAACATCAATGTCCTGCCCTGGCCTGCTCAGTCGCCAGACTTGAATCCGATTGAGCATGCATGGGATATGCTACAGAGAAGAGCTCTGCCGAATATGGAGGGTATCCAGTCGCAAGAAGACCTTTTTTTGTTGTTGCAACGAACATGGGCGGCCATTCCACAGCGTGATTTGGATGAACTCATTTTGAGTATGCCAAACCGATGTTCTTGTGTTGTTAGTGTTCGCGGTAGAAACACGGATTATTAATTGTTTAAGTTACCCAATAAAATTTTAAAGAAAACTGTTATTTCAGTCTTTTTTTCGAACTTTTGTGTTAGTGGTTCAAATGTCAAAAATCCCTTTATTAGGAAAATGGCAAATTTCTTAATTAATGCAAAGGTGACTTGGTTTATCGTTACTGTGACAAACGAAAACACTTTATTTGATGAATCCTTAAAAAAAAATTTAATTAATATCAATCAGGAGAAAAGTTATTGCAAAAATATATGTTGATCCCTAGACACTTTTGATGTGTGTAGTTCCACTAAACTGCAAGATAGACAATAAAAATATGGTACTTCGGACAGAGAAAGCTAATATACCAATAAGAGACGACATAAAATCTTACACCAAAATAGGACCCAGATGTGAACAAGTAATTAATCTACTATGTAACTATCAAGAAGGAGAATATTTTTCCGACAAAAAACAACAAAAAACGGATTGATATTCCCACCAGCACTAATATCAGTAAAGGAGGAAACACATTACTGACAGTGATAAACACATCAAATAAGGAAATGAACTTCAAGAACAGCAGCCCCCTACATTTCCAACCTTTAAAAATACGCAACTTTGGTAACTGACGTCCGACTAGTGGCACACCGATGTAGACTGAGTGCAAAAGTGGCAGTTCTTGATTTTCGATCATAACTTGGTTAGACTGGATTTTACCTATGCACTTTTCATTTTTTTAATAAAACCACATTTTTTTATTTCAGATCTATATTAAGAATCACGATGGCAAAACCAAAGAAACAAACAAGAAAAGAAAGATTTCGAAAAAATCTCTAGAGATACGAAAATATCAAAAATAATGCAGAGTTATGGGCAGAAAAACAAGAAAAGAATAGAAAAAGCTACTTACGTAGAAAGGAACAAAAGAAACAGCTTCCAATAAATGAAATGCCTCCTAGAGAACAACGACTACAGAGAAAGAGAGAGGAGAACAAATTTTAAGACTTAGTATCTAAAAAGAACAGCGGCTTTACTTGAACAAAACACTCCACCACAAATTCCCAACATTTTGTTGGATACTGAACTGATAGGCATCCAAAACCCAATTAATGAATCACCTTTACATGACCAGTCAATAATCAGAGAACTAGAGTCACCAGTACCAGGACCATTTAGAATTACGCGTAGCAATAGTGAGCAGAGCAATAGGTTATTCTCTAATTTTGAGATTAAACCATTAGATAGAAAATCTCCTTTCTCTTCGTCACCTGTCTCTTCTTGCGTGAGACGTATCCGATACGATAAAGAAATAAATCATCTCAAACAAATCACATTAAAAATGAGGCGACAAAATAAACGTTATAAAAAACAAATACAAAGAATAATGCGAGCAAAAATAAAGGAAAGACCCGTGGCTCTGACCGATCGAAATACTTCTGTATACCGGAGGTAAACTATCCTAAGTCCATTTTTTTCTAAATTCATTTTATAATGACATTGTAACAATCTTTTATCGATTTACTTAGTGGCATACTATGTATTTTAAGTCCAATAAGAAAAAACTAAAAACTATCGAATTCGGTAACATGTTTTAAGTCCGGATCACTTCAGAGGTAAACGATCTCATCTGGACTTATGCTTTTGTGTCGCTCAATTGTTGTGACGAAAACATCCTAAGTCCAAATAGGATAGTTAGTTTCGTTTTGAAAGCTAATGTCAGAAAGAGACACTATGCAAGTGGGTATGAAACCTGCATGTAGCATATTTTGCCGTATGAAATGCAGTACTAAAATATCCGAGCAGAATAGGAAAGAGATTTTTGATTTTTATTGGGATCCTGAAAAAGACTACAATGTTAAAAGGCAATTCATAGTCTCATGTGTCCAGTCAAAACCTACAGCAAGACAAAGGCTGAGATCAGGAGATGAATCTAAATTAAGATCAAATACTTTAGTGTATTCATTTGTTGTTAACACGTTGAACGCCATGGCAGACACCATTTATCTGCCAGTGTGTATTCTCAGTGGGCTTCATGAAATATTAAAAAAACAGTCAAAATTTGTTAACATATTTTTCCGGTTTAATTGTATGAAAAATGGGTATAATCTAATATGAAATAAATACAATAGCGAAAAATAGTAAATATAGAGAAAAAATAGCTGGCAGTCACCATTATCTGCCATGGCCCAGCCAAAGCACTATTCGTTATTTCAGTGGAGGGGGCCACGCGGGTCACCTTGTCAACCACCCCCCGCACCCGCGCGTAAGCGCTGCGCTTGCTCTCGCTACTACTCAGTGGCAAAAGTCGTACGCTAAAGTGCGGACCGTTTCGCGCGCTCTGTAATTTGTAATTATACCTACATACGTATTCAGTATTCGTTACTAATACTCCTACTATTACTAATAAACATGGAAGACTTGGATTTTGATATAACCGCTGAACATCTGATGCAACTGGACAATATTGAAATATCATTACTAAATAATAGTTTTATAATGCCGAGTTCAGATGACGAGTGTAGTGATATAATTCAACCCCTAAGACGAAAGTGCCGCCGAATTATATTATCAACTAGCGAAGACAGCGATGCCGAAAACGTTCCGCCCTGCCCCAGTAATAATACAAGCCCTTCGAACATCTGGACAGAGGTTCAAGGTAATCAACGCCGTATTATTCCGTTTACAGACATTTCTGGTCCCGCACCCCATATAAAGTGTATGCATGGAATGACTCCTGCGCAATGTTTTTCGCTTTTTTTGACTGATAACATATTGCAACTAATAGTCGATGCCACTAATGAATATGCAATTAAAGAAATAACACAATTACCTGAAGCTTCTAAATTTGCACGGGTTCGTAGATGGACACCCACTAACCCTGCTGAGTTGAAATGTTTTTTTGGCTTGATTTTATTTATGGGCTTGGTGAGGCTACCTAAATTAGCTGATTATTGGTGTAAGGACGACATGATTAGCCATCCATTTCCAAAGACCATTATGTCTCGTAATCGTTTCGAGCTGTTGCTGCAAATGTTACACTTTTCAGAAAATGACAATGAACATAAATCAGACCGACTGCATCGTGTCCGCAAGCTGTATGATGAAGTAAATAAAGTATTTCAGGAAAACTTTTCGCCAACAGAAAACCTGTGTATAGACGAAAGCATGGTCCCTTTCCGTGGGAGAATTATTTTCAGACAATACAATAAACAAAAGAGGCATAAATACGGGATTAAAGAATTTAAACTATGTACCATACCGGGCTATACTTATAAAGTAAAAGTATACGCGGGGAAAAATGATGATGTTCATAACACACCCACAAATGTTGTGATGTCTTTATGTGAAGATCGTTTTGAAAGAGGGCATACATTATTTACGGACAACTGGTACACAAGCATTACATTAGCCAGACAATTATTACAAAGAGAAATGCATCTCGTCGGCACCGTAAGAAAAAATCGTAAAGGTTTACCAAAAGAGGTCATTGATGCCTAACTTAAGCGTGGAGAGTATAAAGCTGCAGAGAGTAACGACGGAATAACGTGTTTAAAATGGAAGGACAAGAGGGATGTGTATGTTCTATCCACTAAACATACTGATCGATTTGTTAATATTCAACAGCGTGGGAAAACTATACGGAAGCCAAAAATAATTGTTGATTACAATATGGCAAAGGGTGCGGTAGACCTCTCTGATCAATTAGCGTCTTATTCGACTCCACTACGAAAATCTGTCAAATGGTATAAGAAGCTTGCCATTAATTTACTACTAAACACTACAGTGATAAATGCTCTAATTTTGTATCAGTCAGTCACAAAGAAAACTATTCAAATAGTAGATTTTAGAAAGGAAATTGTACAACAATTCTGCCAAACAGAGAGCGAGGAGTATCGACTTCGTGAGGTGCCTAAACGGTTGAAGCATCAATTGTCTAAAAAAGATGGCAAATCTAAAAGTACCCGACGTTTGTGCTCTGGATGCTATAAGCAAAATGTCATTTTGATGGGCCGACAATATGCTAGAAATAAAACCAAGAAAGTCAACACATTTTGTGAAACCTGCCCTTGTAAGCCGTTCATGTGTTTTGATTGTTTTAATAGATTACATAAAGTTTAGAACTTATGTCTATTTCATGGGCCGACAATATGCTAGAAATAAAACCAAGAAAGTCAGTATATTTTGTGAAACCTGCCCTTATAAGCCGTCCATGTGTTTTGATTGTTTTTTTTTTCATTTTTATTATGTATAATTAAGAAAGAAGTCATTTAATTTGTTTGATCTCCAATTTTAAGTCATAGCGTAGAGTACTGTATTTTTTATTTTATAATAAAGGTATTTTTCTAATATTTGGCATGCTTAATTTTATACCCCAATGATGTAAATAATTAAAATCATAACTGTATGACACAATTTATTTAACTAAAAGTCATCCGTATAAATATTAAACCAGAAATGTCAGAGAAAAAATGTGTCGGGTCCGTCAGGTCCCAAATATCTCAAAGACTTGTAAGATTTTTGCCGCGCTAAGGCGCGAGGTTTGTTCTACAGCGTCCCGCGGGTCACTGCGAATAGCGTTCACAAACTTATTTATGTCTGCCAGCCCAGTAAAGACATTTTAACGCAGATCGTACTGGCAGTCAAACCGTGTCTGCCGCGGCCCGATGGACCCGGCTTATTGTCAGCCATACGGTGTCTGCCATGGCCCATAGGGCGAAGGCGTATTTTTTTTTGGGCGTTCAACGTGTTAATGGTATAACAACAGCAATTTGTAAGACAATGTTTTTGAATACATTGAACATTTCCCAACAAGTGGTTAAGACTGCTTTAGCGAAGCGACAAGAGGGAGGTATTGTTGAAAGTGATAAAAGAGGAAAACATGAACCATTTAACAAAACAGATCCTTAAATTATTGAATCTGTAATATCCCACATTTCATCTTTTCCAAAATATGAATGTCACTATAATCGTGAGAGATCAAAGAGATCTTATTTAGGACCGGATTTAAATGTCAAACGAATGTATGATCTTTACAAAACTTATAATACAGAAAATAATGTTCAAATTTCTAAGATAGCAAAATCTTGGTTGTATCGTGAAATATTCAACACGAAGTTTAATTTGACATTCAAGCCGCCAGAAGTAGATACTTGTGACGATTGTGATATGTTTTCAGCAAAGCTTAAAGGAATGGAGGATGATGGCCCAGAAAAACAACTCTGGAAATAGAAAAAGATTTACATTTAATTGAAGCTGATAATAGATACAAACATAAAGCCCAGGATATGATTGAAGCGAAATGTAATACCAAACACAAAGTATTAGCTGCAGACCTACAAAAGTGTTTACCAACCCCTTTTTTAACAAATGGAGTTAATTTCTACAAGAGAAAACTTTGGATATTAAATTACACTATTTATGATGGTTCTGACAGTTCTGCATTTTGTCTTATGTGGGATGAAACTAAAGCTCAAAGGGGTGGAAACGAAATAGCTTCAGGAATCTTAAACTGGGCTACTAAAAACATACCAGGATCAGACATCGAACATATAACCATATGGTCAGATAACTGTTATGGCCAAAATAAGAATATTTGTGTTATTATGTGCATGTTTTTCCTTCTTAAAAAATTTCCCCAGTTGAAAATTATAGACCTGAAATTCTTATTAAAGGGACATACACATATGGAAGCAGACACTGTACATGCCAACATTGAGAGAAAACGCAAAAAATTACCTACTCCAACAATATTAACACCCTGGGATTGGCAACAATTTATTCGACAATGTTCTAGCAAATATACAGTCATCAACATGGAACTTGAAGATTGTGGTTGGATGTGGTGAGTGTACTCAGAAAAAAGACAGAAAAACAAAACCATTGCTGTACAAAATGTGAGAAGACAATTTGTATGGAACACGCGATTTTTATGTGCGGAGATTGTGCTGATTTGTAGATGTAACTTTGGTGCTCTGTAACGTAATAATTAGAAGACACTATTGTTATGTTAATTTACCGAATAAGTTGGAATTTCGTTAGATTTTATGGGAAAAGAAATTAACTACCTAAACTTGTATTTTTTTTTAAAGAAAATTTAGATACTTTGTTATTCCAATAAAAAAATAACGCTTTTTGTACTTAATGCTGGTATTTTATTTATTAATCTTGTTGAATGTATACTATTATTTATCTATCTCAAGCATAAATGCTAATTACACAATCATTTTATCAAAAACTGAACACGAACATTTTGGGTATCGCCTACCCACCTCATAGCTGGTGTAGCAATTTCTCACCTATTTCACGCCGGGTTAAGTAAGTCACTTTTACCAGCATCTACTGATTCACTGTTTAGTGAAATTAGTGCTGCCTTAGCCAATAAGATTACGAAACAGGCACTGTACCTTTCGCCCTAATGATAATATTTGCTGTGACGAACCAATCCCCAATTACTTTAAGTTATAAATGTGATAATAGAGTAGAAAAAAATGCAAAGACGGGAACAACGAATCGCTTGGAAACACAGTCATTTATGATTTTTTCATTGATACGTATCAATGGGAGCTGCAGACGCTCCCATTGAGCAATAGCTAAACGCATAAAATTAAATGAAGGATCTGAGTCTGTTAGAATGAAAAATCTTTTGCCTAAACATCAGCGGGTCCATCAATTGCGTGAAAAAAATTGGGAGGTCCATCCAATAGCGTGTGCTATAAAATTCCAACTTCTTTGGTAAATTAACATAACAATAGTGTCTTCAAATGATTACAACGAAACTGAAAAGTGTGCTATTGGATATATCTCTTAAGTTGGACATTTAAACAGTATTCTATTTCGATGAACACCAATATAACGTGCATCGGATCTTGTAAACAATGTGAAACTGATGTGAAAGTTATTATTAGCTAGCCTTCGGAAAAATTAAATACGCCTGGGCCCCAAGTCTGCTATTTTTTATAAATTCGTCATTCCAACACGATCCCATTGTCATTTTGATAAAAGTTTGTAATCTGCTAAATCCATAATGTCGATCACTGGTCGGTCAGTGGTCTCGTAATGGAATCGTGGCAGAATGACGTTGTTGTATTGCCATTATTATAAAACCCGGTAGTAGAAATGATTTTCGAAAAACTACTATTAAATTTGAACATTTACTCATGCCAGATTTCATTTATATACATTTTTACATATTATTTAATAATGTTATAAGCAATCTGAAGTAGTAAGAAGTTCGCAAATAGCAAAAACATCAAAATGTGTAACGCGGATAAAAGTGAAACTTAATATTGTTTAGATCTGTTTAGCTGTCAAAGTCAAATGTGACATTAGTGCTTACTGTTTACAATTCTAGCGGCCGGTGTTTTGCTATTTATTTTCGTTTAAGTGTTTTATTTTTTAATTGTTTTGCAACATTATGGAGGATACTCTGTCCAATCAAATTTTGATAGGACCCTGATGCATAAAATGCAAGTGCTATTAGAATCTGAAATAAAAAATATAACATTACTCAACTATTTCGTCTTTAAAGCTACAGAATAATAAATCAATGAAAATCAAATTCAGTTTTCTAACTTTCATTTCTGCCGATATGCTATCGTTTCGACGCGGTCTGGCCATAAGGTGAATGAGTTCTTCAATTAACCCCCTTACTGAGTCCTTTCCAAGGCGAAACGTTTTTACAAATTCCGCCTCGGAAATATCAATAAAGGGGTTTGAACTACTTCTCGTCAAGCGACGGGCTCGACGACGTCTTCTGCATTCCGCCCATCTTCTTTCTCTAGCATCCACTGCTGGGGCTAGCTCGAGAGTATTTGCTCGTAGTGAATACATTTCTCCACTCAATATTTCACGATAAATAACAAACTCTTTTCGACAACCGAGCTATTAAAAGCAATGACTGCACAATGACGATCCAGTGGTAGGTCAATGATCAAAGGAGCTGTCAAAATTTTAGCAGATTACCCCTTACGTCAGTCATTCATTTGTCATTATGTACGAGATTACCATTCTAAGCCATTTCTTTCAATGGAATGTCAGTGGTTGACCATTGGAAAGTCATAATGACGCCATTATAATAGTAGATTACCAAACTTGTCAAAATCAACAATTATGAAATCAATGATAGACCATTCTGACACTATTGTAATAGCAGACTTGAGGCCCTGGACTGTGATTCCAATATGATATCTGCACTAGCAATGATTAAGAATAATATTGTAATAATTCATTGTAAAAAATATTGAGGGTAGGTACATATTTTAACGCAAGAATCGCATTACTTACGCTGTTACTAGAGCCTAAACGATTAATCCGACACCTACCTTTACAAAAGCCAAAGATGAAATCACCTCAGTTTATTAAAAGCATAGCAACAGTAAACATGCCCTTCGTCTTAGATGTGGATAACTTTTTATGATGATTATATGGACATGCTCATATATGAGCTACAGTGGCCCTGGCAAGAGGTGCACTATGTGCGAGATTTGCATTACTTTTGGTGTAACAACCAAATTTCGGAGGCTGGACTTCCAGACCATATAATAATAAACAATAACATTGTGCATAATTTAGTGGACTTTGTGGACAATATGAACAACTTCTGTGAGGTGTGCAATGCTTGTGTATACACGTGTGTAATATTTGCGCCGGAAACTAAATGATAAAATAATTATGTAATACACCTATTAATATTTATATAAATATTTAACATTTTGATTATTATGCTAAAATGCTTTTGTATAATGCAAGGGAAATTATTGTTCACTAACAATCCACACAACTAATGATTGATAGATCAAAATTTCGACCCCTTTTAAATTTTGTTTGTAAAGAGATGCTTTAAAATACATAAAGAAAAATACCGTCCAATCTGGCAATTTTACCAAGGGTTACTAACTTTGCCACCAGCGGAGCGCTTATGTTAATCCTTTCATACCACAGACTATGTTTATTTTTTAGTGTTGTAACTATTTTTAGGGAAAAATACGGTTATCAATTGGCAACACTATTTTTAATAAGGTAGGCAGCCATTTTTTACCATTTCAAACTCAAAACTCGTCGCTCACATAACCTTAAAACACAGTGCTCAAGAACTTTTAGTATTTTCGAGTATAATCGGATCCAGGTACGTAAATTTTTGAAATAATGTTATTTTGATGGTAAGGACACTTTTTAAACTTTATGTGCTAATTACTCATAATAATCATCAACATTAACATGATGATTTTAATAGTTGTAGGTTCAAAAACATTTTCTTTTTTTTAAGAGATGGGTCGCCGTAGTCGCCGAAAACTAAGATCAAGAACCTATAAAAATTACACCCAGGAAATGCTAACCCTAGCAGTAGATCTAGTAAAAAAAAGAACATAACGTCGTTGGAAACCGAAAAAAGATTTCACATACCTCGACGTACAATTGAGAATAATACAAAGGGACTCCATTTAAAAACCTCCTGGTGCTCAAATCGAGCTCCGTATTTTTCTCGGGTTACTTTTGCATATGGGGCACATAAAGTTAAATAGAATTAATGATTACTGGAAAACGGACATTTTATTTGGTTTACGGTTCAGAAAAGTCGTGAGCCGCGATAGGTTTTTAGTAATTTTGCGCAATTTTTGCTTTCCCGACCCATCTATGGCAAATATAAAATGACCCTAATAGATTGGTTGGACCGATTTTATCACACTTCAATAATTTAATGAGTGCGATGGTAATTCCAACAAAAAAATTCAACCATAGACGAAAGTCTCGTGCTATGTCGCGGTCGTTTAAAAAATAGACAGTACATACAAGGCAAACGTCATAAGTATGCTTTTAAATTATACGTTCTTACGGATACAAACGGTATAACGCAGAAAATGCATTTATATTGCGAAAACAATGACGAATTGCTGCGGGGCAAAGGTCATACCGAAAAAGTGGTTATGTTGTTAATGGAGAATTGCTTTTACTTGCGTTTCACTTGACGAAAAGCTTATTCATACGAGGACTCATGTCACGGGTACCCTAAGGGTTAACAGATCCCGTAATCCAGACATAGTTAAATCTAGATTACCAAATGGTACTTTGGTATCTAAGAATAATTCTAGTGGAGTGTGTGTTACCAATAATAGAGACAAACGCAATGTTCTGATGATAAGCACTGAACATAATTCAGACATGGTCCAAAACCAAACTCCTTACGGAGCTACAAAAATAAAACCGAAAGTGGTTGTAGCGTACAACAAGTACAGTCAGTCAATGTTATATCTAGCCACCCTAAAGACCCTTATGCAGCGCTCGGCCGCTATAGAAGCGGTTATGTACACGCGTCAGCCAATAGCATCGCATCATCTTTTTTCTGCCAGTATCTTAGGTTTTTTTACTGTAAAGGGCTCGACAAAAAAACAAACGAAGTGGCGCAGTTGAAGTTTTTTTGAATTAAAAATAATGCTGCATTTAACTCAAAATTGCAACGTCTGTGTTACGACTGATTTTTTAAGGTTTGTGATAACAATAACATCACGCCTGAGTGCCCCGAAAGGTCAGGCAGTGAACGTGGGTCACGAGAAAAGGAATATTATTTTTCGAGGATGACATAAATTACGGGTATAACAGAGGTTTACTTAAGGGTTTACTATAGCTTTTTAACCGTCATAACTATAAATCTTGTCATAAGTATTGAGTAAATATCAGCAAACTTGTTCTCGCTGATAAGACTAAGAAACGGTCCTCCACTACCCATAAATTAAAAAAAAATACTTTTAAAGATCAAAACCCTTTACGAAAGCCAAAGATGAAATCGCCTCAGTTTATTAAAAGCATAGCAACAGTAAACATTCTCTTCGTCTTAGATGTGGATAACTTTTTTTTTATGATGATTATATGGACATGCTCATATATGAGCTACAGTGGCCCTGGCAAGAGGTGCACTTTGTGCGAGATTTGCATTGCTTTTGGTGTAACAACCAAATTTCGGAGGCTGGACGTCCAGACCATATAATAATAAACATGAACATTGTGCATAATTTAGTGGACTTTGTGGACAATATGAACAACTTCTGTGCGGTGTGCTATGCTTGTGTATGCACACATTACCCGGTTTCCGAGTGTAATGTTTGCGCCGGAAACTAAAGGTATCTTCTTCTATCTATCTATCTATAATATAAAAATGAATCGCAAAATGTGTTGGTAAGCGCATAACTCAACAACTCCTGGACCAATTTGGCCAATTCTTTTTTTTAAATATTTGTTGTAGTGCAAGGATGGTTTTACGGCGAGAAAAATTCGAATAATTGCCAGAAAAACCCTAAAAACAGCCCTTTTCTTTTTCCCATACAAACGTTTTCTAATTAAAACGTAGAGTCAATTTGAGCTTTATTGCCATTGCATTAAGTTCATACTAAATTACAAACACTCACTGTTATTTAAACAATGTAGGTATGTTCGTAACGTCAAGGAGTCAATTCGCACTTTGTAAAGAGTGTGTTGGAGCACTGAATAGGGCAAGTTCGCCCTTTCGTATCCATCGCCCGGTTCGCGTTCATTTTACGGATCTCCCTTTAAAAATGCTCGATAATAAGTATACTCACACACTAATAAAATGGAGAGACATGAGCGCCAATAGCTAAACGTATAAACAGACCAGGGGCGTAGCCACCGCCGTATTTGCCGTATCAATTATACGGCCCCCGGGCCACGGGGGCCCCCAAAGTGTGTAAGGAAAAAGAATAAAATCTTTCTAATTTATTTTATTTTACAAATGACAAAATTCTATAAAGCAATTCCTTTTTTTCCCGCCTTAAGCGTGCGTTCAAAAGTTGGCAACACTACATCGTTATGGCGGGCTGCGGGACTTCCCCGTTTTACTTACTTCATCTTCAACTCAGCGGGGAATCCCCGGGAATCCTTCATCGATATCGCGATGTACTGTAGCGTTGTAGTCGATTTCCTAAAAATCAACTAAAACGCACAACATTAGTTACGGTTTATTAAAGTGACAACACTAATTGTTCCAACACGATCACGTCATTGCGCAATCGAGGCGTCGGTACGTGACTATAAAAACTCTCGCAGCACATTCCGCGTCCTCTTTATAGCACCAAGCTCCTTCTAAGTATACTAAATAACCCCGAGATAAACGGGTAAGTGCTCAGTGTGATTGCAATTCTTATTTGTTCTTGTCAGATCGCATTCTCTCTGTGTTCTGTCTGCGCGGTCTGGCAGCCATTGTAATTGTTCTCGGCAGCCTCACTATGACTGTCGAGAAAGCTATGTAAATCACATCACCTGTCACCATCACTGCACCTCTTTGTAAATGTGTGCGCATGCCTCTCGCACCCGCTACTACGCTTGCTTTTCTCGCCACGCTGCGCCAAGCTGCTCGCTTAAATCGCCTGGCCACGCGGCGAGGAACTTCCAGGAATGCCTGCGGCATGAGCACGCATAACCTCTAATTGTAAGCCATCACGATGGGTGAGTCTCCTTTCATCCACCCTTGCTTTGGGCTTACGGCTGGGAGACGCACACATCGGCGGAGGCTTACAGAGGTCTAGCACGACGCTTACGGAGCACCCGCCTCGCGCTGATTCCAGGGTTCCAGTCTGGGGGCTGCACCTTCCAGTCTGGGGCTGCACTTTCCAGTCTGGGGCTGCACTTTCCAGCCTAGGGCTGCACATCGCAGTCTGAGTCTGCTGATAACGCTGTCAGGCGTCACCGCTGCCTCCGCACCTACCGCTGGAGAGACGCCTGCCAAGCGGACTACCCACGCGGCCGCTACCGCCGCCTGCACCTGCCATCCACGTGGCTCGTGGGTGCCCGAGACCCCACGCCCGCCACGTGTCGAGGCCAATCGCCTTGCTGACGACACGCGGTCGCTATAACCCGCGTGGTGCTGCCCACGCCTGGTGACCTCTGGAGTCGCCCATCTGCTGCCTGCCCTGTGACCTGACGCCGGACCACGTGCTGCAACGTAGCCTAGCCCAGGGCAGTAACTTTCCTACCTTCTTCTACAAGTGACCAGTGACAAGTGCTTAGAGACCTTAATCTAACTAAGAACCTACTACCCTGATTTTCTGTGTCTCGTGTTACAATAAACGTGTAAAGTAATTAATGGTTTCATTCTATAACCTACCACGAAACCCACGTGCCACAGTGGCGCCCACTCGGTAAAGGTTCTCTAGGTTCTTTGCACTGGTTACTTTTCCTATATTATCCATCGTGGTGGTAAGTGTATGTTGTTGTGTACTAACCCTATAAACTGTGTTATCCCCTTACTGCGGCCAAGACACCTTTAGCCTAACCACGGTCTTGTGAGTCTGCTTGACCGGCAGTGAGTTACTATTTCCTCTTACCTTATTCCTTTCTATCTTCCGTCTGTTACCTGTAGGATTCGAGGTGCAGACATCCTGATTGACTAATTTTGCTGCTAGGGTTGAGTAATACTGTAGATATGCAATCGATGAGCTCTCACCCATTATATCTCTGTAGTCATCTTTATTTATCTGAATTCTTTATTTGCTCCCTAAAGAGTAACCTAAATCGAAGATTATGACAAATATTTTATTAGTATTTTAAATAATAAAATACCTACAATAATTGCAAACAAATCTTAAACTATAAAATATACTTATTCTAAATATAAATTACTAATGTCACTTTATTAATGCTAAAGATATCTCAAACATTCTTATTCTATAATGCAAAACTAATACTCTATATTAAACTCAATTCTAATTAAATCTACTAATTCTAATAAATTAAATTCTAAAATTATGTAAGAAACTACAGGAGGAAATAGTCTTTAAATAAATAATACTCAAGTCACAACTAAATAAACTTTTCTTTAAATAAAATATAACATATTATTTAGCATAAACTACAAGACAACGAAAATAATACAATTGAAAATTATCTAAACTTTATTATTTCAACTAACTAAATCTACCTAGCATACACTACACCACGATACAACAAATACTATTAAATAATAAATATCTAACTTTTATTAATTCAACTATCTACTATAAATCTATCTTGTTCATTTCTAAATCTAACAGACTAAATAAATCTACAATAACTAACTAAAATAAATCTAGCTAAACTATTATAACTACTGGTTCCACCTACATAACTAAAAATGTTCAATGTTCCGATCTAAAAAGCTCATAAACTAAATAAATAATAGTATTTCAACCTAACAATCAATAGGCTGAGCACTTAAGATTTCTCTCTAACATCTTTGACTCTAAATCAAGATGCTGAACTTAGGTTCTCTCTCTAACCTATTGGTCACTATAGTTTGCCTTGCTGAGGGCTCACTCTAGAAGTACTATTTACTACTTGAGTATTAAGAACATTGAAACAAAGTAGTTGGAAGTCTACCAGGTTGATAAGAATAATAATTATTCTCTAAAGTCTAGAACTAAATTCTCTAACTAGTATAGAAAATAAAATAATTGCTAAACTTTCTAAAGGACATTGTAAAAAATGGCCTAAGAACCAACACGCATGAAACCTTTAGTATAATTACTAGTTATTTTAATAATGTACATTACATATATATTTTAATAGAACGGACACTTTTTAATATCGAAAACATTTTAAAAAGTATTCACTTCCGTCCTTAGCTTCCGTCATAATCCTCGGTGATAGTTCTATCATTTTTTGGTTCAACTTGAGGTTTTTAATAGGCAAAGGTATTATAGCTCATACAGCCAAGTCTTTGCAACACCACTTTTAATAAGAGTTCGACACAAACAAGCGTCAGTATTCTCAACACTTGATATACAATAATGATTTTTAGTTACAAACAGTCCGCTATGATGTTGCGGAACCATAATAAGCCTTATCAAAAAACTCGAGCTGTTTGAAACGAGCAATAAGATCGACAGTGACAGTTGATGAATTGACAGATGACAACTTTGACATTTGGTAGTATGTCACTTGGCGCGCGCATTCGCGGTTTGCGTTGGTTGCGTACTGACTTCGTTTGCATTTTCTTACTTTTCCGATTTTATCTTACAACTTGGCGTGAACAAAGGACTGTGATTTTCTCTTGAAATATCGACCTACTTAGAACAACGAGTTATTTCTATATACCGAATGTTTTTATTGACGTAATTATAACCTCAAAATCCGAAAGTATTTTGATTTTTCCAGAATTCTCAAAAGTGTCCGTTGTTTTAATTTAGGTTCAATCGAATATATACATTATCTAAAACCCAAAGAGTAAATACACCTCCCTGTTGGATCTTAGGCGAGCTATGTATGGACGACGAGCAATGTCCTTTAAACTTTTACTTTTAAAACTTTTTCCTATCTTTATGACTTGGCATGTCAAGGATTTAAGGTGGAGCTGTCCATCGTAAATCCCGTAGGCCTAGCTAATACTAACTAGTGTCTGGCTCATAACTGGGTCAGACGATGCCAAGGGAACACACCTACGACTGTACTCCATCTGGTTGTAGGAGGTCAACTTGTACCAGAGATTAGGTCTACCTAGTCTCCGGCGTGCAAGCTTCTTTATTAGAATTATTATTTTATTGTTAACTTTTATTTGTTTCTTTGGAATTATTATTTTACTGTTAAACTTTGTTATTATTATTATTATTTTTTAATTTCTCTCAACTGGAAATGTTAATCGGAACGAAATGTCCACCATATCGGAAGTAATACCAAGACTCGCAACTCAGGTTCCCAAGATACAGGTAAAACCTAGTTTGGGGACCACCGATCAAACAAACCAATGTTCTCTTAAACTAGTTACAGATGAAACAATGTTTGCTCGTAGATTTAAGGTTATCTTTGTAACAGTGAAATAAATTTATTCTTATTCTTATTCTTATTCTTATTCTACCGCTTCCGCCGTCTACCTAAGATAGCTATAACATCGTTATAGTTATTCTAATGACATACCAATTGCCTACCTACTGTGTGTGGAATTTTTATAAAAATAACTTTTATAAGAAATAAAACTAAATAAACTTTAAACTCTAACTTAAAAAACCTCTTAACCGATCTTAACTAAAGACAACTTATAGAAATTTAACTAAAAATAATTTTATAATCAAACTTGAAAAAATTAACTACTTTGACTAAGATAACTTATTAAAAATCAACTAAAGAATTTTTTTTAAAAACTAAGTCATAAAAACTTTTATCCAACATTGACTAAAGAATATCAAAACTAAGCTAGCTAAATAAATTACATACCTAATTTTGATTTAAGTAAATTTTTAACAAATATAACAATTCAAATCTCAATGAATTCTCAAAACTTTAATTCCTATCAGCGTACAGCTATGGGCTGCATGGTTGTAAGCCACTTTAGTTATCTGCTATCTGCTGACCCCACACACATACACACACACTACACATCATATCATACTGTTTCATTCTGCCTACCCAGTAAATCTTTTCTCTTTCTTTCTTTTCTTGGCGTTGCCACAAGGGATACTGTGGGCTCTGAGAGGGCGATTTTTATTTATTAGCAGAGTAGTCTCTTGTGGTACACTACCATTAAAATTTGTGTTGTCTGTAATGTTCTTATGAGCATCTTAAAGACGGCCCCCTGAAAAATGGGTGTCCGCGACCTATTTTTTATTTCTTTCTGTTAAGGCGTAGCTGTAGAGAATGCTGTTGACCCCAAGGCTACTCTGGTTGTCAAAATAATTCTCTATAGCATACTACACTTGAGAGCAATAAAATCGCACACCCCTTGTAATTTGGTTTATTACTGATTGTTTTCTAAAATCGAAAGATATTGAGTAAAAATCATTAGACAAAATTAAAGCATACAACCTTAGCTTTACAAAAACATAAAATTAAAATCATTGACCTTCACGTAACTTACAAAAACCGACCGTACACCGAATTCCCCAAATTCACGCGTTTGCGTTGTCACTACTTGCACCCTTAGCCGCAGGTATAAAAAGGTCAGTTTATCAGTTTATTGGAATTTTTATTCAGTCATTCGCCGCCCGACCGCCGCACTATGGGCCAGATCCGTGCGTACCGTCTCAAAAATCTGTAACTTTTATGTTAATTGAAATAAAAAGCTAAAATTTGGCACGCAGTATCTCGAATGTATACACAATCCAATTATGAAACATTTTTTGTCAAATGTTGAATTTTAAATATTTAAAAAATAAAACAAAAATAGTTTTTTTTTTTTTCATATTAAACCATACTTTGTTTAGCTTATTCTATTACAATTTTACAGTTTATGATATTACTACTGTATAACATAATTTTTTATTATATATAAATCATTAAATAACACATATTATATAATAATTAATTCCAAAAATATATGTTTTAAATTAATGTAACACCTACTTCTACTTAAATATCTAAGAGGTTCTTGGCTTCGTCTAACAATTCCTTGGAAATAGTCACTGATGGTTTTCTGATACTTGATAGATAAGGATCTGATGTAAATAGGAGACCATGAAAAACGTCTTGATTCGTTGCTGATCTAGAGCATTTTCTTGCGTGAAACAATCTGAATTTTTTGTAATCTTTGTTTCGAGATTCTTGGGCATCTTCAGATAAATTACCAATAGGCAGAACAGCAAAATGTCTAATTATACTTTCCCCATGTATTAAGATTTTATGTACTGAAGAAGGCATATTATACCACATATATTTTGTTACGTACAGTTGTGCGGTTGTGCGAGTATATTCACCAAATTTTTCTGGATTTACAGCAATACCGGATGCCAAAGTCTGGAGAATAACATAGAACCTTTTAATAAGTTCCTCGTCAACTCCTGTTATTTCCGAAGCGCAAGAGTAGTTCACAAAAAAACGCCGAGCTGTATTGCCGTCATTGCTGTTTCCACTTCCTTGTCGAGGCTTATCAACGTGCAATCCCATTCGGATTCTAAATAAACTTTGTACAAGCTTTTTCTTGTCTTCTTTGCTTTTTTTATCTTCCGGAGATCTCGCAGCCCATTTTTTAAATGAAAGGTTATATGAAATATGTAAAATTAACTCCATGCACCTGATCCACGCATGCAACGTAGACAAACCGTATTCGTATGCATTTATATTATCTGGCTTTGATTCAATCTTCTCCAAATTATTCATTTCGCTTGGTTTAGCCCCACACACTGTACACACAGCTCCAGAACTTGTGTCAGTTAAAACTTGTGTAACTTTTCCATCCACCATAGTTAGGAATAGCTCGTGCCTTATTTCAATGACCTGTTCATCCTTGTGTATCTTTGAAGTTCGCAAATTTTCAATTTGACCCCTAATGTTACCAACGACCGATCGGGTTTTCTCAGGGGTTTCTTTAGCAAATTCCATCAGGATTGGTCGGCAATAACGAATAGAAGAACAAGCCGGATTTTTCCAAATAACTTCATTCGTTTCTGCGTCAGTCAGCTTTATCGGTACCAAAGACGCTATAAATAAATTTGCATCTGAGACTAAGTCATTCTCATCTGTTAAAACTTGTTTATACTCACTTTGTCCCGATGAACCATCACATCCCCACTTGGTAAACAGTATAAGAGACATTCTTGTCGGGACGTACACATTGTCAATCTTCAAAATGCGAGCAGTAGTGTGATCCAGTAAATCTTGTAGATTTACTCTAGCATATGTATCGGTAATTTCAATGCTGGATGGTGGAGGATAACACAGTTTTTTAGCATTCGTCAATATATTGTATGATGGCAATATATCGAAGTTTTTGTTAATCAGACTTGCTCGGAGTAATCCGTATTGTGATTTCGAAAGATCTAAATCTGCAAAAATACTTAAAGCTTCATCTGCCGTAAAATATATTTCATTGCGACTTTCATGTAACAATTTTTCCTTCATGATCCTTTTTTCATTTCTATCAACATTCCTTATCATTGAAACAACAGTAGCTTCTTCGAATTCTCCTTCAGAACGCAATCCTTGAACGTATGCATTATGTATATACTCGAGTCCATATTCTTGTACTAATTCCATATTCTTCCTTTTTTTCGATTTTTCTGATAGATCTTCATAAGACTTTGGTGGTCGTCCACGTTCTCCAGATGTTGTAGGTGTATCCATCGGTATTTCTTCGAATTTGACCCTTAATTCACCGTCCAACCACGTTGTATTTTTACTATAAAAACGTTCTTTAGTTCGGTTAGATTTGGCCCACCGATCGTTAAAAGCTGTTATAAGTGATTTTTGAATACCTCTTAGAACTAACTCACTTTTTTCAGACGACAAATGGTGTTGTTCTTCTAAGTATTTTTGAATATCTTCTGATTTCGTTCCATGGTCAATGAAAAATTCGCATAATACTCGCAGAGGTAAAACAAATTCACTCATTTTGTTGTATACGTAAACTTCTAACTTTTTTTAATGAGGATAGTGAAGACTATAATTATTATGTCATAGCACACTAAAGTACTGGTAAATGACAACGTAAATCAATTACTTTTATACTAAATACCGTGCGAAACATTTTTGTCATTATCACGTTCTTAACCACTATCAAGAAAGTTGGTTAGTAGTGCTGATATAATGTACAATATCAACTTTAACCACCATTTCCTCCCTACATGAGAAACTTGTAATTCACACAGTGATAATAAAACATTAACCACATCTGTCTTGAAGATAAAAAAAAATAAGACATTACCCATTACTCCCACCTTACCTAAATTTTTGGTAAATAGATAGTACGTTATTGAAGAATTAGAGGTAAAAAATAATATAATTGTCCAAAAATCTCATCTATCACAACTTAAAATATTTTTTGAAATATTTTGTATTTTCCCTCCATCTGTAATTTTTGATTCATTTGAAGGGGGGCAGATTCGGGCAGAATTTTTTTTTTGCCCTGACTTCTGTATAAGTTGCTCTATGTAACACTACCAAAATTACGTCATGGGCAGACACGGCTAACTGTCAAAAGTCTATTTGAAGTTTCTAATTAGGTTAAAATATCAGGCCCCAAAATAAAAGTTCTATACCTTTCCAGTTTGCACAAAAAGCTTCACTTAAATTATTTTTAATTAGAGTACTTCCTAACGATTCTAACCATATATCACACTTATACATTTGCTGTGAAATTAATGAAAATAAGATCATGTGAACTGGAGGAATTGTGTTCTACATTATTCTCATATTTTTAACCGTCAACTTGCAAGCCTTAGTCTAATAGTAAAAATCAATAAATAATGGATTTTAACTACTACGTAATATGCATTGGACATTTAGTTAGACATGTGCATTAACGAAATATTCAATATCGAACATTACCAAAACCTATTTTTGAGACGGTACGCACGGATGTGGCCCATAGTGCGCCGCCGCGTACGGACGTCTCCTCGTGTGTGCTCCGTGCCAGTGCTGTGTTCTCCGCTGCGATTTCGTCGTGTCCTGCTGCGACGTGTCAAGAGAGTAGTCAAGACTACTCGAGTAAAAATTGTCCTTTTCAGGACAATTCTTACTCATCCTATTTCCTAAACGCCTCGCGTGTGTTTTTGCCCCTTCAGGGAAAATCCACAGTTTCGTGGTTCTTGGTGGAAACCTTACGGTGCCAACGAAGCCAAGAGGGTGGTGCCCCAATCCATCCCGCCGAACCCCTTCAGGGCGAGGTTAATTTATTGGAGTCGGGAGCTAGGCTAACCTAGTCTCTGGTTTCGTTCACAGCTACACACCTGGTGTCGGTTGGGAGTGTCTACCCCTTCGCGCCAGACCCAAATAGGGCCCTGTTGCACATTAAGATTGGCAACAGGTTTACAAGCTTAGGGCACACCGTAGGTACACACCTCCCTGCCATACACAATCCCTCGGCAGGGAGGCTACTCACCCCCGGGCCCACCCACCCGGGGAGTTAGGTTGTTAGGGTTAGGTTATACATCCCGAGAGCTTCACTCTCATGTCGGCCGCTCTTAGCTGACTTAATCATGGACAAACTCCTCAAGTTTGTCGAGACCCTCCTCCAAGACCCTTTACTAAAGGGTAAATATGACTCGGCCTTCGCTGCTCTTAAAGCAGAAAGCGACATCACTAAATTTAGTGATGCGCTCGAGAGCCCGCTATCTCTCCCGCCCGCCGAAAAAGGCATCCCGGTCAAATCGACCTCCCTGTCTGTAAAGACAAAAATCCCCCGCCTCTCACGGCCCATCTCCCAAAACCGCTTCTGCAAAAGCGGCCCCTGTCCCTTCTGCGACTTCTGCCCCCACTCCCTCAACATCCAAACATGTTGTTGAGAAAATGGACACATCAGTGCCCATTTCGGACTCCGAAATCTCAGACTCTGCCTCTTCCGATGAAGACTTCACGGTCGTCATTGGTAAGAGAAAACAGGGGAAATATTCCCAAGCCGGCAAGGCGAAGAAACCCCTTGCAGCCCCACCTACCCCCTCTCCTCCGACCTCCCCACCGGCCTCTCGTCCGGTTTCCCCCACCCCTCCGGCGGCCCCCGCCAGCCGCCCCTCCAGCCCTATGGCAATCGCTCCCGCGGCTTCTACCAGGAAGCCTAGGCCCCCACCACCGATTTTCATTCAGGAGAAGTCCAAATGGACAGAAATCTCCAAATTGTGTGCGGATCGAAAGATCCAGTACACAAAAGCGACAAATACCCAACAGGGTATTAAAGTCATTATCCCTACGTCTTCGGACTACAGGGAGCTCTCTCGCCTACTCCGTGGAAGGAACGTAGCCTTCCACACTTACTCCCTCCCTGAGGAGAAGCCCACCCGTGTGGTGATAAGGCGGATCCCCAAGGAGATCACTACCCAGGACGTCCTCGACGACCTTCTTTCCCAGAACGTCCCTACCTCTGCCGTCCACCGCCTTCACAAGGCGAGGGGAGGCGAACTATACGACATGGTGTTGGTAGTTTGCGACCCTGTCGAGTCCGGTCCCCATCCCATTTTCAAAGTTAAATCCGTGTGCTCCCTGACGGGCATTTCAATTGAAAAGCCCTACAAAGCACACACAGTAGGACAGTGTCACCGCTGTCAGCTGTACGGCCACAGTCAGGCCCATTGCTATGCACCACCCAGGTGCGTCAAATGTTTAGGCGGCCACAGCACGGCTGATTGTCCCCGTCCTAAGGACAAGTCCCTCTGCACCGAACCCCCTAGCTGCGTTCTGTGCGGCCAAGTAGGACACCCGGCTAACTACCGCGGTTGCCCCAAAGCCCCCAAATCTGCTTCTCCCAAACTGGCAAAGCGCGCTGCCGCCCGCCAACAGAGGGAATCCCCATCTGTGAAGATTCCTTCCTCACAGATTCCCGAGAGGCTTAGCCCTCAGCGACCCTCTCCATGGAACCACTTGAACCACCAAAAGGCCTTCCCAGCCTTAGGTTCAGTGTCCCCAAAACCCACCCCAGGGCTACTCGAAGGCGCGTTGTGTTCCACGCGCGCCTCAAAGAGTGTCAGCATAGTGACGGGGCCTGTAGAGGCCAAAGCCTGCTGGGGTCGCGGGACCAAGGGATTACCGTGACCCCAGTACGTAAAGGGCTTTTTTTTTTTTTTTTTTTTATCGTGGTAAAATCATCAAATGAGTCCTCCCACCCAGGGCAGGGCGGGAGGGACTGTCAGACTTGTACTGACTAAAATCCACGGTGTCCTTCAGTAGCCCTTTACGTACCGGGGTCACGGTAATCTGTGAGTCCCGCGACCCCGGCAGGCTTTGGCCCTCTACAGGCCCCGTCACTATGCTGACACTCCTTGAGGCGCGCGTGGAACACAACGCGCCGTCGACCCGGGCATGGTCCATGGTCGGACAGCGAGTCGCCCATTACTCGCTGCCCGCATGCCCGCGCCTACGGTGGCCGGAGATCGTCTTGCGACGTCCGTCGCCGTGGGCGTCTACCACTGCGGCTGGGGTGGAGGGAGGACGCTGTCCTCTCCCTCACGCGGCCCGCCTCCTCCTTCGCGAGCATGACTGCTTCGCAGAAGGAGGCGACCGCTTCCCACTCCATCTCGCCCCGCAGCATGGCCTCGACCAATGCCGGGCGCGAGAGGTCTCCGCCTATCGCCGTCGTGAGGACACGGCGGTGCTCTGCCCAAGCGGGGCAGTCCTGCACCGTATGCTCCACCGTGTCCTCCGGACGATCCTCGCAGTGGTGACACCCAGGCGTTTCTTCCCTCCTTATCAGACACAGGAACCTCCCGAAACTTCCGTGTCCGGTGAGGACCTGCGTCATGCGGTAGGTCAGGACGCCGTGACGCCTATCCAGCCACTCCTCAAAGAGGGGTCTTACCGCCGCGATTGCGGCGTGCCCGGACCTCGGTTGCGACAGTCGCTCCCTCCATACTGCCCTGAGATCGCGCCGGAGCTCTTCCCGCCGCGCCTCGACTTGTCGAGGCAGCGGGGATTCGCCCCGGCGCCGCGCCTCCACGCGCCACTCATAGACGCGCTGGAGGGCAGTCGCCTCCAGATCCCAGGGCAGCAATCCGGCAAGGAGGTTGGCCGATTCGCCGGCGATCGTGCGGTATCCTCGGACCATACGGATAGCCATGACCCTCTGGCATGCGACCAGCTTTAGTGGTCGCGTCCGAATGCTCAGGGCCCACACGGGGGCCCCGTAGAGGGCCATGGACCGCACGACACCGGCGTATAGCCTCCGGCAGGAGGCGTTTGGCCCGCTGAGATTGGGCAGGAGTCGCCTGAGAGCGGCTGCTGCCCGGTTCAGCTTTGGGGCCAAACGTAGGAAATGCTCCCTAAAGTTCCACCGGCTGTCGAGGACGAGTCCCAGGTACTTCATCGTCTTCCCGACGCCGATGCGAACCCCCTCCACCGTTATGTGGGACTCTGACCGTGGCGCATTCAGACGGCCATGAAAACACATGGCCTCTGTCTTGTGCAGCGCCACGTCGAGTCCCAACTGCCGGATCCTACAAGCGACTGTCGCTACCGCCTGCGTCGCCAGGTCGGCCGCCGCCTGGTGCGACTCTCCCTCCGCCAGGACGAGCGTGTCGTCGGCGTAACATATTACGCCGACGCCGTCAGGGAGGTCGCCGCGCAGCACCCAGTCGTAACCGATGTTCCACAGGAGCGGCCCCAGGACCGATCCCTGTGGAAGTACGTAAAGGGCTAGTGAAGGACACCGTGGATTTTAGTCAGTACAAGTCTGACAGTCCCTCCCGCCCTGCCCTGGGTGGGAGGACTCATTTGATGATTTTACCACGATAAAAAAAAAAAAAAAAAAAAAAAAAGGGCTACTCGAAGCCCCCGCCCCCAAACCCGCGGCTCCCGTGACTGCCCCTGCACCTTCGCGCAAGGTCGCTCCAGCAGCCCCGCAAACCATCCCTCCCGCGGTACCCTCCGGCCATGTCCCCGACGTTGACCCTAATGACATGTATGTCATTATCAATGCCTTCAAAACGGTCCGCAACCACCAAGAGATTTTGAGATCCAAGGCGAGACAATTGGCAGCCCAACTCAGGGCTTCCAATGGTAGCCCCGAGGAGTACTCTAAAATCTTTGACGCTCACCCCGAAGTGGGTGACGCCCTCTTAGCCCTCCACCTTGTTTAGTTAGTCCAATGGCTACTAAAAATAAGAATGTCCTCAAACCGCGATCCCTTAAATTAGGCTTTTTCAATGCCAACGGCATTAGAGGTCAGCGTGACGAAATCGCTACCTTCCTCCGCGATAACCAGTTAGACATCCTTCTCGTTCAGGAGACTTTCCTAAAACCGCACCACCGTGACCCTAAAATTGCCAACTATCAATTAGTTCGCAACGACAGGTCACGCTGCACTATGGGCCACATCCGTGCGTACCGTCTCAAAAATAGGTTTTGGTAATGTTCGATATTGAATATTTCGTTAATGCACATGTCTAACTAAATGTCCAATGCATATTACGTAGCAGTTAAAATCCATTATTTATTGATTTTTACTATTAGACTAAGGCTTGCAAGTTGACGGTTAAAAATATGAGAATAATGTAGAACACAATTCCTCCAGTTCACATGATCTTATTTTCATTAATTTCACAGCAAATGTATAAGTGTGATATATGGTTAGAATCGTTAGGAAGTACTCTAATTAAAAATAATTTAAGTGAAGCTTTTTGTGCAAACTGGAAAGGTATAGAACTTTTATTTTGGGGCCTGATATTTTAACCTAATTAGAAACTTCAAATAGACTTTTGACAGTTAGCCGTGTCTGCCCATGACGTAATTTTGGTAGTGTTACATAGAGCAACTTATACAGAAGTCAGGGCAAAAAAAAAATTCTGCCCGAATCTGCCCCCCTTCAAATGAATCAAAAATTACAGATGGAGGGAAAATACAAAATATTTCAAAAAATATTTTAAGTTGTGATAGATGAGATTTTTGGACAATTATATTATTTTTTACCTCTAATTCTTCAATAACGTACTATCTATTTACCAAAAATTTAGGTAAGGTGGGAGTAATGGGTAATGTCTTATTTTTTTTTATCTTCAAGACAGATGTGGTTAATGTTTTATTATCACTGTGTGAATTACAAGTTTCTCATGTAGGGAGGAAATGGTGGTTAAAGTTGATATTGTACATTATATCAGCACTACTAACCAACTTTCTTGATAGTGGTTAAGAACGTGATAATGACAAAAATGTTTCGCACGGTATTTAGTATAAAAGTAATTGATTTACGTTGTCATTTACCAGTACTTTAGTGTGCTATGACATAATAATTATAGTCTTCACTATCCTCATTAAAAAAAGTTAGAAGTTTACGTATACAACAAAATGAGTGAATTTGTTTTACCTCTGCGAGTATTATGCGAATTTTTCATTGACCATGGAACGAAATCAGAAGATATTCAAAAATACTTAGAAGAACAACACCATTTGTCGTCTGAAAAAAGTGAGTTAGTTCTAAGAGGTATTCAAAAATCACTTATAACAGCTTTTAACGATCGGTGGGCCAAATCTAACCGAACTAAAGAACGTTTTTATAGTAAAAATACAACGTGGTTGGACGGTGAATTAAGGGTCAAATTCGAAGAAATACCGATGGATACACCTACAACATCTGGAGAACGTGGACGACCACCAAAGTCTTATGAAGATCTATCAGAAAAATCGAAAAAAAGGAAGAATATGGAATTAGTACAAGAATATGGACTCGAGTATATACATAATGCATACGTTCAAGGATTGCGTTCTGAAGGAGAATTCGAAGAAGCTACTGTTGTTTCAATGATAAGGAATGTTGATAGAAATGAAAAAAGGATCATGAAGGAAAAATTGTTACATGAAAGTCGCAATGAAATATATTTTACGGCAGATGAAGCTTTAAGTATTTTTGCAGATTTAGATCTTTCGAAATCACAATACGGATTACTCCGAGCAAGTCTGATTAACAAAAACTTCGATATATTGCCATCATACAATATATTGACGAATGCTAAAAAACTGTGTTATCCTCCACCATCCAGCATTGAAATTACCGATACATATGCTAGAGTAAATCTACAAGATTTACTGGATCACACTACTGCTCGCATTTTGAAGATTGACAATGTGTACGTCCCGACAAGAATGTCTCTTATACTGTTTACCAAGTGGGGATGTGATGGTTCATCGGGACAAAGTGAGTATAAACAAGTTTTAACAGATGAGAATGACTTAGTCTCAGATGCAAATTTATTTATAGCGTCTTTGGTACCGATAAAGCTGACTGACGCAGAAACGAATGAAGTTATTTGGAAAAATCCGGCTTGTTCTTCTATTCGTTATTGCCGACCAATCCTGATGGAATTTGCTAAAGAAACCCCTGAGAAAACCCGATCGGTCGTTGGTAACATTAGGGGTCAAATTGAAAATTTGCGAACTTCAAAGATACACAAGGATGAACAGGTCATTGAAATAAGGCACGAGCTATTCCTAACTATGGTGGATGGAAAAGTTACACAAGTTTTAACTGACACAAGTTCTGGAGCTGTGTGTACAGTGTGTGGGGCTAAACCAAGCGAAATGAATAATTTGGAGAAGATTGAATCAAAGCCAGATAATATAAATGCATACGAATACGGTTTGTCTACGTTGCATGCGTGGATCAGGTGCATGGAGTTAATTTTACATATTTCATATAACCTTTCATTTAAAAAATGGGCTGCGAGATCTCCGGAAGATAAAAAAAGCAAAGAAGACAAGAAAAAGCTTGTACAAAGTTTATTTAGAATCCGAATGGGATTGCACGTTGATAAGCCTCGACAAGGAAGTGGAAACAGCAATGACGGCAATACAGCTCGGCGTTTTTTTGTGAACTACTCTTGCGCTTCGGAAATAACAGGAGTTGACGAGGAACTTATTAAAAGGTTCTATGTTATTCTCCAGACTTTGGCATCCGGTATTGCTGTAAATCCAGAAAAATTTGGTGAATATACTCGCACAACCGCACAACTGTACGTAACAAAATATATGTGGTATAATATGCCTTCTTCAGTACATAAAATCTTAATACATGGGGAAAGTATAATTAGACATTTTGCTGTTCTGCCTATTGGTAATTTATCTGAAGATGCCCAAGAATCTCGAAACAAAGATTACAAAAAATTCAGATTGTTTCACGCAAGAAAATGCTCTAGATCAGCAACGAATCAAGACGTTTTTCATGGTCTCCTATTTACATCAGATCCTTATCTATCAAGTATCAGAAAACCATCAGTGACTATTTCCAAGGAATTGTTAGACGAAGCCAAGAACCTCTTAGATATTTAAGTAGAAGTAGGTGTTACATTAATTTAAAACATATATTTTTGGAATTAATTATTATATAATATGTGTTATTTAATGATTTATATATAATAAAAAATTATGTTATACAGTAGTAATATCATAAACTGTAAAATTGTAATAGAATAAGCTAAACAAAGTATGGTTTAATATGAAAAAAAAAAAAACTATTTTTGTTTTATTTTTTAAATATTTAAAATTCAACATTTGACAAAAAATGTTTCATAATTGGATTGTGTATACATTCGAGATACTGCGTGCCAAATTTTAGCTTTTTATTTCAATTAACATAAAAGTTACAGATTTTTGAGACGGTACGCACGGATCTGGCCCATAGTGCGCTGTCACAAGGGCGGTACGCTCATCTACTTCAAAAGGACCCTGCACTGCATCCCTCTAATCCCTCCTCCCCTCGAGTCTCTCCTCGAGGTTTCAGTCTGTCGGTTAGGCATGACCGGCCATCAACCCATCACCATCATATCCGCCTATTTTCCCCCTGCCTTCGGCGCAGAGGATCACAATTTACTCACCTAAGATCTTACATCCCTCTTCGGCCTGAGCGACTCCGTCATCATGGCGGGAGACCTCAACGCCAAACATCCCGCTTGGAATAGCACTACTACCACCCCTAGAGGGAAGGTAGTGTTCAATCTAAGCGCCACACTAAATTTTGATCCCATCGCTCCTCTTGAGCACACCCACTATCCCGGTGACCCCAACCACCGTCCCGACGTGCTCGACATAGCGCTCCTCAAGAATGTCAACCTCAAATTGCATTCCATTGAGACGCTACACGAGCTCGACTCAGACCACCGTCCAGTGCTCCTGCACTTAATCCCTCGCTCGGGTCCCTCCGACCCCAGCCAGCCTCCTCCAACCAAAGTGATAACTGACTGGAAGAAAGTAAGCGAAAAGCTGAAATCAACCTCGTCACCTCACTTGGACTCTATCCCCGACCACATAGTCTCCGTCGCGGACACGACGGCCGCGATCAACTCGTTTACAGAACACGTGCAATCCGTACTGACGGATTGCTCACGGGAAGTCCCAGAGATGAACGATCATCGCTGGAAACTTCCCGATGACGTACGTGAACTGATAACCGAGAAGAACGCGGCCATCCGTGCCTACAGCAACTTTCCATGCGACTCGAACAAGGCTCACATGCGCAGTTTACAGCGTGCTGTAAAGAAACGCATCGCTGAGCTTCGTTCGAACCGCTGGAATGAGATGCTGAGCGATCTCGAGCCCACCCACTTAGCCTTCTGGCAGCTGCAACGAAAGTTGCGTGCCACTGAAGAGGCCACTATGCCTCCCCTCAACCGTCCCGATAAGAGCGTCGCCTTTGACGACTCTGAAAAAGCCGAATGCCTGGCCGACAGTCTGGAATCCCAGTGCTCTCCCAGCACCCAACCGGTAGATAAAAGTCACCTCCTCAAGGTCGACTCTGAAGTCCAACGTAGGACCTCCCTCCCTCCCGTAGAAGACCCTGATGATCCTCTGCCTCCAGTCACTCCAGACGAGGTGCAGGACATCATAAAACGTCTCCGACCCCGGAAAGCTCCCGGGTCGGACGGTATCAATAATAGGGTATTTAAAATCCTCCCCGCCCAGCTCATTATGTTAATGACCGCCATCTTCAATGGCGCTCTGAGCAACAACATCTTTCCCCAGGCATGGAAAGAGGCCACTGTTATCGGTATCCCTAAGCCAGGCAAGCCCAAGTCTGAGCCCACGAGTTACCGTCCCATCAGTCTCCTGAACGTTCTCGGCAAAATCTACGAGAGACTTATTTATAAGCGACTCAGAGATTTCGCCGATGCCAAGTGCCTCATTCCTCACGAGCAATACGGCTTCAGGACCGGTCACTCGTGCATCCATCAAGTCCACCGTATAGTCGAGCACATTAGCGCTGGGTTCCAACGCGGTGCAATGACTGGTGGTCTATTCTTCGACATAGCGAAGGCCTTCGACAAGGTCTGGCACAATGGCAAGCAGCCCGTAATCGGGCCGCCTTTGCCGTAAGCAGGCTCCACTTCATGATTACAGCGAGAAGCAAATTGTCGCTTAAATGCAAAATTCGCCTCTATACCGCTGTAATCCGCCCCATCATGACATATGCCGGTGTCATATTCGCGCACTCCAATCCCCGCCACCTTTATAAAATGCAGGTCCTTCAAAACCGTTACCTCAGGAAAGTCACGGGAGCCCCGTTCTATGTCCGAAACGATAGCCTCCACCTCGACCTTAAAATCCCCACTATTCTCCAATTCATGAAACGCCTTTCCAAGCGTTTCTTTGACTCTGCCATCAGGCACCCCAATCCCCTAGTCGCAGCGGCCGCTCGATACGAACCGTCTCGTATCAGCAAAATTCGCCGACCAAGGCATACTCTTGTCACCCCCGATGACCCAATCACTCTCCTCCAGGAGAGCAGTAGGGAAACCAGTACACTTCGCAAACACAAACACAGATCGATCCCGGCATTCCGTCCTCGCCGCCGAGGACAACCGTCGCGACGTCCGAATCATTGCCCTCCCCGTCCCTCGCAAGAGCCAGCCCGCGATGCTGAGCCGTAGAGTTAAAAATCAGTCCCTAAATAATGAACCATTGTGATCCAGCCTGTCCCTTGCTGTCCTCTCTCAGTGACGCCCTAAGCCGAGGTCCGAACCCCACAGGGGGTGCCCTTAGCGTGCGGTCACTTAGTTTGTAGTTTTTATTTAGTTTGTAAGCTCTGGCTGGAGGCCTTAAAGTAATTTAAGGCATCTCTACAGAAAAGTCCGGTTAAGCAGCTCACAACCTCTTCTAGGTTGACCTGCGAGATGCCATACACAAAAAAAAAAAAAAAAAAAAGAATTTTTAATCAGTTGCATACCGACGGTCAACGTGATAACATCTCTACTGGAAGCATACGGATTTACTGGAAAAATATGGATACCACGCCCGCAGAAGCCGCTCAAGTTATTGCCTTGCTCGAAGCAGGCCATAACCAAAGTGAAGTTGCTCGACGGCTAAATTTGAGCCGCTACTCTGTTCGTCGTGTATACCAGAGGTTCCAAGAGACCGGTGGCTACATTCGGCGACCAGGATCTGGCCGGCAACGCACAACATCAGAGCGTGATGACCGCTTTCTTGTGACAAGGTCTTTGAGAAATCGGCAACTGAACGCGGTTCAACTGGGACAACAGCTTCGAGAAGTTCGCAATGTCAGTATAAGTCGGTGGACAGTTCGAAGAAGACTAGGTGAAGCAGGAATGACTTCACATCGCCCAGCAAATGGTCCCAAATTGACCACAGCTCACCGACAAGCCCGGCTACAATTTGCTAGGGAACATTTAAATTGGACGTATGACCAATGGCGGGCTGTTATGTTCTCTGATGAGTGCAGAATGACTTTACATGGTCATGATGGACGCTCTAGGGTCTACAGAAGGTCATCAGAGCGATTTTCACAATGCTGCATAAGCGAACGTGTGGCTTTTGGAGGTGGATCGTGTATGTTTTGGGGTGGCATAATGTTGGACACTAAAACTGACATTGTATTCATCACTACGGCGAATACCGGCCCGAGATCGAGAAGTTTGACGGCTGCACGATACGTCGAAGAAGTGCTCGAAGAACATGTGAGGCCGCTTGCGTGGCTTATGGGAGAAGATTTTCTCTTAATGCACGACAACGCCAGACCGCATGTCGCTAGAACAGTTTGCGACTACATGGAAGATGTTGGAATCACCGCGATGGAGTGGCCAGCTCGTAGTCCTGATCTCAATCCGATTGAGCATGTCTGGGATGAGCTAAAAAGAAGAGTTCGAGCAAGAAGCCCTGCTCCTACGCGCCTCCAAGAGCTTCAACTTGCCATTGAAGAGGAGTGGAACGCCATACCACAAGATTTCATGGTGAAATTAATACGGTCCATGAAAAACCGATTAAGAGCTGTAATCAAGGCTAGGGGAGGGAATACACCTTATTAAAAAACAATTTGATCAAGCATTTTGAGTTTTATTTTTATTCTTTGTTAAGCTAAATTGGGTAATTTTATCCGTATGTTGGGTTTTGTGCCCTAAAACTCCCTATGGGTACTTTTTTTACACTGTATTTGATATAATTAGAAAGGTACTGAAGTAAACATTCAAATAGTGTAAGTTTTATTTTAATATGTATTCACATTTATGAAAAAAACTGCTTTAACAACAAAAAGTCAACGTGTGCGATTTTATTGCTCTCAAGTGTACATTTGGTTTAGTTTTGTATTGTAACTGTAGAAAGTACACGTGCCGGACGGTAATTTAAGATGATTATTGTGATGTGACACAGTGTTGTGTGCTGGAAGGACATCAAAGTAATGTGCAGACGTTAAGCATGTAAGTAATAGAATTATTAGTATTAACTGTGATATAATTAATAACCCTTTTATTCTGAGCGATTGAGAATTACGAGAAATCTTTATTAATTTTTAATTTATTATTTATTGCCTATGAAAATATATTTTATAACGATATACTATAGTTCAAATATTAATATAAAAAAGCTTTTTATACTCCGGTTTGTATTTAATACTGCATATTAATAATAAATAATTATAAACTGTGGTCGTTGACGAGCAAGTGACGCCACCTAGTGAAAGCGTCACCAAAACATCGATTACAAAAATGAGTCAACATAAGTTTGTTTTTAGTATTGATGATGATGGATACTATGCACAACTTTTATTTACTATCTGCTCAGCAAAGAAGTTAATTATCTTAATAATGTTTAATGCGATTAAAGTAATTCTGGTAAAAGCTCCTTGATTTAATTAGTATCTCATTGGATACTTATTTTAATTTTCAGACAAAATACAAAGCTTCTGAAAAATACCTAAGTATGGCGCAGAACCATCGACGAGTAGAGATGTAAGGGCTGACATTGGTTTTATAAAATCAGAAAGAGGTCAAGAACTTCTATTAAGGCATGGATATAGATATAATAAGCAGCGCAAGAACAAAAATGGTGTTACAGTCTGAGGTGCGTCAATAGACAACGTTGTAAAGCAGTCTTACATAAAAATAATGATCTCCTGCTAACAAAAGAAGAACCTCATTCATGCCAATCAAGCGTCATAGAAAATGAAATGAAGTATCAATTAGACAAATGCATTAAACGATCGGAGAAAGAGCTCACAACTATACCAAAAATTTATGGTGAAATGGTTTCGGACTTGCATAATGCTGGATATGATCTCATACAAAAAGTTCCTGATTTTAAAAATATTAAGAAAAGACTCTATCGACACAGAAACATACCAGTACAGGTAAAAAAATTGAGATTCAAAAAAGTTACAGATCTTATTATTCCTCCATGCTACGAAGATTTGAAGTTTGCTGATTATGGATATAAGAAAACAAGAATTACACTTTTTGCAAACCAAAATGTTATAAAATATATTGAAACAGCAGAAAGCGTTTTCTGCGATGGGACGTTCAAAAGCTGCGTACCACCATTTTTGCAAGTGTACACGTTACATATAGATTTAGGAAGTACCCATGAACATACAAATATTTTACCAGCCATATACGCTTTACTACCGGACAAACAAGAAAAAACATACGATTTTTTTTTACCTTATAAAAAGTCGAATGCCTCAATTTTCTCCACGTATATTCACCACAGATTTTGAAAAAAGTGCGATGGCTGCTATTGAAAAAATATTTTAACCTGTTATATATAAATTAGAAGTAAGCTATTTTATTATTGTTATGACTTGATTTATTATTGTTGATTTGTTAGTTGTATATAAAAGTTTAGTCACTTTTATACGTTATTTTAAAGAAAATCTGTGATTCAAATTGTGATTCTAGTTCTAGTTCTAGTTTTATGATTAAAAGTTTTATTGTTATAATTATGAGAACTGTGTATTTTAGGTACACTTCTGAAAAACATTAAAACATGTTTTTGTTGTACCAAATGTTCGTCAATAATAAATATAAGAGAAAGTTGTTAATTATATATATACCTACCTAAAACTATATGTGTGCGAATAGCCTACTACATATTTGTGAGGGTGTCGATTCGCACGCCAATAAATGAAATTCGTGCGAATCGACTACAGAAAAAATAATATGTTTTGAAGGAGTCGATTCGCACGTTTTGTGCGAGTTAAATTCGTGTGAATCGTCCAATAAGCCTAAAAAATAGTCTGCAGCGGCGCGTTTAGCGGTAAGTCTTTTATTGTTTTATGTGAATTTTAGGAAAAATAGCTGTTTTTAGACATTCATAATGTTAAAACGAATAAAATGAATTATGAATTTGCTTGTTTTTTAAAATACCTAAGGTGCGGTGTTTTTTTATAGTTAACCGTTAAAGTAAGGTATAAAACGTGCACTTTGCGTCCGTTAAAAACATATTGGAAATCTACATTCCGCGCATTTCTATCAAAACCAGAAAATTTGAATTCCGCCGTCACACAAACAAACTTTTGCACTTTGTTAAATGATGCACTAAAAAATCCTTACATGTCCGATAACATCAACAACAGATTTAAACGGTGTGGTCTTTACCCATTCGATTCAAATAGTCGAGTTTACACTAAATGTGTAAGAAATACTTCAGAAAATGTACAGACCGTTGATCAACAGTCACAAGCTATAACCCACACCGACATTAAAAGTTTTAAAAAGGTTCAAAAAAAACTGAAGCAGACACTAAAAGAAAAAAATATTAACATTCGAACGATTACGAAAGCAGTAAATAGTTTGAAAAAGTCTCTCTCTGCAGAAGTTGGCTTTGCCGAGATTTCTATCGAAACTGAATCTGAGAGGTCACATATGGAACTTTCAATAGAACATAATATTACTATTTTTAGTCCTATTGATTGCGAATTGGATGCAACAAAAGAAATCACCATCTCTTCATTAAACGAAGAAGGCGAAAACAAAAATGATAAAGCTAACTCCGATCTGCCTGTACAGGCTCTAACAGTATCAGCCGAAACACATTCTGCACCAAAACAATCTGCGGAGCCTTGCACATCAAATACCAGCACCAGCAATAGAAACCTAGCATCTTCTAACATTGACTTCGATCAAATCACAGTTTATCCAGGTAATTCTGCAACTCTTGAAACCAACAAAAACGATTTGTCTCTTTCGACGTTACATCTTTCTCGCAGTTACCTCGATGTAGGCTCTATCATGTCCTTAGACAACGTTCTAATTCTACCAATAGATGATATTATATTAACTCCCACTACGTCAAGAGTTGAAAAATAATCTCTTAATATGGAAGTAACGCCAGAACCGCCTCTGACTTCATCGATTCAAACAGCATCAGTTGTATCGCTACCATCCTCTTTGTCTACAGAAAAGTCTCCTCGACTACAACCAGCTTCTACAGATGGAGGCTTAACACACAAAAAAACCTCTGATCCATTTAAAAACCACCTGATGCTGCCTGTATTTCTAACGAAGCAAGAAAAGCTAGTCTTCTGTTGAATGGAGAAAGTATTATGAAGATAAAGAGAAGATCAAGAATGAAAAGCAGGAAGCAGTACAAAAGTACAAAATTGGAACCATCACCAGAGCCATTGTACTCATTGGTTTCAGGAATAGTAACAGATTCCATACACTTTTCGACAAATATCGAACAATATAACAATTGCTTTCAAATGACTTCATTTGGGTCAACAAATGTAGGTCGGGAAAATTTTATGCCAACTTTCAAGGTGTGTAAAGTTAATCAAAATTATTTGAGCGAATATTATGTTCTGTCATCTACGAGTAAGTTAAAATGTGTCATTAATCTTCAATTTCTTAATCATTAAGATCATAATGATTATAATGATCACTTTTTCTTTATCGTAGTAAAATCTAGAAATGTGTCCTCCCACCCAGGGCAGGGCGGGAGGGACTGTCAGACTTGTACTGACTAAAATCCACGGTGTCCTTCACTAGCCCTTTACGTACCTGGGAAAGTCCCGCGACCCCGGCAGGCTATGGCCCTCTACAGGCCCCGTCACTATGCTGACACTCCTTGAGGCGCGCGTGGAACACAACGCGCCGTCGACCCGGGCATGGTCCATGGTCGGACAGCGAGTCGCCCATTACTCGCCGCCTGCATGCCCGCGCCTACGGTGGCTGTATCGTCGACGATCGACAGCAGACAATGGAAGATCAACAATTGTCAAATTAAATCAACAAGATATTGAAAAAGATAATCGTTGCATTGTTCCATATTCACCCATTTTATCAAAGGCCTTCAAAGCACACATCAATATTGAATCTTGCCATTCAGTGAAATCAATTAAATACATTTGCAAATATGTAAACAAAGGGAGTGATATGGTTGTGATTGGAATTGGTGCAGAGAATTCCAATGATGAAGTTACCCAATACCAAATGGGCCGCTATGTTAGTAGTAGGGTCATTAACAAAACACACAAAATAAATGTGTCTTTTAAAAAAAATGTTATTACATACTTCATATATTTATATTTTTGATTAATAAATTAACTGTTTAATTTATTTTAATAATGTACGATACAATATCCTGATAATGTTTAATTTATTTTAAAATATTTAAACTAAAGTGAGACTCAGGTCACACCCGTGGACCGTGCCCAACCTAGGTTCATAAGTTTGCGTAAACTAAAAAAATACTTGAAAGTAAAAGTGTGAATATATTTTCATATATGTTTATAACTAACATCTTAAAGTTTTTAGTTTAAGTTATTATGAAAAATTAATACACAGTACAAACGCATTATAAGACTTAAACATGTTGTTACCGATTTCACGACCCCTTCCGTGGTCCAACTAAATTGAATATTCAATATTTGTGAAATGGAACGCAGCCCTAGTTTATTTATTTTAGGTTGGCAATATTGTCGAGCTGTGAGTTTGAGTAAAAACTTTAAGTGGTACAAGTCAACGCTCTGTGAAAAATTATTTGCAAAATAGTATAAACAAGTGTTATTTTACTTTTGTGTAAAAGATCGTTGCAACTCTTCTGTTCCATCCATATTTAGGTAAGTACTGGCATAAAAAATACATTATCGATTGAACTTGGTGTAATATGGGAGGCTATTTGCAAAAACCAGGTGCGCCATATTGTAACCTCAAAATTTTGTGGTTTGAAAGACAATTTTAGTTTGTTTAACCCTTCCGTGGACAAAGTTTTAGGTGGACACAACGTCCACGGAAAAGACCACGTCCACAAAAGTGACCCCTATTCCAACTTATACTTTTTATGACACTGTTAGATTTAAAAACCTGTGTTGCTAGCTTTGGCTTAGCACTTATGCATCGCCCGCACTCCCGCCTTGACGCTTAATAGAAGCTATACCTAATTATGTTCGACAAACATTATGGTCTATTAAGATGCATTTTTTTGTAATTATTTGTTTTGTTAACGCTTGCTATTGCTCAAATTGGTGTGTACATGTGGGTTATGATTTCTCTTTCTGCTAATAATGCCTAGAACAAGTAATATTAGGCATCTTACTGATGAAGAAAAGAAGATTAGGCGACGAGAACAAAAAAAAATGAGTATGCGGCGAGCGCGTGCAAAACTTAGCGATGCTGCTATTGAAGAGATACGCAAGAAAGATAGAGAAAGGTATCATAAGAAAAAAGATAGAGGTGAAATTAAGACGATTAATGAATGTACTCCGAGACAGCAGCGTCAAATTAGGAAAATGTGGCGTGAGAAATCAAAAAAACGTCGTGAATTAATAAAAATGCGGAAGGCCACCGCTGCCCTATTAGAAGATATTCCACCGCCTAGTCCTTCTTCGTCATTTTCACGTGCTGAAGTTGGAAGGTCAATTGCTGCTCGTAATAAGAGAAAATTAAAAGCAGAAAATGTAGCTTTAAATTTAAAGGTCTTAGCAATGAGCAAACAAATAAGAAAATACAAGGTGCGTATAAGAAGGCTTTTTTTTATCGTGGTAAAATCATCAAATGAGTCCTCCCACCCAGGGCAGAGCGGGAGGGACTGTCAGACTTGTACTGACTAAAATCCACGGTATCCTTCAATAGCCCTTTACGTACCGGGGTCACGGTAATCCCTTGGTCCCGCGACCCCGGTAGGCTTTGGCCCTCTACAGGCCCCGTCACTAAGCTGACACTACAGGAACAGGACATTACAGGAATTGGAGTCGGTTGTCATCTCTCTCTCATCTCATAATGTAACTGAAGTTGTGACAGCTTTAATACATAATTCATCAACTGGGTCACCTAAAGCAATTGTCGCGCAGTCTTGGGGCAGTAATGTAGAAAATTCTGGTACAATTTTATCAACAACAGAGTATGATCGAGGTCCCAATAACAATACAGACTGTGAAATAGAAGGCGTTGCAGTTTCAATAATTGATAGAGATGAACAACAGCTATCAAATAAGGTAGACGTACCAAATGCGTGTGCGATTATATCCCCGTAGAAGACCAAGAAAATTAGTCAATAGTAGATCATTTTTGGAAGATTATTCTTGTGGATGTCCTAAAAAATGTACCGAAGTTTTATCTGTTGCGGAAAGAAAAGCTGAATTCGATAAATTTTGGAGCGCCGGGTGTTACGAAGCTCGCTGTGCACTGATTCAAGGGTACGTCCGGGAAATAGATAAGAAAAGGTCTTACTCAACTACTTCAAGACGAATGTATACCGGAAAATATTTTATACAAAACAAAGAGATATGCAAACAAGCTTTTTTAAATACTTTTACAATAAGCCAGGCGAGGATAGATAACGCGTTAATGAAGAAACGTAATAACCAAACTATAAACTATGTAACAGGAACCAGATCAGGAGGTAAAAATTCTATAAGCGTTGATAAATTAAATTCATTGAGAAAGCTTTTTGAAACACTACATGGCTGATGCATGCGGCTGACCAGGCACATATGGATTTCATATCATGTGATTGGTGAATCGCGGCACAGCTCGTCTCCGCTCTGCCTCAGTGAGTGGAACCGCGGCCTTAAGAGGGACTTATACTATCACTAAAACTACACATAATAATTTATAGTGTGCTGTGCTGGACACACACCGCACTGGCACCGGGTTCTCGCCGCTGTCGGCGATGGCGATGCCGACGCCGGTGATAGTGGCGGCGCTGCCGGCGGTGATGCGGCATACGGCCGCGACACCGTCTCTGGCGTCGACGCCCCCTGGTGTCGATAGCGATGGCGGAGGTGGTGGTGGTGGTAGCGGCGGTGACTGATGCGTCTGCGGCGCTGAATCTGTGCGCTGCAATAGCAACCTCGTTTCCGCATGCCTGCGCTTTAGCGCCTGTAGACACCGCCGAAGCCACCGCCGTCGCTCCATCGCCATCGGCGCTGTTGGCGATGGCAGCACTGGCGGCGGTGGCGGCGATGGCTGCGCCGGCATTGGTGGCGACGACGGCGGGGGCTGCGACTGCGAGGGCAGTGGCGCTGATAGCCACACTCGACGCCAGCGCCGCTGCGAGGCTGGTGGCGAAGGGGCGGTTTCTTGCCCCCAACAAGAAAATAAACTGTAATAAAATGAGAACACTGTTTTAGTGAAACTGCTTGCAAGCCTCAAAGCCTCATTAGTTCGCGGGCATGCAGGCAGCGAGTAATGGGCGACTCGCTGTCCGACCATGGACCATGCCCGGGTCTCCGGCGCGTTGTTCCACGCGCGCCTCAAAGAGTGTCAGCATAGTGACGGGGCCTGTAGAGGGCCGAAACCTGCCGGGATCGCGGGACCTAGGGATTACCGTGACCCCGGTACGTAAAGGGCTAGTGAAGGACACCGTGGATTTTAGTCAGTACAAGTCTGACAGTAGGGTGGGTGGACTCATTTGATAATTTTGCCACGATAAAAAAAAAAATACGAGTCTGTAACAGAAGCTAAAAAGACGTGTTACCCCGAGGGTATAATGTGTACTGAAATAAAAGCTGAAGTATCTCTCCAAAATCTTTTAAACCACATTGCTGCAAGACTGTTGCTATCTCTAAAAGAAGTGATTTTACATTTGCATCCCAATCAGAAGCAAGACCCTTGCCTTATTTAAAAGTGGGGGTGTGACGGATCTGGAAGCCATTCTCAATACAAACTAAAGTTTCAAGACCAAGAATCATCGGACGAGCACATGATGGTTACGACAATAGTGCCAATACGTGTAATAACTACGAATAATGTACTTGTCTGGCAAAATTCCCGGCCTTCTTCACCAAAATACTGCCAGCCTTTGAGGCTTCAGATGGTTCCTGAAACATCTGAACTCTCAAGACAAGAAGCTGCAAAATTATTAAATAGAGAGAGCAGACCTTTTGCCGACAAAAAATGAGAAACGGTGCATTAAATACGATCTAAAATTAACAATGGTAGACGGAAATATGATAAACGCTCTAACTGACACCAGCTCAGCGATGCGTACCTTTGTGGAGCCACAAACATGGATTTTATCAAAATAAACGTTTGTTTAAAAAAAACAGTGAAGACCGAAAATGTAGAATACGGCATTTTTTTCCTCCATGCCTGGATAAGATTAGGAGAATGCGTGTTACATCTGGCATATAAATTAAAACTTGGCAAGTGGCAAGCAAGAGGCGAAAAAGATAAAAAGATCGTTGCTTCAGAAAAGAAACGAATTCAGAAAGATTTCTTAAAAAAACTTGGACTACATGTGGATAAACCGAGACAGGGAGGAGGGACGTCAACAGACGGCAATACAGCACGCATAATGTTCCAGCACGCAGAAGAAGTATCTCAAATCACTGGCATCAATTTAAATATTATTAATCGATTGCATACAATATTAAAACTTTTATCGTGTGGTTATAGAATACGCACAGAAAAATTTAAACACTTTTGCCTTCGAATCGCGTCCGCATTTGTCATAAACTATCCGTGGTTTAACATGCGAACTACGTTGCATAAAATATTGGTCCACGGTCATCAAATTGTTGAAAATATGGGTATTGCTATAGGACTTCTAAGTGAAGATGCGCAAGAAAGTCGCAACAAGGACATTAGAAAGTACAGAGAGCAATTCTCAAGATTTTTTTTAAGGAAAATGACTATGGAAGACACATAACATAGACTCATGGTATCTTCAGACCCTTATACATATAACCGGATTAAGGACATTAATCTCAAAATTCGTCTTTCTCTCATTTAGGCCTGTTGAGAAGTTATTCAACCACAAAATATTTAATTTCTGTATGGAATGGACTTACACCACTTTTTTTATGGTAAAATCATCAAATGTGTCCTCCCATCCAGAGCAGGGCAGGATGTATTGTCCGTCATTTAGCTGACACTCTTTGAGGCCCGAGTGGAACATAACGCGCTGTTGACCCGGGCATGGTCCATGCTCGAACAGCGAGTTGCCCATTACCCGCTGCCCGCATGCCCGCGCCTACGGTGGCCGGAGATCGTCTGCCGACGTCCGTCGCCGTGGGCGTCTACCACTGCAGCTGGGGTGGAGGGAGGACGCTGTTTCTCCCTCACGCGGCCTGCCTCCTCCTTCGCGAGCATGACTGCTTCCCAGGAGGCGACCGCTTCCACCTCCCTCTCGCCCCGCAGCATGGCCTCGACCAATGCCGGGCGCGAGAGGTCACCGCCTATCGCCGTCGTGAGGACACGGCGTTGCTCTGCCCAATCGTCAGGTCAAGATCAGGACGCCGTGACGCCAGCCACAACTTACGAACATATCGATGTAGCGCAGATCGTTATCGAGGAATTGATATTAAGACAGGTACGAGTATGCTACCTAGGTATACAAAAATGCAATTTAGAAAAACCATATTTTTTTATAAAGCTTTACACCACTACTGTTGCCTGGCTCGTTGGTCTACTGGCCGCGCTTGTGACCTTAATTCTGCTCGCAGTTACAGTTGCCTAAAGCTAAGCTAACAGATTAGCTTAGTTCGCATAGGTACAGAAGACCAACAAGAGTCTTTTGATTTTCAAGTTTTAGGGCATATTTTAAGAGGCTGTTGCAAACACGTTTTTACTTGTTTATAATTATTTTCAGGAACAACCTACAGACTTTATTTGCCGACCATGTTGGCAATGGGTTGAAAGACCTTTCAACGACTTTACAAAGCTAATGTTTCACCAGATGAACCCGTTGAACAAATAAACCGTAACCATCCATCATTAACATTACCAGGATTTGTTCGTACCCCAAACACAATTGTGAATTGCGTTTTTCAACATTGCCACAATGTGACCAGACTTAGAAAACCAAATAATGTGATAATTCTTCTTATGGGACGGTATAATTTATTGATACCAGAAAATGCTCGCGTCTGTCAAGAGCATTTGGAGCAAAACCTCTGGCATACACTTCCTCTGCAAGAAAATCTTGTAGAACATTTTACGGTTTCTGAAATAGTTAATGCTCTGACCATTATGAGCAATAAAATAACAGATGCTCAGTGTCGAGCATTACGAACTCATCAATTCAAACGAATTCCGTGATTGGACGGACCTTAGTCATGAACAATTTTCCAATTTACTCGAAAATATAGTAACCGATTCAATAAAACTATACTAGCTGCAACATTAACAAAACTTCGAACGGGAGATTCTAATGCGAGGCTTGCATTGATTTTTAGAACACGTGAATCCCGTTTTCAACGTATATTGAACTTAGGTCGTCAAGCGCAAATGCGTGACTTTGTTCCCATGCACGTTTGATTTGACCATTTAAATCGCCAAGAAGTAGCTGAAAGAAAACTTGTTAGTACCAGAAACATTGTTTGGAAATCCCGGAAGCTCTAACGAAGAAAGCCCAATGTTTTATTTGTTTTGTTGAACGCGCTAATTTCAGGAACTAAACTCGTTCGGATTGAAAAAATCTTTTTATGTTTAATGTCCACTAATCGAGGAAGGCTATAGGCTATATAACATCACGATAAGACCAATAGGAGCAGAGCAGCAAAGTAAAATGTTGCATAATGGAGAAAACGGTTTCTGTTACGCAAAAATCATGTATTATAACGGAATATTTTCTCATAAAAAGTTTTAAAGAAAGTCCGCGACAGCATGTCTATCTTTTAAGGTTAAGTCACCACAACCTTTTTTGTAGAAATCAAATTGGTTTTAAAATAATGCATCTTTTACAAAGACATTTTTATAAAAAATATTAATCCCTTTCCAAATAAATAGCTTAATAATCACAAGCAAGATAGCGAAGGCAATTTTGAACGAAATTGCCTTTGCTTGCCTTCCATTAGAAACGCACTGCATCGGGCTCCCGCCCGGCCCTGGTTTGCGCGTTGCAGTTGAACTCCTCTGCAAACACCCTGGTGAGCAAAACAGGATTAGAGAATCCTGTTTTGCTCACCAAGGTGTGTATGCAGAGGCATACGCGCGCAGCATCCTTTGTTCACGCTCCGGGGTTATTATTCTGGGATTTCCGGGTTGAGTTAGTTGAAAAAATATAGTGCAGATAATGCAAGTTATGACGATTTAGCGTCATAACTTGCATTATCTGCAAAAAAAATGCTTTCATTATGTATAAAGAAAATAACGGCAATACAAATTCAAGTCTGTCGTTTTATGATTTCCGATTCAAGTAGTTAGATAATTATTAAATATCAGGGAGAGTACGCCCGGGCCTACTAACTCACCTGTTCAACCTGTGGCACATTCGCGTGTCCACAGGATTCGTACCTCTACCGGGGAGGAAATACATTTGCCAGAAGAGTTGCCAAAAAATGACAACGGCAAAACGAAACGAAAAGACTGTAGGTATTGTTTGGCAATGATATGTGGCTACAAACAATTTACAAGAAAATAGACAAAGACGGAACCGGATTCATGCCAGGAGACTTGAGGGGGCGACATAGTAATCGGAAAAATGTGATACCAAATGAAGTTAAAGAATCTGTTAGGGCTCATATTTCATTAACCCTTTAACCGCTTGGCTAAATATCAATTGCCGTGCCCCTAGCGCCCGGCTACGAATCGTGCTTTCCTCTTCTCCTCTCTTTCTAAAATATCACGGTGTACAATAAAAAGTATTATATCTGTCTATCTACATAAATAGAGAGATATAGAATAGATGCAATAAAATCGAACAAAACAACAAAAATCGTGAATATTCTCTGTCGGATAAATACGACACAGGCGATAGGGGCACGGAAATGTTTGTCGGATATATACGACTCTGGCGGTTAAAGGGTTAATTTAGTGTCATAATGAAGTTGAAGAATCTGTTAGGGCTCATATTTCATTAATTAATTAATTCCTACAGTGGATTCACATTATGTAAGAAAAAGAACCCCAAAGCTCTACTTTGAAGAAACTTTAACATACCCTGCATTGTACAGGCTTTACGTCGATTAGATGAAAGAAAATCGTCCGTTGGAACAAGTGGCAAATTCAAGGCAATATAAGGACATATTTTATACTGAATATAATATTGAATCCTACAAGCCTAAGAAGGACCTTTGTATTCTTTGCAACCGCTATAAGAGAGGGGCTGAAAACGAAAAAGAAGACATGAAGCTAGAGTATTCCTTGCATATTGCGAACAAAACAGAGGTAAGGGAGGTGTAAGTCACTTGCAATTCTCAGTCAAAACAATCAGATTTAATTGTTACAGCCTCATATGACTTACGGAAAGTATTGACTACACCCCAATATGAAGTTTTGCTCTTTTACTACAAAAGGAAGTTTGCGGTATATAATTTTACTATATATGGTATAGGAAAAGCCAAAGGATACTCTCGTACGTCTGGAATGAGACAATTGGCAATAAAGGATCCTCAGAAATTAGTAGCGCTGTGTTTCTTTTTATTAAAAAGAAGTACGAAGAAGGATTCCGTATATTTAATTTCTTTTTCGATTGCTGTGGCGGACTAACTCGCAATCGAATATTAATAGCTATGTACTCGCATGCATGTAAACTATTTGGAATAACAATTACACATAACTATTTTAAAGTAGGACACTCACAATCTGAAGGGGATGGATGCTATGCACGCGTTGATAGAGCGCCGAAAGAAAAATCAGATTATTTTTGTACCAGAACAATCGATCACCCTGATCAGATGTGCTAAAACAACGGGGACTCCTTATGATGTTACTGAATTAGATCAAAACCTGATTCTTGATTCTATTATATTATAAATATTATAATTAATTATTATAATTATAACTCAGACATACATTGTTTGTCCTCGTAACTTATATGTCATATGCGTTTGAATTTCAAACACGTTACGACTTGCAGGTTGCGAACGATTATTTTAATGTAAAAACATGTGTGAAATCAGTGAGACCAGTGATTTTAGTGCAGATGATGACCAGACTGATTTTATTTTCCCCCAAGAAATGAAGAAAAAAAGAAGTTGAAGAATATAAAGTTATGGAAGAAAAATGTTCGCAAGGCGAAGAGAAGTTTAGGTGAAGAGTACACATCAGTTCGAGGTAAAAGAGTACCTAAAAAGGTTTTTCAATATATTAACAAGTGTTGTTCCAAAGAGTGTGCTGGTAACATCGATGGGAACGCTCAGAACAAGATTTTTATTGAGTTCTGGAATATTGGCGACCAAGTACAGCAGGATACCTTTTTATTGTCGTGTTTAGAAAAAGTTTCATAGTTGAGAGAGAATGTTGAGTCTGACAAGCAGAAAAGAGATAATCAATGGAAATATTATTTCGCCGTAGAAAGTATCAAGATGCCAGTTTGTAGAAAATTATTATTATCTGTATTCAAAATATCCGAAAAGCGACTAAGAATAGTCCAGAAATATAAGTTATCTGGAGAGCCTATCAAAGATAAAAGAGGAAAACACGCCAACCGGCCTGATAAAATTTCTCAGGAGGTGTATGATATGATAAAAGAACACTGGGCTAAATTTCCCAGCAAGAAATCACACTATGGTCGAGCCAGTGAGAGGAAATATTTTTAAAACCCTGATTTATCTGTGATAAAACTATACAAAGCCTTTCAACTGTTTTATTTTGAACAAACGAAAACTGTTCCAAAAATGACTTATAACACTTTCACAGATATTTTCGGAAAAATAGCATTTACTCGTTCAGACAAACTAGAACAGATGTTTGTGATTATTGTACAAAGTGCAAAATTCTATTAGAAGCTAACCCTGAAGACCCATGTAAGATTCAGTATATGTTACATCTCAACAAAGTTGAATCATATAATGCACTCAAAAAAGAGATTACACAGTCATTTCAGAATATTTCACAAACTTTGGGAGATACAGTATATTGCTGAAATCCTTAGAAACTATTGAGACAGTAGAACAGTATTTGAATATTATGTCATCAGCAAGGAGCAACCCAAGCCCATTTAAAGTAGAGATGGCAGGATACCTCATTGAGGATTGGCAGAAAAGTTTGCAGACGTTTTTGTCTAAGACCTAACCTACAGCGAAAAAAAATCTTTTTGGTATCCAACAATATGTAAAACTGGAGTTCAGTCCTGTAGGAATAATAACAACTTCAAGATTTTATTCAACTCCAGATCAAGAATATATCTTCAAAAAAATGATTTGCCTTTGAGAAAAGAAGATTTAAACTTGCGGCCGGTAGAAAAACCAGGAGTAAAGGATGTCAAAATTAAAGACGTTTTATCGTTGACGCCTTACATGAAACCAGAAAATGCTGAATGGCTCAAACAAATTTTGACCTTCCAAGGGGAAACTTTACCTAGACCATCTAGGAGGCCAGTGAGACCTGCAGATGATGAGTCTGACGATTCTGTTGGGTCGAGCGAATTTGGAGGATATTAAACATACACACGGATTTGTTTAAACTTTTAAATAATGAACCAAATGAGTGTTGTGATTTACTTATAAATAAAATTAATTCTGTAAAGCACACAAATATGTTGTAAAGTTTTAAATAATGAAACCAAATGTATGTTGTGATTTACTTTTGAATAAAAATGTTTCTTTAAAGCACCTAAAGCTATTATTTATGCCTTTAAAATCTTTTTAAATATGAACGCCCAATTTATTAAGCGGTTGGGTGCAACAGGGGGCGGATAACATGTATTTAAAAAAATACATTATTTTGTAGCTTCTAACAATCTGAAAATAATAATAATAATAGAATCTTATAACTTACTGTTGGTTCCCCTTAATTTTAAAAGTTTTAGAGATTTATCATAATTCATTTAAAATTTATAATACATCTAAAACTTTAACTTCAATTATCTCAGAACTCAGTTTTTGTCGTAACGCCCTTGTTGCACCCAATGCTTAAATTTTTCTTTTACAACTTAACCATACCTATTTATAGTCCGCCTAAACTATATTAAATAGAGCCATCTACAAAAATTGCACGGGGTGTTTTGAGTTTGCTATAATTTTTCAAATTTTAAAATCGCTCTCCTGTAAAATCACAAAAAGTGAGTTACGATGTTATCGCATGGAGGTGTCGATGTGTTCGTCATTGTGATGCTCCAAAAAAACGAACAGATGGCCAACTACTATGCTTTATGGCATTTTTAACATAGCCTGTGTAAATTCCTATGTGATTTATTCTTCTAATATCCTATCAAAGAACGAAAAGCCTCTAAGCCGTAAGAACTTTATGAAGAAACTTAGATTTCACTTCGCCTTGGATGGAAAAAAGGTTACAGATGCCAACTCTGAAAAGAACTGTGCATTATATTGAGGAATTGTTGCCTAATCCTAATGCAAACAGTAGCCAGGGTGAGCAAGACGGGTCGACTGTAAAATCTAAATCGTAAGATGTCTAAATTATCATGCGTGAGGTGCAAAAAACCCGTGTGTTAAACACAACAGAGTTTTGTGCCCTAAGTACATTTAATAACCGAAATAACCGAAATAACCGAAAGTAAAATACTGATTATTGTAGTAGGTATTGTTTACGTTAATTTAAGTGTAAAAGTACAAATTATGAAAATGTAAAGACTGAAAGTGATTTTAAATGTTTCTATAGAAGACAAGTTTATGTTAATTTGTAAAAAAAAATACGAGTTTGTAATTTGTCAATTAAACTTTATTATTAGTATTTTATCGTTTCATTTACTTAAATAGAATACAAACAATTATTTCAACCTGACAATACATCCGTAGGCTTACTAAAAAAAATTAATTGACTCAGATACGTCTAACAGACGTACGATTATCTTTTACACTAGTTGCTATATGATTATCTTTCTAGGGTTTATATCTAATGAACCAAGTAAAAAAAATATCTAGATAAACTTAACCCAATAACCGAGATACATATGAAAATGAAAAGCGTGGAAAACTTAAATCAAGCCATAACTGTAGCGAAACAGGACGAGGTGAAACTCAGGACTAGACGAGCACAACAAACTAAACCAAGAACATATAAAACCTCCACAAACAATAAACTAACAAAGGCAGGTACTTTCCAAAGGAAAGACGGATTTAATTAAAATATAAGCTCGCAAACCAATACAGATCAAAAAATGTAGGTTAAAAAATTACACTGCCAAAACGAAACAAACGATGACGAAGACAATCAGTTGACATCAGAGCAGGACACCGAAGAAAATATTTCCGAAGAAGTCCAAGATGAAAATTTTCCCCTAAACTTAGAAAATCAACTCACAATATAGTCTTTATGAATAACATACAAAATTATAACCGCCTTCCCTATATATTCATAGAAGAGTTAGATGGCGGATCTACTATGTAACTATACAGAAGGAGAATATTTTTCCGACAAAAAAAAAACAACAAAAAATGGATTAATATTCCCACCAGCGTTAATATCAGTAAAAGAAGGAAACACATTAATGAGTGATAAACACATCAGATAAAGAAATAAATTTCAAAAACAGTAGCCACCTTGTTACGTTCCGAAGGCGCGTTCCGAACGCGCCCATCTGAACGCGTCCAATCTGACGTATGACGTTTTCACTTGTCATTCTTGCATTGCTTTTGGAAAAAGGCTGATTCGAAGCCGCTTGATAAAAATTGAAATATCTTGATATAATTCCGCAATTTTTTTGCATCGTTGGCAAATTAGACGATATTTATCGAAATCCAAACTAGTTATTGTTGATTTCGGCTGTTATCGTGTATAAATCCAATATTTTGTGAATTGGGTTCACCACGCCGCTTGTAAAGCTAACGTGGCTTCGCGTGTGAAATCGATTAATTTGAACTATATATAACCGATATTGTGAGCTAAAAGCCTGTGCTTATCCTGTGGAAGCATCGACGGTGTTTCTGGTGACCAAGCGCTCCGGAGGAAGCTGAAGCCTAATTTGAGTGTCAAATCTTTCGGTATTTACTGCACACACATCACTATACACAAATACTTACCCCGCCTAAACACAGACCGAAATTGGGCCCAGCCGGTCGTTTCCTCGACAACGCACGTGAGGCTTCCGGTAAGTGTCTGTATTTTGTGGTTTAGCTCCGCGCAACGCGAACAAGTTGGGGCTGCTAGGGCAGTCTCAAACATTTGGTAGCAGAGCGTGTTTTAAAAACCATCCATTGAGTAACCTTTTCGTATTCATTGTATTCACTTTGTTGCCCCGGTCAACCTGACTCTGAAACATATTTGTTTATGTTCATTGTGGCTGGTACTTCATGTCCGTTGACCTCTTTGACCTCTTTGGAGTCGAGGTCGACCTGTAATTTAATTTGTTGTTGTATGGACAAATATTACTTACATTTGAGAGGTACAGGGTCGGATTTGAATTTGTGATAATTCAAACTAAGTTTTATTATTGGTTGTAATTTGTTTGAACATTTTGTTGAAAAGTACATTGTTTTGGAATTGGATGTCTGAGGACATTAATAATTGATTGATATTATTGATTGGTTGGTCGTACTTGCAACAAAATTCAAACTTAAGTTTGCTTGGATGTTTAAGGACATGTTGTAGAATTTTATTGTTTTGGTTTGTGTTTACAATAAAGTTCAAATTTAAGTTTGTTAATTGGAATACCACAGGGAGGTATTTAGTGTGGGCCCTTGTATTAAACGGTGGATTTGGTTTGTTTTACCGGTTTGAATTGTAATTTGCGTCCGGGAAGTTATTCCTGTGGATTATTTAATTGAATTATAATTTTGTTTGTTTGATATTTGTCGTAATGGCTTCATTGAAAGCTGTGAAGGAAACCATTGGTGGATTGACCTCACAATTGAGATGGTTCACTTCAGCTGCAGCAACCGCTGATCGCCTGGATCTGGAAGAGGCCACGCTTGCCCGGTATGAGAGGTTGGATGCGAGACTGAGTGCAGTTGACACTTTGTTTGCTCGCTTCAATGAATTGATTTCGGACGTGGATTTGGCAGTATTTGATCAAGCAGCCCGTGACAAGGTTGTTGCGGACTATGACCAGATGTTGAACCTGGGTGACGTAATAAGTATGCGTGCCCGGGAAATTTTGAAAAGTCGGGACCCTGCCCAGGTCACAGACAGAGCCAGGTCAAAAACAGAGACCTCTGTTGTTGCCCTGGAATATTGAGTAGACTGCCTACCTTGGAGCTGCCACACTTTGACGGTCACTTAGACCACTGGCTGGGGTTCTAAAATCTTTTTGAAAGTTTGGTGGATTCGCGTTCTGATTAGTGTTGTAAAACTACCGTATAATACCAAAAGGCTACGTATTATACCGGTATTTACCATAACTTACGGTATTATTGGTATTTTATATTTTGATTCACTTTTTAAGATTAGTTTAGTTTTGAATGACTAATTCTAGTTTAATGATTACTTTTTTAGTAATTAAACTTCATAGATATTATAATTATGTTCCGTAATGTCGCTTTCATAATTTGTTAAGGTAGTAGCACTTCTGCATGGTACGTCGTCACATTATTAAAAGATGAGTGTTTTCGTAAAACGAAACGCTCATCTGTATTTCAAGGTAACATCCCTAGCGTTCCATCCTTATCTGTCATTGTACTTTTTTGTGCGTTGCGTTGTCACGTCAATCCAAAGTTTTCTCGAAATATATATTATAATAAGCGAAAATTGTTAGTAATGGATATAAAAGGGTCAACGACGACCCAGTGACAAATTCTCCATCGAAAGACTTCATAAAGAACTAAATAGACTCAAAAGAGGAATGGAGCGGAGTCGCAAGTGCCGCTGTTCCGGTAAGTCGTATTTTACAAAGCGTTTGATCTAGCTAAAATCTGCTTAAACGTATTAAGCATCGGAATTAACGGCAAATTAACCCTAGAGTTTTCACGAGAGGTTAACCATGGGTATAATTGTTAATGCAATTCACTAGACTATGGGCGAGTCCATTATTCGGGTATGTAAATTAACCATCAAAACAATAAAGTTAATGTATTCATGATATGTACGTAGCGTACTGTTACATCCCTACAATACACCCTATAGTGCCTAGTCAGCTCCACGTCATCAATCCTATCTAGACTTAGTGCCCTAGCCAGGTAATACCATCAGTTCGGGTTGAGACCGGATAGGTCGCAAGCCAGAAAATTGACCAAGTTTCCCTTTTTTCGTTATATGTGCCCTTTCACTGAAATATAATTAACTAATTTCCAATAATCGTTTTTTTTTAAGGGATTTCTAAAGAATGTCCTGACAGTTCCTTCAAAGACCTCAGTTGGGGACTTCAGTTCCACCCTCATCAGCCGTGTCGCCAACGGTAAAGTGCAGCGAACGGCGGACGTAACCGGGGACTTTTATGTAGAGGTAAAAGTCTACAACAAGGCTGAAGTCGCCACCACCCCTAAAGAGGAGCGATGGAAGAAAGCCTCCATAGCACTAAAAGTTCAGCTTAATCGGGACACGCCGCAGTGGGATGGGCTACAAGTTTTTATGAGACGGGCTCATGAGTTGTTTGATAATTCTGAGCCCGTCTTTTATAGTGATAATATAAATATAAAATGAATAGGTATTTAAGTTGTTGGGGCACCAGGTGTAATTGTATTTCTGCGATCGTACAGCATAATCGTAAAAAAAAATATATTGCAACATCTAATAGTAAGTTTAAAACTATTTTAATCTAAAATGCCTTTCTGTACTGTTTGTAACACACCTGTTGAGCGCAGTCACTGGACAGGTCACCTACGTAGTACTAATCATAAAAACAAAACTATTTCACATTTTTGCGAAGGTATTGAAATAATACATTCTGCATTTCGTCAGACAGACTAATAACCTGAAGACTGGACCAGTTGTGGATGTAAGAGTAGAAATTGAGAGTGATTCAGAAATACCAGATCAAACTTCAGCATACTGTCTCATTCTCAACGATTGCATTGTTGAATACAAACCATTAAGCAACACAGTGAAGAAGTTATCACGAACGCGGATATTATCATTGTCGAACTCCAAGGATTTAAATATTTAGACAATAATTTTATTGTCAAAGAAGTGGCTGTCGTAAGTAATGAACACACACAGAAGTTTTTGGTTAAACCACCGCATTCGTTTTATTATTTAACTCAAGAAGCAGGTGCGATGGTTGGAAAGAAATCGTGGAATTTTCTGGAGTGAGGGCTTTATAGACTACACACAGTTTCAACACGTCATCGTACCGTATTTAGAAAATAAAAAAAAGGAAAGTGGAATGTGATGGACACACGAATTTTGTGTGTTTTTGTTTTCTCTAAAAAAATAACCTCGTTGAAACTGACTTCTTTGTGATTTTACACGTGGGCGAATTGTGTTCGCCTCAAACATCACGAAAGTTAAATGGAATTTAGCTTTGAGTGGAATTCCCTCCGTGTGGAAATGTATAATTTCCATTTTTCTTTCCACCAGAGATGTGCTATGTAGCTGTGCGAGTAAGATGTGCTATGAATATGCGCCAGGGCTTTACTGTTAGTAGTGGTGAGTTTTCTAGAAAATAGTTTGCAGTGCCCGGATAGTGCGAACGGCCGTATGTTACTTTCGCCTCGACTTCGGTACATGACGATAGTCTGATATTTTCTGCCTGTCACCGGCAGTTCGATTCGATTCGATTTTAAAGGGAATTACGATGCACCACCCGCGCCGGTTGTTGTTCGTTCTTGACGTAACGATTCTGCTAAAAATATGACCACTGAACGCTGGAACACCGACTTTATTAAATACAAACGGAGCAAAAACCGCATAATTAAACTAATAAAAAGATATAGACCGCAACATGTCTCTGGGATCCTGAAGACAATCATTTTCGAAATAAGGTTAATGTTCTGTATCTAGCCCATTCTTGAACGAATTTGTTGCGAATATCTGTGTGCGCAAACCGAGTAGTCGGTCTGTGATTGGCTGGATTGTCAACATTATCCATGCCTAAACGTGAATACGTCAGTCGCGCGGTAAAAGGTGGGAGACAAGCGTGTAAGTGGCCAGTGTGCTCTGCGTCCCCGCCCGAAAACGAAATTTTTGACCCCGTGTATGTCACTTTCGCCGCGACGTCGGTATATGGCGATAGTCTGATATTTTCTGCCTGTCACCGGCAGTTCGATTCGATTTGATTTTAGAGAGAATTGCGATCCGCCACCCGCTCCGGCTGTTGTTCGTTCTTGACGTTCCCGCTTAACGATTCCGCTAAAAATATGACCACTGAAAGCTGGAACACCGACTTTTTTAAACTAATAAAAAGATACAGACAGCATCCATGTCTCTGGAATCCTGCAAACAATCATTTTCGAAATAAGTTTGAAAGAGAAGCTGCTTGGGACGATCTATTAAAATTATATCGAACGGGAAAGCCCAGCGCAAACCGAGATGATGTTAAAAATGAAATGACCAGGATTCGTAGAAGTTACTCGAGAGCGTGGAGTCTAAATAGAAGGGGGGTAAAAAACCTTGATTTTCTCTTGTGTGTGTTTTTGTTTTCTCTAAACAAAAAATAACCTCGTTGAAACTGACTTCTTTGTGATTTTTCACGTGAGCGATTTGTGTTCGCCTCAAACATCACGAAAGTTAAATGGAATTTAGCTTTGAATGGAATTCCCTCCGTGTGGAAATTTATAATTTCCATTTTTCTTTCCACCAGAGATGTGCTATGTAGCTGAGTAAAAGCTGAGCTACGAAACTGTGACCGTTTCCACTGTTACTACGCTATGTAGCTGTGCGAGTAAGAGGCGCCAGGGCATTACTGTTAGTAGTGGTGAGTTTTCTAGAAAATAGTTTTCAGTGCCCGGATACTGCGAACGGCCGTATGTCACTTTCGCCTCGACGTCGGAACATGGCGATAGTCTGATATTTTCTGCCTGTCACCGGCACTTCGATTCGATTCGATTTTAGAGGGAATTACGATCCGCCACCCGCGCCGGTTGTTGTTCGTTCTTGACGTAACGATTCTGCTAAAAATATGACCACTGAACGCTGGAACACCGACTTTATTAAATACAAACGGAGCAAAAACCGCATAATTAAACTAATAAAAATATATAGACCGCAACATGTCTCTGGGATCCTGAAGACAATCATTTTCGAAATAAGGTTAATGTTCTGTATCTAGCCCATTCTTGAACGAATTTGTTGCGAATATCTGTGTGCGCAAACCGAGTAGTCGGTCTGTGATTGGCTGGATTGTCAACATTATCCATGCCTAAACGTGAATACGTCAGTCGCGCGGTAAAAGGTGGGAGACAAGCGTGTATGTGGCCAGTGTGCTCTGCGTCCCCGCCCGAAAACGAAATTTTTGACCCCGTGTATGTCACTTTCGCCGCGACGTCGCACAGTGGTTCGAAATCGACGCTTAGTGGACATTGAAAATCAAAATGGCTTTAGGCGAGAAATAAAAATCTGAACGGCTTTATTTCAGTATTATTTATAATATTTAGTAATATGACAGCTACAGACAGCACCGTCTCCGAATAAAAAAATATTTAATATTTTTTTGTATGGAGAAAAACACAAAATTTGTTTTTTCTCACGACTTAACAAAACTTAAAGCCTGCGGCTTACACGGGGTGTTGTCCCACATGAGGCGATTCTGAAATGCTATAACACGCACACCCATGCGCGCCGCTTCACTCACAGCAGAGTGTTGAAGTTCGAGAAATTCAGTTAGAGATTTTTACGTGGATTTAGGTGTGGTTTTGAAAATATACAAACTAATTGACTCTAGGTGTGCTAATTTTATAATTATAATGAGAAATAATGGAATATCTATCTTCTATATATATATAAAATTCAAAACTGACTGGCTGACTGATCTATCAACGCACAGCCGAAAGCGCAGCACCTAGGAGCATGGAATTTTGCATAAGCGTTCCTTATATAACGTAGGTGAGCACTGAGAACGGATTTTGCGAAACTCAACCCCTAGGGGTTGTTTTTGGGTTAAATAGTTTGTATGAAACTTCGTTACTACAAGTGCTAGTAGTTTCAACTTTTGCATGGGGATTCTTTTTAAGACATAGATGCTCACTACGACAGGTTATTGCGAAATTCATCCCCTAAGGGGTTGCTTTTGGGGTTGATTGTTTGTATGAAACTTTGTTACTACAAGTGCTAGGAGCATCAAAATTTGCATGGGGTTCATGTTAGGATGTAGATGCACACTAAGACTGGATTTTATTAAACTCCACCCTTAAGGGGTTGCTTTGGGGTTGATTATTTGTATGAAACTTTATGACTACATGTGCTAGGAGTATCAATATTTGTATGGGGGTTCTTTTTATGATGTAGATGCTCACCAAGAGGCGGTATTTTGCGAAATGCGACCCCTAAAGAGTTGTTTTGGGGTTGCTAGCTTGTATGAAACTTTGTTACTGCAAGTGTTAGGAGTATAAAAATTTGCCTGGGAGTTCTTTTTAAGACGTAGATGCTCACTAAAACGGGATTTTGTGAAATTCCACCCCAAAGGGGCCGCTTTGGGGTTGATAGTTTGTATGAAACTTTATTTCTACAAGTGCTAGGAGTCTCAAAGTTCGCATAGGGGTTCTTTTGAGGACCTAAATGCTCACCAAGACGGTATTTTCAGAAAGAACCCACATGTAAAATTTGAGTCTCCTAACTTTTAAACCTAAAATAATTTTTTTTAGCCGAATTTTTCAAAATCCCATCTTAGTGAGCATCTACGTACTAAAAAGAAACCCCATGCAAATTTTGATACTCTTAGCATTTCTAGTAACAAAGTTTCATACAAACTATCAATCCCAAAGCAACTCCTTAGTGTTGGAATTTAATAAAATCCTGTCTTAGTGTGCATCTACATCCTAAAAAGAACCCCCATGCAAATTTTGACACTCCTAGCACTTGTAGTAACAAAGTTTCATACAAACAATCAACCCCAAAAGCAACCCCTTAGGGGATGAATTTCGCAATAACCTGTCGTAGTGAGCATCTATGTCTTAAAAAGAATCCCCATGCAAAATTTGAAACTCCTAGCACTTGTAGTAACGAAGTTTCATACAAACTACTTACCCAAAAAACAACCCCTTAGGGGTTGAGTTTCGCAAAATCCGTTCTTAGTGCTCACCTACGTTATATAAGGAACGCTTATGCAAAATTCCATGCTCCTAGGTGCTGCGCTTTCGGCTGTGCGTTGATAGATCAGTCAGCCAGTCAGTTTGAATTTTATATATATAGAAGATAGATATTCCATTATTTCTCATTATAATTATAAAATTAGCACACTAGAGTCAATTAGTTTGTATATTTTCAAGACCACACCTAAATCCACGTAAAAATCTCTAACTGAATTTCTCGAACTTCAACACTCTGCTGTGAGTGAAGCGGCGCGCATGGGTGTGCGTGTTATAGCATTTCGGAATCGCCTCATGTGGGACAACACCCCATGTAAGCCGCAGGCTTTAAGTTTTGTTAAGTCGTGAGAAAAAACGAATTTTGTGTTTTTCTCCATACAAAAAAATTATAAATATTTTTTTTATTCGGAGACGGTGCTGTCTATAGCTGTCATATTACTAAATATTATAAATAATACTGAAATAAAGCCGTTCCGATTTTTATTTCTCGCCTAAAGCCATTTTGATTTTCAATGTCCACTAAGCGTCGATTTCGAACCACTGTGCGTCGGTATATGGCGATAGTCTGATATTTTCTGCCTGTCACCGGCAGTTCGATTCGATTTGATTTTAGAGAGAATTGCGATCCGCCACCCGCGCCGGCTGTTGTTCGTTCTTGACGTTCCCGCTTAACGATTCCGCTAAAAATATGACCACTGAAAGCTGGAACACCGACTTTTTTAAACTAATAAAAAGATACAGACAGCATCCATGTCTCTGGAATCCTGCAAACAATCATTTTCGAAATAAGTTTGAAAGAGAAGCTGCTTGGGACGATCTATTAAAATTATATCGAACGGGAAAGCCCAGCGCAAACCGAGATGATGTTAAAAATGAAATGACCAGGATTCGTAGAAGTTACTCGAGAGCGTGGAGTCTAAATAGAAGGGGGGTAAAAACCCTTGATTTTCTCTTGTGTGTGTTTTTGTTTTCTCTAAACAAAAAATAACCTCGTTGAAACTGACTTCTTTGTGATTTTTCACGTGAGCGATTTGTGTTCGCCTCAAACATCACGAAAGTTAAATGGAATTTAGCTTTGAATGGAATTCCCTCCGTGTGGAAATTTATAATTTCCATTTTTCTTTCCACCAGAGATGTGCTATGTAGCTGAGTAAAAGCTGAGCTACGAAACTGTGACCGTTTCCACTGTTACTACGCTATGTAGCTGTGCGAGTAAGAGGCGCCAGGGCTTTACTGTTAGTAGTGGTGAGTTTTCTAGAAAATAGTTTTCAGTGCCCGGATACTGCGAACGGCCGTATGTCACTTTCGCCTCGACGTCGGAACATGGCGATAGTCTGATATTTTCTGCCTGTCACCGGCACTTCGATTCGATTCGATTTTAGAGGGAATTACGATCCGCCACCCGCGCCGGTTGTTGTTCGTTCTTGACGTAACGATTCTGCTAAAAATATGACCACTGAACGCTGGAACACCGACTTTATTAAATACAAACGGAGCAAAAACCGCATAATTAAACTAATAAAAAGATATAGACCGCAACATGTCTCTGGGATCCTGAAGACAATCATTTTCGAAATAAGGTTAATGTTCTGTATCTAGCCCATTCTTGAACGAATTTGTTGCGAATATCTGTGTGCGCAAACCGAGTAGTCGGTCTGTGATTGGCTGGATTGTCAACATTATCCATGCCTAAACGTGAATACGTCAGTCGCGCGGTAAAAGGTGGGAGACAAGCGTGTATGTGGCCAGTGTGCTCTGCGTCCCCGCCCGAAAACGAAATTTTTGACCCCGTGTATGTCACTTTCGCCGCGACGTCGGTATATGGCGATAGTCTGATATTTTCTGCCTGTCACCGGCAGTTCGATTCGATTTGATTTTAGAGAGAATTGCGATCCGCCACCCGCGCCGGCTGTTGTTCGTTCTTGACGTTCCCGCTTAACGATTCCGCTAAAAATATGACCACTGAAAGCTGGAACACCGACTTTTTTAAACTAATAAAAAGATACAGACAGCATCCATGTCTCTGGAATCCTGCAAACAATCATTTTCGAAATAAGTTTGAAAGAGAAGCTGCTTGGGACGATCTATTAAAATTATATCGAACGGGAAAGCCCAGCGCAAACCGAGATGATGTTAAAAATGAAATGACCAGGATTCGTAGAAGTTACTCGAGAGCGTGGAGTCTAAATAGAAGGGGGGTAAAAAACCTTGATTTTCTCTTGTGTGTGTTTTTGTTTTCTCTAAACAAAAAATAACCTCGTTGAAACTGACTTCTTTGTGATTTTTCACGTGAGCGATTTGTGTTCGCCTCAAACATCACGAAAGTTAAATGGAATTTAGCTTTGAATGGAATTCCCTCCGTGTGGAAATTTATAATTTCCATTTTTCTTTCCACCAGAGATGTGCTATGTAGCTGAGTAAAAGCTGAGCTACGAAACTGTGACCGTTTCCACTGTTACTACGCTATGTAGCTGTGCGAGTAAGAGGCGCCAGGGCTTTACTGTTAGTAGTGGTGAGTTTTCTAGAAAATAGTTTTCAGTGCCCGGATACTGCGAACGGCCGTATGTCACTTTCGCCTCGACGTCGGAACATGGCGATAGTCTGATATTTTCTGCCTGTCACCGGCACTTCGATTCGATTCGATTTTAGAGGGAATTACGATCCGCCACCCGCGCCGGTTGTTGTTCGTTCTTGACGTAACGATTCTGCTAAAAATATGACCACTGAACGCTGGAACACCGACTTTATTAAATACAAACGGAGCAAAAACCGCATAATTAAACTAATAAAAAGATATAGACCGCAACATGTCTCTGGGATCCTGAAGACAATCATTTTCGAAATAAGGTTAATGTTCTGTATCTAGCCCATTCTTGAACGAATTTGTTGCGAATATCTGTGTGCGCAAACCGAGTAGTCGGTCTGTGATTGGCTGGATTGTCAACATTATCCATGCCTAAACGTGAATACGTCAGTCGCGCGGTAAAAGGTGGGAGACAAGCGTGTATGTGGCCAGTGTGCTCTGCGTCCCCGCCCGAAAACGAAATTTTTGACCCCGTGTATGTCACTTTCGCCGCGACGTCGGTATATGGCGATAGTCTGATATTTTCTGCCTGTCACCGGCAGTTCGATTCGATTTGATTTTAGAGAGAATTGCGATCCGCCACCCGCGCCGGCTGTTGTTCGTTCTTGACGTTCCCGCTTAACGATTCCGCTAAAAATATGACCACTGAAAGCTGGAACACCGACTTTTTTAAACTAATAAAAAGATACAGACAGCATCCATGTCTCTGGAATCCTGCAAACAATCATTTTCGAAATAAGTTTGAAAGAGAAGCTGCTTGGGACGATCTATTAAAATTATATCGAACGGGAAAGCCCAGCGCAAACCGAGATGATGTTAAAAATGAAATGACCAGGATTCGTAGAAGTTACTCGAGAGCGTGGAGTCTAAATAGAAGGGGGGTAAAAAACCTTGATTTTCTCTTGTGTGTGTTTTTGTTTTCTCTAAACAAAAAATAACCTCGTTGAAACTGACTTCTTTGTGATTTTTCACGTGAGCGATTTGTGTTCGCCTCAAACATCACGAAAGTTAAATGGAATTTAGCTTTGAATGGAATTCCCTCCGTGTGGAAATTTATAATTTCCATTTTTCTTTCCACCAGAGATGTGCTATGTAGCTGAGTAAAAGCTGAGCTACGAAACTGTGACCGTTTCCACTGTTACTACGCTATGTAGCTGTGCGAGTAAGAGGCGCCAGGGCTTTACTGTTAGTAGTGGTGAGTTTTCTAGAAAATAGTTTTCAGTGCCCGGATACTGCGAACGGCCGTATGTCACTTTCGCCTCGACGTCGGAACATGGCGATAGTCTGATATTTTCTGCCTGTCACCGGCACTTCGATTCGATTCGATTTTAGAGGGAATTACGATCCGCCACCCGCGCCGGTTGTTGTTCGTTCTTGACGTAACGATTCTGCTAAAAATATGACCACTGAACGCTGGAACACCGACTTTATTAAATACAAACGGAGCAAAAACCGCACAATTAAACTAATAAAAAGATATAGACCGCAACATGTCTCTGGGATCCTGAAGACGAATCGTTTTCGAAATAAGGTTAATGTTCTGTATCTAGCTCATTCATGAACGAATTTGTTGCGAATATCTGTGTGCGCAAACCGAGTAGTCGGTCTGTGATTGGCTGGATTGTTAACATTATCCATGCCTAAACGTATGTAAATACGTCGGTCGCGCGGTAAAAGGTGGGAAACAAGCGTGTACGTCGCCAGTGTGCTCTGCGTCCCCCCGCCCCGCCCGGAAACAGAATTTCTGACTCCGTGTATTTTCTTCATTTTATTTTTCAGAAATCAACGACGAGTCATCTGTTAGCTCTCAGGTGTCTCAGCCGCGCCCCCCAAAGGAGTGAAATTCCGTCTTTAGATGGTATATACACTGAGATCGGCTTTTATGAATTTCTCACCCTCTTCTTTTGTACCCTTAAGGGTAAAAAGTAACAAAAAATTGTATGATCCGATTTACTTGAAACTTCTAATGTAAACGTATCAATAACATACTCGTAGATAAAACGTGTATTTAAGAATTTCGTAAATTCCTAAAGAGGTAATTGATTTTTATGCTTTACTTTTTTTATTCTAATATTTTGGCATTTTTTTTGGCGAGGTTAAATCAGCAAATGAGTCCTCTCACCCAGGGCAGAACGCGAGGGAATGTCAGACTCGTTCTGACTAAAATCCACGGTGTCCTTCAATAGCCCTTTACGTTCCGGGGTCACGGTAATTCGTGAGTCCCGCAACTCCAGCAAGCTTTGCCTTCTCAAGGGGGGGCCCCGTCATTATGCTGACACTCTTTGAGGCGCGCGTGGAACACAACACGCCGTCGACTTTCGTTTCGTCGCTTTTTCTAGGAAACAGTTTGCAGTGCCCGGATACTGCAAACGGCCGTGTGTCACTTTCACCTCGACGTCGGTACATGGCGATAGTCTGATATTTTCTGCCTATCACCGGCAGTTCGATTTGATTCGATTTCAGAGGGAATTACGAACCGCGACCTGCGCCGGCTGTTGTTCGTTATTGACGTTCACGCTTAACGATTCCGCTAAAAATATGAACACTGAAAGCTGGAACACCGACTTTTTTAAACTAATAAAAAGATACAGACAGCATACATGTCTCTGGAATCCTGAAGACAATCATTTTCGAAATAAGGTTGTAAGAGATGCTGCTTGGGACGTTTTATTAAAATTATATCAAACGGGAAAGCCCAGCACAAACCGAGATGATGTTAAAAATGAAATGAACAGGATTCGTAGAAGTTACTCGAGAGCGTGGAGTCTTAATAGAAGGGGGGTAAAAAACCTTGATTTTCTCTTGTGTGTGTTTTTGTTTTCTCTAAACAAAAAATAACCTCGTTGAAACTGACTTCTTTGTGATTTTTCACGTGGGCGATTTGTGTTCGCCTCAAACATCACGAAAGTTAAATGGAATTTAGCTTTGAATGGAATTCCCAGTTTTTTAGGAAATAGTTTGCAGTGCCCGGATACTGCAAACGGCCGTATGTCACTCTCTGGAATCCTGAAGACTATCATTTTGGAAATAAGGTTGTAAGAGATGCTGCTTGGGACGATTTATTAAAATTATATCAAACGGGAAAGTCCAGCACAAACCGAGATGATGTTAAAAATGAAATGACCAGGATTAGTAGAAGTTACTCGAGAACGTGGAATCTAAATACACACATCAAAAGTGTCTAGGGATCAAGCATTTTTATGCGGATTTCTTGAGATTGAGATGTGGCTTTGTAATAAATTTATGATTTTATAAATTTATACGGATCCTTTTTGGTGCATTTCATAATTTGAATCAGGAACTGTGTATCAAATTCGAGTAAAAGATGAAAATCAGCTGTCATTATTTTCCCTATAAAAACATACAACGCATTGAAGACATTATTAGTGCTACTGTTTCCCTACTATACTGATTAAAACCAACGTTATTATGGAGCGGCGACGTCATTTAAGCAGGGAATTAATGCTCAGAGCCGTGGGAATGATAGAAGCTGGTTCCCGGCAACGTACTGTGGCTTTAGCTCTGAATACAAGTCAGAGTATTATCAGTCGACTTTGGACACGTTACCGAAGCACTGGTACCGTGGCTGAGCGCCATGGAGGACGGTATCGCTGCAACACAAGACCGATACATTCAAATCTTAACTCGAAGAGCTCCAACAATAACCGCCATGATGTTAGCCGTGAGGCTTCATCACTCTTCAGGGAACTTAATTAGCGACCAAACAGTCAGAAACCGCTTGCATGAAGTGAACCTTCATTCCCGAAGACCGCTACGGGTACTACCTATAGCAATGCACAATCGTAGGATTCGATATCAATGGGCTCTTGAACACAGAAATTGGGCAGAAGAACAATGGCGTTTCGTGTGCTTTTCTGATGAGTCTCGTTTTGGTATGAGACCGGATACAAGACGTATACGACACTGGAGAAGCCCTGGACGCCAACAGCGATTAAAATCCTGCCAGGAAGTCCATCCTTATAGTGGTGGAACCATCATGGTATGGGCGGGTATTTGGATCGGCGGAAGAACTGAGTTGATTTGGATCAGAGGCAACCTCAACGCTCAAATTTATGCTGAGACGATTGTATCAGACGTCATCGTTCCTCTACAAGTGCAAATCGGTCCCTTATTTCAGTTAATGCATGATAATGCACGACCGCACACCGCAAGAGTTGTAAGACAGACTCTCGCCGCAGCTAACATCAATGTCCTGCCCTGGCCTGCTCAGTCGCCAGTCTTGAATCCGATTGAGCATGCATGGGATATGCTACAGAGAAGAGCTCTGCCGAATATGGAGGGTATCCAGTCGCAAGAAGACCTTTTTTTGTTGTTGCAACGAACATGGGCGGCCATTCCACAGCGTGATTTGGATGAACTCATTTTGAGTATGCCAAACCGATGTTCTTGTGTTGCTAGTGTTCGCGGTAGAAACACGGATTATTAATTGTTTAAGTTACCCAATAAAATTTTAAAGAAAACTGTTATTTCAGTCTTTTTTTCGAACTTTTGTGTTAGTGGTTCAAATGTCAAAAATCCCTTTATTAGGAAAATGGCAAATTTCTTTATTAATGCAAAGGTGACTTGGTTTATCGTTACTGTGACAAACGAAAACACTTTATTTGATGAATCCTTAAAAAAAAATTTAATTAATATCAATCAGGAGAAAAGTTATTGCAAAAATATATGTTGATCCCTAGACACTTTTGATGTGTGTAGAAGGGGGGTAAAAAACCTTGTTTTTCTCTTGTGTGTTTGTGTTTTCTCTAAACAAAAAATAACCTCGTTGCAACTGACTGCGTTGTGATTTTTCACGTGGGCGATTTGTGTTCGCCTCAAACATCACGAAAGTTAAATGGAATTTAGCTTTGAATGGAATTCCCTGCGTGTGGAAATGTATAATTTCCATTTTTCTTTCCACCAGAGATGTGCTATGTAGCTGAGTAAAAGCTGAGCTACGAAACTGTGACCGTTTCCACTGTTACTACGCTATGTAGCTGTGCGAGTAAGAGGCGCCAGGGCATTACTGTTAGTAGTGGTAAGTTTTCTAGAAAATAGTTTTCAGTGCCCGGATACTGCGAACGGCCGTATGTTACTTTCGCCTCGACGTCGGTACATGACGATAGTCTGATATTTTCTGCCTGCCACCGGCAGTTCGATTCGATTCGATTTTAGAGGGCATTACGATGCGCCACCCGCACCGGTTGTTGTTCGTTATTGACGTAACGATTCTGCTAAAAATATGACCACTGAACGCTGGAACACCGACTTTATTAAATACAAACGGAGCAAAAACCGCACAATTAAACTTATAAAAAGATACAGACCGCAACATGTCTCTGGGATCCTGAAGACGAATCGTTTTCGAAGTAAGGTTAATGTTCTGTATCTAGCTCATTCATTAACGAATTTGTTGCGAATATCTGTGTGCGCAAACCGAGTAGTCGGTCTGTGATTGGCTGGATTGTTAACATTATCCATGCCTAAACGTATGTAAATACGTCGGTCGCGCGGTAAAAGGTGGGAGACAAGCGTGTACGTGGCCAGTGTGCTCTGCGCCCCGCCCGGAAACAGAATTTCTGACTCCGTGTATTTTCTTCATTTTATTTTTCTGAAGTCAACGACGAGTCATCTGTAAGCTCTCAGGTGTCTCAGCCGCGCCCCCCAAAGGAGTGAAATTCCGTCTTTAGATGGTATATACACTGAGATCGGCTTTTATGAATTTCTCACCCTCTTCTTTTGTACCCTTAAGGGTAAAATGTAACAAAAAATTTTATGATCCGATTTACTTGAAACTTCTAATGTAAACGAATCAATAACATACTCGTAGATTTTGGCATTTTTTTTGGCGAGGTTAAATCAGCAAATGAGTCCTCTCACCCAGGGCAGAACGCGAGGGAATGTCAGACTCGTTCTGACTAAAATCCACGGTGTCCTTCAATAGCCCTTTACGTTCCGGGGTCACGGTAATTCGTGAGTCCCGCAACTCCAGCAAGCTTTGCCTTCTCAAGGGGGGGGGCCCGTCATTATGCTGACACTCTTTGAGGCGCGCGTGGAAAACAACACGCCGTCGACTTTCGTTTCGTCGCTTTTTCTAGGAAACAGTTTGCAGTGCCCGGATACTGCAAACGGCCGTGTGTCACTTTCACCTCGACGTCGGTACATGGCGATAGTCTGATATTTTCTGCCTGTCACCGGCAGTTCGATTCAATTCGATTTTAAAGGGAATAACGATCCGCGACCCGCGCCGGCTGTTGTTCGTTGTTGACGTTCACGCTTAACGATTCCGCTAAAAATATGACCACTGAACGCTGGAACACCGACTTTAACAAACTAATAAAAAGATACAGACAGCTTACATGTCTCTGGAATCCTGAAGACAATCATTTTGGAAATAAGGTTGTAAGAGATGCTGCTTGGGACGATTTATTAAAATTATATCAAACGGGAAAGTCCAGCACAAACCGAGATGATGTTAAAAATGAAATGACCAGGATTAGTAGAAGTTACTCGAGAACGTGGAATCTAAATAGAAGGGGGGTAAAAAACCTTGTTTTTCTCTTGTGTGTTTGTGTTTTCTCTAAACAAAAAATAACCTCGTTGCAACTGACTGCGTTGTGATTTTTCACGTGGGCGATTTGTGTTCGCCTCAAACATCACGAAAGTTAAATGGAATTTAGCTTTGAATGGAATTCCCTGCGTGTGGAAATGTATAATTTCCATTTTTCTTTCCACCAGAGATGTGCTATGTAGCTGAGTAAAAGCTGAGCTACGAAACTGTGACCGTTTCCACTGTTACTACGCTATGTAGCTGTGCGAGTAAGAGGCGCCAGGGCATTACTGTTAGTAGTGGTGAGTTTTCTAGAAAATAGTTTTCAGTGCCCGGATACTGCGAACGGCCGTATGTCACTTTCGCCTCGACGTCGGTACATGACGATAGTCTGATATTTTCTGCCTGCCACCGGCAGTTCGATTCGATTCGATTTTAGAGGGCATTACGATGCGCCACCCGCACCGGTTGTTGTTCGTTATTGACGTAACGATTCTGCTAAAAATATGACCACTGAACGCTGGAACACCGACTTTATTAAATACAAACGGAGCAAAAACCGCACAATTAAACTTATAAAAAGATACAGACCGCAACATGTCTCTGGGATCCTGAAGACGAATCGTTTTCGAAATAAGGTTAATGTTCTGTATCTAGCTCATTCATTAACGAATTTGTTGCGAATATCTGTGTGCGCAAACCGAGTAGTCGGTCTGTGATTGGCTGGATTGTTAACATTATCCATGCCTAAACGTATGTAAATACGTCGGTCGCGCGGTAAAAGGTGGGAGACAAGCGTGTACGTGGCCAGTGTGCTCTGCGCCCCGCCCGGAAACAGAATTTCTGACTCCGTGTATTTTCTTCATTTTATTTTTCTGAAGTCAACGACGAGTCATCTGTAAGCTCTCAGGTGTCTCAGCCGCGCCCCCCAAAGGAGTGAAATTCCGTCTTTAGATGGTATATACACTGAGATCGGCTTTTATGAATTTCTCACCCTCTTCTTTTGTACCCTTAAGTGTAAAATGTAACAAAAAATTTTATGATCCGATTTACTTAAAACTTCTAATGTAAACGTATCAATAACATACTCGTAGATTTTGGCATTTTTTTGGCGAGGTTAAATCAGCAAATGAGTCCTCTCACCCAGGGCAGAGCGCGAGGGACTGTCAGACTCGTTCTGACTAAAATCCACAGTGTCCTTCAATAGCCCTTTACGTTCCGGGGTCACGGTAATTCGTGAGTCCCGCAACTCCAGCAAGCTTTGCCTTCTCAAGGGGGGGCCCCGTCATTATGCAGACACTCTTTGAGGCGCGCGTGGAACACAACACGCCGTCGACTTTCGTTTCGTCGCTTTTTCTAGGAAACAGTTTGCAGTGCCCGGATACTGCAAACGGCCGTGTGTCACTTTCACCTCGACGTCGGTACATGGCGATAGTCTGATATTTTCTGCCTATCACCGGCAGTTCGATTTGATTCGATTTCAGAGGGAATTACGAACCGCGACCTGCGCCGGCTGTTGTTCGTTATTGACGTTCACGCTTAACGATTCCGCTAAAAATATGAACACTGAAAGCTGGAACACCGACTTTTTTAAACTAATAAAAAGATACAGACAGCATACATGTCTCTGGAATCCTGAAGACAATCATTTTCGAAATAAGGTTGTAAGAGATGCTGCTTGGGACGTTTTATTAAAATTATATGAAACGGGAAAGCCCAGCGAAAACCGAGATGATGTTAAAAATGAAATGACCTGGATTGGTAGAAGTTACTCGAGAGCGTGGAGTCTTAATAGAAGGGGGGTAACTAACCTTGATTTTCTCTTGTGTGTGTTTTTGTTTTCTCTAAACAAAAAATAACCTCGTTGAAACTGACTTCTTTGTGATTTTTCACGTGGGCGATTTGTGTTCGCCTCAAACATCACGAAAGTTAAATGGAATTTAGCTTTGAATGGAATTCCCAGTTTTTTAGGAAATAGTTTGCAGTGCCCGGATACTGCAAACGGCCGTATGTTACTTTCGCTTCGACGTCGGTACATGGCGATAGTCTGATATTTTCTGCCTGTCACCGGCAGTTCGATTCAATTCGATTTTAAAGGGAATAACGATCCGCGACCCGCGCCGGCTGTTGTTCGTTGTTGACGTTCACGCTTAACGATTCCGCTAAAAATATGACCACTGAACGCTGGAACACTGACTTTATTAAATACAAACGGAGCAAAAAACGTATTATTTGTCTAATAAAAAGATACAGACAACGTTAACGTGGCACATGGGCGAATACATGTACCGACAAAATATTTTAAAAAGCCTACCCTCGGATACTACTAGGTTCCGCCGTTTACTGCTTGACATACACAGGATATACCCAGGAGTAAGAAGAAATGGTATCCAAATAAGAAATTGCCGATGTAGGCCCACTTGTCCCTGCCGATAATGTACGAAGCTTGGCCGACGTGGTCTGGTACTGGATACCGGATATGCCCTATACGCGTTTATATATTGAAAATGCACGCCATTATGGCTAGGCGGCCCAAATCCTAGTCCTACCAATACTTCACACAAAGCCACAATCGATACTAATTCACGCGGCGACTTAGCAGTTAAAACTAAAAAGTATGAAACTAAATAATATCTCGTAAACGCGTCTTAGACAAAAAATAACCAAAAATGTATCCCCCCCCCTCCCCCTGTAACCACCATGTGCTAGCAGCAATTGGCAACATGAATTGATGGAAAATACCGTTTTTCCAAGATTTTGCTAGTTTTTAGAGTAGAGCAACAATTTGTTTGGCGAAAAACAATATCATCAGAGCTACCTTTTTATTTCAAATGTTTCAGTGATCGAGAAAACAGTGAGTTGTCGAAACGTCTACTCTGTATGAGTAATGTATTTCTTTGAATGAACATCCTGAAGCTAAATATATGAAAAAAAGTATTTTTTGTTAATACATTATTACTTTAGACGTCACCAAGAAACAAATTGTATTGTTTTATGATATTTTTTTTATTGATTTCAGGAAAACAGGTTTCAACTAAATGGAATAATATACGAGATTCGTGGCTTAAGACAGTAAAGAAACAAAAAGATGAGTCTAAATCTGGATCTTCGGCCAAAAAGACACGAAATTATTTATATCACGAGCAATTAATGTTTTTGAAAAAAGTCTCCGAACCTCGACCACCACATGAGTCAGTTTCAAAAAAAGCAAGAACCGAGACTGAAGTAGGCATGGAATCAGATTTTCGTTCACATTTAATTAAAGATAAAAGAAAAATTGATAATAAAGAGGTAAATGACAGGATGGTAAAGTTTTTGGACTCCAGAATAAACCCAGAAAAGGAAAACCATCATCTGTCTTTCTTCAAAGGCATTATACCAATCTTGAACACTTTAACTATCGAAGAGACTTTAAAATTTCAAGCTAGCGTCATGACAATGTTGCAAAAAATTAAAAGTAGGAATTATGAGAGACCAAATTACGGACATTGACGTGATTCATATAATCAGATGACCGGACCAGATCAATATTCTGGATACTACACACATAATAGCGTCAATCAACAGGCAACGCCTACGCAAGAGCAACACCACCCTGGATACTCTACGCAATATAATAGTAGCAATCAACAGGCAACAAAATCTATACCATCAACTTCATCTCAGACATCGAATCCGATTCCAGCTTCGCCATCAGCATTTAGTAATCGTTCCATACATTCCCAAGACTCAGATTACTTAGATTTTGAAGGGATTTAAGTTTGAGTACAAATAAATACTTAAATAAGTTATTTTTCACATTCATCAAACAAACATACATAGCAAACATTCATTCATTCAGTCTTAAGTAGGTACCTACGTCAAAACTATTATTAAGCAATCTAGTGCATAAAATAATCTTACCTTAGACATATGGCTAATCTTTGTTCTGGGCAAATACATTCTCTGAAACTTGTATCTCGTACTCTTATTTCTAGTCGCCCCAGTAAATCGTCAAAAGTGGTTGCTGTCATTCGAAAATAATTGAAGAACTTTGATTCGTCTTTTCTAAGTTCATCCATTAATGTTCCAAATGTTCCAAGTGAAAATCTTTCCCGTAAAATAGGGTGTACCCAATGTTTTCTTTTTCGCCTTCTAAGATACCACCACAACACAACAATTTCGTCGTCCATTGTGCGCGCAGGTCCAAATTCAACTGAGGTACTGCCTGAATTTCTTCAGGGATCCGATGTAATGTGAACACTCTGTCCGGTGTCCGGTTTTCGGCAGATCTGCCGGTCCGGCGTAGTGGGAACGCTGCCATACCCGTCATTGACGTATTTGCGGATGGTGCATGGTGCAAACGTTCTTATGGGAACAACTACAAAGCAATGTCTGGTGTTGCTGCAATTGTGAGCCGAAAATTTGGAGAAGTTCTTTTCATTGGTGTCAAAAATAAATATTGTTTAATATGTGCAAGAGCAGAGAAATTTCAGGAAAACCCCAAAAATCACAAACGCTATGAAGATTATGAAGGGCCCCCAGCGGAATGGAAGCGACGGTTGTATGCGAAGGTTTCAAGAAATCCATCAACATGTATGGACTTATTTATGGCAAAATTGTGGCTGATGGTGATTCTGCAACGTATGACAAAATATTATCGTCAAATCCCTATTCAAACTACGTAGTGTCTAAAATAGAATGCTGAAACCACGTTCTGCGAAATATGTACAACAAGCTGCGTACACTAAGCAAAGATACAAAATATCCAAAAGCTCACAAAAAATATATGACAGATGAAAAAGTGATGAGCATGAGAAAAGTCGTCACGACTTCAATCAAATATAATAAAAGTAATCCCAGAGACATTGCCATAAAACAAATTCATGGAGACATAACAAATTTGAATCAATCAACTTTTACAACTCGCACATTCTACCTGAGTTAGTAGATTCCAGAAGAAACAGTGGGATGCCTCCGAGAGGTTCTGAATAAATGGAATAACCTTTATTTTGTTGTTGATTGAATATATTATATAAAATCTGATATAACGGTTTTTCATTTCTGTAAATACTTGTTTTTTGGTAAAACTGAAACCGGTTTTGTCGATATAATAACTTGTAGGCACCCCTTTCAAACAGCGAGCTGATAAACGTATTGGTAAATAGATGGATCCAACACTAATATAACACTAACGAATGCCCCTAATGTACCGTAAAACGGGGTTACTTTGATGATTTTTTTTTGTGTGGGAAAATCATCAAAATCATCAAATATGTGCCTAGTTCTCGTTTCACGTAAAAGGCAACTGAAGGAACAACACGCAAAGGCCTTGGCACAAGATTTCCGAATTTTACTCACGGCGTACTTGAAGTATTTACGGCATTTACTGTGTGGAGAATGAAAAAGCGCACCTAATGTACGAACTAGAAACTATTTATTCCATCAAATTAACGTCAAAGTTTCTGGTTACGTCAGAAAAACATGAAAAGTGCTAGGGGAAGGATTTTTAGTCAGTATCAGTACAGAAGTAAATAAAAATATTGTATCTTTACGAAGGATAAAGTCTTTTTAGTGTCTCATATATTATACAAGAAAACGTTTTTATGAAACAAACCCCTGTTTGAATTTTGTTTAAGTAATAGTTAAAAATAATGTACGTCAGGCTGGCCCGGCCCCATGGAATTTAATAATGAGATTGTTATCAATCCAATGTACCCGGGTATACTAATATATGTAACACCTTCATTTTCAATGTAACTCTTTTTAAAAGAAATTACGTGCACTTCTTAGTGGCCGGGCCAGCCTGACGTTTTCAGCCCGGCCACCTTGTTTCCCCCTAATCTACAAAAAATACTGGCAATATTGTGCTACAGATGAAATGTACCCTATAATTTATGCATATGTAACACAAAATCGAATCCTAAAATGCAATAGCATACGAAATATTAGCGGTTGCAGGTGGCCGGGCTGAAATTATTTCGTTAATATAAAACAGTAAAACTGCAACACCTACCAAAAACTAATACCAGTACATAATGAGATATAGAGATATAGAATACATGTAACGCTTTCATTTTAAATTATAATACATATTTAGAAAGAATAATCACTTGAAATTATATTTCAGCCCGGCCACCTAAAAGCGGTAATATTCCCTAAAATCTTATGCCAATTTGTACAGTAAAACCTGATACAGCTATGAAATGAAAGTTACATTCGTTTCGTTTTAGTCGTATACCTTTAAGCCTTCTGTTTGACTAGATTATCAAAATCTGAGAAACTTGCCGAAGAGTGACTATCATTTATTAACTAATTTCAGGACATTTGGTTTGTTGAGTGAAACAAAATGCGTTACTATGATATTTTTATTAATAAACTAAGTAGTATAAATCACACATAATAATTGTTGGATACATAATACCTAAACCTATATATATTTTCTCCGTTTTTGGCTTCACAACATAACCATACAAAGATAATAGTTCACAGACGCTACCACCGATTTTTAGACGGCGCCTGTGTCGCGTCCCAACCTAAGTCGTAAGATATTTTCCCCGAGTAGACAGAATAGATGCGCAAGAGCCATGTAGTTATCAACACTTCTGACATAATATTTTACGTTCTAATATTACTGTGAGTGTAAAATTTGATCAGTTGTTGCAGTGTACTTGTTTGTGATGTGATGTTTTTAAGGTAAGTCATAGTTTTGATAAATTAAAATATATCGACAAACAATGTTAATGGGTAGCTAAGTAATTATTTAAAAAAAATATACAGGTAAAGTAAAGTAAATCTAAACACTCATTTACTTAATAATAAAACTCCATACAATGCCATCAACTAAATATATTTTATCCTTTCGTTTATAGTCAATAGGTAATAATTTTGGTGATTTACTAACAGTAAGTGTTTAGTTTTTGTGAATCTTATTGTTGTGTACCTACCCTATGTATTTACTTATTATTATTGTGTACTTATTTATTTCGTGAAATCAATAATTAATCAGTTTCTTATTAATTACTGTAAGATTTATATATTGGATTTTAGTGAATTATTCATTGTAATCAAGCAACCGTCGACGGTGTTCGTCTGTACCCGCGCTTCTTGTAACTCCCCCTTGTACGGCCTGCCACAGCGATCCACGTCCCTCGCTCACCGCATTCTTTTCCTCGTCCCGCGACACGCGCCCCTCTCCCCATCTCTATTCTATCTTATATATTTCTAATGTCCCAAAGTTATAAGTTTTGTGAAAGTAAATTTGATTCTTATGAACATTCTTTGCTTTCTTTCTTTCTTTCTTTCCTTAGGTGCTAAAATATTTTTTAATAGATTTATGTATATACTTGATAATGCATGCAAATGTTACTGCATACACTTATCTTTTTAGGGAATTTGTATTTAAATAAATATTAATGTAGTTATTTAGCCTACATGAATACCTATTACGAAACCATAGTTAAAATGAATATATTTTATTTCAGTTGAGCGTGCCTACACCATGGGAAAACGTAGTGCGTTAGATATTGTGGCTCAAAAACAAATATTTGAGAAACATAAACGCTTGATCACCACGACAAGATATAGTTCTATTATATACAATACCATAGCAAAAGATATAAACTATGTGATGTCACCAAAAGCACTATATCTCAGCTTTAGAAGAAACTTTTTAAATAACCAGAACTCACCTCGGGCAAAAGATGAGTGCTTCATTAAAAGAAATGAAGATAATACCAATAGTATTATAATTTCGTCAACATCATCATCAGGGTCTTCTCCAGTTATTCAACAAGCAAGCTTACTTCATCAAATTAGTTTTAAATTTCCAATTGATGTTCATGAATGGAAGAAAATTGAACCCTTAAGTTATACGTATAAACGACACGATAAAAATAAACCTAGTGCAAGATATCAGACGTACAGAGCTATTCCCAAATTTAAGTGGTCCGGTCTTTTAAGAAAAAAACTCTGGGAATTTTATAAGTTACCTTGTACTGTAGCATTTAAAAGACATGTTATTCAAGGCGCTAACATTACATTCTACGGACGTTGCACTCAGTGTCAAGCAACAGTGAAAATTCAAAATAAAGATAAGACTGATCATATTATTGATTTTTTATGTGAAATTGATCAACTTTATAGGTAACAAAATTTATAGGTAACAAAAACATATCTGAAGCCGCAGTATACGAACTAAGAAATACCATATGTAAAAAGTACTACAAACTATCCTCGAAAAATACAATAGATATAAATTGTGAATGCAATGTCGCAAATTTGTTTGAACAAATGATTTTAGAATTATTTTATAGCGCTCTATTTACAAAAACATGTACCGAAGAAAAATGTGCATTTCAACTTCAAAGAACAGTACCATTTTTACCCATTAATATGAACGTAATTAAAACATTTGGAATATCAGCCCTAGAAAACTCAATTTGTATAGACGTTATTTCGAAGGATTGTGAACACGATTGCCCGGGTACTGTTTTGTCCAGCTATAATGTAAAGAATATTATATCTTTTGATTTAAATGGAACAGATCAAATAATATTGAACGATATACCTTTATCTATCAAAGTTAGAACTAATATTTATGTGATTGTAGGTGCTATTGAATATGTAGTATTGGGGGAAAATCTAGGACATTATAAATGCCATTTATTTAATCAAGATCTGTGGATGTGTTATGACGATTTACAGTCTAGTGTTAAAAAAAGTAATTTGGATTTAATATTTTTACATTCCTTGACGTACATTTTAGCTTGATTAAATAACATAATCAAGTGATTAGTACGTTTTTATCGATTCTAATAAGCAATATATTTAAATTTGAATTAGTCAAAATACGTATAGTACAAATGCCAGATATAGGCTAGCAATGATTATTATATTAGCATACGTTTAATTATACAAGTTAACATTGTGATTTTTAGCTGTGATTTTAATATTATGTTAAATTATATATACTACATAGCTATATTTCCATTAGCTGCCACTGAAAGAACTATGGTTCTCTCTTTATTTAAGAATTGTTGTAATAATTATATTAGCATAATTTTAATTGAAAGTTTTCAAAACTTTAAATTCAAAGTTGATGTAAAAATCATTATGAAAATCTGTGATTTTTTACCAAGGTATAATAAGTATTTAACCAAAAATTATCTTCTAATATTCTGAATGAATGAATGTTCGATGTTAAGGTAATATTGATATTACTATAATTTTTTGATAACTGTGTTATTATCAATGTGTAACCTTTTTTACATTATTTATAATTAACAATTGTTATAGTACCTAATTAATATAAGTACAAATGTTGTCTAACTAATTTCAAAAATGATTATTAAAAAAATATGACAATTACCAATTTTGTTTCACTCAACAAACCAAATGTCCTGAAATTACTTAATAAATGATAGTCACTCTTCGGAAAGTTTCTCAGATTTTGATAATCTAGTCAAACAGAAGGCTTAAAGGTATACGACTAAAACGAAACGAATGTAACTTTCATTTCATAGCTGTATCAGGTTTTACTGTACAAATTAGCATAAGATTTTAGGGAATATTACCGCTTTTAGGTGGCCGGGCTGAAATATAATTTCAAGTGATTATTCTTTCTAAATATGTATTATAATTTAAAATGAAAGCGTTACATGTATTCTATATCTCATTATGTACTGGTATTATTTTTTGGTAGGTGTTGCAGTTTTACTGTTTTATAGTAACGAAATAATTTCAGCCCGGCCACCTGCAACCGCTAATATTTCGTATGCTATTGCATTTTAGGATTCGATTTTGTGTTACATATGCATAAATTATAGGGTACATTTCATCTGTAGCACAATATTGCCAGTATTTTTTGTAGATTAGTGGGAAACAAGGTGGCCGGGCTGAAAACGTCAGGCTGGCCCGGCCACTAAGAAGTGCACGTAATTTCTTTTAAAAAGAGTTACATTGAAAATGAAGGTGTTACATATATTAGTATACCCGGGTACATTGGATTGATAACAATCTCATTATTAAATTCCATGGGGCCGGGCCAGCCTGACGTACATCAAATCTGTCCTCTATAGACACAGTATTAATAATGTAAAGACCCAAGGAGGCCAGACAGTGCTATCAAAAGAGACTGAATTTATAAAATACATCAACGTATGTGCCGAACGGGGATATCCTATGGAACCTTATGATTTAAAGGTTTTAGTTAAAAATTATTTGGATAAATTAGGCGTTACGGAAAAAAGGTTTAAAAATAAATTACCTGGGCCTAAAATTAATCCTTTGTTAAACTTACCTATAACTGATAGCTGCCTACAGGAGATAGAGAATGCTACATCAAAAGAAAGCAGTCTTCTAGCTTTAAAAAAGTTCTTTTTACATGGATGGCCAAGATATTTAAGAGATGTGCCAGATGCCTTCAAACCCAAAAAGAGTTTTCTTGGAAGGACGTATAGTCTTGGTTCGGTATTTTCTTAAAAAAAACTTGTCAAGAATGTACTCCATAAATTTTTACAAAACTGATTACTCAGGCAGAACTCCCACATTTACTGTACCAAAGCGCCAAGACAAAGACGTAGTGCCTTATCTTTCACTAGTTAAAGTTACTGAATTTCTTCAAACTCGTGACAATCCCAAAGTTTATGTTTTGAAGAATGATGAAGATCTGGTGTATTTTTAAGAATTAACTAAACTTTATTTCATTATCTTTATTTTTACCTTTTTTATAAGCTAAAAGCTAACTTGTCTGCAACCAACCAAAGTAAACCTAATTTTGTTACCAATTATTATTCTAATAAAACGTTTATTATATTTTGTTTAATATTTCGTTTTATTTTTATTTTTAAAGTAATTTGAATTGATTAAGCAATCCACTACTACTGCACACATCACGTCCTGTGTACATTGTAATAATAATACATAAATAAATAAGAAGAAACAAAAATATTGAACACTGTGTGTATAAAGCTTAATAATTACTTATTAGTTACAAGGTTACAATTTCATTACAACATATTAGTTATAAAATTTTCGTTACGTGCAAAAAAATTGAAAGTACTCATGAGCATTTATGAAATACCAGGTATAGTAAAATACGCTTTTCCGTTGGCAGCAACACAAATCAATATATGCAACGCATTTAAAAAGGCTGGCATTTGGCCCTATGATTCAAACGTATTTACAGACGACTATTATGCACCGTCTTATGTCACCGATCGACCGATGCCAGATAATCGACCCTCACAACGTGCAGACAACCTGCATATCCCTCCAAACAATGGAGAAGGGACTCTTGAATATTTTGAAGAGTCAAATTATGTGGCCAGGAATGTTGAGATTCAGACTAGTCCATCAATAATACAGCATATTCCTGGGCAAAGCGACTGCAGCGTTGACTGTACAAGTAAACCATCAGGTAATCAAGAACTAGACACACAACAGTGCTCTCAGGAGCCTATCCCTTGCTGCAGCTTCCAGCTTCCTCAATCAGCTAATAACAACACAAGAGACTGTACAAGTGAAACATCAGGTAATCAAGAACAAGAGACACGTCAGTGCTCTCAGGAGCCTATCCCTTGCTACAGCTTCCAGCTTCCTCAATCAGCTAATAACAACACAAGAGATAAAAATAAATCAATTTTCTCACCAGAGCTAATAAGACCACTGCCTAAAGCACCTCCCCGATTAATTGGACATAATAAAGGACGTAACAGAAAGACAGCTGTTCTTACGGACACTCCAGAAAAATGCTTTGGCCGAAGAACAGGCTAATAAAAAGAAGAAGAAAGAAAGTGAAACTACAAAGAAGGTTAAGGGAAAAAGCAAAGGGAACTAAGAACCTCGCTAAGAGTTTTGCAAGATGACGACAGTTCTTATGACGAACAAGAATGGTACTGTGTCATATATTGCGATGCCTATTCTAACTCTGTCCCTGGAGAAAAATGGATTGAATGCAGAGAATGTAAGAATTGGGCCCATTTGCAATGTATTGAAGATGACGAAAGCCTAACATTTGTTTGTCCTAATCCTTTTTTTTTACCACTATTAAAAAAACGGTGCGGATTTTGGACTACGAGTTAAGCTATAACTCGTAGTCCAAAATCCGCACCGTTTTTTTGCTTAGCTTGCCGTCCGATCAAGGACCAGACCTGAATCACCAATAATTCAGTAGCAACGAGGTTATTTTTTATTTAGAAAAAACTAAAACACAGAGAAAAACAAGGTTTTTTACCCTCCTTCTATTAAGAACGAAGCATGCTTAATATAAAAAGATGCAAACAATTCGCCACTCAAAAATTAGGGAAATTACTAATGCTAAAGATGCTTTAAAACTGAAATGGAAATGGGCAGGACACGTAGCGAGACTAGAGGATGATAGATGGACTAGCAGGGTAACCAAGTGGAAGGGCCCATACGGTAAGCGCCCCAGAGGCAGACCATATATGAGATAGACAGATGAAATAACAAAAATAGCTGGACCCTGCTGGACGCAAATAGCTCAAGATAGAGATAAATGGAAATCTTTAGAGGAGGCCTTCACCTTCACCTGAGGGGGGGTTCTTGCACAAGATTTATATTATGTTGGAAAACTCAAAGATTATAAATACGTTAATTATATATACTTAATTCTAACTCTCTAAACTCTGTTTCAAACTAGCAAGAAATAAAAGGCTTTTTATTTACATATTATATTTATACTATTAAGACTCCCACGCTCTTGAGTAACTTCTACGAATCCTGGTCATTTCATTTTTAAAATCATCTCGGTTTGCGCTGGGCTTTCCCGTTCGATATAACTTTAAAAGTCGTCCCAAGCAGCTTCTCTTGGTGCAGGACTGCCCCGCTTGGGCAGAGCACCGCCGTGTCCTCACGACGGCGATCTTTCGCGTCCGGCATTGGTCGAGGCCTTGCTGCGGGGCGAGACGGAGTGGGAAGCGGTCGCCTCCTTCTGCGAAGCAGTAATGCTCGCGAAGGACGAGGCGGGCCGCTTGAGGGAGAAGACAGCGTCCTCCCTCCACCTCAGCCGCACTGGTAGATGCCCACGGCGATAGACGTCGGCAGACGCTCTCCGGCCACCGTAGGCGCGGGTATGCAGGTGACGAGTAATGAGCGACTCGCCGTCCGACCATGGACCATGCCCGGGTCGACGGCGCGTTGTGTTCCACGCGCGCCTCAAAGAGTGTCAGCATAATGACGGGGCCCCCTCTAGAAGGCCCGTGACACTGGAGCATAAAGGGCTATTGAAGGACACCGTGGATTTTAGTCAGTACGAGTCTGACAGTCCCTCCCGCCCTGCCCTGGGTGGGAGTACTCATTTTATGATTTTACCACGGTAAAAAAAGCAGTTTCTCTTACAACCTTTTTTCCAAAATGATTGTCTTCAGGATTCCAGAGACAAAATCATCAAATCAGTCGTCCCACCCAGGGCAGGGCGGGAGGACTCATTTGATGATTTTACCACAGTAAAAAAAAGCAGCTTCTTTTACAACCTTGTTTCGAAAATGATCGTCTTCAGAAATTAAAAAAAAAACATTACACTAATAATAATTACCAACAAAGGCAATTGGCGATCCAGGATATGATCGCCTATGTAAAACACGCCCTGTTATTGATGAACTGAATTCTAAATTTTCATCAGTTGCTATAGAACAACGCTTGTCTATAGATGAGCAGATGTGTGCAACTAAAGTTGCACACTTTTTAAAACAGTACTTGCTCAAAAAGCCCCATAAGTGGGGGTTCAAGCTTTATGTTTTGTACTGATTTTTATTATAAAGGGTTAAATAATAATTGGAATCTTTACGTAAAGTATCCAAAAACATTGCAATGTTTGGTTTAGGTTTTACCAATCTGTTAAAACGCGAGTTCCATGATTTGATGGCATTATTTGTTTTATGACACACATCGAAAAATGACCATTTGTTTGAGAAATAAGCATTTTCATCTAACCAAGTACGAACAAAATAATAATTAAATTGAGTAATTTTCTGATTCAATATATAACCAGCCATCTGATCTATATTCTCGAGGTACACATGCTAGAGCCATGCAACGTTTAACATGCATTTTATCAATTAATGATTTATCCATACCTAACTTCTTTGCATTTCTCCATAAAGACTTTTGGAAATGAAATAAACAGCCTTGAATACGTGCGTCAGGAAATATTTTTTCAATAGCAGCCATCACACTTTTTTTCAAAATCTGTGGTGAATATACGTGGAGAAAATTGAGGCATTCCACTTTTTAAAAGGTAAAAAAAAAATTCGTATGTTTTTTCTTGTTTGTCCGGTAGTAAAGCGTATATGGCTGGTAAAATATTTGTATGTTCATGGGTACTTCCTAAATCTATATGTAACGTGTACTACTTGCAAAAATGGTGGTACGCAGCTTTTGAACGTCCCATCGCAGAAAACGCTTTCTGCTGTTTCAATATATTTTATAACATTTTGGTTTGCAAAAAGTGTAATTCTTGTTTTCTTATATCCATAATCAGCAAACTTCAAATCTTCGTAGCATGGAGGAATAATAAGATCTGTAACTTTTTTGAATCTCAATTTTTTTTTACCTGTAGTGATATGTTTCTGTGTCGATAGTCTTTTCTTAATATTTTTAAAATCAGGAACTTTTTTTATGAGATCATGTCCAGCATTATGCAAGTCCGAAACCATTTCACCATAAATTTTTGGTATAGTTGTGAGTTCTTTCTCCGATCGTTTAATGCATTTGTCTAATTGATACTTCATTTCATTTTCTATGACGCTTGGTTGGCATGAATGAGGTTCTTCTTTTGTTAACAGGAGATCATTATTTGTATGTAAGAGTGCTTTACAACGTTGTCTATTGACGCACCTCCAGACTGTAACACCATTTTTGTTCTTGCGCTGCTTATTATATCTATATCCATGCCTTAATAGAAGTTCTTGACGTCTTTCTGATTTTATAAAACCAATGTCAGCCCTTACATCTCTACTCGTCGATGGTTCTGCCGCCATACTTCAAGGAGCTTTTACCAGAATTACTTTAATCGCATTAAACATTATTAAGATAATTAACTTCTTTGCTGAGCAGATAGTAAATAAAAGTTGTGCATAGTATCCATCATCATCAATACTAAAAGCAAACTTATGTTGACTCATTTTTGTAATCGATGTTTTGGTGACGCTTCCACTAGGTGGCGTCACTTGCTCTTCAACGACCACAGTTTATAATTATTTATTATTAATATGCAGTATTAAATACAAACCGGAGTATAAAAACCTTTTTAAATTAATATTTGAACTATAGTAAGGTCAGTTGGGGTAAGAGAGACCACGGGGCAAGAGAAACAGTAGTTTGTAAATAAAAAACTATAAGTCCTCGCTCCATGGTTACTCGGTCGATAAAACAGTATTATAAAGTGAATGCCGAAGAAAAAACACAGATGGCGCTAGTATTCATCAACCCGGCAGTTTGACACAAACAAAAATTCAGTTGACTGACTACGAAAGTACGAGTTCGCGGCATTTTTATTGTGTGTTCATATAAATGCCAAAAAGTTTAGCTGGAAGGCTGTCAATGTGTGTAAGTATTGTTTAAAGTTCAATTTTGATAGGTAAATTGTATAATCTATGCTTTGAATATCTATTTTTGATGTGATTCGACACGTAACCTACAAATTGTTCAGTGGGGTAAGAGAAACTGTCATGGCCGGGTTAAGAGGATCATTTCCCGATGTCAGAAATCACAAACATTTAAGTTTCGCAGTTACCTAAAGCTATGTGAATTAATTAAAATACTATTTTTCATACAGAAAAATGCGAAATTATAAAAGAAAAACTGATAAGAGCATCGTACCCGCCAGAAAAACTACAAGAAGCAGTAAGAGCTGTTAAAAGTGGGGCCTTATCCGGATATGCGGCTTCAAAATATTATAATATACCCAGATCAACGAAAATAAATCGCGTATGTATATCATCATGATTATAAAACCAATCTAGTACGTATTTTATGTGCATCACATGAAGTATGTATGCCAATAAATGCACTTATTTTCACCAGGTTTATTTATTTAACTATTCAAATGCAATTAATTAATTAGTTATTTCAGTAAACTTTATATTCCTTTTGTCTTGTTTAAGGTTTATGATCGTAAAGGTTTAAAATCGAATTCTTTGGGAAGATCCGCCGTCTTGTCACGAGAACTAGAAGAAAATTTCGAAAAAAATATTCGTTACATGGAAAAGTATGGTTTTGGTCTGACAAGAAAGGAGTTACTAGAAACGGTGGGTCAGTACGTTTCGGCAAATACAATTAAAAATCCATTTAAAAATGGCATACCTGGTGAGGATTGGTTTCTTCTATTTAAAAAAAGGCATAATTTGTCTATCAAGAAGCCACAGCCGGTCGAGTATGCGCGGAAACAAGCATGCAGTCCATATATACCCATATTTTGATTTATTAGAAGAGACATTGAATGAGTTAGATCTATACGACAAACCATCGCATATTTGGAACGTGGACGAAACTAGTTTCTCCAAAGATCCTTCTAAGTCGAAAGTAGTTGGTTGTGTTGGATTTACCTCCACGCGAACTATAGCATCGCCTGGAAAGGATAACACCACAGTCTTGTTGGGGTGCAATGCCCTAGGAGAGAAAACTCCACCTATGATTGTTTTTAAGGGCAAAAATATTTGGGATGAATGGACGACCAATGAAGGTTATCCAGGAACAGCATACGCTGCTACAACTAATGGTTGGATGGAGACCGCAGTCTTTGAGGCCTTTTTGGAAAAAGTATCTATTTCTAACTGCAGTAGGACCAAAACGTCCTATACTTTTGATCTTCGACGGTCATGCAACTCATGTCGGTGTAAACCTTATTGAAAAGGCCCGAAAAGCTCAAATCACAATTCTCAAAATCCCCCCTCATACCAGCCATTTGTTACAGCCATTAGACTTGGCTGTGAATAAATCATTCACAGATCGATGGGACGTTGCCATACTAAAATGGCAGAGGTTGAACATTGGTAAATGGATACCAAAAAAAGAATTTGCCAAAATGCTTGGTCAAAGGAGAAGGCGACTTCTGGGCCCAGCAGTTAACTAGTTGAAATGTATATTAAAAAAACCGTCATATTTTTCTAAGGAAAATCACAAAATATGGCACCTTGTTTCTATCTAAAAAGCGAGAAAACTTAAATTAAGTTATGGAACTAAATAATCGATTAAATAATGCCTGAAATGTTAATAATCGATTACGAATAAATCGGTAAAATGTCAGAATATGTATGAACATCGAGTAACGAGTATTTTTTTGTGGAATCGATTCATAGTGAATCGATTTCCTTTAATTTCTCTTCTGGCAATATTCCTGCCTGATATCAGTCTGTCACCGATTGACAGATGACACTCGTTCGTTGTTTTTCGTTCTGAGTGCGCACGTATTTTCCTTGTTTTATTGTTTAACCCCACGACCTCGGCTTTTATTGAACTATTGACGGATCTTGCATTTCTGAATTACCTGGCTCTCTATTTTGGACAACTGTTTACGCCTATCGATCGGATATTGACGACATGGATCGCTGTGTAAATTGTTTGATTGCGACTGGTCGCAGTAACTCTATTGGCAGAAGAGTCTTGGAAGATGAGGCGATTTTAGCAGTTATTCGTCGGTGGCGTGCATCTCAGCCTGTAAGTTTTTACCTATTTTATATTTTTTTACCTACTCAAATGATAATGGGCGTGATGGGTCGCCGGCGCGTTGTGTTCTAAGCGCCTCAACGAGCTATCAGCAAGCTGACGGGGCTCCCTTAGAGGGCCAAAGCCTGCCGGGGTCGCGGGACTAACGAGCTACCGTGACCCCGGAACGCAAAGGGCTATTGAAGGACACCGTGGATTTTAGTCAGTACAAGTCTGAAAGATCCTCTCACACTGTCGTGGGTAGGAGGACTCATTTGATGATTTTACCAAGCTAAAAAAAAAAGCTGGGACATAGAGATTTGTTCGAACATGCACTTGTATTAGTGACATGTTACAAAACGTGTTTACGGTTAAACAAGATTTAAATAGTTAACTTATTTCAGGTAACCAGTGAGAATTATGTATGCCAAGCATGTTGGGACTTGGCTCAAGATGTAGTTCTTGGGAGACGTGCGATTGAAGCAACAACCCAAGTTGGCCATTCCAGTGTTTGTGTCCGCTGCGGTCGTTCACTGTTAGCACAGCGGTACAGCCACCTTCTTCGCAATGATTCTGCTCGTGAATCTGCGATATATAATGTGATCAGAGAGTGGATACTGCCACAAACAGTAAGTAACTTTAGTATTATATCTTAATTTACTCAAACTGTATTTGAATAATAAAAGATTTATTTGCAAAACTAAGATAATTATTTTTATTTTTGCAAATACATTTCACATTATTATTACACTAAATATAATGATTTTCACTATATTGTTATATTAATGTATGACATCAAATCTCTCTGTCCCTCTAAGGTTTCCTGATATAGAACTTAGTTCTGAGTAAAGCTCGCTTTTGCATGAAATTCTAATCTCAACATTGTTATTGTTAGTGTATCATTATTGAATATGAATAAATAAATGTACTTATATCTGATCTGATCAGTAGGTACTTACATTATAATTGTGGATTTAATTTTACTTTTTTTTATAGGTGAGTGAGGCAGATCGTATATGCCACTCTTGTTGGATATTAGCAGACAGAGCTGCTGTTAATATGAGGACCGGTCCCTCAACTTCCTCACAGAGTAACCCGCCACCAGCCCAATCGTCAGTTGGCGTTTCTGTTGGACAATTGGATGGAAATCAGGACAACAGTCTACGCGAACCTGCAAATGTTTCCATTCAACCAGAAGAAAGTCACGGTAATGATGTACATGATCCCTCAGTGCAACCACATTCACCAGTTGTCCCAATTGTGGAACCAGGTAGGCAGAACCCTGAATCAACAATTTTATTGCCAGATTACATGCGGGCAATTGAATCGGAGCGACATTGCTTCATAGAAGGTTGTCAGAGAACTGAACGTTACAGAGTTCCTCTAGCAACAAGAAAAATGTTACTTAATGAGCATAAATATTATGTGCCACAAAATAATCGTCTTTGTGATACACATTTAGTTATTGAGGCATGGGATTTCCTTGATAGTTTAAGAAGTAATTACTTACAAACATTTACTGCGAGACATATCCAAGATATGATGACATTAAAAGAGTCCCCTAAAGAAAGCTTATTGAACTTTGGAAATATTGATGATATGGAAGACCATGTTGTGCATACCTGGGTTGTATTGACTAAAACTCAGTTCCGTCAAATATTTGATGAGGTGCCGCAATTGTTAGAAATACGCAACAGTTCTTCAGTGCTAGCAGCCTATCTTATGAAATTAAGAACTGGGGACTCTAATGAAAGATTGGCAACATTATTTAAAATATCTAAGAAAACTCTAAGCAAGTGGCTGTGTCAAGCCCGTGAGATATTTACTGAACATTTTGTGCCCCAGCATTTAGGATTAGGACACATCACTAGGGAACTAATTAAAGAAAGAAACTTAGCCATACCTAGTGCTTTATATGAAGGAGATTCTAGGCCCATTGCTATATTTGACGGAACATACTGCTATGTAGAAAAAAGTTCTAATTATTTATATCAAAAAAAAAAACATACAGTTTGCATAAATACCGAAACTTAACCAAACCTTTTTTAATAGTGTGCACAGATGGCCATATTATTGATGTTTTGGGCCCCTATCCAGCAACCACGTCAGACTCGGATATAATGAGACATGAATTTTTAAGTGAAAACCCACTCCGGGATTTTTTTCAACATGGTGATGTATTTATACTGGATAGGGGCTTCCGAGATTCATTACCATTATTAAATCAATGTGGATTTAGGACATACGTGCCTGCTACCATGGCGCAGGGTGAAACACAGCTGTCAACACTTGACGCAAACAAATCGAGAGCAGTCACCATTTGCCGTTGGGTGGTAGAGGTTGTAAATGGCAGGTTTAAAAGAGATTTTAAATTATTTAGGCAATGTTATTTTAATACAGCCTCAAGAAGTTTATTTATAGATTTTAAGGCGGCTGCTGCTCTCATAAATAGATTTCACCCTCCCATAACCGACAGAATAGACAGTGGGGATATCATTAATCAAATTAATATTAATATGAATAGACATAACATATTAGGTGATTTTATTGTGAACAATCAATATAATAGACGTAGGGCTGATTTTGAAGCAATAACTGTTCAAAATGATAATTTAAATGATTTTCCCCAGTTGTCATATGATGAATTAATTCTTGTATCCTTGGGTACTTATCAATTAAAGCAGGCACGGTCCTATTTTGGTGAACATATGCGGGGAACTGATGGGTTCATCATAGAAGTGTGCAGGGAGGTAGATAGCAGCCTTCTTCGACAACTGTCGGCTTCAAATACTTCTTGGTTACTGCGGGGTCGAATACAATCCCGCCATATAAGTCGCAAAACATATTTTGTTTACATTTTAGTTGACAGCTGTCGAAGAGGACGAGATTCAATATTAGGGTATTATTGTAATTGCATTGTGGGTAAAAGGACTGTAGGCTGCTGTGCCCATGTAATGTGCATAATATGGTATCTCAGTTGGGCAAGATACCAAGAAAATATCGTACCCCCTGCACAATTCTTAGACGATATTCTCCTAATTATTGAAGATGAATAATACATATTTTAGTCATATATTAGTGTTTTATTTTATATCCTCCTGTCTCTTTTTTAGTTTTTAAAAGGTAGGTGCCTACTGCTTCTAAGTGCAGGATATTGGATGAAGAAACTTGTCTTCGACTGTAGCGACTGTCCAGGGCGCGAGAGAGCCAAACGTGTCAGATCTTTGACTCTTTACACACTCTCCATGCATAAAACCATAACACAACCAAAGCCATTCAAAAGTATTTCGTAAAAAACATAAAAAAACTGCAATGTTATAATATAACCTCACTTTTACTATATTTCATATAACTTGATTCCTGGATAGCCAAATTTCACCAAATCAGTGAGGCCTTGTTATTATATTCTCTTACAAATAAGGCTAGTTTGATTCAGTTAACACCTGGGCCCAGGAATGTATGGAGTAGTTCCCTTCTCCTTTGGGGTGAGTTAGATCCCAGTATATGTGCAGCTGGTTTTCGCAAGGCGGGAATTTACCCTTTTAACAAAGAAGCTGTTTCAGAAGATAAGTTCAACCAAGTTCATCTGCGAGAATGGAAACGTAAATTACTGTGTGATTCCATCGCAGGATCAACAAATCAGCTAGCTATTGATGTGTTCCCAAGAATGAATTCCCAAGAGCCTCGAGCTGGTACATCCGAGCAAAGTGACTTACTCGTCAACCGTGTGGTCAACCAACAAATATCTCAGGAACCTTGGGCTGTTACATCAAAGCAAAGTGACTCAGTCATCAACTATGTGATCAATCAACAAATATCATGTGGCCATTTCACTGACACATCAAATCGTGCTGACCACCTAACCAAAACAGTGAATCCAGATTCGTTGCTCAAACTTTCATCGAACCACATCAATTTAAGCATGGTCTTGGTGCCAAACCTTCATACGTTTCATACGACAGCCAATGCAGATACCGTTGGTTCCCAAGTAAATGACAAAAAAATGAAATGCAAAAACCTAAAAAGATTCAAATACTGGAAGACGTTTGAGGATTTGCTTTTGATGAAAATTAAATCGGGAACCAGCACTAAAACAAAACGGAAACGAATGGCTACTGGTGCAGAAGTCATAACAAGCGAAGACGTCTACAAAAGAACTCTAGAGGCACAACAATCTCAAACTAAAAAACAGGAGAAAAGGAGTAAAATGAATACAATGACAACTTTAACTAAACAGAAGGTGAAAGAAACTGAAATAAAGAAAGAGAAAACACTCAAGATTAATCAGAGATCTAAATTTCATCAAACATTCAAGACTGGTTTAAGGCTGTTGTATTTTATGAATAAGTAAATATCTACATAAGAATATATCACTTTGATTTTAGTTTAGTACTCCTGACTTGAAATTATGCGTTCCTCTTGCCCCAATTTTCGATTTATGTTCACTATTTACAATTGTAGACGTTATTTTAATGGTATTGAGTTCACATTTGACTCACACGATTTTATAAAATGAGATGGTCTCAAATTGAACCACACAGATTAGGTATTTACAGAGCTATGTCGACTGTTCCTCTTACCCAAAAAACCGGGGAAAGAGGAACAATAGCACTAACCTAACGATTTGCCATTTTTTGGCTATTAGCATTAAAATTAGCTTAAGTAGAAGTTCAACTATGGAAAACTGACACATGTAGGTATATGTTGAGTTTATCAAAGTCACAATAGGACATTACATTCAGAAGCAAGAACTGAACATAGAATTTGAAAAATAAACTATGTTCCACTTACCCCACCTAACCTTATATCGTTATAAAATATATTTTTATAGGCAATAAATAATAAATTAAAAATTAAGAAAGATTTCTCATAATTCTCAGTACCTCAGAATAAATGGGTTAATAATTATATCACAGTTAATACTAATAATTCTATTAGTTACATGCTTAACGCCTGCACATTACTTTGATGTCCTTCCAGCACACAACACTGTGTCACATCACAATAATTATCTTAAATTACAGTCCGCCGACGTGTACTTTCTACAGTTACAATACAAAACTAAACCAAATGTAGACCCATGACCAACCCGAGTGAGCGTGATAGCATATACGAGTATATAGCTTTCTCTTTAATTTTTTCCTGTAATAGGCGAATTTTGCGGTCATGTTTATATTGTTTTGTATTAGCAAAAATTTAGATATTCCACGTTTTAAGTAATTATTATTATCACTTTTTCCATACAGATCTTTCTTACTTTCAAGTAAATATCTGCTGATTAAACTTCAATTTTTTTTTTTTCATAGATGGCTGAATACGACTGTACTTTAATTTTTTTAAACCTTAAAATGAAATGTGTGCGAATAGTCTACTACATATTTGTGAGGGACTACAGAAAAAATAATATGTTTTAAAGGAGTCGATTCGCACGTTTTGTGCGAGTTAAATTCGTGCAAATCGTCCAATAAACCGATTGCGATAGTACTAGTACGGACGATGAAGAGATTTTCGTAGCTAGTGGTTCCTCTTCTTGGAGAAGATTTTATTAGTGATGAAGAAGGATAAATAATTTTAACTGAAAGATTCTTGCCTTTACCTCGGGAGCCAAAAGTAGGAGATTATATAATAATTTTACTTGAAACAGAGAAGAAATATAAATTATTTTATATTGCTAGGATTATAGAAAAACCTGATGAAAATGACTGTGATTATTATGTGTCGTTTTTAAAATTAAAAAGTAAAGTGTATCATAAGTTTTCCGAGCCTCTTGAACCAGATGGTGCAGGAGTCCTGAAAACTGATATCAAATATATTTTGCCTAAACCAAAAGTGAATGGAAGCAGTCATCGCCAAGCGACGTTTAATTTCCCCGTCAATATTTCACTTCTGAAGTTCACATATTAGGCTTTTTTTTTAAATATTACTATTTTTTTTAATGAGGCTTTAAACTCAACTTTGAGACTGATTTTATATGATAGATAATAAGTTGATAACATAGATCTCAATTAATAAAAACCGAATTGATTGTACTTTTTTAGAATATTATATTTAATGTTACTGTTCTACAGAAATTTAAAGGTTTTGTATACCTTGGAAAGCTATAATTATAAAACTTACATGCACGAGTCATTATTGGAAAATGAATTTCAATTGACAACTGATAACAAATAAGTCTAGATGTGTAACTATGTGTAGATGGGTAGTTGAAATTCTAAACGGTCGCATTAAAACAGACTACAAACTCTTTCGACAAGAATATTTTAACAGAGCATCAACACACTTTATGATTTTAAAATTATTTTTGCTCTTTTGAATAAATTCCACCCAACAATAGAGGACCGACCTGATGCTGCGGAGTATTTAAAAATTTCTGGGGCGAGATTAAATACGAGCAATTGTTTAGGGGAATTTATTCGAAGGGATAGGAGACATACGGTTTTCCAAAACATAGACAGCAATGCTACCCATTTAGATCATTTTCCTAGATTAACTTTAGATGATTTAAGAAGATTTGCATTGGAATCTTACCAATTAAAACAGGCTAGAGCCTATTATGGGGAGCACATAAGAAGTAATGGTACTTATAATGTTGAAGTAAGCAATGTCTTGGAAGAGGATTTGCCCTTAATATTAGGTCAAAATAATTATTTAATTAGGGCTATAGTATGTGCCATTTAACATGGCAATAGCGGTCATTGCTCCGACTTTCAACCCGATATCTTAATATTAGCGATACTTTCTCTTCACCCGTACAAATCTGTCGCAAACAGTCGCAAAACTGACATCGCGTGAGTCACATAATACATAAAAAATGACCAAAAACACAACACAGTGCCCAACCCAAAATAACAGAAAATCTAGCAAACGTACCCTACGATTTTTTTTTAAATATTTTATTTTCGTTTTTACACAAGTCTAACACACAACAATTTAACAAAAGTAAATCAGAAATCAGAAATTGTATGGATATAAGTATATTAGGGTAAGTCCGGGGTAGATGGTCATATGGGAAAGATGGTCCGCTCAAATAATTCAAGGAGTCGTTGGCTAGATGTCGCCAGTTACAGTTCAGTGCGCTTGCGTGCGCGGGAGCTAACCTACGACCGCATTTCGGCGAAAAAAAAACCAAAAGTGAGTAAAAACCTTGTTTATTGTATAAACTAGTTTAAAATTTTATTAGAGGTTTCGTGTTTTACTAGATTGTGATATTAGTTTCATAAAATAATAGTCCTTTTTGCATTTGTTGTCAAATAAAATGCCAACTTATTGTTCTAACCCCAAAATTAATCGTGTTGTGTTTTGATCTCTCCCGGAAAAAAAGTAGAGATGGCCAGTTGAAATCGGTATGTGATGGCCTTATGGTCAACTTATACCGATAGCTTAGAAATGAAGTCTTATTCAAATAATTTGTGTTATTTTTTTACAAATATGGTCTTCTTCTTTAGTTATCTTATTCGAATAATAGTTTATATTCAATTAGTATAAATATTTGTTTTAGATGCCTAATAAATACAAGAGAAAGGCAGTAGCCGTCAGAGGTAATTGGTCAGAAGAATCTCTGAAAGCAGCTATTAGTGGAGTGCAGAATGATAGTTTTTCTGTACGTGGTGCAGCTATTCAGTTCGGAATACCAAAAAAAACTTTAGAAAGAAGATTAAAGAAGAATAATAATAAAAAAGGCCTATGGGGCCATCTTATTTGGTGAAGAAAACGAAAAGAAATTGGTTGCTCATATCAAATCAATGCAAGCCAAGGGCTTTCCCTTGACAATAGATGACATAAGAAAAATAGCCTATGAGTTTGCCGAACATGTAAAGAAGCATGGAACCAGAAGCTGGAACATCTACTGGTCAAACCAGTAAACGCCGTCGTCGTCGAAACATATTCAAACCTCAAGAAGGTTCGGAATCGATACCGTTCACATCGCCGCCAGCAAAAAGACAGACGACGATTCTCACCAGCGCAGCGGAGAACATCTTATGATTATTAATATTTTTAAATATGTCCAAAACACAAAGCCCGAGGATAAATATTTAACTAACCATGATCTCTAGAAATATGTGGGGTGGGTGAGAGATCGATATATCGGGTATTACGTGATTACAGAAATACTCATAAAATAACGCAACTTGAAGGTAAAAGGAGTAGACCAAACGTTCTCCAAAACATTGAAGATTTTGATAAATCGGCAATCGACCACAATTTTTTTTTTTTAAAGGTGAACTTCCTACTTTAAAGAAAATACTTCAAGCCGTGAATGACGATGAGTCATTGCATTGAATCTCAGCGACGTATTCTCAAGCATTTAAAATTTAAATACATGAAGAAAAACCGCAATAGTATTTTGATAGACAGAAGTGACATGGTTCTATGGCGTATAAAATACGAGAGAAATGAAAAAAATGCGAGAGAAAAACCGACTTATTTTTTATACTGATGCGACTTGGATGAACGCAGGTAATTATTTTTTTCCTATTGATAATTTGATATTGAAAGTTACATGCTTTCTTAACCAAGATTTTTTCATTTCTTAGCGAGTTATTGGTGTATCATGTGTATGGTTAAATAAAATAACACATGAATAAAAACATAAGGTTTTTATAAAGAATAATTTACAGCAATGACATCTTATTAAAATCAACAAAACATACACTCACCGGCACGGAATCTTGGCCAAGCGCGTATTTCGCGATAACAAGAGCTTTAAGTGTTTCCTATGATTATTTATTATGAAGGTTGGTATAAAAAATGTGTACCCTTAGTTCAAGAGGGTAATTTATCATGTTTGAGTGCAATATGACGTTATTTTTAAGTTTTAGTTGAACCCGGTCATCTGAGCGACTAAGTTGCTGTTTTAAATTTGTGTTTTGTGAAAGTTTATTGTTAGGTTATTCAGTTATTGTGATATCGTACTGTTACTTCAATAACTAAAGGTGATTTAATTCCAATAAAAATGCCATTAACACCATCACAGGTTGCACAAGCTGTAGCATTGATCGAACAAGGGCTGACACAGCGAGAAGTTGCTGTTATTCTGAATGTACCACGTTCATCGATGCAGTATGCGCTGAAACGATACCAGGAGACAGGCCACTACTCCCGCAGACCAGGCAGCGGAGGCGTCAGGTGCACATCAGCCCGGGATGACCGCTTTATTGTCCTGGAAATTTTGAGAAACCGCTACCTCACCGCTGTTGAGATACGCCAGCGACTCCAGTTCACAAGAGGTGTCAATGTTAGTGAACGTACAGTGAGAAGACGAATGGAGGAAGTGAATTTAAAAGCTCGTAGACCAGCACGCGGCCCAGAACTTCTCAGAAGTCACCGAGTAGCTCGACTTCGATTCGCACGAGAACACGTCAACTGGACCCATGAGCAGTGGGCTCGAGTACTGTTCACAGATGAGTGTCGAATCGCTTTACGAGCTCCAGATGGTCGGGAGCGAGTGTGGAGAAGAAGAGGAGAGCGGTTTTTACCCAATACCACCACACAAACTGTTAGTTTTCATGGAGGCTCTATAATGGTTTGGGGAGGAATAAGTTCCGATGCACGTACGGAGTTAGTTATCGTCGATAACCGATTAACGGCAACACGATACATCGAGGATATTCTTCAGGAACACGTGTTACCATATTCAGGGTTTATTGGGTTCGACGAATTCCTTCTAATGCACGATAACGCGCGCCCACACGTTGCACATTTGTTGCGTGGAGGACTACCTTTCAGAGGTTGGTATTCAAAAATTGCAATGGCCAGCTCGTAGTCCAGACTTAAATCCAATAGAGCATATCTGGGACATGCTTAAAATAAAAATAAAGTCCTCCTCCAACCCGCCTGAAACTCTGAACCAGCTTCGAAATGCAGCACTGACCGCTTGGGAAAGCATACCACAAGTTGAGATCAGGAACATCATCCAAAGTATGCTAGAACGAATGCAAGCTGTAATCAGGGCTAGAGGAGGAAACACCCGATATTAAAATGCAAAGACAACTAAGACTTTTCGGTTATTTTTCATTTTGTGGTCTTATTAAATTGACAGTGTTTAAACCAATATTTTTGTAAAACTGCTATTTTTTAAAAGATGACTGCTGGTGCATCAATTTTTCAATAATTGAGTTACAAAACCATAAAAAAAACCCTAATTTAGTGCATAAACCCATAATATAGTGAAAATGAAATATTTAAATAGAAATTATCGGCAAGTTATTGGTGGCCAAGTTTCCGTGCCGGTGAGTGTATTACATATAGCAACCGAAATACAACAAGGTGGCAAGCATGGAGTTTTTAAGTTAGAGATAAATAAATAGTAAAGCTGAAATAAATTTTATTGGAAACTAATATAATGATGATGAAATGAATCGTAAGATTGCCTACAGGTGCTTATTATTTTTAATTATTATGTGATGCTTTTTTAGGACACGCCGTGGCTAAAGCTTGGGTCGATACTACGGTGCAATCTGCGAAACAAGCTTTCTTAGAAGGATTATCAACCGGAGCCAAAGATCCTGTGTCTAAGGGCAAAAGCCTCATTGTCGTTCACGTCCGAAGTGAAAATGGATTTTTAGAAGAATGTGAATGGATTTTTGAAGCAAAAAAACTGAGGACTATCACGAAAATATGGACGCTACACAAAATAAAATTGAAAAACAAATGATGGGTCTTGACCACTCCATCGACAAAACAATTGATGAATTTATTATTCATGTAACTGGTAATGATAGTGACAGCGACAGTTCAGAGTCCTCTGAAAGCGAATAAAACTAAATTTTAATCTAAACTTGTGTTTTTATTCTTAGTTATACAGCCTGTTAGTGTAATCAGTCTTAACCTTGAAACCATAGGTAGTTGATTTAATTATAAAAATGTTTGTCTGAATTTAAAAATAAATAAACGAATTTTTCTTTAAAAAAATCAAAAATGTTTCTGTCCTACACCGTCCGTTAATTCATGGATACTATGCGCCCGAGTTACGTATTCACTGCAAAGGGCGTTAACCTGCCAGTGCGGCAGGTTAACGCCGTCCGTTTAACTACATACCTACATAAGTTTTAACTAACTACATCATTGTAATAAAATACAGGTAACCTGTGATGTAACTAACTTCCCTTCATACTTTTCCTGGCTTAGGACAGGCAAAAATACCTACCTTTGTTGCGTGACGAGTCCAGATGTAAGTTAGGTTATCACCCGACGCGGCGTAAACCCGAACCATTTCTGTCCACTGTTCGTTTGTGTACGACATAATCACTAAACACTAACACTTGCGCGAAAAATTAACGGTGGGGCCGCGCTTGCGGCGGGCGTACGTTACGAGACACGCGTTCGATAGCGACACTGCCGGCAGACTGGTATGCGCGGGCCCCGCGCATACCTCAGTCTCTCCCCGCGCCGCGGGCGACACGGCGGCGCGGGCGCTCGCGGCTTATTTGATCTACTTTCCCCTTTGCGTAATAGGGTGAAATAATTTTGGGGAAAAATGGAGACTTTATTGAAAAAAAAAAGGTTTTATTTTTTTATTGAATTTACGTTCTGTAAGTGATACCAAACCACTGGTTTCAAGTTTAAGACTGATTACACTAACAGGCTGTATAAAATATGCATGATGATTCTTTCACAGTCCAGGCTGTCGTTTGTGGAATGCATTGCTTTTATCAGTACGACAAGCCAAGTCACTAGTTTCTTTTAAAAGCTTAATCTTAAATCATTTCCTTTCTTTCTAATTAATATTATATATATTTATATTTATGTATGTATGTGTATTATATTTTATTATTAATTTTTGTGTGTATTGTATTTTTTTTCACATAATTTGAATCCTAGAAATAAAAAATAATAATTTTAAATTAGAGCAACACAAGATTCACAACCCCTGTATATCTAGCCGGCTGGTACCACGATACTGTAGCGATAGAAGCAACTATCGCTTATTGGTAGTTTTAGGTAACAATAAGTGTCATTATCGCTTAGTGATGAAAAACTTGGTAGGTGGGAGTGAATGACCGCTATTGCCATGTTAAATGGCACATACTATAGATTTAAGTCCCGCCATGTGAACCGCAAAACATATTACTCTTATTTATTGATAAGTAGAGATGAAAATCGGGCAAATTCTTGAAAGTATGATTGCTTACTATTGTAACTGTCCAGGGGGTAACCATACAGTAGGGTGTTGTGCTCATACTTTGACAGTATTGCGGTATTTAAACTGGGGCCGCTTCAACAATATAAGTGCTCCAGCTCAATCTTTGGATGGAATATTTTATGAAGAATAAATAGTTTATCCAAGTTTTATTTGTTTTATTTCCCTTGGTATGTACTATTATTAAAATTAAAATAAGTATCAGTAACGTTAAATGAAATAAAAAATTAGTCCAGTGCTGAAGCTGTGAACGAATAGTATATTTTTTGACATATTTAAACATTATTAATCTACAAAATAGGTGAGCACCTATTTACTTTTTATTATACTGCTAAATAGCAGTACAATGCTTCGATCTCTCATCAAAGGTACAATGGAATTATTACTTTATCTTTATTTTTATTTTTTTCTTTATTTTTCTTTGTCTTTATTAATTTATGCATAAACTTGCTTATAGCATGAAAATATGCATACAGTAATGGAACTATGTCTCTATTACTTAATGCATAGAGAATAGATACATAATGCCATGCTCATAGTGATGTATAGTCTAAGTCAATTGGTAATTATAACCTAGATTTTTAAAACTGAAAAATAATTATATCTCCTGAACCAGAAACCTTTTTTAAAATATTCACCATATTTGAAAAAACGTTTCTGATTATGAAAATGCTATGTTTTTACTATTAGGTAAAATAAAAATCTTCAGGGCACAAGCATTTTCCACTGGGACCGAACTTCCTTTACAAAACGGGCAATCTCCTTTTCCTTGTACCAAAACAAAATTTAAAACCTGGTCAAAAAGTCAATGAAATAAAACATAAAGTCATTGACATCCGAAAACAAACTCATTTTGTTTTTCTGATGTTGGTTAAGATTTTAATTTAAAAAAAAAAAGTTAAAATTTCACAACAATCCCAAGATTTTCTACAAACAACTCACGCATTTAAAAATGGCAAACAGCACGAACTCAATAAGGCACACTACAAGTGAAAAGGATTTGGTATTGATATACATTTTTCATTTTATGCTTTCCTTCAGTAATAGATATAAGATAGGACAGATATAAGGTAGTACTAAATATTATGTATTGAGTTTCTATGTTTGTAAACGCACCCACAACAGGAAAAATTCCTAGTGTGGGACATTTTATAAAAAAGAAAAAAAAACAGTGAAAGAACCCTAAACCGTCTTGCATTTTTTTAATGACTACAGCATGAAACCCAAAACTGGAACACAAAGAAGAAACTGTGCTGTATTTTGTCTTTTACAACTCATCTTAGTAACGTTTAATGTGTCCCAAGATGAAATTAGCTGTTGAAGGACAAAGTAAAATTGTGGCAACTTGAAAACAACATTCCATTTAATTTCACAAGAAAACATGAACCATTTATTACAGAGGAAACCTGATTGAAATAGTTTGAGCAATAATAAAAAGGCAAAGGGCACCAACGAATATTAGTCAACATAATGTCAAGAAGTTGGCTAAAGAAGCATTTCAGTGAGTAACTTTCAAAGAATGGTAATTTTTGTTGAGCATATGATCAAAAATGAAAAGGAATATTTTGCCCGTACAGGAACAATGATAAAGGCCAGATTTGAGATCTCAGCAATGATGATGTACTATTTGGAACTGCAAGCAGCTGTAAAAGATAATTGGAGTAACACCTACACATTCCCAAGCCGACTCAACAAACAACAACTAATTTAACAATTACAACAACAATAACTTCTTTGAGCAACATGACACTTTTCAATGAGAACAATTTTGTCTTTTGTCCCTAGCTACAGACATTAGGCAAAAATATCCTGGAAATTCTATTTACTTTTTTAACAACTTTATGACTTAGATCTGCGGTGTATAATATATATTCAAAAAACCTTTTACAAACACTGCTTTTTTTCCATAAGAATTTTCGGTGAACTTGACGTAATAACAAACAGAAACACAGGTATAACAATACCGCCCCTAAGGCTACCCACTGACCATGGAACTTCCTCACGAGACAACCGTTTATACAATGAATAATAATCATAATCCTCAGCTCTGTTCAACAAAAGACCCATGTGTAATTTAGACCAACTTTTGGACAGCGTAAGGTAATCGTTTGCATGGGCTTTCCCTTGTTCGGCTTCCAGTTTAATCAAATACAGCAAAATACCAATATTTTAATACTGGGACGACTTTGTGACAATATAAAACAAGTCTCAATTTTGATTCTTGACAATTATCGAGATAGTGCAAGATATTAAAGCGCCAGCCTGCTCGGCCATTTGCTTTGATTGAAGTTTGAAGTCAAGGTCTGTTTATAAAATTCGCCAAAAGGCAGGCAAAGGAACAGAGCCATACAGCCTAGTCAAGGTCTGATACTGACAGTGACAGTTGAAAAGACATAGACAATAAACTTTTTCATTAGACAGTGGACACATTTAATAGACAGAATAGCGGCCCATAGAAATAGCTATTTCGTATGGGCCGCGGGACTGTTTCATCAGGTAACCCTGGAACGTAAAGGGCTATTGAAGGATCACCGTGAATTTTAGTCAGTACAAGTGACAGTCCTTCCTGTCCCGCCCTAGGAAGGAGGACTCATTTGATAATGCTAGAATGTATTAGAACGATAAAAAAAAATCTATTTAGTTTCTATCCCTATTAACATTAACAAGTCACATTTATTAATAATTTTCACATTGTGCATCTAGTCATTTTTCTTAACTTGTCTAATGCTCTATTTCGTCTCATTCGCATCTTATCCGAAGCATAAATACAGACGCCAGCACATCAAAATACCCCAATTTATTTTCCATCATAGTTTTTTTTATCGTAATCACGAGCTGCCGTCTGCTCGTGGCTTCACCATCGTGGAAATTGCAATAAGTTGTCTCAAGTGCGGTCTGCAGATGTCAGCTACGGCTCAAAAACCCAGAAGCTAAGTAAAAATTATATAAAATTTGTCTATGTCATTGAGCAAAGATGTAGAGTATGGACTAAGCAATCTGTAATTGCCATAACATAAAAGAGAGAAATTTTGAATCTCTCTGTGATTTGCATGCCTTCAAAAAGTCTTGAAAAAAAAGGTAATGAATTACTAGTCCTTTGACATTTTTTCTTTGTGTTTATAGAGTATGCCAAGTATCCTATGTTTTAAAAAACATTTTGCGAACCAACATTATGATTGAGCATGGACTGATCGTTGTCTTCCTGAAGGTTTTGCATGCACGACATAAGATAGAGGAGTGACGAGTTAGGAAAAGTTCAGTCCATGTTCTATATCTACGCGCATCTGACTCCGTAAAACTCGGAGTTTCAATATTCATTGGGTTCGAATCGAAGTACTAAGTGGGAGTATCAAATTCGATGGCTGCGCTCTAGTGGCAAACAATAGAAATTATGTAGGCTCTCTCATCTGGCAATGTCAAATCAGTCTGTTAGAAAAACTACACGTAATGTTTAGTAAGTTTCGCGTTACTTCGCTAACAAAAATAGGTCACAGCACTTGTTGTATTCTAAACTGCAAGAAAACTGGAAGAAATCGTTTTTAGTTTTAATTGTTTTGCCACAAACTATATGAGGTTTACCGATTCCGAAGCGCTTATTGTAAGGTGAAGTATGCAGAGAATGGATACCTGCCGTCAAGAGAAAATTTAAGTTAAATCATAAATATCCTCATTGAAATCCTGTATCTGAAAGTTTTCTTATAGAATAAATTTTCCCTACAATAATTTAATTTGGTTTCAGTGCTTATGGATCGCCATGTATCAGTGATCGCCATCACACATAGTACCTAAAACCAAGTGATTTGACATGTCGTCGTATCCTACGAATAGTGCCCTAACGAACATAGAGGCTTTTTTTTTATTGCAAAATGTAATTCTACTCATCATACCACATATAACCAGTTCAACAGAACAATTAAAAACGGTACAGGTTATCAAATAATTAGGTTTTCTAAAAAGCCACAATTTTAAGCACTACGTTTTCAACGAAGAATAAAGCCACAATCGCCGTTGCGCCCTCTTTCTTCGCGAGTAGTGAGGGTGCGCGGGAGCGGGGAGAGCGTGCTAGCGCCGCTCGGCCACTATTCGGCGGAACGCGGTGATTGTTAGCTGCGGCGAGCTTAATCTGGTTTTTAACTAAATAACATTTTTGCCTATACTGCTAAAGTTTAGTCATAATTATTAAATTCACCGTAATATTTGACAATAAATAATGAAACGCCGACCACGAAAGTTGGTGGAAATGATTGGAAAGGAAGATTGTGTAAATGAAAGAAAACAGACGAAGATTATAGCAACTAAGTAAATCAAAATAGTTTATAGCTCAACGGATTTTAAGGTTGAAATTATGTTTTGCTAAATTGTACTGTATTGATTTTGTTCAAATAACATAATATCAACGAGTTTGTACTTAATTAAGTCATTTTAATTACTTATTCAATTTTCAATATTGGGTACATAGAAAAAAACCCACATGGTGATTGTGGCCGTGTTCTGTGGAATCGCTAAATTGCATTTGTATAGAAGAGACGAAGCCCTAATTACGTTTGTGTCTTTCTTCTACGTTCAAAAATGGCTTAAGGCGATTGTGGCCTCGACATTTCCGCAGATAAAAGGCATAAAGTAACTTATTTCTCAACTCCAGCCCTACTTCACCTAAACACAACAGAGAATAAGGATTTAAGGGACAAAATGCGTATGAAATATAAAGTTTTTTTTTTGAAAATAATGCTAACCGAGCCATAAGATACCAATAGACATTATATGAAACCACCAATACATGTTTGTTCATATTTAATTTAATTAAACACAAAAAACTGTCTCCTGAAAAGTAGCTATTATGCAGTTACGCCCTTCTTCGTAGGATTCGACGATGTGTTCTTCGTGATTTATGTGGATCAAAGCAGCTATGTGCTTGCATTTACCACTTGAATTACAAACGCGATCACATATTACACATAAGACTACTCGTGCTGCACTCACCTGCGATCTAATTAATATTTAAATGTGTTAGTAACTCAGTAACTTCAATAAAAAAATGTAAACAAACCTTGACTTAACCAACATAAAACAGACTTTTTGAATAGACATTACTTACCACGTTTAACTTAAATAATCAAAAATGATTTCACAACACTGTCCACCCAAATAAATTTTGAGGTTAATACTCGTAATTTTTAAATATTTGTTCACTATGTAGCCATTACAATCCTATCAAAACTTCCAAACGGCAGAGCCAACTAAGTTGCAAACGCTAGGTGGCGCTGAACTCGGGGCCAGTTTATTGACTCTGTTTGGCTGGTGCACAGCGGTGTTTAGCATAAAGGCCTTGAAGCCATGCCAGAAAAATAAAATAGAAAACTCTGTGGTGCAACTGGTGCTACTGCTATGTGGGTTTAAGCTTTGAGTGATTATTGCGTTGATTCGTTAAGATGATTAAATTGCAATGCAAAACGTCGAATTTGTATTACCAGTTCCACGAGGAGACACGTATTTTCTACACGTATTTTCTACACGTTTGCGTCACTTCGCGGCAATAGTGTTCTTTCTACGAAAATCTTATATAATTCTACCACAATCTTGATATAATATTACAACAGTACAATTGAAACCTGATTGTGTTTGATTCGCAACGACGAGTTTCATTCATGTCGTTTTATCATTCACCCAGTGACTTGAAAGTGTAATCGTTTCCTCGTTGTGTATAGTTTAATCAACATAAAATCTAGGAACTTTGGTATACATTTTTATTCAGCTAGTCTAATATATTTCGATGATTCATAGAACTTTAGCATAGCATCAATTTTTTTCGAAAATTAAATTTTTCTAAAACTTGGTTCAATGCAAAATGTTATGTTCATTTTAAAATGAGAATGCACTCTGCAGCTGTCTGTTTTACTTTGTTTAGAAATCGCTTGGATTCATTAGTTACAGGATTTGCTTGTATTATGATATAAATGGGTTGATTTTGTTGTTTAAAACATCACACTTGTTTTTAATTCCATATCTTGGGCTGAATAAGTCATATAGAAGCAAAAGCAGGGTCAGTGGGTCGTCTTAGGGGCGGAGTTCACTTATAATAAAAGGCAGTAGATGTCTTTTTTTGTTTACGTTGCATGTACCAATTCTTAGTGACAATACGTTACAAGAATAGATAACTAATGATGATAGAATCGGATATTGTAAAACGGAATTCCCTAAGAAACACAAAATTTTCCAAAATAAAGTAATACATATAAGATGTTGCTCTTTTTGCATCCAATTTGTGGATAATTTATTTATTTATTATTTATATCGCTGCATTTGTAATTTATCGGAAATAGAGAGATGGAATGATTATGAATTTTAATACTTAGGTTTATTTTTATGTTATGGTAATAAATGTTTACTGTTCTAATCATCAAATATTAATATTATTCTTATATAAGTTTATGTTTACTTATTTCTTATTATTCACACATGTATGTCATCAATTTCTTCATTTGGCTCACACAATTCTTTGTTATTGTCACCTTCTTCACCCTGTTGGTTACTATCGTCAGTTTGGTCAGCATTATATTCTTGTAGCTAAGTTACTCTTTGAAAACTTGCAAATTTTCGTTTAGGTGCCAATCTTTACCACAATGGTTTCTTAGCAATGTTAGTGTATCTTTTTTTTATGGCAGTTAATTTGTTCAAACGACATTTTTTCTGGATTTATCATAGGGCTTTTTTTTCCTGGTTTACAAACATTTATGCTAACTCCATCATTGGATTTATAATGTAAATGCCCGTTATAGAATGTTTGTTGGTCTTTTATATTATTCCCAAAAGGGCCAGTCAGTGTGGTACTTTTTGAAAAATTTATGATTTAGTCAATTCAGGCATCAAGGTATAATAAGACGTATGGGTTCGTGATTGTTTGTAACTGTTAATTCTATAAAAAAGTGATATAGTGTTGTTTTACATATCAGGGTTACTAGTAATGTTGGCAACACATTTCTTACAAAATGCAGATAGTATTCGGCGATTAAAGTACGGTCGGTGGGTCGTTTTGTAAATGCGCGGGAGCCTGCAGGGCACCGGCGTACTTAACTACCTAAATGTCTGTTGCCTACAGCTTGCGCCTAACTAATGCACCTTTGCCTTTTTGCAGTGACCTGCCAGCTACTTATCAAGGCTAGGCAGTCCTTAAAACAGTGGCCGGCACTGGGATGGCGATGGTATGGGGCATGGCATGGAGAACACCAGCTAGCTAGCAAAGCAAATAAATAATGAGCTGCGAGTACTTACTCCGGAACGTTGGGATAAGTTCCTGTAATTCCCAAGCTTTTAATAGGTCTTCAACTTCATCTATAGTTGAAAACGTAGGCACAGACACAAGAGCAAAACGGCGAATACTCACGCAATACTTATAGCACTCTTTGGTACATAAGTACGCTGCCACGCAAGCAAGTGAAATATTTCAAATTTTGAAAAAAAAAACTTATTAACAGGTTGACTGCCACTTGCAAAAATTGAAGGTCACCGGGAGGCCAAATATATTTTTTTGTTTGATCGACTTTAAAGTGATTATATAAGATTGTAATTATACTTAATTATCTATATAATATTTTACAGTATTTTAAATGAGGAGGGCAACTACACCGCACCGGTGCGTGCTAGGCACTGGGAATGAAATTTTCATTCTCAGTGCCAAAGAACGCACGGGTGCGGGTTATGAATTTATTACGTTTTTATGGTTAATTAGGAATAATATGCTTTTATTTATTTAAATGTGGTTTATATTAGATACTTCTTGCATTTTTGTAATGAAATAAACTGCAAAATCAACATTAATTTAGAGAAAAGTAAAACAAATAAATATTTTCTAATTGAACTTTACTTAGAAATGGCATTACACTTTGGCATCAATGTGAATAAAATATCTTATAAAACAAAAACAATCAGAGAAAAACGCAGAAATTATCAATCAACAATGTCATATTTAAAAAAGTTATAAAACCATGAATTATAACATTTACAGAGGAAGTTCTGAGTGGTAATTTTCAAAACATTCCACACAAAGTCCAGGTTTGTCAGAACAGGTGTCACAATACCAAGGAGAGTCAGTACGCTTTTTATTCTTGGTGCACTGACGGCATGTCTTTCGTTTGAGACGCCCATTTGAAGTAGTTTCAGTGGCTTTCTTTATTTTATGAGTTTGGGTATTTGAAGGTCTATTTCCTGGTACATTTTCGGGCAGCAGAGCATTTATGACATTCATGCGATAATCATAGAGAGACATTTTACGTTGCCCTGAATATTTATTGTACATCTTCATTGAATTCAAGAAAAGTAATTGGAATGTGTGGATGGCTAATTTCAGATACCAGCGTAAAGTTTTTCTTTCGCAAGGATAGTACGCTAGAAGCTGATCTTGCATGTCTACTCCTGACATGTAATCGTTATATTTCGAGATAGCTTCTGGCTTTTGAGTAACTTGGCCACGTTTATTTTGGACTGGAACCATTCTGTCTTTATACTGGGTAGTAATATACGTCACATCGCGTTTATCTTTGCACACGCCAACATGCACTCCTTCACGAAACATTGAGATATTTTCTCCTTTCCACGTTCATCGCCATGGTGGGTCAAAATGACCGGCACTTGATCTAGCCATTTGGGCCATGGGGGGTCAAAATGACCGGCACGCCAGACCTACCTTTGCGAAGCCCGTTCGCGCCGCAGAATGCAAAAGCTGTGTATTCAACCATACAATGTGACCGGCGCGGCCCCAATGAACACCTGTAACTACTTGGTTTTTTGATTTTTTGATGGCATACCTGTTTTTAGGACTTAGAGAAAAAAGTTAATGAAAAAACATAGGATTTCGAATCATATATTTTTATTTCTGTTATAAGTTGCATTTATGCATAAAAATGAAAAGACAACAGAATATTATTAATTTTAGGCATGTTTTTATCAAAAGGGGTTTGAGTAACTTTGTATGGACTTGTGGCGTCATTTTTTTTTTTAGCGGCCACCAATAATTTTCGTGTTACTTTGTTCTGCTGTGTTAAGTACACATATATGTTCAATTATTTTTATCCTAAGTGATATCGAAGCTGAGATATTTGAATTTAAAGATTTTAAAAATGTAGTCTTTAGAAATACTTCAATTACCGTCCTGCGTGAAAAAATCTTAGTTATGTTTTTAGAAGATTGATATTAGTTATTGGCTTTACTGTTTCACGATCGTCTGTCAATGTGACGTTAGTATTGGGCCATAGGAAATAATAAAAACACATTATTATATTATACTTTATTGCATTTATTACATGATTTTTGAAAACACATTTATTAACTTTCTTCGTCCATTTCGTTCTCAATATCATGTCGAATAATGGTATCTAAAAATTGTGCCGGCGGAGTCAGATTATTTTGATATCTGCCCCATCCCATGTACCATATAATGGACATTATATGCGCACAGCAGCCTAAGGTCCGTTTCCCGATTATACATGAGCAATAGTGACCCAATATTGCATCCAGCCCTTGTGCATCTTGCCCTTCCAGTCTTTCTACGAGAATATACACGTAATATGTCCGTCTAGATGAATGTCTGGATTGGATCCTGCCTCTAAGAAGCCACGGATCAATCCAGTTATAGGTTTCCGCGGAAAAGTCATTCATATTGGGTTCTCTGCATACTTCAATCACATATCATTCAATCATGTTCTCCGTAGTAGCTACGAGCTTGTTGTACTTGATACGTTCCAAGTGCATAGAGAATTAAATCATCTTCACTTAAAATAGGAAAGTCATCCAGCCCAGGAACTTCAGCATTCATAGACTCAAAATCAGCCCTTCTTCCTATTCATATTATTCGTAATGACATACTCGGCTAGTTGATTCCGTGGACTATGGTGAGGTATACGATTTACTATTTCCTGTGTTAGCCTATGATCAGTCAGTGGTACCCCAAACGCATTTAATAATGCTGCAGCTATTCTTATTTCTTCAAATAAATGACTTGCAGCTACATTAAAATTCTGAGACCGAAGCTGACGGAACTGATTTTTTAATCTGCCATTAATGGTTTCGACCACCCAACGGCACATGGTTACTTTTCTTGAATCATTGGCTTGTTGTGTAGTAAGCTGGTATTCATTTTCATCTTTAGATGAGGGCATATATGCACGGTATCCACATGACTCCACATCTTCGATGCAGTCTCTGAATCCTCTGTCTAAGATTAGCACATCGTCCTCATGAAAGAACCAATGAAAGGGATCATATGGATCCTTAAAGATCTCTGAGAGAATCGTCGCATCGGATTTAGTAGCCTCATATAAACCATATATGTCTATGATGTGGCCATCAGGACAAACCAGTAAAAAAGGCTTTAATAAATGCCGGAACTTGTGTAAGCTATAAGATTTTCTCTGAAAGTAGTAATTGCTACTTTTTTGCAAATAAATGTACGTGCCATCTAGTATGATTATGGCCTTCCTTTCATTCAAAGAACCATCAGGATTGCCAAATAATGTATTTGGGATTGTTAAACATCTCGATATAACATCTTGACGAGTCAAATGATTATAGCCAAGGTGCAGTGGGACAAACTCGCTTATTAAATCTTGTCTTACGAGTTTCATAGTTTTTTCTAAAGTCTTTCTTGACATATTGAAAATCTGAGATAATCTCTGATTTGACTCACCCGTGTGAAGTTTGGTAATCACGGTGGCGAGAGCTCGACCTGCTTTATTTTTATAGCGCTGTGAAATACTAGGACAGCTTTGAAGGATTTCTTGGAATTGGGATTTTGAAAAACCTATATAGTAATGGAAAATAGAATTGTTTATTAAAGAACGTCTATCAAAGTCCAAAAAAACCTTCCGAGTTCTTAACATGTCCATCATATCTTTTAGATGAGACGGGGCAAATTCGCTTAGTATCCGACGAGTACTTGATTCAATATTTTGCCACACCGAATCTAACATATGCTCTTCACATACGCGATTGCCACGTGGTATATAAAAACATTTTTCCTGTAGAACTGTGGCTCTGATATCAATGTGAATTCTTTTTAAATCTCTATTATTGCATGCTGCGATAATACATAGATGAGTATTAAAAGGCGCTCGCTTGTAACCTGGTAACGGTATCATTCGCAACATATTTACTTGCACTTCTCGATCTTGGACATTTATATTGGGTATAGGTTGCTCTGGTACGGAGTGTTCTTCAGCAGGGTCCTCTTGCATAGATTGATCTGAAGGATCGGCAGCAGGTTGATCGGCAGGAGATTGATCTGAAGGATCGGCAGCAACATTTACTTGAGCGCTGGCGTAACGTTGAGCACGTTGTAGACAAGGTCTACAGATTTTGTCCTGCTCACTAAACTGAAAAGAGGAATCATATATTATTTTCAACTCACAATTCACATACATGTTATAGTGCTAGTATTAGGTTTCACAAAACTTACCTGCACAATATTCGCAATTTCCACCAAATACGTCATTAAAGACGGATTATTTTGCACGAACTCGGCTGTCAAATTATACGATCTACGACGAGTGCCGCCAACACGATTTAAGCTTCGTCGGCAACAGATACAAAATGCACTGTTAATTACATCCATGGCGTTATACCAAATCGTAAGAATATCAGAGTCCAAAGAGCTATGCTGGGTCAGTCACAATACACAAACAATCACAATGTCCAATGAAATGCCAAGTCGTTATAATTATCCACAAGTCCACGAGAGATTAGAAGCGTAAAAAGTAACACACAACAGTAAGGGACGTGCTTTTACTGTCGAGTGAGAAGCGGGCGCGGGCTCAAGTAATACGCAGGTAAACGAAATGTGGATTGTGATTGGCTGATCCGAATCGCACGTAACGGTTTCGACGGGCTGTGCGCCGCTCGCCGACCGGTGCGCGCCACACCATCGGCCCATAGATAACAGACATTGGGCATCCGTTTCATTCATCTACATTACTGTATATTATTTAGAATTCTTAAAAAAATATGGTAGACACCTAAAAGAGTGCAATAACATATAATAACTTCTTCGATTTCAATTACCAATACCAAACCAAATATCTCAGTTCCGATATGGTTTAGAGAAATATGTCCATAATAGCTTTTGATCGCTGTATTCTGTTCTTTCATAATATCCAAGTTTCATTACTGGCCGCTCAACTTCAAAATGACGCCAACTTTACCCAAACCCCTTTAAGAAAAAAAGAAAGACAATAGAACAAAAAATATTAGGAACGTTTTTTATCAAACCACAATTACAAATCGTCATACGAACAACAATCAAACTAAAGATTAATTCAACTCTAAATGGATATTCAAACATTTTAGTGGCATTTGTCAAAACATTGACGACATAAATGGGGATTGCCGGGACAAATAGTGCAAAACCAAGAAACCTTCTTTGTTTTGTTCTTGGCCACATTTCTTCCATGCAACTCAACATTTGATTTGTAACAATCACGACAAAATTTTCTTGTTGATACTGCTGCACCTTCTTTTTTCTTAAGCTCGTGTTTTTGTCTTCTGGGTCGTGGTGTGGTCAATCCCGTATTTTCTTGACTACCCTCAATCAACTGCTTTGCCAACAGTCGACGACAGATATCTTCTTCTTCGTTGTACTTTCATATAGTACTCTTGCATTTACTACAGCAGTATTGAGTAATAATTCGATACCGAGCTTCTTATACCACTTTAACGTCTTTCGCAATGGACTCGAATAAGCACTCATTTGGTCAGACAAGTCAACGGCTGCTTGTGCTTTATTATAATCAATCACAATTTTCGGTTTAATTGTTTCAACCCCTCTTTTGTTCTTTTTTTTTGTAAAACCAATTGAATGTTTGGTTGACAACAAACACACGTCCCTCTTATCCTTCCACTTCATAACCGTGACTCCGTTTTTGTTTTCTTTTGCCATAAACTCACCCGGTTTCAGATTTCCAGTCATGACGTCCTTTGGTAAGTTCTTCCTGTTTTTTCGTAGGGTCCCTACTAAATGAGTATCGTGTTGAACTAACTTCTCAGCTAGATCTAAGCTTGTATACCAATTATCTACGAACATGGTATGACCTTTTCCAAAGTAGTTACGTGCTAAATTCAAGACAACGTTGGTTGGAGTATTATCCTGTGAATCTAATGTCTTTCCTCCATATACCTCCACCTTTGTCGTATAGCCAGGAGTAGTACACAATTTAAATAGCTTGATGCCATATTTATGTCTTTTCGACTTATTATATTGACGGAAAATGATACGCCCACGAAATGGTATCATACTTTCATCGACGCATAAACATTCATCGGGAGTATAATGAATTGAAAATGTTTGGTTCAATATTTCAACCAATCTTCGTATTTTACCCAGCCGGTCATTTTTTGGAACTTCTTCGTTGTTGGAAAAGTGGAGCATTCTAAGCAAAACTTCGAAGCGGTTGCGACTCATAGTCTTTTTTGCAAAAGATTGACCCAACATTTCATCATTAGACCAATAGTCTACGATTTTTGGTAACTTCACTATACCCATCCAAATAATCACGCCTAAAAATCGTTTTATTTCTTCTTTGTCGGTTGGCGTCCAGAGCCGTAGTCTCGACTTATCTTTAATGCCACCTTTATCGATACTTTGTTGGGCAAATATATTCGTCTGATGTGCTATATTTTCAAATAACTGGTCAGTGACTAAGAGGGAATAGAAATCAACAGGTGTAGCATTGGCTAGTTGATTTCGAAGTGAGTAAGGTTTCAGTCCCGGTATTTCGGTAAAAGGAATTAAACGAGGCTGCTTACCACGTGGCTGGTACCACTCACATTCAGGTGTATGGCCGGATAAAGCTGGAGATAAGTCACGGTCATCTTCTTCACTGTCCGACAAAATAACTCGACGTTTTCTGGTACGTGGAATATTTATCACTTCATCACCCTCACTTATGACATGGTCAGTACTGCAATGTGACCTCTCTAAACTGTCAATTACATGTAATTGTTCTTGTGTAAACTCAAAGTCAAAAAAAGTGTCCATTTTAACAATAAAACTATTTTTTCTGCTAAACAAAATCTTAGCGTGCATTTGATGACCAAAACAAATGCGAACTAACGAAAACAATCCGTGATTGGCTTGAGTCATAGGGAGAGGTGAAAGGGGTGAAGGGAGGCGGGAACAACAACCGCACGCACGGTGTACTCCCGCGCTAGCATCCATTAGGCGCGCGGTACCCGTGCGTAGTAGACGTGTCTATAACGTTTGTAAGTACGCTGACCGGCATTGTGACCGGCAAGGCCTGAATGTAATAATTATTCCGTTTAGGCCGCGCCGGGTCGTAATGACCGGCACTTAAAAAAACCCTAAAATAAAGCCAAAATAAACAAATATCACTGTAAAACTTTTATATATGAACAAATAAACCTATAAATAATCATAAAAACCAATGACATTTTTTTATGATTTTGTAAAATAATAGTCGGCGATGAACGTGTTAATATTTTTTTCCTGATTTCCTGAGGATTTTCTTTCAAGTCTTTACGTACAGTGCCCGTACAATAGGTGTTGTGATCAAGCAGCTTCTTCGCCAAACCAAAACTATTATAAAAGTTGTCCATGTACAATTCGTGGCCATTATTTAGTTTTCCCTGAAGCAGCTCCATGACAACTTTCTCAGCGTGACCCTTCCCAGATACGTCTGTATCTTTTCCACCTGCATAAACACGGAACTTCAATACCAATCCATCTAGTTCAGTTAGCATATATAACTTTATGCCGTATTTGTGGCGTTTATTTTTGATGAACTGCCGAAAACTCAGTCGCCCTCTCCATAGCACCATACTTTCATCCAGAGATAATTGTGCTGCAGGATAATAACATTCAGTCATTTTGTTGTTGAAGTAATCAATGACACTTCTAACCTTGAACATTGGATCCTCACTTTCTTCCTCTGAGGTAAAATGCAAACATCTCAGTATGAGGAGAAATCTGTTTCTGCTCATTTGTTTCCCAAAAATTGGAATTGAAAACAGCCTATCTTTTTTCCAGTAATCCTGTAAACGACTGAGAGGGATAGTTCCCATGTGGAACAGCAAACCAAGGAAAATTTTCAGCTCGCAGACAGTGACCTGTTTCCATCCAGAAATCCTGGCAAAATCTCTACTTCGTCTGCTTGAAACTTCCTGATTATGTCTACTTATCAACCTGTGCATTTGTCTCAGTACAAATCATCGTCAAAAAATCTTCAGTAAAAAAAAAAATAAAATAATCAATAGGATTTGCTCCTGCAATTTCACCATAAAATTCGTTTGATTTTGTAAAATAAATTTCTCTCATCTCGCCAGTTGTAGTCCATTCAGCGGTTGAGCCTACTGCAGAGGGTTGGTTCAGCTGGGCTTGACCTTGAGTGTCTGATACAGATGGTGAGTTTGGCTGCAGGTCTTGATCCTGAGCTGTAGGTGACACTAATTGACGTGCTGGAGAGCGTAATTCGATATCTAAGGGGTGCTCCTCACCTTCACTCTCTGATGCTGACTCCTCGTCACCAGGCTGATAATCGTCTTCAGAATTATCAGAAAACAATACCTCTTCTATATCACTGTCGTGCATAATAGAAAACAATTGTTTTCGCTGCCTTTTAGGCCTAGAAGGGCCTTCTTCGCAATCCATTTTACTTGATATTTATTTCTGCATAAACACTCAACCGTCAAACATACGAAAAAACCAAAAACACGTTACGAAAATTTAAAATTTCAAGCGCAGTGCCGCTTCAAACACAACGTTCTTGGCCCAGTGCCGGCGCCAAACTGAGTGTATGAATCTACTAAGGCGCGAGACCGCACCGGTGCGTGGTCGGCCTCTCGCATGGACACCCCTCCCCGCACCGGTGCGGGGGTGGCAGCGAACTTGTTAAGACGGAGTCAACTAACGACTTGCTGGAAAAAGAAAGAACCAGTTGCAAATCAATCACACAGAAATAATGTTGCCGTTTCAGTAATAAAATGTACCGTCATAAAATGGTAGAACACCTTATGATTTGATTTAAAAACGACCGCTTTTGATCTTAATAAATATTTAGGAATACAAAATATAAAATAAAAATAGTATTTCAGTCAAATAAGGATTTAACTTATTTATATTCAGTTTTTTATCTTTTATAACGAGGTTTAAATTTCCACCCATTCTACAAAATATTATTATTGGCAAGTACAAAATCAGCCAATGTTTAACAACAGCATTGTCAGACCAAATAATCGAATGTTTCTTACTAACCCGATTATAATTTATTTGATAATCTCATTTCTTGCCATAAATAAATGTTTTGATAAATTTTATAAAGCGACTTTATACCTACAAACAATACTTGTTTAGATACACAATGCCATACGGCCTCATAATGACACTTTAATGAATTTATAAAGGACGATTTCAAAATGACTGTCTCAAACAAGTTAATTAGTAGCAAAAATAATGTGTGATGATTAATATTTTAATCATTTTGACTTTATCGCTAATAATCATGTGTGGTTTATCGGTTCTATAATTTTCTTGATAGGATTAAACATAAAATACTTAAACAAGTAAAATTCTCACTTGTTTAACAATCAGTTTTTTCAGTGTGACATTATTATTTTTAGGAATGGAAGTTTGAACTGGAATATCGTAAAAGGGTATTTTATAACCCTTTATCCAATTAAGTACTGTTGGATTACTGGTAATTTTATTCCAGGCTTTTGAGAAATACTGTAATTTAGCAGTTTGTACCTAAACTAGTAGCGTTCCTGACCCCGACGTTGCTGCTGGCGCCTCTGCGGTGAGTGCCTCTGGCGTGTTGCTGGTGGTTTGTTCCGCTTTAGCAATATCTGCTGCCCACCTGCCCTCTATGTTCTATTATGCGTTTCAGCTTTTCCGTTTTGGTTCCAGCGTGTATGGAACTGTCAGTTGGAGTATTATGCCATGCGCGGAGAACATTTTCTTTATATCATTCTTTGTGAAATCCAAGCCATTACCATTTCTGAATATTTTTACTTTATTTGCCGGTTCTGTTTTCCGTCTTATTCAGAAAATCTGCTATACAATCCTTAATTTTGAATTTGTTTTTGACAAAATAAACACACCTGAAGTTTGAGAAATCATCTTTCATCAAAACATAATACTTCGATACACCTAAGGAAACTTCTTCTATGGATCCGATATTTCGAGCTGGGAAAATAACTGTACTACTGAGATGAGATGCATAGTTTAAAATACCACAGTCGGCATAAAAAAATGCATCATTAATTGTTTTATGGCAGTATAAAGCCATTTCCTCTGGCATAGAAATCAATTTTTCTGCCACATGTTCTCCGTAAGCACTGTTTTTTGTTGCAATTTAGGAGTATAGTAGTAGTGTACTAGAAATTTTATTCAAAACGTCAGTAGCCGAACTCTTTTCTCTTTTCCATAGCAGTGACGATTCATCAAGACTTATATGTCGTCGAGGAATGTAAATTTCTTGAAATTTTTTGCAACACTGCTCGGCTATTGGAACTATTTTAGCCGCTTTGCGCTCATGACCATGTATATTGACACCAATATCATAATAATTATCACCAATATCATAATAAAATGTAACCAATCGTAAAATTAATAAAAATCTATTCCTACTCATTATTTGCCGGAATTCAGGCCTACCTAGGACCCCTGTACACCAGTACTCATCTAATTTTCCCTTATAACAAATGCCCATGTACATCAAAATTGAAAAAAACTTATACATTTCCTCTACGGTCACTGGAATCCATTCATGTAATCTAGATTTAGGTGGAATCCCAGATTCTGCTTCAGTTAAACTTACAATTTGCTGCCAAGCATATTCATTGGTTTGATGAACAATTCTCTCCATGATACCACGATCCCATATGGTAGTGAATAATTCAAAAGGATTAACCGAGTGTATTGTTGGGCCAGATTGATCGCTGTAAATTTCTTCAACTGCCGTAAATGTTTCAAAATTATCAGACCACGATAAATCAGCTATGACTTCGGAGTTTGGAGGCACTTCTTGGTCGTCCTCATTTATGCTTCCCTCAAACATTTCTAATATTTCATGTTCTGTATAATCTGCTTCGTCCTCTTCATCATTATCACTTCCTGAAACAAAAGCTAATATTTCTGCGAGATTTTGAGGCAGAAGAGGTTCATTGTGTCGATAAGGCAACTAAAACAACCAGAGATTCTGAATGTTTGTAAAACCCCCGCGACTGTGATTAATTTAAAAAAAAAAAACAGTAATTCTACTTACATTAGTAGGAATTTCTTCATAATCAGAAGGCTGATCTATTCGTACACAATCATCGGTTTCTAATAGAATATCGGCTTCATTTTGATCCAAGAAATAATTTGTTAGCTCTGGCATGTTATGTGAGCGGTATGGTTGTACGGATCCTGATGTGGTCTGTTGTAATAGAACACGATCATCTGTAGCGCGCAGAGTTCCGCTAGGCGATCTGTTTACCACTAACGCTGAAATTATTCGAGATTGTGCTGGCAGCGGCGTAGTTGCCCTTTCCTTACTATGTCCCACGTCCATCTATAAAACACAATTGGTTACGTAGTCAGTTATGCCAATAGACAACTTTTTATAAATATTTATTACTTATTAGCAAAATATATTACCTTGAGCATATATTAAATTTATACTTTTCTACGTTCTAAAATTAATAAAAAAAAAATCTTTTCAATCAAACATATTATTATGTTTACTTATTGCCATAACCAGACTACTCTTGCACACAAAAATCGCATTCATCTTCTGTATAGTGTTCATAAATAGCGTAATGACAAAATTTGCACCAAAACCATTTGTAAGTTAACATTATGCTGGCACTATCAGTGAGCATGATAAAATGTATTGGCCCTTTTCTATTTGTGGATCTATGGCATATAAAACATTGGTCACTTCTTAAAAAATGGGTAGTTTTCCAGGGCCATTTAAAGTCAAATATACATAAACGAAAATCTTTTTTATTCAAATAACGATCGATATCCAAATATACAACCATTTTTTCTCAAAGAAAAATAACATCGTCATTTATAATTGAACCCGCGTGCAAGTACCTACAACGAGTTAACACTTGTACGTGACAAAAAATTTGAACATGCTGTGTATACGCAGAGAACGAGCGCTTTGTAGGTATTTATGAAATAACTTTCGTTTCAAGCTCAGATCATCAAATCTTTGAAGTTGAATTATTTTATATTTAGCTGTAGGTACTGATATAAGCTTTTTGAATACTGTAGAATAATAGTAAAGTAAGATTATATGTCATTTCAAACTAAATTCTGAAGGGGTAGGTATGGTGCATGGCTATTCTTTACATCATTTTTCACATAACCACTGTCATTTTATCAATTGTTTCACTGATTATGATAACTTAGGCCCTAAAAACATTACTACACAAATAATTACTCTACTCCTTCTGTTACTTTTTCACACAAAAATCAGTTTATTTAAAGAAAGTCACGTACACGTACCGACACTTTAGAAAAAATAGTTTTAAAAAGACCGTTCATTCGTTCATGAAGGCAGTAACCGTTTGTATCTGATTCTTCTGTTCATATTATCATTCATATATTAGTTAAGAGGATTAGTTTCCTTATTATAAGTGAGAATAAAGACGATTTTTAAAGCCAAGAATTGCGCCGCAGATCTGCATTCCGGCAGTTTACGGTAACAATTTTTGTGTCGTAGATTTACGTTCTGGCAGTGGAGAGGTTAATACAGCAGCTAAACCTAATATACCCCTGTGTTAACTCACTAGTCGGGGAAGTTCTTCCAATAAATTAAGGAATTTCGCTTTTGTTAAGCCCATCCAAAATCCAAATAAATGGTCATCAATCTCTTGTACTGATTTTATACTTGAAAAATCGAGAAAACGTATCTAACGTATCGTGTAAATGGTCTGTGCATACCCTACTAGCCAATTTGGGAATATAAAAATTGTAGTTGGCCAAAATGGTAGTACGCAGTTCATCTGACACAGTATGCAGATTTGCATTCTCACATGCATAAAATGCACAGTGAGATGCGGTATTGGAAGCACGTTTATAATTAAGTAATGTTACGTTACTTGATTGTTGATTTCTCACTCTCACTGGTTGAGTTTGAGATTGTTGCGAATGGACCTCTGGAGTTGGAACTGATTCTACAAATGATTCCCTTTCATTTTCCTCATTCGTACTCGCTAGGAGCGGAGAAGGTTGTATTTCTTGTACAGATTGTTCAACTTCTTGTTTCATTGTTTAACCTTGACGACTCTCGTCACCGTCTAAGTCTCTTCCTTATCTGGTTGCTGAGTTTTAAGAGCTTGTCTTTTAAATCGCAACCAACAGGCATGACACACACGATCGGATTGTGATATCTGCAAAGTGTTGTAGGAAGTATTTACAATTAAAAATAAAATTATTAACAAATTTCGAAAAAAACTTTGCTACACTTTTAAAACCCCATCTCTCACTTGGTTGTACATTCGCCAAATCTTTCGGATATTTAATCCTGGCGGCAGATATATTCTGCTTGTTTGCGATCTACGATAGTGCCTCTCAACCAACGTTTGCAAAAAACCACTCAACTGACAATCTTTTCGCTTCAAATTGTGCACTTTTTCGGTCTCCTCCTCTATTTTCTTTTAATGGTGAATTTGTAGAGTAAGAACAGTTCATCACCCCACGATCTTTTTTATCTGTAATGCCTCCAAAAATTTGGGATTAACAATAGTTAATCCCAAATTTAAATTAATTAAAGAACGTCTAGTAATAACTAGACGTTCTTTAATTATACCTTAATCCAAATTAATATTATAAATGCGAAAGTAACTCTGTCTGTCTTTCCTTCACGCCTAAACTACTGAACCGATTTGTGTGAAATTTGGTACAGACATAGTTTGGAACTTGAGAAATAACATATAGGCGATAGGCGGAGACCTCTCGCGCCCGGCATTGGTCGAAGCCATGCTGCGGGGCGAGACGGAGTGGGAAGCGGTCGCCTCCTTCTGCGAAGCAGTCATGCTCGTGAAGGAGGAGGCGGGCCGCTTGAGGCAGATTACAACGTCCTCCCTCCACCCCAGCCGCAGTGGTAGACGCCCACGGCGTCGGACGTCGCGAGACGATCTCCGGCCACCGTAGGCGCGGGCATGCGGGCCGTGAGTAATGGGCGACTCGCTGATTACAGCATCAATAAAATTTTCTACAGACTCTTCCGCACGGCCGCCATATTTGGTTGCACATTTTGCGAAATTCCCACCAGACCTCAATGCCGATGAAACATTTTGCGGCTGCGGCGTAGATGACCGTACCTCTCGCAAGAGTTGTTGGCAAAACTCACTTTGAGTTTGTTGAATCGTCGTAATAAAACTCACGAGAGTTTCTTGTGACATTATGACGTTCAACGAAGATGGGCCGCCGCCATCATTACTTGAGCCGGACGAATCTTGATTTTGTTGAGGTCGTGTTTGCGGCATTTTCCTACACGTTTCTCCGGGAAAAACTCACTCCTTAACACGTTGGGCGCCAGTTATGGGGTGGGGTAGCAAGGATAATAGGATTACCAGCATAAACGCACGACGAGAATAAAAGTAGACGCGCCCGTGCAACGCCTATCGTCCGACTGACGGTTGGTGGCGCCGCCTCATGACGCATCGGAAACTACTTACGCGCAGATATGTCTGCGCGTCCGGTTACGTTCCGTTACCACGCTAAAATCCTCAATTTCGAATTAGTTTTTGACAAAATAACACACCTGAAGTTTGAGAAATCATCTTTCATCAAAACAATACTTCGATACACCTAAGGAAACTTCTTCTATGGATTCCATATTTTGAGCTGGGAAAATAACTGTACTACTGCGATGAGATGCATAGTTTAAAATACCACAGTCGGCATAAAAAAATGCATCATTAATTGGTTTATGGCAGTATAAAGCCATTTCCTCTGGCATAGAAATCAATTTTTCTGCCACATGTTCTCCGTAAGCACTGTTTTTTGTTGCAATTTAGGAGTATAGTAGTAGTCTACTAGTAATTTTATTCAAAACGTCAGTAGCCGAACTCTTCAATTTTCTTTTTAAATTGTCGTTATTCCGTTGCGACACATTGTATCTGACTGCTGCTTCTTTCAGAGCAGTTTGACATAATTGTAGTGGTGCTGCTTTGAGAGTAGCAAGGCGAAGATGGCTCCATTTGTGTAAAGTTATCAATATTCTATATTAAGAATTAAAATCTATATTAAGAACGATCACTAGGGCTCCCCATAATCAAAACGCTCCTGGAGCTATGCCAGGAAGGCCCTGCGAGCTGGGGGAGACTGTGGAGGAGCCAGGGTTGAGCTGATGGTGCAGTTCCGGATACTGCAAAAATAAATTACGAGATGATCGTATGAAAATAAAACAAAAACTTTCAAACATGAACCTGCATCGAAAAACAAAATGTTACGAAAATTCTTGAATGTTCTTGGATGAAATATTCTTGGGTGGGAGGACTCTTTTGATGATTACGCTAAAAATTACGCTAATTACGCTAAAAAAAAGCTTCAGCACATACAAAATCTAGGTGTTCCTCTTCTCTATTCCGTTTATTTGGAAGTTGAGAGAGAAGAGCAAATTTTTCACAAACATTCTCCTCATCTGTTTCAGTCGTTTGTTTTTTCTCAAATAACTCCAAATAAACATCATGAGGCTGATTCTTAGGCGTGAACGCCGAACATATTGCCTCTAAAGCATTGCTTCATTTCTTTACGTCGATTTTTACTCCGTGCCACCATATTGCTGCTGTGCCATTCAACAATACTAAAACTATATTTGATAAGTTATTTAGCAGGGGCGTCCTTTCATTTATTATATTTAGAACTTGAGCAGCATTAGCTCTATTGCGAAGGCGAACACCAAATTTATTAATTAAACCGGCAGCAATTTGGAAGTAAACCATCATATTTGGTACTGTTTTATTAAAATGGTCAAACCTTAATAATCTAAAATCTCTTTTAAAATATCCGTTGACAACCTCCACCACCCATCTGCATATAGTTACACATCTACTTCTATTTGCTTGGATGGTGGTTAACTGGTGTTCACCTTCTATTAGTGACTCTGGCATATTTGCCTTATAATTACAATTCTCTAATAAGCTGATGCTATCTCTGAATCCCCTGTCTAAAATAAATATATCATTATCTTGAAAGTACTGTCGCAGTGGGGAATTTTCATTGCTGAACAAAGAAGACATTATTTCTGCATCAGATGTGGTAGCCTTGTATGGTCCAAAACAATCTAAAATATAATCACAGGCCACTATCAAAAATGGCTTTAACAGATTTCTATATTTATGTAAAGAGTATGTGTCTTTTTGAAACATATAATTAATACTCTTATTTAAAAGAATGCATGTTCCATCGCACATCACAATACATTGTTCATTATTTTCATTATATATTCCATTTGGAATCATGAGATTGTGTTCTATCAATTGTTCTCTAGACAAGTGGTTTACTCCAAGATTGCATGGAACAAAATCTTGCAATAATATTTCTCATATTCGTCAATCGGAATCACCTGTCCGCATCTTAATTAATATAGCAGCTAAACCTAATATACCCCTGTGTTAACTCACTAGTCGGGGAAGTTCTTCCAATAAATTAAGGAATTTCGCTTTTGTTAAGCCCATCCAAAATCCAAATAAATGGTCATCAATCTCTTGTACTGATTCTATACTTGAAAAATCGAGAAAACGTATCTAACGTATCGTGTGTAAATGGTCTGTGCATACCCTAGCCAATTTGGGAATATAAAAATTGTAGTCGGCCAAAATGGTAGAACGCAGTTCATCTGACACAGTATGCAGATTTGCATTCTCACATGCATAAAATGCACAATGAGATGCGGTATTGGAAGCACGTTTATAATTAAGTAATGTTACGTTACTTGATTGTTGATTTCTCACTCTCACTGGTTGAGTTTGAGATTGTTGCGAATGGACCTCTGGAGTTGGAACTGATTCTACTAATGATTCCCTTTCATTTTCCTCATTCGTACTCGCTAGGAGCGGGGGAGGTTGTATTTCTTGTACAGATTGTTCCACTTCTTGTTTCACCTTGACGACTATTGTCACCGTCTAAGTCTCTTCTCTCATCCTGTTGCTGAGTTTTAAGAACTTGTCTTTTAAATCGCAACCAACAGGCATGACACACACGATCGGATTGTGATATCTGTTAACAAAAACATTATACACTCGAGTTAGGTTGTGAGCGAGGGCTAAAGGCTTTTTAAAAGGCAAGAGGAGCACAAGTGCTCACTCTGAAGTACAGGTAAAGACTGCTTTATTCAGGTTTAAGATACAATATATATAGGTTACAAGAACAATGGTAACTGTTATCGCAGATAACAGGAAGCTATTCTAAATGAATACTTATCATCTAATTATATTGAAGGCTCTTATTTAATGTCCTTATAGCTGTAGGTTCCCGGAAGCTATTCTAACTGGATACTTATTATCTAATTACACTGGTCATCAAAAAAATCGGCCCACCTGCATTTTCATCGGAGATCACGTTTTTTCTTAAGTGAAACAAAACAATTGTTTAAGAACTAACTTGTTTGATTAAACTTGTTTATTTGCACCAATTTAAGCACAAAACATTAAAATTATAAAAAACCACCACTTTGTTTAAAAAACAAAAATCGTTAAATTTACCCCGAATTTTTAATTAATTTTAAAAACACTGTATTTCTTAAACCTTAAATGTTATGACCACAATTGTTTTAACTTAATACTCTGTATTCCCTCCTCTTGCTCGAATGACGGCCTGCATTCGCTGTTTTAAAGATCTTATTAAGGTTTTTATAGTTTCTTGAGGAATTCGGGCCCATTCTTCCCTGATAGCGGTTTCCAAGTCTCCCAATGTTGTAGGAGCTGGATTACGAGCTCTAACCTTTTGTTTTAGTGTGTCCCACATGTGCTCTATAGGGTTGAGGTCAGGACTTCTTGCTGGCCACGACATAACCCGAATGCCGACCTCTTCCAGGTACTGCGTGACAATGCGCGCTACATGTGGCCGTGCATTATCATGCATTAACTCAAAGTTTTCTCCAATATAGCCGGCATATGGCACCACATGGTCTTCCAGGATCTCTGTTATGTAGCGTACAGCAGTTAAACCACCCTTCTTATAAAAACCAGCTCCGTGCGTCCAGTCAAAGAAATCCCAGCCCAAAACATTATAGAGCCCCCACCATAACTGACTGTTTCTCTTATGCAGCACTGGGCATAACGTTCACCTGGCCGTCGTATGACATTACGGCGTCCATCAGAACCGTGTAAAGTCATCCGACTCTCATCACTAAAGAGAACTGACTCCCATTGGCCTATAGTCCAGTTGACGTGATTCCGTGCAAATTGAAGTCTGGCTTGTCGATAAGCTGTGGTCAATTGTGGTCCCGTTGCTGGCTTGTGTGGTCTTAAATTCTGCTCACGAAGTCTCCTTCTTACAGTACTGTCACTTATAGCCACACCCCGATCTTCACGTAAGCGTCGCTGGAGATCAACACCAGAAAGGTGTCGATTTCGTAGAGCTGATACCACAATAAAGCGGTCGTCCCTTTGAGTTGTCACCCTATGTCTTCCAGATCCAGATCTTCTTCGATACTGCCCAGGCTCTAGAAACCTTTGGTAAACTCGCCGAACTGCGGAACGGCTGAGATTTAACCTTCTGGCGACGACACGTTGGCTTAAGCCTTGTTGCAATAAAGCTACAACTTTAGCCGCCTCAGTTTCAGTAGTATCCATTATTTTTAGACAGCATTAATCAGAATTACAGCCTCAGTAAATAAACTTAACGTAATTAACAAGAGTTCCCTAGTAAAGTCTGTTTCGGACTGGGAACACAGGTCGAATTTGTCCCGACGTAAACCATCAAATCAACACTCAACAGTATTTCTGTATAAACATTTGATAAGTACCTTCAAGTGCAATAAGATTTACGACAAACAGGATGTCAAACATCATAACTGACCCTTAGAATAAAAAAAACAACTGTGTGAAACAGCTTACGTGTGAAACAATCGATAAATATTAAACTGAATATGGGTGGGCCGATTTTTTTGATGACCAGTGTACAATGAAGGGCATTGTCTTATGTCCTTCTTATAGCTATATAACTCCTCCCCCCTTAAGACTTCACAAACAAAGAGTAAGGAAGAATCTACACAAAAAAGAAAGCTATAAAAGCTGGGTTAATTCTATAATGTCTTACAAACTGTAACAAATCTGAACTAGTATTAAAACTAAGGCAATATAATATTGCAAAACGAATATGCACAACAATAAAAATAATAATAAAATAAAATAAAAACTATATACAGAAATAAAATGGAATTATTATCCTAACACGTGGATGAGAGAAAATAAGTGCTGCTGCTAAGCTGCCAGGGAAGCCACATGTGCAGAAGGAACTATTGCCACACATCCTTGTCTTCAACGTAGTCCTTAATTTTGTAATATGCTTTTTTAATAAGGACAGGTTTAATGTGGGTTTTAAACTTTCCGTTAGTCACTAACTTTCCGTAACAGTTAGTCCAGTGACTGACTTAGGTAATTTGTTGTAAAAACGTATGCTGTTTACAAGGAACGACTTGCTCCTCTTTGCTAATCTGAATCTCGGTATTACAATTTCGTGTTTACTGCGTGTATTGATATTATGAAAATCGCTTCTAGTCTTGAAGAATCCTAGATTTTTGCGTACATACAGAATGTTTTCTAAAATGTAATGTGAAGGCAGTGTTAAAATATTAATTTCTTTGAATTTCTCTCTAAGAGACTCACGAGGGCCCATTTTATAAATTGCGCGGACCGCCCTCTTTTGTAATACACACATCAAAAGTGTCTAGGGATCAAGCATTTTTATGCGGATTTCTTGAGATTGAGATGTGGCTTTGTAATAAATTTATGATTTTATAAATTTATATGGATCCTTTTAGGTGCATTTCATAATTTGAATCAGGAACTGTGAATCAAATTCGAGTAAAAGATGAAAATCAGCTGTCAATATTTTCCCTATAAAAACATACAACGCATTGAAGACATTATTAGTGCTACTGTTTCCCTACTACTGATTAAAACCAACGTTATTATGGAGCGGCGACGTCATTCAAGCAGGGAAGAAATGCTCAGAGCCGTGGGAATGATAGAAGCTGGTTCCCGGCAACGTACTGTGGCTTGTAACGGTGTAAAAAAAAAGAATAAAAAAAAAGATTTTATTGTGTGTGGAATGTAAATATAAAGTAAGTGAAAATGTGTCTTCAAGCTCTCGGCTTTCAGCATTGAACTATTGGTTCAAGGACCTCTTGTTTTAAAAACCTATGGGAGGTTTATTTGAAATAAAACCAAAAAGTTTAACATGCGAATATAAACATTATATTGTTAATGTTACAACAAAGTTTAAAAACAAAGATTGAGTGGAATCCAGCATCTTAAAACTAGACTGTCCAAGTAGGAACGAGGCAACGGGCCTATGGAATACGTCGCGCACTGACTCTAACTTCTGGCCAGATAACATAGGAAAAATTGACTTACGGTACCGTGGTCACACACACACTCCGTCACATATTGCTACCGAAGCAATAATTGGTTCCCCACGAAGATGGTAAACCAGGCGTTCACCTGGGCACTGCACGACAGTGTCCGTCGAAGCCTGGACTCGTTGAGGATACTGGAAGACCCCTCCAACACACCTAGCAAAGGTGTGCGGAAGCTGGCACGGGTTGCTGGCGGCGGAGACGGATGGCGAACACGGTGAGCAGTCCTTGAAATCGTCTACCACGCATGGCTGGTGGCAGGCACTAGCGCTGGTACAAAGTCCCATGGATGTGGCACTTCCCCATAAAGCTGGTCAGATGAAACGATGAACCGATGATGGTCAAAGGCTCTTCAGGTTGCCCTTGAAGTGATGGCGGCGTTAATGTCCTCTTGGAGTCGCCCGTTGCTTAGAAATGACAACGGACACAGCCTCGCCGTTAAGGCCGTCCTACGAGAAAGTCACTATTACGCAGATAGCTTTACGGATTCACACTCACGCATAACTTTAATGTTAATACATTGCTTCTAAGTTAAATAAAAAAACCGTGAACCGAAGTCCGACGCAAAGAAAAACAAAACACGCGCGCACGTGGCGCTGACCACGTTAGAGTTCACATGTGTCTTTGCTTAAATGTCAAAATTGTGAGCCTGAGCGAACGCGGGCGTACGTTCCCGCTGTCGAAAACAGACTGTCATGACATGGCAGAATCGACCGCTTCGATACATCAATAATTCGTTCTATGCAGAATGTTGACATGGAGAATATATTAACTATTTTTAATATCTGTAGATTTAAAACAGTATTGATTAATCGATAGATTACCACATCCCACACAAGAACATAATTTATTCGTTCGCGTTTATGTAGTTTTTGCAAAAAGAACGTATATTCAAGTGTCACCAAATAATCACTAAGTGTGACGTGTACGAATTGACAGCCGCATGAAACGAAACGCAAATTATATTTTATAATTAAGGTTATGAAAAAAACTAAAGTTGTAATAAATCTAAAAACTATTATTATATTTGGAAAGATCGTGCAATGACGATTCCAAAAAGTAGTAATATGTATCCAATCCGTGCAATAGTTATCGAGTATTTCGCATACCAATATTGCCGGTATTGTTAAATTGTTTTTACATTATTATGAGATAAATACAGGGTCTTATTTCAAAGTACTCGCTGTTTAAGGTTACTTAGTACCTAAATATCTTATACACAATGAATGCTAATCATTCCCTATCGTAATTCATGTTCCTGGCTTTCATTGTAAAACTAACCCTAAATGTCAATTGTAATTTATGTTAATTGGGTTGTTGTGAGATAAGTAGCAGGCTATGTAATATCTCTGCTACAGGCTTTAGCTCTGAATACAAGTCAGAGTATTATCAGTCGACTTTGGACACGTTACCGAAGCACTGGTACCGTGGCTGAGCGCCATGGAGGACGGTATCGCTGCACCACACGGAGACAAGACCGATACATTCAAATCTTAACTCGAAGAGCTCCAACAATAACCGCCATGATGTTAGCCGTGAGGCTTCATCACTCTTCAGGGAACTTAATTAGCGACCAAACAGTCAGAAACCGCTTGCATGAAGTGAACCTTCATTCCCGAAGACCGCTACGGGTACCACCTATAGCAATGCACAATCGTAGGATTCGATATCAATGGGCTCTTGAACACAGAAATTGGGCAGAAGAACAATGGCGTTTCGTGTGCTTTTCTGATGAGTCTCGTTTTGGTATGAGACCGGATACAAGACGTATACGACACTGGAGAAGCCCTGGACGCCAACAGCAACAAAAATCCTGCCAGGAAGTCCATCCTTATAGTGGTGGAACCATCATGGTATGGGCGGGTATTTGGATCGGCGGAAGAACTGAGTTGATTTGGATCAGAGGCAACCTCAACGCTCAAATTTATGCTGAGACGATTGTATCAGACGTCATCGTTCCTCTACAAGTGCAAATCGGTCCCTTATTTCAGTGAGTAATTCCACTTTGCCCCACCAAGCCCGCCACCCTGGTGTGGCAAAGTGGACTGCCTAAAATTTTGCAGTGGAATATGCCCCACTATTCTGATTTGATGGGGCGGATAACACTAGCATAAACACTTTGTGGATTCTGCCCCACTAGGGTTGGCACCTCAGGATTTGTGTATGAAGGTTAACATGTATTTTTACATTTGTTTGTAAAAAAAATAAATGTATACCTATATCTGTAAGTAAAACGTTATTAGTGCTGGAAGCTTAGATTTAATACGTAGCGAAGTGGTTTAAATAAAAGTAAAAAATAAATAAATAATTTTAATGTACTATTTATTTCTGGAAGGAATCGGTTTATAAATCACAGATTAATTACCTTTTACAAATAAAATTTTACTAACTAAGATAAATCTTGATAATCACAAATTAAACAATGATTTGTTCTTATGATATGTTCTTAAAACGAAACATATTTACTACATAACTATTCAAAATCACAGATTCTTCATCATTTGGTATACCTTTTACAAATAAAATCTTACTAACTAAGATAAATCTTGATAATCACGAATTAAACAATGATTTGTTCTTATGATATGTTCTTAAAACGAAACATATTTACTACATAACTATTCAAAATCACAGATTCGTCATCATTTTGTATGGTTTGTGTAGATATAGGTATTTTCTTACTGATTACGTTATAAATAAAAAAAAAAATTAAACTATATACATACAAACAGCCACTAAATTACTTGTTACAAAAAATAGAATCACAGATTATAGAGTCACAGATTATAGAATCACACATTGATCGACATGGTATAAAACAGTCTTATGTATTACCTTATGAATAAAAACAATTTATATGCAAAAAAAAACAGCCACGAAATTACTTCCGGCTAAAAAACAAAAACTAAAATTATAGAATGATAAAATTTTACATAGCAAAAAGTCTTATTAATACAAATAAGAAACATCCTAACGAAAGTAGGTAAATACTGACTGTTGACAAAATAATTATCATAACAAACAGCCACTATATCTATAGTTTATTATGCCAACTTTCGAGGGCATTAGTTGTGCGGTGTTTTGCCCCAAATACGCACCACACTTTTAAAAAGTTATCTTTCAGCCAATTGCGCAGCATATATTTTCTAAATTCTTTACTTTTTTCGTCATCTGGGCTTTGTGCGGCTATGTAAAACCAACCTTCAAAAATCTTTTCTTCTGGTAATAAGGGTAAGACTGCGCTAAGCGCTACTTGTTTTCGCAAATATTTAGATTTTGTCAACCCTAACCCTTTCCCCTTTTTCCGAATTGCTTTACAAAAATGAAAAAAGCACCCTTTGATTGATGCTGATTTAAAGACATTTTTAAAACCAGTCATAGCCGCTGCCTCAAAATCCGACTGAAAACTATGTGGTTGCCAATCCGGAATCTGTGATTTTATTACAGAAAAGAGAGCGGTGTAAGCTTTGGTTGATTTAGTACTCATAAGAGCATATACTAATGGCACAATATTTGTTGTTTGTTGGGAGCTACCCAAATCAGCATGCAACGAATACAATTGTATGAACGGTTGTGGGCAACTTTTAAAAGTGCCATCGCCAAAAACATGTTTGCGGGTTTTCATCAAATTCTTAGCATGCTCTGAACAAAATATTAAAATAGAAATATCTTCGTCAATATACTTGGCAAGTAAAAAAGAATGAAATTTTTCAGGAACTTCTATTTCTGATAATGTATTGTAATATATTTTTTTTACATTAGCATTTTTGTTTCTGTATTTATACAATGCAGACTTTACTTTACAAAATGGAGGAATTTTACTCACAATATTGCTGTTGCTACTTTCTAAATATAAGGAAGCTACATTTTTGTCGTATGTTGCTGAAATGCTTGGTACGTCTGCTGAAGTGATTTCTCTCTTTATTTTCTGCATTAATTTTGTCACTTTTTTTCGGTCAAAATCAGGTTGACATTGGTTAGGTTTTTCGTTTAAAAGTATATTTCCCTGAAAACAAAAAAATGTAGGTATTAGAAAATATTTATAACATAGCACAACTTCAAGTAATATTATATGTATATGTATTATTATTATTTTAAATTGTATTAGACCCGTATTACTAAAAGTGAGTCAGTAAAAAGAATTACTAATAAGTAGGGACTTACTTTCACTACAATCGACCCATTGCACTTTTGTCTCCTTCTGTTTTTGCATTCCCAAATTTCAGATGCATTTTTGTACTTTCTTTTGAAATAGTATTGATGCCCAGCTCTAATAATACATTTTCCATCATTTATAAATTCAAGGCCAGTTTGCCCACTAGAACTTCCTGCTACAGAGTCTTCTGCCATTTTTGTAAAGCTGAAAAACACAAAAAATATCTTATTAAAAAAAAACCTACACAAATGCAAATGTCCGTCTATTTTGTAAACAAACAGAATGAAATAAAAAATGTCAGACAAGGACAACCGATAAGTCGCGGTGGGCGAGGCAGTGGTGAACCATAACCGGTTTAGTCATTTTTACTCCAACAGCATGTTTTAATCTCAGATTAAATAAAAAAATACTAACAAACAAATGAAGCCATGATGTTTGTACGTAAAGGACCTCAAAATAATAGACCTATTTTGACATTTGTGTTCGCGGCGTAATTAGTGATGTAACCATACGACTCGTAGCTAATTTTATGAGCTTATAAGTACAAGTATTTATTTACTTTTTCGAAGCCGGGATAAAATGATATAGATTTTTTTTTAAACTTAAATCCTTCCGATATTTTTATTACTTTCGAATGCATTTCAACGCATTTTTTTATTATTTAATAAGTATTTGATTTATTTAAAGATTAAAAATAATAATATGACAATAATACAAGTACATATCACAAGACTTAATAACTAGACTTAATAAATTAACATAAAACTATTACTCTCATAAAGCGTTTCTGAACGCATTCTTTCACAATCTGTGGTTACGTTACGTTTCGATACTAGTAATATAGTATTTACGATTTCTTTTAATAATTATTATTTAAATTATCCCTTTAGTAATAGTGTTCTCGTACATTATTCTTCGTTTTTTGTTATTTAATAGTTATCAACAGTGATAATGTATCAATTTCTGGGCAAACATCTAAATATATTTTTAAATCATTTAATGTTTGCAACGGATGGATCGGAACGTAAATGGAATACAAATAGCAAATGTCACAGCTATATCAGACTAAATTGAATAAATACAGCAAAACTATATAATGTATTTAATTAAATCCAGGAAGATTTAATATGTGACAGTTTTTTACAAAAGTAGAACCTTAATACACTGTTTAAATAACCATTTTGATGTATTTAGCTTTACGTTTGCTTGTCTCAGACTTGTCAAATCCTAACGTCAGTGGTTACATTTATTTTTTTTACAAACAAATGTAAAAATACATGTTAACCTTCATACACAAATCCTGAGGTGCCAACCCTAGTGGGGCAGAATCCACAAAGTGTTTATGCTAGTGTTATCCGCCCCATCAAATCAGAATAGTGGGGCATATTCCACTGCAAAATTTTAGGCAGTCCACTTTGCCACACCAGGGTGGCGGGCTTGGTGGGGCAAAGTGGAATTACTCATTTCAGTTAATGCATGATAATGCACGACCGCACACCGCAAGAGTTGTAAGACAGACTCTCGCCGCAGCTAACATCAATGTCCTGCCCTGGCCTGCTCAGTCGCCAGACTTGAATCCGATTGAGCATGCATGGGATATGCTACAGAGAAGAGCTCTGCCGAATATGGAGGGTATCCAGTCGCAAGAAGACCTTTTTTTGTTGTTGCAACGAACATGGGCGGCCATTCCACAGCGTGATTTGGATGAACTCATTTTGAGTATGCCAAACCGATGTTCTTGTGTTGTTAGTGTTCGCGGTAGAAACACGGATTATTAATTGTTTAAGTTACCCAATAAAATTTTAAAGAAAACTGTTATTTCAGTCTTTTTTTCGAACTTTTGTGTTAGTGGTTCAAATGTCAAAAATCCCTTTATTAGGAAAATGGCAAATTTCTTTATTAATGCAAAGGTGACTTGGTTTATCGTTACTGTGACAAACGAAAACACTTTATTTGATGAATCCTTAAATTTTTTTTTAATTAATATCAATCAGGAGAAAAGTTATTGCAAAAATATATGTTGATCCCTAGACACTTTTGATGTGTGTATAAAAACTGAATCTACGTCCGCTGCGGAACCCCAAAGCAGAATGCCGTATGACATAATACTGTGGAAATAAGCAAAGTATACTAGCCTAGCTGTGGCTATATCAGTTAGCTGTCTTATTTTCCTTACCGCATAAGCAGCAGAGCTTAACCTACCCGAAAGAGTTCTAATGTGGGCGCCCCGCTGTAATTTGGAATCAAGAGTAATACCCAAGAATACAACTGTATTCTTGGGTATTGCTGCTGCAACAGCATCGAGTTTATTGCCGTCAAGTTTTAAGTTTAGTAGGAATGTCTGTAACACAAAAAGCATACAGTCCGATTTGCGTCAAATAAAAAGATTCCTGAATCCTGAGTCTTTGGAAGGCACTGTATTTGTTGAAGATCGAAGCAGATTGTCAAAGAATTTTCTGGGCTTGTTTTAACAAGTTCAAAAAATCTTTTAGCTCTTATTTTGTGAACACGAAGCTGTACTTTTAGTGACTGAAGTTCTTGGGGATCTTTTAAGATTTTTTGTTTATTTTTCAATACTTCACAAGTGCTGCAGACATCGCATGATGGAGAAGAGAACCGAATATTAAAATCATTTTCAAAAACTCGTCAAAACATTGTTTCGGTCACTTTAAGATCATCATCATCAACAGAGGTGTTGTACAATCCCCACAGTTTTCTTATATTCAACTCATAAGAAAGATAAGCACGCTTCGATTTTTTTCTATTATAATGTGATTCTCTAGCTGGCAATGCAGCCAGAAACTTTTTCACGCTCTCTTTTTTCTCTAAATTTTGAGCGCTTTTCAGATCGCCGCCTCTGTTGTCATGGGGCGTTTTCCCTTCATATATTTTACTAGCAATGGTATTCACTCTGTGCTTCCCAATACCTAAGGCAGCTAAGAAAAACTTCTTGCACACTTAAACAATACGTTTTGAATCTCTTACAAAAAAGAAAGTCACAAAGTATTTATTTCTCTGAGGTTTCATAGATGTGGCCCTCGACCGTTCCCTCACGATTGGACAAGGTGATATAAATCGCACTAGGTATACATCTTGTTCATTTTTGCTAGCTTTCTCATAAAACAACTTGCGGTTATATACAATTTTGTTAATTGTTAAAGTTTGGCATTTAAATTTCCCCTTTTTATGATCACACACTGATTCAAAGTTCAGAGCAAGATGGTCATTATCTACGTACCTAAAACAAAATGAATCAGGTTTCAATTGGATAACATAACCTAAACTTCACAGTAATGTAGGTAACCTTTAAAATCACACTTACTTTGTATTCTTGCTCCTTGAAGCAGCCCGTTCTTTTTTTTTCCTTTTACGATTTCCGTCATTAATATCAGCTACAGTTGACTCGTTTTCTTCCATTTTATAAAGCAAAACTTCAATTACAACCTTTTTACAACAAAACTGTAACAGCTGATTTAACTTTTTTATTGAAAATAATGTTGCCATAATTATATAAATGTTACCACGTAAAAATATTGGTTAATTTAAATGGACAAGTCACTGTTTGTTTAAAAATACATGACTATTAAAACACTTGTATTATTTTTGTCTGGGTTTGATTGAAAACCGAAACAAACCTAAATTTTATCTAACTTTAAACAAGGACAAGTCCGTTTTTGAATACAAAAGCAAATTTAGAAGTTGTTTTCCTAAGAGAAAAAGCTGTAATTGATTGAAAATATTTCGGCATTGCAAAGATGTTTACTTACTAAGGTATAAAGTACAATAAGAAAAAAATACTGATTGTATGGACAAGTTTTTGTTCGCCAGCTCCTCAATTAAACTGTTTCGTGTTCTAAACTAGGTACCGTCTTTTATTGATGTTAACCGATGTCATGAGATAATGCCTATTTAAATTTTATTTGTAAATTAGTTATTTCAACTCGATTGTTTATTACTACAGAACACAAAAAATGTTTTAATAAATTTTGGAAGTAAGAACCGTATCTTAGCAGGTGGCGTTCTGTTGTTTCTGCCTATCCCCATCGCAAATGCCTAATGCAAATTCAAAAGCGAGTCATGTCATAAACGAATTTGTTTCTTGATCTTTCTTCTCGTGATTGTGTCTTTTTTTCCAGACGTCAATCTGCTGTGTTCATCTTGCACTAAAAAGTCATGGATTGCGTTTCTTATCTCTTGAGTCTTAATCGATTTTATTCTTATTTTACCAATTTCTTTTCTTTTCAAGTTTACTACTTGTTCTTATCCATTTCATTCTATATTTTAGACGCAATTTTAGACTCTAATCCAAGAACTTTTCTCTTAGAATGATATTTTCTGTAACAAGTCCCCGTCGTCTTACACTGAGATCTACCGAAAACACGTGTAATTAAATAAAATTAGGGTTCTTTTTACCCGACTACGGCAAAGCCAAAAGGAGGGTTATGATTTTGACCGGTATGTATGTATGTATGTATGTATGTATGTATGTATGTATGTATGTATGTATGTATGTATGTATGTATGTATGTTTGTTTGTATGTATGTATGTTTGTTTGTTCCCTCATAACTTCTAAACTACTTATCATTACATGACAAATGGGGTCTCGTTAGAAGCGTCTCAGTTGTCCGCTGGTTATAGGGTAGGTGACGTGTCACCAAATCCAATATGGCGTCCTCTAGGGGATGAGAAGTCGTTACCGAAAAAAAAAATTTTTTCGTACATTATCGACATGGGTATCAAATTAAAGGGCTTGATGAGCAGATTTGAAATATATATACATTATATAGCTTTTACTAGCTACTTTTCTGTTTTTAACAGTGTCAACATGGGAATCAAATGATAAATCTTAAATTCACAACTCAGAAACTATACATATAACATAAATTACTATGAATAATATAACCCCAAAATAGTGTAAATAAAAAATAAGTTAAAAATAACTAAAACCCGACTACGAAAAAATCGCGCACTGAAAAGTATAAAACAAGAACAAGCCGTGGTCGTATGCCACCTAGCCAATAAAGATTGTGTGAAACAACCGCAGGTGGCATACGACCACGGCTTGTTCTTGTTTTATACTTTTCAGTGCGCGATTTTTTCGTAGTCGGGTTTTAGTTATTTTTAACTTATTTTTATCACACCCACTTCACGTAAAAATCTACACTTTACGTACAATGCTGGTTTACCAACACAAAAAACAAAATAATAACGATCATCTTTTTCAAACTTTGGCTTATTTTATGCGTCTAAGTAGACTTAAAATCTGTGAACAATTTTAATAAAAGTGTGGGATCTATACAGTTGGACTGTATTTAAATTTGCTGATTCTAATAAAAGTATATTAGCGAGATACGAGGAGCTTTGTTTGAACGGCTTTTTTCCTTTCAACCAATCCAAAACAAATTCAGCTACGAAAACTTAGTAAAAACAACTAACCTTTTCGCCGGCTGCAGAAGACCTTCAATCTTCGTCGTTGGCAGTTGGATTGCTGGAGGGATGGGATGGACTGGTGTTCACAATACGGTTATAATGCATAAGTCCTGGATTTTATAGTTTTAACTCACGGAGTCAAAAATGACGTTTTCGGGCGGGGACCCAGAGCACACTGGCTGCTCACACGCTTGTCTCCCACTGTTTACCGCGCGAACGTCGTATTCACGTGATTGGTTTAGGCATGGATAATTTTGACAATCCAGCCAATCACAGACCGACTACTCGGTTTGCGCACACAGATATTCGCAACAAATTCGTTCAGAACAAAAATTTTATTTCAAAATTTTACACAATATGTTTTTATGTATATTTGTTATGTTATGAATATTTGATAATATTACTGATGAAAGTATTTTTGTTTTAACCATAACTGACTGTTTGGATGGATGAAGTTGAGTTCACTCAACTTTTTTACATCCAAACATTGCCATTTAACCTTAATACCCCACCACCACAACCACAAGGCGTTAAAAAGCTTTTCACCTTTTATAATATTGGTAGCCAAAATTCTGATCCTATAAATGAATACTTGTATAAAGAAAACCACAGAAAAATACCACTTATCACGAGATTTTAACCCTAGATTACTAAATAATCTTGCAAGTGACGTTGTTACTAAACGTTCATAAAAAGTGCGATATGGAAATAAAACAGAATAAATTATCGAATCATAACTTTTAATTATTTTAGAAATTACAATGACATGTTTTGACTTTCAGAGATCACATAAGAATGGAAATAGTTTTTTTTTACTCGTGGAGAGTAAAAAAAAAACTATTTAGTTTGGACACATATTTATGTTGTACACCCTACCTATTGTTCTTTTACATTTCATGCAAAAGTTAGTCGTCATTTTTCTAGCTTAAGACGGGCACAAGGCACATCTTTTTCTAGAATTTGATTCTTGCATAATTGCCGTTTCAGAAAGTTTCATTACCTAAGATACCTTTTATGAGTTCGTAGATATCTCGCCGCAATGTTGGAGTACTTATTCTTTCTCTTAGATGAGATTCCATAAGAGCATCAACCTATACTGGCGCTCTATCGTTGCTTTTGATGCGTATACGTTTTGATCAAACCATTCGTTAAATAATACATTTGGCTTATGCTGAGACTCCCATCTAAACATGGTCGAGTTCTTACGAATAAAGTGAGACTCAAGGGCAATAAATGAATTGACATGATATGTGACCATGTCTTTTTTTAGCATTTCAATTGAAATTTGTGATCGTGTTTGCCTCGGTGGTATTCCTCCAAATCTGCCACACCATCATATTTTTAAATGTTGTTTTAATTGAACTTTCACTAACAACTAGTTTTTTCAAGAACATGGTCTTGCAGACGTTTATAGTGGCTGCATCGGTGTTGAAAGATTTAATTGGCAAGAAATACTGTTATGTACAATGTACTTATACCAACTGTTAGGAGTACTGCGGTTTAGACATCTATTCTTTGGAGCTATTTTCATATTTCCACTGTTTTTCTGAACTACCAAGTTTGCAAAACCTTGTAAAGCATTCCAGTCTTTGGTGTTCAGAATTTTTTTCCACACATAACGACAACTGCAAGGTTTTCCCTTTATTTTACCTTCAACGAATTTGCTGAATTGTTGAACTATTTCTCAGATACGGCAATGTTCAATTGGTTATTTCATAAAGTAAAAACATTATTTAAAAAAATAATTACTCTTCCATATACTACTCATCATGTGCCTACCCTTTTCCCAACTATATTTACATGGAGCGACTTTCATATGCTACTATGATATTTAATACATTTGATCAAAAAACTAAAAATCGACTTATATTTACACAAGTGTTTGTTCTACGGGCCAGTCGATGTGGTTGTCAGATTGCATTCGCACTGTATTTATACATGGTTTCCCATAAGCACAGACACAGAACAAATGATCGTGCTCATCACAGAAACATTAGTCCTGTGTGGGAATCGAACCCACGACCTCCGGCATAGCAGTCAGGGTCACTAACCACTAGACCAACAGGCCTGTCAAATATGGTCTGTTGTTTTACATCGTCATTCTCATCAAACTTTGAATTTTTTCAAATTCCATTTACACCATCACCACTTTACACCAACTGTGGATAATCAAATTGATTGCGAGATTATTAATTAAATCGATTAAATCATGTCTATGCTTTTTGGCGATTAGCAGTACTGAATTAAACACGTTGGTCTTGGGTGAAAAAGTGTAATGGCAGGAACAACATGAAATAAAGTTTCACAATACTTTTGTACAAAGTTCTAACTTTTTGCCGGGTGTCGATTGTCAAAAAAACTGTCTATCTTTTTCCGGTGTTGCTACCTCTAATATTTCTTTAGGGTGGTGACACATTTATGGGATTAAAGGCTTGTCGCCACAGCTTTTTACATGAAATTATTTTATAATCACATGCACAATTAAGCTGTCCGGAGAATCACGTAGGCTAATGTTCACATTTTCTTTTATATTTTTCTTCTTTTAGTATAATAATCTAAAGCCTGTTGTTTTACATGGTCATTCTCATCAAACTTTGAAATTTTTCCATTTAAAATTCTACTAACACCTTTACACCAACTGTGGATTATCAAATTGATTGCGACATTATTAATTAAATCGATTTAATCATCTCTATGCTCTTTACATGAAATTATTATATAATCACATGCACAATTAAGTAACAGTTTAATTTTTTGCTTTACAAATACTGATTCCGGACAATCACGTAGACAAGCAACAGTTACATAAAAAATATTAGTCATTAAATTAACTAATCTTTCATTTGGATGAAATAAAGATCTTTTAGTATAATCAATTTCGTAATTGAATGATTGCAAATCAATTTCTGATCGACATAAATCACTCATACAATATTTACAATTGTATAAAAATATTTGATTTACATTTCTTAATCACGTACCCAGTAACATATTTTTTCGATTCAGAATAAACCAATGAATCATTATTCTTAATTTCACCCATCACCTTCAACAAACATTCAATATCACATGCAAAATCATCAATACCCGAATCATTTGGTTTCTTATTTAATAAATTCGCCATTGATTGCAATGAATTATTGTCATCATTTTCACTATTGGCTCGCGGGGAATGCGATGAATTAGAATTGTTTATAATCAAAGTTTTAAATGCATTGCAAAATTGATTACAAGTCGGATTAACATTTCTTATTCCATTACTTCTAATGCCACTAAAAAAATTATCTAAGGGATCTTGATTAAAATAGCGAGTGATTAAATTATGGGCAACTCGCTGTCCGATCATGGACCATGCCCGGGTCGACGGCGCGTTGTGTTCCACGCGCGCCTCAAAGAGTGTCAGCATAGTGACGGGGCCTGTAAGAGGGCCAAAGCCTGCCGGGGTCGCGGGTCTAACGAATTACCGTGACCCCGGTACAGGGCTATTGAAGGACACCGTTGATTTTAGTCAGTACAAGTCTGACAGTCCCTCCCGCCCTGCCCTGGGTGGGAGGACTCATTTGATGATTTTACCACGCTAAAAAAAAAACATGCTTAGAAATCAAATAATGCACATTTCTTTAAAAGTTTTCATATTCTGGATCCAATTTTTGACATAAGGAATTGATTCACATTTTATTTATTCAGAACTATCCTTTTTAACTACTGATTTAAATTTAATTAATTCTAAAATAGGAATCAAATCATTCCACAGTTGGAAATGAGGAGAATTAGTTTTCAAGCATTGCTTGTACAGCTTATCTGATAATTTATAAAAATGACCATTAAGACTATCAAATAACTAATCGAATATTAATAAGAAGTCTGCAGACCCCTGACATTCCTCTGGAAGCACTTAATGTCCTGAATCAAAAATAATATTTAATGTTAGTCATATTTTTATCATTACATTTTCTTGGTTACATTAAATTTCTATAAAAAAAAATACGTTTCAATAAACATTAATCTAGTTTATTTATAAAACAAAAGAAAAATTATAGGTCATCCCGTGTCACGCCTGCTCACCACCGCCCTCTCTCCTTATTGCCTATGTTACTTAGGACCAAAGCAGTTTTCAACCGGTGCACATAGGAGTATTTGTACTAAAAACATGGCCAATATTATTTCATGACATTTGTGACGTGGAAACTATTAAATAAATAAATTAATATAGTTTTCAAACGTTTATTATAATAAAACAATAAATCAATCATCGAAATCTGATTCATCGTTTTCATCAGTTACTGTTGTATTTTGTTCTTCGTCACTGCTTTCTATTGATGAATTTTCTGCATCAGGGAGCAAAAGACTAATAGTTTCCGAACAGAATGGGCTACTTTTCTTCCGTTGTGGTTTTCTAGTGCTACTTAAAAAAGGGTCTGACGATGGTAACAGTCTATTTAAAATGTCCCTATTACATTTTACTCTGTCAAATTTTCGCGAGAAGTTTTGCCTGTAGAGCCTGAAATGCTTATTTCTAGCTTCGGCAGCTTCTTCAGAGAGCTGCCCAATTGGTAATATACATTGAGATATCACTGTTGCACCTTGCATTAAAATTTTATGAACGGTAGGCGACATTGGGTGCCATTCATACAACTGCACGTACAAAGTAGCAGTTTCATAGGTGTAGGCTTCAAACTTCTTTGTGTCAATCGCGTGACCACTTGAAATTGCTTCTAAGATTACTTTGAATCTGTAGATCAATGTGGAATCTATTCCAGTTATTTGAGAAGCTGTTTCGGGATCTGAAAAAAATCTTCTCGATGTATTTCCATCATTACTGTTCCCGAACCCTGGTTTCGGCATATCCACTAAAAGGGCCATTTGCTCCCGAAATGCTTTTTGGATCATTTCTTTCCTCTCCTTTACAATTCTTTTATCTTCCGTTGACCTTATTTGCCATTTTTTAACGCCAAGTTTGTAAGACACATGCAATAAGGATTCAAAGAAACGTATTCTTGCGTGGAGAATCACAGTCAGAATTTGTTAGCTGTTGTTCAATAGGACCAACTGAACTAACTTCTTCCCTGGACTGGTCTAGGGCTTCTGTGAGAGCAGCAGATGGTTGATCAAGAACAGGATTTGATTGCTGTTGTTACAAGTCCTCCCGAGGGCTGGCCTTGTTGTACTGGAAAATTATGATGTTTTATTATTGTAAATGAAAATATGAGATCTTCAAGAATATAATGACTAATCAATTAGTGTTTTTTTATGTATTAAAATCATCAAATGAGTCCTCCCACCCAGGGCAGAGCGGGAGGGACTGTCAGACTCGTACTGACTAAAATCAACGGTGTCCTTCAATAGCCCTTTACGTACCGGGGTCACGGTGATTGCCTCTTTGTATGGCAATACTTAGCCTCTGGCCAAGGTAAAAGCCAGCTCTTGGGTCATGGGAAATGTCAACAAGCTCGACGCGTTTATCTGTGACGCAACACAAAGCGCGCGACTTGTATCTACACCGATCCGATACTGTGTTCTAGCTTCAAAATTATTGTTATTCACGTACCTAAGGTTTTTTAAAGATTAGCACTGGAGGCCTACCGCCAGCTCTTATAACAGTATTATAATAATCTTACATTGACTTTTCGTACCATGACCTTCTTAAAATAAGCTTATTATAATTTTAAAACAATATACTTAGCGGTTTTGGTGACGTAAGCTTTAAAAACTTCATTCAATTCGTACCACGACGTGACTTTTGACAACAAGCAATATTGTTTAAACGTCAAATTTAGCAATCTTAGAAAAGTACTATTGGCTCGACGGAAGTATTATTTTTTTGCAAATTTAACATTTCCGTGTCATATAAAGTAAGCAAAATGTATTTATTTGCGTAAACTTGCCTAGTGAATTATTTAACTAGTGATTTTAGTACATAGGTACTTATTTAATTTCTTGCTTGGTTCTAGATGGCGAATGCATACGAATTATTTGGCCTGTTGGTCTAGTGGTTAGTGAGCCTGACTGCTATGCCGGAGGTCGTGGGTTCGATTCCCACCCAGGACAAATGTTTGTGTGATGAGCACGATCATTATGTTTAACAGTTGTCTAGTACCCATAACACAAGCATTAAGTTGTTTAGCTTGGGACTTGATGGCGCTGTGTGAAAATGTCCAAGGATATTATTATTATAAATTTTAAAAAAATTGTCTGACATGGTTGGAATGCTGAGCGGAGATTTATAGTCTGAACATAATTTAAACTTTGTACCTTTCAATCTTCTCCAATGCTTCGGCACTCCTCACAGCAGCCTCAGCATGCATTTGAGTAGACCTCACGAGCGCACGTCTTGTAGCCTCCTGCGACATAGGTGAGAGCGGGCCGCAGATGTAGTGGCATGTTGCGGGGTCGGGGTAGTAGGAGTTCTCGGGGAATGGGCTAGTGTTTCTTGGACTAGGGGTTCCAGAGGAGGATTTTGAGGCAGTGACTCTGTGCTAGGTTGTAAAGGTGGGTCTTGGATAGTGACAAAGACTGTTGGATCATCGTACAAATCAATGTTGTGTCAAATGGATTCGGAAGCAGGGGATTCATGCACATCTACATCTGCCGAAGCAGTGCCAATCTCTGGAGGCTACAAAGAGGGAACATAATGAGTTATGTGCTTAATATTATAAATAACAATTAATTATGCTTAATTACTTAGGTATGTTTTCTTACTAGTTCCACCTGAACGCCTGGTAAACCCTGGTCAATATCTTCTCCCAGGATTTGAAGAAATTTTTGTTCTATATCTGACAAGGGTTTCTCAGCAGAAGGCCCTCTCTTTCTTGCAGGCTTCTCATGTGCAAACTGGGAGAGCCCAGTTTGCACATGAGAAGCCTGCAAGACAGCAGCCCGTTTTTTTAACTTGGCCTTGTAATCAAGCCAGCACTGAAAAAAATATTGCTTAAATTAATATCAATAAATTAAACATACCTAATTCATATTGACAAAATAAAAAGTCACAAGTAGTTAGGGCGCATTCACACGGGATACGTCTTTGACGATTCGGTATAAAACACGATTCGCCTTGACGGATAGATGTTCACATTGAATACGGAATCGTGTTTTTTCACGATTCGTCAAAATATCCGAATTGATGTTCACATGTTGTTTCGTGATTGTGTTCAGTTGAGAGTAACTACCAAAGACAATGGACGTGAATACTTTAATTTTGTACTGGTATTATCGTCGATCTAAAAAAAGAAAAACAAGAAGAATACACTGGGTGCATCCAATTTTAAGGCAAAGACAAAGTGTTGGGGATTTTTATACTTTGATGAGCTCGTTACGAGAAGATGATACCAAATTTTACACTTATTTTAGAATGTCTAAAGATACCTTTGACTTCCTTCTCCAAAGGTTGGATACGGATTTGAGAAAACAGGATACATGTATGAGAAAGGCCATTAGCCCTGAAGAAAAGTTGGCGATAACTATAAGGCAAGAAAAACTAATTATATTATTTATTATTCTTATTTATTGGTTATATTTATGATAATTTAGAACATGTTTTTAGAAATTTGATAGATCCAGATAATCACTTAATTGACTTAGAGCTGTAGATAGTGCCGGTGATGCACTTGGATCATCGCGATGGATCAGCGATGTTCCAGGTTGTAGAGGGGTGGGCGTTTCTGCAGACACTTCTGCATTTACTATCGATGAACTTTCAGGAAGAGGCCGAGTATTATTATTGTTAGACGTTCCTCCCGGTGATTCTTGAGGCTTAGTATAATAACCACCACTATTATAGTTGTGATGATGTGAATTGTAATAATTTTGATGCCAATTCGAATAGTTTCGTCCAGTTTTAATACTCTGTATTAGGTTAATGACCCCAGATTGGAATTCCAGTATTTGATCATCATCAAAATGCCGAAGGGATGGCAGAACCCCCTTAAAAAAATTCATGTTACGGTCATCACTTCCAATTGTGTTTAATTGATGATCAACAAGTTTCATCATTTTATCATCCAATACGCTGCCACTATCCATTCTTTTCTTTTTTGATGATGATTCTAAGTGTTTCTCTTTCTGATTTTCTTGTTGATCTGCATTTTCTCTTTGGGCTTCATCTCTTGTATTTGGATTATTGTCATATGTTTCACCTGGCTTAATAATTGGCTTCAAAAAGCTCATCTCTTGATTATATTTGTAGGGCTTAGATTTTGTACCAGACCCAGATTTTTTTGTTTCTTTGTTTTCATCTAATGATTTCCTCCAAGTGTCTCTCAATTGTGTCCACCTTTTCATCACTGAACTTCCTGAAACAATAATTCATAAAACTGTATGAACGGTTTTATAAGAAGATTTTTATTTACATCGCATTATTCCCAATATTACAAAACAACCACAGATGAATATATATATACTAGAAAACAACTGTAATAATAAGGACACGGTTTCGAAACACGTCACGACAAGACGAGCGGTCTGTTGTCGGGCGAATATCTATTCACAAACGCCGTTCGCTGTCCGTCTGTGTATTTATGAATTATTATACATAAATAAAATATACAGGGACCTGATCTGTGGTTGTTTTGTACGGGCTACGCCCCATACGTTTTATAACGGTTTTTGCTTTCGTAAAAAGAGGATGCTTAGTAAGCTGAATTTGTATAATTGAAGAAGCGCTTGAAGAAGTTGTATTTTCATTTAGACTAATCTATCCCACTAGGCAGCCAGTCAAACATATGAAATCGTTTGGGTGCCTAGTGGGAACGCTTATTCTGAATGAAAATACGACTTCTTCATCCCACTAATTTGGTTTTAATGAAATATTTTTTTAGGTATTTGTCGTCAGGACTTTCCTATGAAGATCTTCATTTTAGTTATCGAATTGGCAAATCAACCATTTCCACCATCGTAGTAGAAGTGACGCAAAGTATATGGAATAATTTATATGAAGAATTTATGCCACTTCCTAATAAGGAAGAAGAGTGGTTAAAGATAGCAAGTGGATTTAATGAAAAGGCCAATTTCCCTCACTGCCTTGGAGCAGTTGACGGGAAGCATATTAGGCTTCGAAAGCCGTCAAATAGTGGTTCAGTATATATGAACTACAAAGATTTCTTTTCAATAGTGTTATTAGCAGTCGTAGATTCAGATTATCGATTCGTTTACGTCAGTGTAGGTTCCTATGGAAAAGAATGCGACTCATCAATATTTAAAGAGTCAAGTTTTTGGAAAATGTTGACAGAAGGCCGTTTGAATATACCCGAACCAAGGCCTTTATTTACAGAATCAGAAGTTCAAGTTCCTTACGTAATTATTGGCGACGAGGGATTTGGTTTACACACACATTTATTAAGACCTTTTGGTGGAACGCATCTTGACAGAGGTAAACGAATATTTAATTATCGTTTAACCAGAGCGAGAAGATACGTTGAATGTGCGTTTGGCATTCTAGCAAATAAGTGGAGAATTTTACATAGACCCATAGACCTTAAACGAGAAACAGCTATTTCAGTAGTGAAAGCTGTCCTCCACAATTTGATTATAAAAAAGGAGGGAATTGAATTAGAAAAAGAATTTAATTTTGAAAATTTAATACCCCAGGTAGTATCACCGAGTGTCGGAACTGGCAATTCAATGAGAAATGAATTTATGACCTATTTTCTATCAGAAACTGGATCAGTTCCATGGCAAGACAACAAAATATAGGCAGTATAGATTTGTATTTAAAATTTTCTCAATAAAAACTTACCAAACAACTGTCGGTCCTTTTGATCCATTTCTTCAAAATCTTCTTTCAAAATTATGCATATTTCCCGCCATGCTGCTGTTTTAGCGGTTTTGTCCTTATAAATTTCCAAAAATTTATTCCATAAAACTGGCCTGTCTTTGATTGCAGCAATCAAAACTTCGCGATTTATTTGTTGGTCATACAATTTTTCTTTTTCTTTTTTCGACATGATTTTATTGAAGCGCAGCGCTACACGTCTTAACAAGTCAAAGGAATGTACTGAATTGAGCGGGCGCGCGGCGGGTGGGGCAGACAGGCGAGCGGAGCAGGCAGGCGCGCGGGGCGCGAGCGCCAATCACGATTCGAGATTTTTAACGAATCGTCATTCTAATGACCGTAGTGACCGACGTATCCGTCTACGTCTTTTTTCACGATTCGTGAAGCGTGTGAACATGGGTATATAAAAAGCATTGCTCCCGTCAAAAAAAATAACGAATCGTGAAAAAACACGATTCGTCTTCGTGTGAATGAGCTCTTACTTTAGTCCAGCCTGCCCAATCTTTATGAGTACCATCACCTTGCGCGTTCATTTCCGTTATTTCCTTCCACTTTCTTCGTGAGTACTCCTTAGCTTGCAGAGAACGATTGTGGGTTGGTACGAACAGTGGCAAATGCTAATCCGAATTTTGAAATATTGTCAAAACGTTTACAGCCAGCTGAGTCACAATCATTATAAACTTCAAAATAAAAATCTGCTGAAGAAGAGGTATTCGTCCATTTTTTATTACATAATTGGTGCCACTCAGACTCGATGTCATTTTTCTTTCCATATATATGAGTTCGCTGAATGTGATTCAATATTGGTTTTATATCGGGTTTGACTTGAGATGTAGCAACCCTTTTTCAACAGTGATAAATTATCCGGAAGCCTTTTCTGAATCTGCTCGGCCAGAGAACATAAAAAGTTCTTGCATCGTTCCCTGACATCCAACAGATCCTTTTCTTCAAGTTGTTGTGATATGGTATGAAAGTCAAAACCAAAATACATTGATGCTGTATGCATCAGATGTTCCCGGAAATTAAATTCTATCAGTTCAAAGACCACCAATTTTTCCAACTGTGAAGGTACAACAAGTCATCTTAGCAAATTTTTGTTAATAACAAAAACAAATCCTCAAACAATTTGATAGGTTCAACATTGCTACTTTGAAAAAGTAAGTTTAATTGCGTCACATCTTTATAATTATATTATATATATATTATATATATATATATAAAAGGAGAACTGACTGACTGACATATCAACGTACAGCCGAAACTATTGGGGCTAGGAATGTGAAATTTTGCACACGGCTTCCTATTATAATGTAGGGGAGCACTAAGAAGGGGTTTTTGGAAATTTAACCTTTAAGGGGGTGAAAAGGGGGAATAAGGAAAGTACTTAACCCACGCGGACGAAGTCGCGGGCAAAGTGCTAGTCTTTTATAATTCATTGTGTAGAAAAATCAATAAAGCTTTAAAAGGCAGCCTGCGCATGATATCATAAAGCTGTTCCGCCATGTAACATTTATCATCAGATTTTGCAATAGAAAAAAAGCAGCTTCAACTCCTCCCACTGCTCCAATATTGTGTTAATAGCTTGATAACGAGCGAGCCAGCGAGTTCCACTAAGTCCTTGGATTTTTTTCGGATCAGTGTTATTATTTATGGTTTCATATAATGTTCTGTAATAGTCCAAACGTTTAGGGCTGTATGAAAACCAGTTATGGGTTTCTCTTACAAGAAATTCTAATTGGCGTGGTAATGATTCAGCCGCCTTTTCCGCGCATAAATGCAAAGAGTGGCAAACACATTTGACAACAATTAAATCAGGCAGTTCTCTTTTTAAAATAGCAGTCACCGAATTATGCTTACCGACCATAACGTTTGCTCCATCAACGCCGATTCCGATCATATTTTCAATTTTTATGCCATCCTCTTTAGGTTGATTGACAATTGCTTCATGCACACTTTTTGCATCACATTCTGTTACCAGTATTATTCGTAAAAAGTTGTAACAACTTGCTTTGCCTTGTGTGAAAGAAAGCAAATCATAATGCATAACACTTTTTGTGTCGAAAGATCAGTACTTTCATCAATTATAATGGAGTACGGAAAATCTCCAATATCTTCAACCAAAGCTTCGAGCACCGATGGACCAAGTACATTTTTTATTAGCATTGAACACTTAGTTCGATGAATTTTTAGGTTTTTTAGAGCACCTGATGAAGGATCTAATTGAGAGATTATAATAATCAAATGATCTACAGTTAACAAGGAACAGTGCTCGGCGATAAAGGCAGCGATTTTCAACTCAGCAATTTTCGTGCTTTCTGACAAGACTGGTTTATATACTTCAGAAATAGATTTATATGCTTTTGCAGATTTTTCCCATGCTGTGGCTTTTTTATGTTTTAGAGTTTTAGTGTGACTAATCAAGTCTTTTTTGTGGGCTTTTAACACAACACGGCAACATTTACAGATCGCCAATGTCTCACTCGTAACATCTGGTGCAAGCCAATCTGCAATAAAAACATAAATTTTAAATAACTTGATTGAATTATGAATTTAATGACACATCATGGTGTATGTATAGTTAGTTCGGAAGTATAATCACAACATGCTTTGATTTTGGTGAAAAAATAGGGAAACATTCAATTATGGCAACACCAACATCTCTCAATCAATTTCTCAAAAAGCCAACTCAGCCAGAACATTTGAACGGTTTAAAAAAACAATCAATTTTTATAAATGTTATTTAAGTATGCATTATGTCCAAACTTGAAATTTTGAAAAAAAACAATAACATATCAAACAACACCAACACCACTGACCAACTCATCCACTCCAACAATACCTATTATATACCTAAATAAAAATACCTTTATTAAATTTTATTGAAGAACGAGTAGTGCCGTCGTAGTTAGATGACGCCGATGATACTATTGTAAAAAATCATAAATATTGAACTAAATTGTTTGTCTTGATCATTTATATTATAAATTACAAAAATGCAATGAAATCTATTTACCTTTTAGATCTGGATCTGTTTCCCAAATCTTCGTGTAGGATGATGGACCCAATTATTAGCACTTTAAGAGGTCACTGAATTTCAATTCTAAATATTTCATATTAATTACATATTCTAACTTTTGTGTTGCATTATTAATATCAAGAATATAATCAACGGTCGTGTAAAGCAAAGTTTTTTAAATATGTATGGTCATTATTAAGTCAAAATTACAATTTATCAAAAAATAAGGCTATCACCATTTATCAGCACAATCATTACCGATTATTATCACCTACTGACCCAGTTATAAGCACTGTGAATTTTAATATGTTTTAAGGGTTGAAAAATAAAAAATATCCTTTAGAAATATTATTCTTTTTTTATTGTTAATCAGTCTCTTGATATTTTTTATTAAATAAGGCACATCTAAATATTCATTAACATCTAACTTGTTCAACTTTCAGTCGACAATAATGGACAGATGTTTAAAATTAGGAATATTACCTTTGAAGTAGTTAGATAAACTTTAAAATAATTAGTCTGAAAATACATAAAACCATAAGTAACATTTTTGCTTAAAATTAGAAAAATAAGTAACAGACATAAGTTCTTTGCTTAAAACTAGAAACTAGTAAAGGCACAGGAATACAAAAGCTTAAAAATAGTTTTACATAAAAACTCTAATTCTCAACTCAGTAATTAGTTTACTCTTCAGTCAGTATTTTTTCTAATTCGCCAACTGTGTAATTTGTTTTCTTATTATTCTTAATAATTCTATTCAGTACATCATCGTCTCGAACTTTGGAGGATTTTTTTTGGGGGGTATCGATTTTAATGTCAGAAAGAATTATATTTTTTTTTGATTCTGGTATTGTAGATTTGCTTGCAGTTTTTTTTTTCAATTCAACTATAGGTTCGTCATTATTTATGTTCCCTTCAGTCCTTTCGGTTGATGTCTCTCTTTTGCGTTTTATAGGAGGTTCCCTGTGGATGTCGACTTTGGTAACTATCACAGAGTTTTTTTGAGCTGAATTGTCGCTATAAGAGTCTTGAGTAAGATTTTCGACTGGGAGAAGTGGCAGAGCTGTTGTTTGATTTTGTATTATTTCTGTACTTTTCTTTTTGCTATTAGTATTTTTTTAACCAAATTCTCATTAAAGCTCTTTTGCCTTCCATTTTCCGTTTCAAATTGGTTTGCTTCATCAACTATTTCACTGTAAATCTCTAACTGATCACCAGTAAGTGCAATTGCTTCATCAACTATTTCGTTACAAACCTCTATATGCTCACCAGTAGGTATAACATCATCTAGAAATAACAGTGGTAAATTGTCTATGTTTACGTAGTTCTTAGAATGTTTGTCCACTTTCGGAGTCTTTTCATTATCTGTGACCAAGTCAGTTATTTTTGTGTCATCAAATTTGTTACCTTTAAAAAACATACATATCTCTTTACGAATCTTGTCGTTTTCTGAAAGATTGTCCACAGAAGTATTTTGTAGTTCTATCATCTTTTCTTTCGTAATGAATTTATGGAAAACATCTTTGGTCATAATGTTGCTTGGGTCTCTAGTTGATTGTAAATGCGACTCATCATTTGTTGTTATGTTTTCTGGTCCTTTCCCTAGACATTTTTTGTAATTGATGGCATCAGCATTCCACGGCCATAGACCAGTTGCTCTGAACCCATTTATCACTGTGGAAGGTTTAATTCCTTTCTCTAATGCTTCTTTCAGCACTGGCACGAAATTGGTTTTTGTGAGGGTCTCTAACGGATTATCTCTTCTCCACTGCAAGACACTATCTTTCCATGCTACCTTTAGAGGTCTAAAGGCAGAGACGTCGGCTGGTTGATACAATCTGGTGGCATTTGGATAGAGTGCTATAAGCACAATATTAAGACTCTTACATAGCTCACTAACGTCAAGACTAAGATGGGTCTTATGGCCATCCACGAACAAAATTATTGGAAATTTTCGCCCTGTTCGTAAAAGGTAAGGATGAAAAACATTTTTGATGTAGTCATAAAATAGCTCCGTTTTCATCCACCCCGAATTCGTTTCACTCAACCCAATACCCCAATCATCTGGTACTGTAAAGGTTATATCTTTTGGAAGTCTCTTATTTGGGAATGTCACCATAGGAGGCGTAACATCTCCATTAGCCCCAAAGGTAAAAAGAACAGTCAATGTCGACTTTGCAGCCGCATGATCCACCTCGTAAACGTCTTTTTCGCCTCTTAAAGCAATAACCCTGCCACTCTTGGGACACAGCTGAAAATTGGATTCATCACCATTAAAACTCTACTTGGATTTTCAAGGATGTCATAATAGCTGTTTTCTTTTAAGAATGTTTCTATTTTTTTGAACCAGCCTCTTATTTCACTTTCTGAAACAGCTGCACTTGCAGATGTTACTGCTTCTGGTGTTCTTTCGCTAATTTCAGGATGTCGACGCATAAAATAGTAATAAAAAATAAAAATAGTGTGTAATAGGTACATCGACTCCCAAATGTGCCTATTCTACAATTGTCGCCAAGACGAAACCTGCTACGTCGAAAACAAATCGACAAGCAGAAATATCCAAGGGGGGTAAGCAGAGTCGCTCGGTATTGAGAGCGACGAAAGGCGCTATGGTGGACCACAAACAGCAGGGACCCACGAAGCACACATGCGATGAGGACGGCTTCATCAAGGTGGAGAGAAAGAAAAAGAAGCCTACTTATCGCAATCAGTGCGGGACAGCGCTGGCAGGACCCAACATGCTGCTACGTCCTGCAGTACCGTCGACGCAGCTGTACGTGTCCCGATTACACCACTCTACGAAGACTGAGGACATCGTCGAGTACGTACGCGTGAAGACCAACTGGAACTTGAGGGTGGAGAAGTTGGAGGCGCGCCATAATACCAACTTTAATTCGTTTGTGGTGCGCGTTCCAACCCAACATTTGGCGACCTTTCTCAAGGAAGAGTTTTGGCCGAAAGGTGTGCTGTATCGGCGATTCCGAGGCCGGCTACGCGACACCTCGCAGCGTAACACGACGCCGTCACTTCGTGTGCAGTAGTTTTTAAGTATATTGTTTAAAATATGTATTAGTTTATTATTGTTTACTCACACTAAAAACATAAAAAATCATAAGACAATGTATTTACATGTTGTTTCTATCATTTTACTTAGTTGCCTACCTGTTACCACAGCAAAAAAAAGGAAAACGGGCTTGCCAAGTAGGTATGTAGAAATCTACTATATAAAAATAACTCGATAATACAATACTCTCTGTGAATAAGTATGGGTTAAGAGTTGTGGTGTCAGTACCCATCTTGGCCGCAGGACATTATCAATGTCTTTTAATTTTAAGAACATATTTTTATTACATATTTGAACATGCTTTACTTTTTACAGAACTGATGAAATGCTATCAATGTCAATAATAGAAAGTAATAAAGATTTTAAGAAGAGACAATTAGAAATGTTGGAAGATGAACACAAATATAATATAAAAATAGCACAATTAAAAAAAAATTGGAATTAGAAATATGTACATTAGAAAGTAAGAAACACTCCAACACTGATTAATAAGATGTAAATAGTTTTTTTTATTCTGCATGCACACACTTATGGCCAAATCCAATACTTTATGGACCAATAAAAGGCTCTGGTATCTTAACCAATAATTAACCAAATACCTCAAATTTTTGCATGGTAGATTTTAATGTGGAAGCAGGTAGCTATCACAAGTAAAATTATTTTTGACTAAAAATGAGTTTCAATAAACTGCCTTCTCCTAATATTTCCCCTAACAGAAGCTGGAATATACCTTTGTACTATAGTTTCACTAGATGAAGATTGCTCTGTGTTGTCTTCTTCGCCAGGGAACAGATCTTCCCTCATATCAATGGCAATATTGTGGAGGACAGCGCATGCAACAATTGTTTTTTTTGCTGTTTCAATATCCCCAAACATGCCTCGTAATAAGCAACGAAACCGTTGCTTTAACAAACCAAAACATCTTTCCACTGTGTTCCGGGTACGGATGTGGCTTCTATTATACCTCTCTTCTTGTGGTGTTGTGGGGTTAAGCAATGGTGTAAATAAATATGGAGTACAAGGATAGCCACTGTCACCCAACAATATTCCCGAGAAAACCCCAGCCTCAAACCTCTGTTTTAGTCTACATTCTCGAAATATCCTGGAGTCATGTACACTGCCACGCCATCTGGTAACAATGTCCATGATTTTTAAGTCAGCATCACAAACCATCTGAAAAGTTACAACTTTTTAAAAATTTATTTTTGTTATTTTGTTTCTTTATTAGCCCTATGAAAGCTAAATAAATGATTTTATATTTGGTCTAATATTTTGGGATCAAAGTTCGTAACAAATATATTATTATGTTTACTTTTAGACAATCACAACTTTGGATGAAAATATTTTAATGAACATTACCTGCACATTAATTGACGAATATCCTTTTCTGTTTATGTATAACTGACCCCCATCGGCATTTATTTTTTTCACCCTTACATGAGTGCAGTCAATTGCGCCAATGACAGTTGGGAAGTTTGCAATACTGCGGAATTTTAAGATGGCTTGTTGCTGTTCATGCAATGTGGCAGGCATTTTAATTTATCTTCGTGATATTCGTGACAAAATGTCTGCCACCTTTTTAAAGTCTTGCTGATAACTGGCTGAGACACCCCATGTAAATCAGCTGTATCATCTTGAATCTACAAATAACATAAATAATAGGTATTAGAATATTAGCTGAGCGTTATGTATGCAATGAACAAGATTACAAATAGCACTTACTTCATGGCGAGCCCAGTTGCGCAATGTGCAAACTACTTGGAGCTCAGGGCTCAAGGGGCATCCTCGAGGATCGTGAGCTAAATCGTCACGTAAAAGATCCACAGTTTTTTCACCGAAACGTTTTGTGAACCTATATTTGTATTTAAAATCTTCGTCACTCAATAAAAATGGATTTCCACGATGACGACGTATCGCAGATCGACGAGAAGTCTCAAGCATCTCCATATCTTCTAAGTCCATCAAGTCAATCATATTAATATCTATTTTTCAACGATTTATAAACACTAAACACAGAAAATTATAGCCACGGTAACCTCAACTTTTTGTAGAAATTGACATTTGACAATAGTACCAAAGTTAGACCGTGGTTAAACTAGGGGTCTCGCGGGTTTATCTTTAGTACCATAGATAGTACAAGGATTAGAGATAAACTTCATTTTATAATAAGATTTTTCTTAGTCCATGGTTTAAACCTAGAACTAATCCCAGTGCTATATTTAGTCGGCGTTTTGGAATAAGACGGATAGAGTTTTAGTTACACTAGGTAGCCATAGGTGTTTATTTTATAGTTTTATATTATGTAATAAAATATATTCTTCAAATCTAAAAAAAGAAATCTTGCATCAATTTGCACCTTTTTTAATTAAAAGCTCAAAACCGAACCTATAACTTATGGTATATTTTTATGTAAAATTAAAGAAAATACATTTTTATTTTTCTTTTGTTTTAGGTTCGAGTAGTACTGATATATTCTTGTCCAGAAAGTTTTTATATGACAAAATGAATGAGTCTGGCCATTCTAAATTAGAAGAAAAAGTTTTATTTTTAACAAAATACTTAGAAAAGCGAACAAGGTGTCCTAAATTTAAATTAGCTGAATTACACACCAAAATTTCGTACTTCGTTTCTGATTTTAAGAAGAGATGGTCAAGTTCTCAAAGGATGAAGCATCGATTTTTAGATAAAAACACTGCTTGGCTAGAAAAGTCAATAAATTTTCGGAATTATGAGGAATGTATCAACACAGAAATTTCCAAAAAAAAGGGAAGACCCAATATTGACCAGCACGCCGCAATTGCGGCGGTAGGACCCCTCTTTGAGGAGTGGCTGGATAGGCGTCACGCCGTCCTTACCTTCCGCATGACGCAGGTCTTCACCGGACACGGAAGTTTCGGGAGGCACCTGTGTCGGATAAGGAGGGAAGAAACGCCTGGGTGTCACCACTGCGAGGATCGTCCGGAGAACACGGTGGAGCATACGGTGCAGGACTGCCCCGCTTGGGCAGAGCACCGCCGTGTCCTCACGACGGTGATAGGCGGAGACCTCTCGCGCCCGGCATTGGTCGAGACCATGCTGCGGGGCGAGACGGAGTGGGAAGCGGTCGCCTCCTTCTGCGAAGCAGTCATGCACGCGAAGGAGGAGGCGGGCCGCGTGTGGGAGAGAACAGCGACCTCCCTGCACCCCAGCCGTAGTGGTAGACGCCCACGGCGTCGGACGTCGCAAGACGATCTCCGGCCACCGTAGGCGCGGGCATGCGGGCGGCGAGTAATGGGCGACTCGCAGCCCGACCATGGACCATATCCGGGTCGACGGCGCGCTGTGTTTCACGCGCGCCTCAAGGAGTGTCAGCATAGTGACGAGGCCTGCAGAGGGCCAAAGCCTGCCGGGGTCGTGGGACTTACCCATTACCGTGACCCCGGTATTTAAAGGACTAGTGAAGGGCACCGTGGATTTTAGTCAGTACAAGTCTGACAGTCCCACCCGCCCGTTTTTGCCATACCTATTATTGGAATCAAATTTAGCAGCTCACAATTTAGGACCCATTAATATTAGTAGTAAGCGATGTGAGTTTCAGATTTAAAAAGGTATGTTCCAGAGATATATGTAAAATAATAGATAAGTTAAACTGCAGCAAGTCCCCAGGTTCCGATGGCATTCGAGTACAAGATTTAAAAATAATTAAGTACCCAATAAGCCAAGTAATTGCTCATTTCATAAATAAATGTATAGCGCAAAAAGTATATCCCAATGAGTTAAAAATTTCAATTATAAGACCCATTTTTAAAGGGGGGGACCATAAAGAATACACAAATTATAGGCCTATCACTATATTGAGCGTTATTAATAAAATTGTTGAGAAAGTAATCGTAGGACAGATTACAGAATTTTTAGAAAATAACAATATTTTAACAGATAACCAACACGGTTTCAGACCAAATAGAAGCACAGCGACAGCATTATGTAAGTTTACCAATGATGTAAATAGCTCATTAAATTCGAAGGAAGTGGTTTTATTAACATTTATCGATTTCAAAAAAGCCTTCGATACTTTGGAACATGAGGACTTGCTGCAGGCCATGGATGAGTGTGGAATACGAGGCCCTATAAAAGACTGGTTCAGGCAATATTTGAACAATAGGTTTCTTAAAGTCAGGGTTAAAGGAGCAGACAGTGAACTCTGTAAAGTTAACTATGGGGTGCCGACCGGGTCAGTTTATGGCCCGTCTGGGTATATTATGCACGTCAATAGCATGGTCAATATTATTCAAAATTGTAAAACCTACATGTATGCAGACGACACGTGCTTGGCATACAGTGACCGGGACTGTGAACTGATTCAGTCGGCAATGCAAGAGGATCTCGATAATATAGTTAAATGGGCACACGACAATGGCATTCTTATTAATTTAAATAAAACTAAATGTATGTTAATATCGTCTCCGTATAACCGTTTAAGTAAAAATTTGAATATCTCGGTAAAGGGCCACTCGTACGAATGCCTTCATAATAATAAACTTAATTGTCAGTGTGAGTGTGTTGAGCGCGTAGCGAAGTATAAGTACCTAGGACTGACAATTGATGAACGGTTTTCGTGGGATGCACACGTAGACAGTGTGTGTAGTAGACTGCGGTCAGTCCTAGGGAAACTGAATAACTTAAAATATTTAGTTAGTAAGCGAATCCTGTACATATTGTATCACGCACTTGCAGATGCAACAATAAACTACGGGTTGGCTTCTTATGGACTGACGTTTCCCGTACATTTAAATAAAATTAAAAAACTGCAAATTCGATTATTAAAACTACTATCAAGCAAAGCACTTAAAGAAAGAATTAACAAGGAGTACGATAAATTATTTAAAATTCATCAAATATTACCAGTACAAACAAAAGTTAAGTTATCTATAATTTTAGGTCATCATAAGAAAACTGAATACAAAATACTAAGAGTGTATAATAGGCCAACCCGTAAAGCAACACCTAGGAATAAATATGTAGTCCCTAAATATAAAAACTACTTTGGTCAAAGAACTCAGCAACGGCTAATACCAACAATTTTGAACGAATTACCACCGCAAATTTCAATTGAAGCATCTAAAAGTGCCCTAAAAAATGTCCTTCGCAAACATTATTTGGGATTGTGTCCGTAGCATAGTCTTTTAAATGTTCGTAATTGGGTGTAGGTGTGAGTCAGCCAGACGAGTATGCGCGCGCGCCGTGTTGTTGTTCTGAGTGCTCGCGCTACGGGCGTCCGTCGTGGAGTCTCAGCTCGCGTTGCACTCAGAGCGGTGGGGCGCGGCGCGGCGGTCAGGCCGAATGCATTGTTCACACTTCACTACATAACCTGCAGCGTCGCACATACTGGCCTGGTTGGCAGGACGCTGAGCCTTGAGAGTATAAGTGTGTTTGTGTTTAATGTAAATGTAAGTTTCATCTTTGCGTCGATGTACAATAAAATTACACAATAAGTACCTACTTACATAAGACAAATTGTATCCACGAGAACTCTGCCGACAAACTGTACTGCAGTTTGGCAGAATATAAATGTTAATTTTTATGTATGTTTGCCCGAATAAATAAATAAAAAAAAAAAAAAAAAAAGTAGTCATTTTACCCGTGGTGCTAAGCAACTGGGCTTCTCCCAGTTGTAATGTCCCTTTGTGCCTATTGGCCTTGTTTTGTTCTGTCTCCTGCTTGCATGGAGGGAAGTGGAAACATATATTTTTTCCTACTCCTCCACTATTCTTTTCTAATTAATTTCGTTGCAGGATCCAAGACAGGTAAATTCATTCTCCGGGACACGTCGAGCTTCATTGTCTCGGCCCTTTTCTGGTTGGTTGCCACTGTTGATTCTGGCGCACAGGAGTTGCAGTGGTTAGGGAATAGTGTGGTGGGTTTGTAAAAAAGTCCCTCCCGCCCTGCCCTGGGTGAGAGGACTCATTTGATGATTTTACCAAGAAAACAAAAAAAAAAGACCCAATATTGACTTCAAAGCCGCTTCAGAGAGAACTAAGATAAAAACTCAAGACTTAAGGTCTACACGTAATACTGCAGAATTGTGCTATGCAGCACAAATGAGTTTGAGGTCTTCAGGGGCAACTGATGCGGCAACAATAGTCAAAGAAGTTACCCAAACATCACCCAAACGTGCCACTCGTTACAAAGAAGCTCATTAAAAAAGCACTGATCGACAATTAACCCAGCTTTCAGCAGAAGAAGCTTTAAGTACATTTATAGACGCTCAAGTGACGAGGCATCAGTGACATTGACAGACAATTTATATCAATTACTGATCTTTCAGCTGAAATAAATCTTCAAGCACTTCTAGATCACACAGCCTCTCGCGTTATGCAATCTCAAAAGATCAATCAAAAGCATTTATTTCAAGTAGACCAGTTACAGGCACTTTTGAATTGTCAAAGACATAAAAAATATAATTAAATACTACAAAATTATGGTGCTACAGTCCCAGTCACAAGACATAAAAACTGTGAAAGTACCGTAGATGCCCGTTCCAAGAAGTAGATCTCTATGGAGAAGAACGGGCAAGAAACTCCATGGACACTCTTTTTAGATCGCCAAAATTATTACAAAACCTTTGTTACATCATTCATTTTTAGATGGTACATTATGTGAGAACGATGTAGCAAGTTAAAAGTGTCCACAGTAAAATACAAAAAAAAAAACAATTCAGAAACAAAATAATCAATAATTAAAATAAACCGTGGCAGCTAAGAGATGACCAGTCTCAACTGACAGCGCCCGTTCACGAACATGACACACGTATCAGCACCATTCAGCTCAACCATTTTGGAGGGAGCTAAATGATCCGACACACGTGCCACCATCAGCGAGACATTTGAGTGAGCATGACATTCTCTCAACCACCAGGGTAAAATCGAGTCAATAATAATTAATAAGTAGTACATAGTACTCACACATGTGCAATAAAATTATATAATACTAAGAAATTGAATCGATACAATGCAAAGATAATCTTACAATCTTCTGCAGCTTCCTCAATATTTATGCGAGTTAACTAATTAATAAATTTACCCCTATTGTTGTGGAGTGGAGCAGGACCAGCATTGAGCCAAGCATTTTTATCATTAATATAATCCTCCAACTTGTAATATGCTTGCCTACATAGTGTGCGTTTTATACATGATTTGAATTTTGTTTCATTCAGTTCTATTATGTGAGGAGGTATTTTATTGTAACATTTTAGGCAGTACCCCATGAAAGATGTGTCTACTTTAGCTAGCCTGAAACCTGGCTGAACTAATTGGTCCCTATTTCTAGTATTATAGTTGTGTCTGTCACCTCTTTTACTGAATAGATGCAGATTTTTTCTAACGTACATGATGTTTTCATATATGTATTGACAAGGTACTGTCATGATGTTGATATCCTTAAACAATTCCCGGAGAGAATCGCGCCTACATAGATTATATATGGCTCTGACAGCTCTTTTCTGCAGAATAAATATGGACTCGATGTCTGCAGCCCGTCCCCATAGCAAAATACCGTATGACATAATACTATGAAAATAACTAAAATAGACTAGCCTCGCGGTATCTATATCAGTAAGTTGGCGGATTTTTCTAACAGCGTATGCTGCTGAACTCAGCCGTCCTGCAAGAGATGTTAAATGAGGACTCCATTGTAGCCTTGAGTCGAGCGTGATTCCTAGGAAAACCGTTTTATCGACGAATTCTAGTTTCTCTTGATTCAATACAATGTCATTATCATTACTTTTGACATTTGGTAGAGAAAATCTTATGCACTTAGTTTTCTTCCCATTTAATACTAAATTATTAGCGGTGAACCACTTGTGCACCTGCAGTAGAGCGCTATTTACGTCATCAAGGTGTGAGGCGCGTCTATTAATCTTAAATATCAAAGAAGTATCGTCAGCAAACAATACCATTTCAGGTTGATTTTTGAATAAATGGGGTAGATCGTTTATATAAACTAAAAAGAGAAAAGGACCCAATATTGAACCTTGTGGTACACCCATTTCTACCCGTAAGCCCTTTGAAGTGACACCATTTATTTGTACTTGCTGTTGTCTATCATTTAAGTAAGATTTCACTAAGTTAAGCGCGAGTTTACTGAGGCCATAATGCTCAAGTTTTAAGAGCAAGGTTTCATGATTTACACAATCAAATGCCTTTGAGAGATCGCAGAAAATTCCTATGGCATCTCGAGCATCTTCCCACGCAGTATATATGTGTTTTAATAAGGTAACACCGGCGTCAGTGGTACAACGTCCTTTGGTGAAACCATACTGCTGCTCGTGTAATATTCTATTGATGTTAAAATGATTGAGCATCTGATCAAGCATTACTTTTTCAAACACCTTACTGAAAACCGGCAATACGGATATAGGTCTATAGTTGTTGGTGTCTTTACTGTCCCCGGATTTAAAAAGCGGTATTACTTTACTGTGTTTCATTAGATCTGGAAAGACCCCTTGATCCACACACAAATTAAATATCGAAGCTAAATACGGTGCTACAGTCTCAATAATTGAAGTACAAACTTTGATAGACATACCCCATAGATCTTCAGTTAATTTGATCTTAATTTGCTTGTAAGCTTTTATGACGATTTATGATTGTTTTCGAAGATCAAAACGATGTTTTTGTATTATTATTAATTTATAAATGGGGATTTGACGGTTCATCTGGGCATTCCGAATATAGGCAAACATTTGCAAGTGGGGTAGCCAGTGATGCAAGCATTTTTTTGTCATCAGTTGTCTCTGAGACTTATATCTGGCGATCCCGAGGGCCCAGTAAATGAACAAGTTGTGTATTGGAGTAACCCGAGGCCTTCATCCGCAAGATATTGTCGCCCGATTAAATTTCAATTTGCTCATGAGACCACTGAACGCGCTAAAAAAGAACATGACCATATTAATACACAAATTCTTAACTTGATACCAATTGCATACGAAAAAAATGGTCGCAGTATTGTAATACGTCACAAACTTTTGTTCACAATGGTTGACGGGAAAATCTGCAATGCATTGACTGATACCAGATCGACAATGAAATGTTATCTCTGCGGATTAACATCAAAAAAGTTTAACAATATTTCGAAATGTGGGGAAGCTACAGTAGACGAATCTAGACTACAATTTGGAATGTCAACGCTCCATGCATGGATTAGATTCTTCGAATGTCTTCTGAAAGTAGCCTACAAATTACCAATAAAAACCTGGCAAGCTCGAGGAAAAGAAAATCAAAAAATTGTTGATGCCAACAAAAAGAGAATATGTGAGGAATTTAAGAGTGAACTTGGACTGATTATAGACAAACCGAAACCAGGTTACGGGAGTAGTAACGATGGGAACACCGCAAGGCGTTTTTTCGAGAATGCTGATACATCTGCCAGAATAACAGGGATTGATGTTGATATTATAAAAAGATTTCGCACAATTTTAAAAGCCATAGCTAGTGGGTTTGATATAAACGTAAACCGATTCAAAGCTTATGCTTTGGAAACAGTATACATACCGTAAAATGGGGATACTTTGATCAATTTTTAACTTTATATGACTGTAGCATTCTCATTTTTAGCGAAATTATTATTATTTAAAAGTATAATAGTCGGTTTTTTGTGTAGATTTGGATAAGCTAATTTTAACATGCTAAATTTTAATAATTTAAGAAAAAAAAAATGTAAGCGATCAAAGTAAAACCGTGAGTGGGGATACTTTGATCACCCATGTTTTTACTATGGAATTCGAAAGTAAACCCGAAACGTAACAACGGAAAAAAAAAATCAAAAAAATCGACCCGTAATTTTTCATTTTATAAGCATTTTAATACTTTAATGCTGCTTGTGAAACTTTGATCATTATAAATAAAACAGATTTTACTCTAATCAGTCTTTATTTTACGACTTAGGAACATAATTTGTTTTTACTTAGAAATAAGCAATAGTTTAACTATCAAATCACAGAAAATTGTATTCTAATCAGTTCTTTTCTTATTTTTTAATTAAATTATTAAGTACAATGTCTACTGACTAAACAACAATCAACATTCCTTATTCATTGGGCAGTATTTCGAATATTCGTCCTTGTGCCTTTTTGATATAGAATATGCCCAATCGGGGCCTGGGAGATTATTTTGGAATCTAGCAACATGTCGGCCTTGTCTGTCTAAATAAGCTTTTGCTAAAAACCTCAAATCAAGTGCGGTTAAAGGATAACCCCAGTCAGAACATTTTGCTGCCGCCTTCAACAGATATTTTTCTTCGGTATGGCTAAAAATAGGTTGTGCACCTGGAGTTCTAGTAAAGTTTCCTTTATATCTATTGTACAGAGTTCCAAAGGGAATATCATATTCTCTGGATGCAGCCCTTAAAGATATAGCTCCTGTCACTACTCTTGACAAAGCTTCATTTAATAATTCGTCACTGTAGTTTATATATCTTCTCGTTCCGGTTTTTTTTTGTAATCTCGCGGCATGATGTTTCTGAAGCATTAGATTAATAATAATATATAAAGAACCATAAGAATCGGATAAAAGTAGTTAACCACACCCTTACTTTAAAACGTAGGGTTACTTCGATCACACGATCAATCTCACCCAGCCTGTTGATCAATGTCACCCCGCGTTAATTTTTTGCCAATAACACAAGCAAATTTTGAGGTTAGGAAATCACAATATTTTTTTATAGTTTACAAATTAAAGTTAAACTAACCCAATATAAATTGCATTATGCCTAGACACAAAGCGAATTAGTTACGGGCAAAGTTTTGCAGGCTAAAAAAAGATATTAATATGTAGTTACTCACCTTTTCAATTGTTTTATGCAAAACGAGCCGCCGCACTCGCCTATGCTTCTAAGGGAAAGAGGGCTGACAATCAGTGTTGTCAACACGAAAAGAAAAAGTCGGGTAGTAAGTTCCGTTTTCTCAATATTTGCACTTAAGTTTCTAAAAGAAGTTTCGATCAATGTCGCCCCGCGATTTAAAGTAACCCCATTCTACGGTATTTATTGAAAAATACTCCTGGTACTCAATGCCTCCTACGATACATAAGGTACTGATCCATGGGTCTATTATTATAGAAAATGCATTACTGCCTATAAGACAACTGAGTGAAGAAGCGCAAGAAGCAAATAACAAAATGTTTAAAAGGTACAGAGAGAGATTTTCACGGAAAAGGTCTCGCGAAAAATCCAATGCTGATATTTTATTTCGACTTTTGATATCATCGGATCCTCTCATTTCAAGTATGCATCAACCGATAAAGCGGAAATCAAGTTTTGAGATACAATCCAATTACTGGACTTTCCAGATTAAAATATATCTGCGGCTTCATCAACCGATGAAGTGACATACACTGAAGACAGCGATGAAGAATCAACTGATTGTAGTGAGGGATAAAACGAATCAATGTGTATAAATATATACATTTATAAAATATTTTGTGTTTTTTTTTGTTTCCTTAAATCAAATTATGACATAATCTTTGTGTTTGACTTATTTTAAAAGTAAAACCAGCATAAAATATTAATTGCCAAGTTTTGATGTCATCGGCCCCACTGTGCGACGTATAAATGATGTTTGTCTTCTGTTGAATATTGGCACTATTGACTGTTCCGGGCTTCTTGCTAAGTTGGAACTGCGGACAAACCAACTTTGTTTACGTCAACGTCCACCAATCAGCGTTCCATTTTGCTACACAAACTACAGGTGAAATGCTTTCTTTGCCAGAAGCGCGTCTAGTTTCAATAACCTACAACATTGATCTTTTTTGTACTTCCGCTAGCACAACGAGACGAATATTAGCCAAGGAGTTCTTCGACAAATCTAATATTTAGCTGCGCTCAAACTGTGGTGACATATTGATTAAATGCAGTAAAATAAGCTGCAATGGAGTTATGTACTGCACTTCTTTTTTTACATATATATATATGTATTTACATATTATATCAATTAGGTTACGTTGGATATTACGTAGTCGTGCCATAAGTTCTGTCCATTTTTCAAGTGCCTCATAAAAAATATTTTAAGTGGTGCTGTTTAGTTTGCTTCCATGATAAAGCTTTAGGAACTCACTGAGTACACAAACAAGTCATTTGAACACAATACAATAATAAACATGCAGTGGGGTATTAAAGAGAATCGTATTGCAGTGATCGCGTTACACAAGTGTAACAAAACACCTAAGGAGATTTTTGACATTTTAAAACCTTTAAAAATATCTTTAAAATTTGTTTATCGCTCTATAAAGCAATACAATGAGATGTCCTCTGTCGATGACAGACCAAGAAGCGGTGGCCCACGGGTCACAAGAACGAACAAAAACTCAATTGATTTTATTATATCTGATGCTCCTTCCTTCAATGAAGAACGAAGGTAATGAAACTTGTTAATTTCTGGAATAGTATCATTGTTGTTGATTAGAGAATCGAAAGTGTCTCGAAATTCCATCCAATTTAAATAGTTTCCATTAAAAGAAGGCAGCTGTATCGTAGGCAACTTAATGTTATAGTTACGGTTATCTTGATTGATATGCTGACAGGTAGATATTGAATTACAGTTCCTATTTTCAGGTATTACACTAGGGGCAAAACTTTCAATGATCAGTTGAGCTTTAGCCATGTTAGAGCAAAATTCACTTTCAATTATGTCATTTTCTTCCAACTGATCAGGATCTAAACTCTCAATTTTAGTTTTTATATCATCAAACTGTACCAACAATTCTTTGAATCTTGATAATTTTAATTCAGTTTCAATAATTATTTGTCTAGTAATACTGTCAGCCTCTATTAGTTTTATAGTATTTATCACGTTAACTGCCACTAAAAAAGTGCACATTTTCCGTTCAGGCCATGGGGGACAATGTTGAGAGACACTGAAACTTTCCATTCAAGCCGCGTCTGACAATGTTGACCGCGCGTCAGGCCTATGTTCAAAACTCTCTATTGCGCCAACGGACAGCATTATCGAGATAATTCGCTTATAATGTGACCCGCGCGGCCCTTTAGTTTACCCTACATAGCTTGGTTTTTAAAGGAAACACTTGAAAAATGAAATTACTTATAGTTTAGAGATTATAAGGAAATTAAAAAAAAACGTTTGTTACAGAAAAATTGTTTAATCAATTTGAGCCTCTTAAATGCAATTAAAATGAACTTATACAAAAACAAAACTTAAAAGCTTATCGTAGGCAAGACAGGTACCATACTATATAATTGTTTTCCGCTAATGGATTTTTGTAAAACATTCAACACAAAGATAAGGTTTCTCTGGACAGTTGACACAGAAGGTGTTCACTTTTTTAGTTTTGTTTTTAGCGATTAAACGTCCATGGGAAGCTACCATATTCTTATAAAATTGTTGGCACGCACGGCGGGATTTACTTGAAGGTCCTTCCTTTTTCCTTCAATTGGTGCTTTACTCTTTTCGTTTTTTGATTTGATAAAGTATCAAACTCTACAAAACTCTTCATAATTTCTTTTCTGAAGTCAAGTACTGATATCTTCTTCCTGGCCACGCTTTGATAAAGAATTAAAGCATTTACCATAGCTGTATTTAAAAGTATATCTATGCCTAGTTTTTTGTACCATTTGATGCTCTTCCTTAGAGGTGTTTGATAAGCTGTCATTTGGTCGGATAAATCTACTGCACCCTTAGCTTTATTATAATCCAGGACTGCGGTGGTGGGCGGCAACCTGACCGCGCGGCTCTATTTAACGAATTTTTGATTTTTCGTCCAGTGAGGCCATGGGGGTCAATGTTGTGCGATGCGTAATAACTAATAATAAAAGGAAAAATCATTGTATTTTCATTAAAACACGTTCTTTAAATATATAAGGTGGCTAAATAATGAATAAAAAGTATATGTGAAAAATTATGAAAATGAGGAATTTTACTTAGCTTGATAGCGTATATGAGCATCGGACAACATTGACCGCGTTGGCAGTGAACGTGTTATGTATTTAGAAAATATAATTACTCTAGTCTTTATCGTACCACGTTGTTGAATAAGAGATTTCAATTCAGCCGACATGGTGAACACTTATAAGAACTGAACAGACCGCCAAGAAATTAGCTATGTTGGTAAAATTAAGAAAATAAAGCCAAACCGTATATGTCGCGATATGGCTACGACAACATCTCGTGCAGTCAGCGACTCACACAAGCAAAGCAGGTTACGCAGCGCAGGATGCACAGCAAGTCTGGAAAATGCCAGGGTGGTCCCGTAAGCAAAGTGAAAGAGAAAGTAAGTAGTTACTAGTAAGGCAGATAAGCTTGTCATTGAATTAGTAATTAGTACCTGCTAACTTAGCAAATTGTCTTAGAATCTGACTCCATAAGGTGCAAGTTAAGTAAGTAGTTGGGTTGGGCAGTTGGGATATAAGTAGACCTAACTATTTAATCATCATTTGCAAGTAGTTAGGTAGGTACCTAGGTGTCATTTCAGTATATAGTAGGTACCTACACAAGAAAATATCAGTAAATCGGGACAGTATAGAATGTCTGGTGCACAGAAATCGGCTGATTATGAATGTCGGACCTGTAGATTAGGATAAGCATGTTAAGTACCAAAATTGGGCGTACTTCCCTGTGAACCGACCAAATCACTCACTAGCATTGCAGGGACAGGTGGTTCATCAGCACGCACACACGGTCATCTAGGATTCTCAGCAGCTCAGCTCGTTGTCGTTTACTGGTCACGCGGTCAGGTTTCACGTTTCACTTTCCGTTCCCACCACGCCACGCGGTCGCCTCTCCAATATTTCTTCAGTTGATCACGTCGTGGTCTCCATATGTTGGGGTGATCAACTTCAATAATTAGACTCGAAGTAGATTTCAGCGTTTACTCTTGACATGAATTAAAGAATACAGAATTATTAGAAAGAATAGAATTAAATTGGCGCGACATGCAGTCATGCGCGTCTTGTTCGTGCAGTGTTGAAGAGAAAAAAAATGGCCGCCGCAGGACCGTCCGTCGCGTTTCATCCGCGACGCATCGACAAGCTTCAGCAAGTCATTTTGTTTTTGTTTTCTAATTAGTTTAATTATAAGCACCTACTTATTTGACCCTAGATTACTAAACTTCGTCGATTCGAAGACGCGTCACCAAAAAAATCGCGATAACTTTGCGCGCGCAACCGTGTGGTTTTCTAATTCAAGCTAATCCCAGTCGACCCGTTGCCCTCGCGACGGACGGCAGTGCTGTGCGTAGGGGGCCTGTACGCGCCGTTCCAGCAACCATGGTTCGTCGTATCGACGAAGGTTAGTAATAACGTAACTTTTTGTACTATTTAGTTAAGTTAAAATTACGTTATTTTATCATTTCTTGATTAATAATGGTGTCTAATATTTTTTTTTTAGATACTATTCGTGCGTTGTTATTCGATGATGACAGCGAGGAGGAAAATTTATCAGAGAGTGAGCCCGAAGACCACATTGAGGTTGATTCCGCGTTTGAAACAGAGGGTGATGATGAAGTTTCTACTGTGAATGAAGAGCAAATTCCGGATGAAGATTATGAGGCAAGTAGTGCTACATCTCCACCACGTTCTACTGATAACGCGACACCTAGCACTTCAGCAGACCCTAGCAATTTGATTATAAGACCATCGCGTACCATTCTTCGTGGGAAAGATAAACACAAATGGTCATCACAACAGTCAAGGTCACTAAGCAGAACAGCTTCAAGGAACATCTTTCATATAAGACCTGGACCTGTACGCTCTTGTAAAAATCTTTTAGATCCTCTGCAATGCTTTTCATGTCATCACTATGGACAATTGGTTCACTTCGGTGCCACTAGCCAAAAGTTTAGTAAAAGAACCATATAAACTGACATTGATTGGAACTCTACGAGCTAACAGAAGGGAGATACCGGTAGAATTTCAAAATGAACGCACCAGAAGAACTGGAACAGCTATGTTCTAAAAGCCCACAATGATTGAATTTTATAATCATAATATATACGACTTCTTTCAGCTAAACTCAAAATTATTAAAATTATTAAATTTAAAATTCCGGTTAAAAAGTGACAACCCTAGTACAAAAAAATCCGGATATAACTGAAAATTCTCATAACTTCTAAATAACGCTGAATTAGATTGTGGTTTTAATAATGTCGATAGACATACACATGTTGACAATCGTCTGGTCAAACATCTCCATCTAATACCGTATAATTGCCAAAAATTAAATAAAAAGTAATAAACATAAAAATATTAATAGTTCGCGATCTATTTGCAATACAGACACGAAAACTTGTCAGATAGTTAGGTATTATAAGTTTGATTAGTAATTATAATGGAAAGGACTATGGGCAAAAATGTATGGGCTCCGTCCCCATATACCAACACATGGAACTAATGCCAATGTGTTCTTTAAGTATCCACTATTTGATTAAAATCCTTTTTTTTACTTAAATCCGTGGCATATATCAATAAAAAAACAATGTATAATTATTAATTAACCTATATTTTCCTTTTACACTTGTAAGTTATTTTAACATTATGGTTATATTACAGTACAAAACATGATTTAGTAACTAAACAAAATAAAAATAATGTATATTTAAACATATACATGTAAATGATTATGAATGAATAATTAGAAAATATGTAATGAATATAAATAAATGAATCATTTAAATTCATTGTGTTCTAATTATTCATTCTTACAATGCTCATAGTAGGTAGGCGAATAACAATAGAGAGTGCTAATATTACTGGTCTATTATAACACTGTTTAACAGCTGCGCTGGCAGATTAAAATCTGTATGACGACCTATTCCCATGTGCCATACAATCGATATAATATGTGCACAACTTCCTATAGTGCGACTGCCCGTCAAGCAGGTACAGTAATAGTGTGCAATAGCATGTCTGTCCCCCCTATTCCCATCAATCAACATATAAGAATAATATATGCGTGACCTTACGTGTCTGGATTGTATTCGCGCTCTTATCAGCCATGCATTATTTATCATAATATTGCATCTTGCCAAATCACTCAATGCATTTTCACGATATAATGATGTATAATCCGTTACGAAAATGCTCTGCACAGTACGACTTGGCCAGTTTTAAATGGTAACTTCCTAGTGCAAATAAAATAATGTCGTCTTCATTTAATCGTGGAAACTCTTCAAAATGAGGCATTTGTGCTTCCATGGCTGTAAAAGTCACTCTTTGACGGTTAAGGTTTTTCATTTCTACGTAATCACGTAACAGATTAGGCGTGTTGTTTTCAGCTTGTATGATATTAAGTATTTCTGAGGCAAGCCTGCTATCAGTAGCAACGCGATAACATGCATTTATGATCGCTGCAGCGATTCTAAAATCAATGAACATATTTGGTAAAGCTTTATTAAAATATGACTGCCTTAAAAGCTTGAACCTATTTTTGAACTTTCCGTTCACGGCTTCTACCACCCACCGACATATCGTTATTAAACGCGACTTATTTGCCTGTTCAGTGGTAAGTTGGGTAGCATTTCTATCTTTTGATGGAGGTATGTGAGCTTCATAGCCAAGCGACTGTATGTCATAAATGCTGTCCCTGAATCCTCTGTCTAATATAAACACATCTCCTCTGTGGATGAGCCAATGTAACAAATGGTCGTCTTGGTTCATTATATTATGCATAATGTTTGCATCGGATGTTACAGCAGGATATGGGCCTAAAACATCGATTATATAACCATCGCTGGTTACTAATAAAAAAGGCTTTAATTCCTAACCTTTAAAGTTCCTGAACTTGTGCAGACTGTAACTTTTTCGCTGAAATAAAAAGTTCGAACTTTTTTCAATATAAATATATGTTCCGTCTGCTATTAAAATCAAAACAGTATTCTCCTCATTCCCAAAAATAGCTTTTGGTATCATTAGATTTCTTTCAAGAAGATCTCTTCTAGAAACATGACCTATTCCAAGATGACTCGGAACAAAATCTTGGGTGAGACATTCTCTTGCTATTTTTAATTTTCTTTCGAGCTCTCTGCGGGATGTTTTAAAGAGCGTCTCGTTAGATTCACCAGTTCTGAGTTTAGTTAAGTACACACCTAGAACTGTACGTGGATGACGGGACCTTTCTGATAGACTCGGTGTTTCCGCTAAGATAGCATCGAACTGTTCTAATGTCAAACCGGTCCAAAAATGTAATTCCTGTGCATTAAGTCCAGATTCAAAATCGAAACTAGGGGCATTGTTAATGGCATTTACCAACATGTTCGTCACGTCCGAAAAAAAAGAATTGAAATAATTCGTAACGTTGATGTTGTCTAATACTTCGTCGATGTTAGTACTTCTTAAATGATCTTCACATAATCGCGCACTCGGTGGAATATACAGGCGATAGTTACATACCAAATACACTTTCATTGAAGTTGGAATTCGCCTTAGGTTTTCGTTTGTGCACTGTCTGTAACAGCAGCTGCGAGAAGAATTTGGTGCCCTCACATAATCGCGAACGTAAAAGTCCTGTTCTTGATTTGCTACGTCGTTCATCACCTGATCTTGTTCATCAACATCATGATGATCTTCAACAACGACGTTTTGTACATTGACATCATCTGCGTTTCTTTGAACTTCAAGACCTGGGACGTCATTGTTTGCATTCCCGATGCGACTTTGTCGCGTAGCATTGTTAGCTCTTTGCCAGCATCTATGGCACACTGCCATAGTGTTATTGAATACAACCTGGAACATAAAAAAACTCGATGAGTATCAGAACTAATCTTTTCGCGTGGCCAAATCTCGAAGGGTACAAGTATTTGTGATGGAATATGACGTGTTTTCCGCGTCACATATGTTTATAAAACATATTAAAATATGTATTTATATAAGTGTTTCGTAACGTAGTTCTCATAGTACAAACTATGTTTAGCTTGGGTCTAGATAATTGGTGTAAGTATTTATTAACGTTATTAGTTATCGCCAAATGATTGTTCAAAGTATACAATAGCCATCTAATATGAAATAAATATAAAAAAATGAAGGTGTGCTACAGGAAATTGCAGTGAAAACACAGATATTAGTATGAATTAAATAGATAGTTTACATATAATGTAGTTATATATTTATATATAAAAGATGTTATTTACCTGTATCAGTGCATTTTGTGAAATATGGTTGACTAATTCAGGTTCATTTTCAATTAACGCCTCTTCCAAAACGTGCCGCCTTTGTCACAAGACAGATCGCGGGCACATTATACACCGCCGTCCAGTTTCCATAATACACAGTATCCAATCCAGTTATCGTGCCAGGGTCAATCGAAAAGCTATCAATCAGTCCAGTAAACAAGCAGGGGTCGTAGTTGTAAAGTAAAAACCGATAAGACAGAGATAAATAAATACGAACGAACACTGCAACAAACTGACTGTGAGTGACTAAGGTTCGGGCGACTACCTGCCTGCGAATAGGGTCGCAAGCGCAGGAGCGAGGGTGGGGGTGCGGGGTATTTTCTAAGAACTTATCTTTGTGTGCATGCGCCGCCACTGTGCACTAATGAATAGATAAATGAGTAGGTGTTTTACAATTACTCGTCAATAATACGTAAACGAAATATTTGTTTAAAAGTTAGTTACTATGAGAACCCAATTCATTTGAGCAACGTCCCCATAGTAAAAAAATATCATCTTGCCAAGATGTGTCAATTGAGCTACATTTCATTTTTGTTGATGGGTGGGGACGATTCCGCCCATTGTCCTTTAAATATGTAGGTTTTCTTTATATAATTTTTTTATTTTATTTTCATTACCCGGTTATACAGCAACTTTGAGATTTTTTTAAAAAACATCTACAAGTCGTATCGATGCTAGCTCAAAATGATAAATACTATCGATTTCTGTAATAAAAAGGGCATGCAACAAAATCGGGCTTTCTAACACACCGTGGGGCTGGGAAAGAACGAACTATTTGTGAGATGAATCTAAGGCCTGCTAAAAAAAAAATAGAAACAACGCTATATGAACTGTATAGCGTTGTCCCTTTCACACGTCGGCGTCGCACTAAGGGGCATTTAGGCGATCTAGCAGGCCATTAATCAAATTTCAAAATAGTGAAATCCAGACAAAAGAATGCCTGTTTTACAAAATACAAGTCTGGGCCACACAAAGAACGCGTATGCGCGCCCCTCCACCCGCGCGGCCGCCTGTAACGACAGTCGACTCTCAATCGTATATCTAAGTGCGCGCTTGTTTCTTTCGCAACAGTTATTTTTCAACATTTTCGAAGTTATTTTTTTTGTGATTTGTGTTACTTTCCTGAGAGATTTTGTGATGAATATTGCAGAAGAAGGTATGTAAGAATATATTAGTAATACTTTTATCATCACAACGTTTGTTCCTATTTTTTTTTTATTTAACTGATAAGAGAAATTTATTATAATTCTTAACAATTGTTTTACAAAGATTGGAGAATTAGTTGTATATCAGGGTGCGTCCCGGCTCTCATCTCTCTCGTCCCCATTTGAGATGAGGATCAAAATCATCATCCAGTTGATCGATTAATTGTTCTATTAAGAGGAATGTTAGGAGATTTGGATGATGGTGTTGAAGAGGTGAGGCCGGAGGATGACGTAAATGAAGAAATAGAATTTGTTAATGATGTGAATGGGGCAAGGGCACAGGAGGCCCCACATCCAAACGAGAACCAACCAGAAGTTCTAGTCCATGGTGAAGTTCACCATGAACTGACCGATCCATTGACCCTTCTACAGATTTAGTATAGGGTAAAAGACCCAAATGCTAGCACTGCACTAGTTTATCAGCACTTAGAAAAAGAACTAAAAATATAAGATAAATGTCTATGGTTTCAAAGTTGCAAGGGTAAAAACGCATTCTAATGGTTTTAAATTATTATACTGGTAGCACTGTGTATATTTTGACATTTACCATCGCGTCGTATTCATGAGGAGAAGTGAACGTTGTGTGATTAAAAGTAATTTTCGGCCATTCTGTCACATAAAGGGTAAGATTTTGCTTGCGTTTATTAGTCATTTAGCAATTCGATTAAAGTACTATTTGTAATTATTGGTGTTTAAACAGATTCTTAACGTTTTTCGCATCCTAAATTGAAATTATTTTAAGGTTATTTATTTGCTTATAATAGAACTCGCTTTGACGGTCGTACAGAGCAGACGTGTTACTATTTTACTCCCGATAAATTAATTTTACTGTACGCAATAAGAACCCATAAGTTAACAGTGCTAAATAGCTATATCTGCATACACGCGACGCATCGAGCGACGTGAGCACCCCCCGCGCACACCTCGAGTAAAAAAGACAGCGGAATTATTCATCTCCTTCGCGCAAAAGTGCGCAAGTACATCACGCAGGTATTTAATAAAAAAATTAACTATGAGTGACGAACGCCTGCCACAATACAGAAAAGTGTCAGTGGGACAATCTTGTTCACAGTCCCAGCCAGACTTATCAAGTATTTCCGACAGTGATTCAAATAGTATGGCTACGTTTCAGAAAAGGAAAGAGAATGCTGTGATATTATAGCTGCGTTCAATGACTTTCGAGTGGAAATGATTGCAATCCTTCAAAAAAACCTGACACCGATGCGTGATGATATATCTACAATGAACGATCAAATACATGAAATTAAAAGCTCAGCTAATGCACTATTAGCTGAACACAAAAACATGCAAGAAAAAATTTCAGTACTTCAACAAAACTGCTCTAACACTGAAACAAAAATATCCACCCTTGAAGTTGAAATTGAAAATATTAAAGCTGTTACATCCAAACCAAACACATCTGATATTCTTAGTAGTGAAAAAATTATCTCTGAGGTACAAGAAAGGACCAACAGAAGTAAAAATATTATAATAGTTGGCATGGCTAAGCAAAGCCTATCAGATGCCTCTGCACGCCAAACTGCAGATGTGAACGCTGCTGAGACTGTTTTGCAAAACATTGTGCCAGAAATTCCCAAAATAATTAACTCTATGCGGCTGGGTAAATTCGTTCCTGGTAAAAGTCGCCCGCTGAAGATATGCCTGAAAAGCTCTCAGGAAGCTAAAGATATTTTGCGTAATAAAAATAAAGTACCCAGTAACATCAAATTATATTCAGACCAGACCCCTACTCAGAAGAATGTAATGAAACAACTTAACCAAGAGTTGACTCGTCGTAAAGAAAACGGAGAAAAAGACCTGGTTATCAAATACATTAATGGTACACCAAAAATCATAGAAATGCCCTCAAAAAACGTCAACCTTTAATCTCGCCAATTTTGCAAAACCGAACTAATAATACCATCACTTACCAAATATGTGACACTTACCAGAATTTATCTTCCTCAAAATCCACGTTAAATTTCTTTTATGCCAATGTGAGAAGTATTCGTAAGCGAGGAAAATTTGACGAACTGAAATGTTGCTTACAGTCGATCAAAAACACAATTCATGTTGTCCTACTCACTGAAACATGGTTAAGAACTCGAGAAGATGCAGAATCATTTCAACTACCCAACTACACGCATTATTATAATCTTAGGACAGACTTTAGAGGTGGTGGAGTTTCCATATATGTACATAATAATATTCAACATAGAGTAAATGAAGAAACCTACATCGGAGGTATTAATTACCTCTGGTTGTATCTAGAAAAATATGCACTAAACATTGGCTTAGTATAAAACCCTGGAACTGCCAACATAAAAGAGTTTCTTGAAGTGTACTCGTCACAAATCATAACAAAAAAACGAGCTATTGTTTTTGAGGATTTTAACATTGACCTTATTACAAAAAATTGCATCAGCAAACGTTATAGAACTACCTTACAAGAATCTGGCTACGAAATTATTAATAACATCAGTGAAGATCATTGTACACGTGAAACTACTTCCACAAAGACTATTCTCGATCACGTATGCTCAAATCTGAAACATAAGGGCTTCCACATGGCAATAGTAGACTCGCCAATGTCGGACCATAAACAGATTTATCTAGCAATGAAGAATTACAAATCACCACCTAGAAAACGAGTCAAAAATGATGCAGTGGATTATGAGAAACTTAGCAAATTTGTTAAAAGTTCAAACTACCCACCAAATGGCAACTACAATGACCTCGATAATTTAATTAAATGTGCTATACTTGAAAGCAAAATTACTAAAATTAAAGTCCAAAACCCACCCCAACAAGACTGGATATCCAAAGATATAATAAAAATAATCCACGAAAGAAATGTGCTTTGGCACAAATTGAAGCAAGATCCTGAAAACGAGAGATTAAAAAAACAATTTATATTACAAAGAAATCAAACCACACAAAGAATAAAAAACACCAAAAAGAAATACTATTATGAAACTTTCAAGAAATACTCAGGCAATCCAAAGAAAATGTGGCAGCTTATTGGCTCACTATCCAGTAACAAAATTTAAACTCAGGGAACTCCCCCTAATCTCCAAACCAAAGACGGGTATGTATCGGATGGTAATGAAATCTGTGAGACTTTCAACGTATTCTTCTCAACGATCGGGTCTACACTAGCAAATTCTATTCTTACAACACATCAACTACACAATATAAACACCACAACACAGACACAGCAAACATCCTATACAGACAAACTAACTGCTTTTAAACCATGTGATTCCGAAGAAATTTTAAAAATAATCTCTAGTCTTGACTCAAACTGTAGTGTAGGAATTGATGGAATAACGACAAAAATAATAAAATGTCTAAGAAACCTTATTTCAGACAAACTATCTACTACTATTACTACTATTAATGAACACCTGGATACGGGCACATTTCCAGATGTCTTAAAAATTGCTAAAGTTACCCCTATCCATAAATCTGGTACGAAATGTGACCCGAACAATTACCGGCCTGTGTCTGTCCTTCCTGTTGTGTCGAAAATATTTGAAAAGGTTATTTATACACGATTAGATAGGTTCCTTACATCAATTAACTTCCTATACAAAAGACAGTATGGGTTCCGTTCAATGTCCAACACTTTATCAGCAACAGCCGACCTTATCACTGCAACACAAACCAATATCGATCAGAAAAAGATAGCACTCGGTCTATTCATCGACTTAAAGAAAGCCTTCGATACCGTTAGCCACACAATATTACTACAAAAGCTCAGTAACATAGGCATTGCAGGAATAGCTCTCAAAATGATTGAATCTTACCTAAAGAACAGACAGCAAATAGTAAAAATCGGAACATACCAAAGTAAACCACACAGTACAGGTTCATTCGGTGTGCCCCAAGGTTCAGTGCTTGGACCATTGTTCTTTCTCATTTATATCAACTCCAAAAACGAAATTTCTTCACACGGGCACGTCTCCCTCTATGCTGATGATACCTGCCTTTTTTACTATGGTACTTCAATTAATGACATGATTAAGCAAGTGCAAGAAGATTTGAACAACTTATTAAATTGGTTCCAACAAAATTTGTTGACGATAAATGCTTCAAAAACTGGTTATGTCATTTTTAAACCCAAAAACAAAAAAATACCAGCTCACCCTCCCCTTATTATTCAAAACCAACCACTACATGAAAAACAGTATGAAAAATACCTTGGGCTTAGAGTAGACTGCCAGTTAAACTGGAAAGTGCAAATCGATTACATCAGATCCAAACTTTCCTCACTTTTGGGCTCATTACGAAATATTGTTCACTGTCTGCCACATCGAGTGCGTCAAATGATTTATAACTCCCTAGTAAAGCCGCATCTGATGTACAATAAAACAATTAACTGCATACAAATGAACAGTATAATATCTTTATTGTTTTTAAAGATTGGAAAGAAGCAGATGTCCTAATTATAAATCCTAATGCTTTTGATGCTTTTTTGACTATGAACTCAATATTCAGCATATTGAGTTCATAGCCAAAGCATCAAAAGCATTAGGATTTATAATTAGGACGTCTGTGAAACTGGGCTTTTTTTTACAATTAGCATATTTGGCGGTGATTTCTGACTGTAACAGTTGCATATACGTATACCATTTGTATAACTTTTGTAGTAAAGATGGACTAGAAAAAAGTTATAAAATGCTATATGACCCATATAGGTTTCATGTATGAGTGACTGGCATAATGTCATGACAACATTACTACCTAATCGTATACGAGTGGCCTAGTCCTATTGGCTATTTTCCGAACTGGTTGTAATTGAATACAATCAAAAAGACACCGGGATTCTGTGACCAGGCCACTTTTTTCCATTCGTCTTCATCTGCATCAGATCCGTATGAGTCCTCAATTTCTGATGGATCAAAATCTTCTTGATGTTCAAGTTCTATATGTGAAGGACTGTGTCGTGAACTTCTGGGTAGAGGTGGCTGCATAACATTTTTGTTTGAGGGCCCTGGTTGAAGTGATGATGTTGGTCGAAGGCTTAGTTCTGAAAAGATCCGAGTGTTGATTGAACCTAAAAATCAACTACCGCCTGCAAAAGTACATGAGAGCACTAATGAAGAAACAAAACCTGCTAAAAAAATACCATTTCATGAAGCAATTGCACCTAAAAATCAACTACCGGACTACCAGATGTACAGATTAGCACAAATGAAGACCCTACACAAATTGACGATAATGTTAAAGAAGGCGGCAAGCAGTTCATAGATTCGGTACCCAAAATTGAATCTCACTATACACGAGCCCATTAAAAAACGAAACAATTGCTGATCTGCACCACAATTACGTCGATCTGTTAGGAAAAGAAAGTTCCTATCATCAACTATACACTATGTACCAAAAACCCTGTTGTTCCTTCTACCTACGTTTTAAGAATAGGTATACATACGTAATAAAGTGAGTCATTTATGAAAAACTATTAATAAAATTAATTAAAATAAATATTTAATTATTAATGTTTGTAATATTAAAATGGTTTGTTACCTCTGCTGCAATACTGCATGAAGCGACGTCGCGAAACCACAAAGAAATAAAACGCTACCGCCACTCTTTGATCGATGCCGCCAAGACGCCGCCGCAGCGCGCCGCCCGCCCGCGCCGGCGCAAATATCCAACTATTTTTCTACACAAGTTGTTGTTTGTTATCACTTTTACGAACGAGTCTTTTAAAATGTTGGTTTAGTAAGAGGTATTTTTATGCACAATTGATTATTCAATTGTGCATAAAATTCGTCATGTTGAAACCACATACGTCGCACGATATGGAGCCCTAATTCGTCCAGTTCATCACTCAGCTGTTCTTGAAGGAAACGAAGATAGTTGGCACCGCTCATTGATTGGTCTAAAAAACAAAGTCCAATAATTTTGTCACCAATAATTCCAGCCCAAATATTAATCCGCCACCGATGTTGAAAATGACTGGGTTTAATAGCATGCGGGTTTGTGATCGACCATACATGTTCATTGTGTGAATTGAACACACCTGTTCGAACAAATGAGCACTCGTCGGTGAACAGTACAGAGTTCAGAAAATCATTATCTTCTGCAAACTTGTCTAGTACCCATCTACTGTATTGTAATCTTGACTCATAATCGGAGGGAAGTAATGATTGGACGCGAAGATAGTGGAATGTGTGCTGGCCATCTTCTTTGAGGACTCTCCACACGCGCATATGGTTTACTGCGAGTTCACGTGCCACTGATCGCGTACTTCGCGTTGGATCGTGCTCAAACAAGTCCAAGACTTGCTCTTCAATATCGAGTCCTGGTCTGCCTGCGTCAGCTCGATGTTGGTCTCGTCTTTGGACACTGTCGGTATTGTACTGACGCATGTGCAAACGTTAGAATGCCATCGCCGACGGTAATGGTAAACTCGCAAAACGTTCTTGGTAGAGTCTGCGTGCTGCTGCATAATTGCAATCACATTTCCCTAGACACATCAACAAATTCTGCGTTAGAAAAAGACATGTTTACGTAAACAAAACACAAGTCACTCACTACGCGGGTCAACGATCACATCCGTTCGATAGGAAGTTGCGCGGGAGACTAAGGAAGAAGGAACTAGGAAGTGGTTCGCGGGGCGGAGGGCGGGGGGAAAGGGTTAGTTAGGCACGTGCGCCGCCCGCGGTACCATTGTCGGCATTTTTTGTCAAAGTCAAAGACAGCCGCTGAGTTCGTTGGACATGTAGTATTAAAGATGTACTTGTAAAGTCAGATACTGTAAACATTTTTTTGAATATGTCGATTTTAATAGTTATTTGATTTTGAGAAACGGACTAGTAAATATTGATTTTTTTTTAATTCTAATTTCATAAATGTTGTGCTTATAGGTATATGTATACGTCCCTAAAAGGAACAACAGGGTTTTTGAAACAGCCTGTATAATATTCTACAGGATTTTTACTCAAGAGCACAACATATCATTTTTAAAACCAAAAAAGATTTGTGTGAAGTATACGAAGCGTTTAAAAATTCATCACCCGAAGAAAAAGAAGCTTAAAAGGACGCTTATGAAAAACATCATGAAGAGAAGGGGTTATCACGATTAAGAAAAAGACATGAAAAACGAAGAACCGGCAGTATGCCTATATGATTTGCAAGCAGTATTTCAGTGTCCGAAAGGCGAGATATCCGTGTTTTACCATCCCAATTAAATGTACTCAATCTCACAGTATATGACGTCCAGAAGAATACTGTAGAATGTTATGTATGGGATGAAGCAAATGCAAGCAGAGGAATAAAATAGGTACATGTGTATTTAAGTATCTCGAGTAGATATGAAACGGTACCGAAGATATGAATGTAGTATTTTATTCTGATAACTGTGCTGACCAACAAAAAAAACAATTTATGGTGGCCATGTAGGGTGAATGCTGTAGTTATTGGCCACTTAACGTTAAATTTATTTTCTGACATCAGTAAAAAAAAACATGTTGATAAAGTCACATACACTTATCCCATACCAAATAAAAGTGAATGAGATGGGGTCATAGGTAATAAAACAAATAAGATAAAATCACATTTTATTGGTGAAAAATCTAAATCAAATTTGATCACTTAAGAAATTCAGCAATTGGCCATGAAATCACAGTAATTATCATGACAAGTCACAGTAATTAGCGAATCAATTTAATTGTGAAATCTTAGTAAATTATTGACTTTTTTTATCTGAATTAAAATTGTACGCAGCCCAAACCTAATTCTTATTGTCCTGATCTGATTATATTAAAAAATTCCTGATTTTTTCAGAAACACGTTCATCATTTTCCGTACAAAAACAGTTGTGGCATAAGAAATTGTTTCCTTCCTCCTGAGGTATATGCATAAGGTGAGATTTAGGAATATATAATTTATGATATGCTTTCTGACATTCACAACATCTTAATTTTATGCTCTTTACAACTCTTTTACACACACCGCAGCAAGAAATAGACTAAATTTTTTTAGTCTTTTCCAACTTTTTTGTCTTTATTTCCTCTTTCTTTCTTCTTTTTTTTTGCTCTCTCGCAACTTTCTTCGCCTTCTTTGCTTCCTCTAGTCTATTCTTTTCTTTGGATTTTTCTTCTAAAATCTTTTGGTATTCTAGTCCTGATATGTGGTAAGGTAGCCTTTCAGTGTTACGTTTCCCTTTTCTGGTTGGTCATGGAGGTATGGATAAAAAATCTTTGAGTCTTGATGTTGAACAGGATGATAGGTTTCTTTCGTGGTTTTCTGAATTTGCTATTCCTAGGTCTTCTAAAGTTACAAGTTCTTGGTCGTTATTCTGTAGATCACTAGTAATGTTGATTTGTTCCTTATTTGAAGGGTGAATGGTAAATGGTTCTTTGTCAGAGTGAGGAAAGTTTTCAAAGTCTGGTCGTCCGTTCTCGCGCTATTGGTTGCTTTGATTATATTTTGACTTTTGTTTTCAGAAATATTGTTATTTATAATTGTTGTGTTAAAGTTTTCTTCTTGTGCAATTGTCGGTTCTGGTTCCATGTCATTGTATTCTCCTTCCTCACTTTCATTAAATCTGAACTAGTATTAAAACTAAGGCAATATAATATTGCAAAACGAATATGCACAACAATAAAAATAATAATAAAATAAAATAAAAACTATATACAGAAATAAAATGGAAGAATCCTATTATTAACCTAACACGTGGATGAGAGAAAATAAGTGCTGCTGCTGAGCTGCCAGGGAAGCCACATGTGCAGAAGGAACTATTGCCACACATCCTTGTCTTCAACGTAGTCCTTAATTTTGTAATATGCTTTTTTAATAAGGACAGGTTTAATGTGGGTTTTAAACTTTCCGTTAGTCACTAACTTTCCGTAACAGTTAGTCCAGTGACTGACTTAGGTAATTTGTTGTAAAAACGTATGCTGTTTACAAGGAACGACTTGCTCCTCTTTGCTAATCTGAATCTCGGTATTACAATTTCGTGTTTACTGCGTGTATTGATATTATGAAAATCGCTTCTCCTTATAAAGCAAAACTTTCTCTTTTATAAAGCAAAACTTCAATTACAACCTTTTTACAACAAAACTGTAACAGCTGATTTAACTTTTTTATTGAAAATAATGTTGCCATAATTATATAAATGTTACCACGTAAAAATATTGGTTAATTTAAATGGACAAGTCACTGTTTGTTTAAAAATCCATGACTATTAAAACACCTGTATTATTTTTGTCTGGGTTTGATTGAAAACCGAAACAAACCTAAATTTTATCTAACTTTAAACAGGACAAGTCCGTTTTTGAATACAAAAGCAAATTTAGAAGTTGTTTTCCTAAGAGAAAAAGCTGTAATTGATTGAAAATATTTCGGCATTGCAAAGATGTTTAGTTTAGTTATGTTTATAAAGTACAATAAGAAAAAAATACTGATTGTATGGACAAGTTTTTGTTCGCCAGCTCCTCAATTAAACTGTTTCGTGTTCTAAACTAGGTACCGTCTTTTATTGATGTTAACCGATGTCATGAGATAATGCCTATTTAAATTTTATTTGTAAATTAGTTATTTCAACTCGATTGTTTATTACTACAGAACACAAAAAATGTTTTAATAAATTTTGGAAGTAAGAACCGTATCTTAGCAGGTGGCGTTCTGTTGTTTCTGCCTATCCCCATCGCAAATGCCTAATGCAAATTCAAAAGCGAGTCATTTCATAAACGAATTTGTTTCTTGATCTTTCTTCTCGTGATTGTGTCTTTTTTTCCAGACGTCAATCTGCTGTGTTCATCTTGTACTAAAAAGTCATGGATTGCGTTTCTTATCTCTTGAGTCTTAATCGATTTTATTCTTATTTTACCAATTTCTTTTCTTTTCAAGTTTACTACTTGTTCTTATCCATTTCATTCTATATTTTAGACGCAATTTTTCTCTTTGAATGATATTTTCAGTAATAAGTCCCCGTCGTCTTACACTGAGATCTACCGAAAACACGTGTAATTAAATAAAATTAGGGTTCTTTTCATCACACCCACTTCACGTAAAATCTACACTTTACGTACAATGCTGGTTTACCAACACAAAAAACAAAATAATAACGATCATCTTTTTCAAACTTTGGCTTATTTTATGCGTCTAAGTAGACTTAAAATCTGTGAACAATTTTAATAAAAGTGTGGGATCTATACAGTTGGACTGTATTTAAATTTGCTGATTCTAATAAAAGTATATTAGCGAGTTACGAGGAGCTTTGTTTGAACGGCTTTTTTCCTTTCAACATATCCAAAACAAATTCAGCTACGAAAACTTAGTAAAAACAACTAACCTTTTCGCCGGCTGCAGAAGACCTTCAATCTTCGTCGTTGGCAGTTGGATTGCTGGAGGGGTAACTGGTGTTCACAATACGGTTATAATGCATAAGTCCTGGATTTTATAGTTTTAACTCACGGAGTCAAAAATGACGTTTTCGGGCGGGGACCCAGAGCACACTGGCTGCTCACACGCTTGTCTCCCACTGTTTACCGCGCGAACGTCGTATTCACGGCATGGATAATTTTGACAATCCAGCCAATCACAGACCGACTACTCGGTTTGCGCACACAGATATTCGCAACAAAATCGTTCAGAACAAAAAGTTTATTTCAAAATTTTACATAATATGTTTTTATGTATATTTGTTATGTTATGAATATTTGATGATATTACTGATGAAAGTATTTTCGTTTTAACCATCACTGACTGTTTGGATGGATGAAGTTGAGTTCACTCAACTTTTTGACATCCAAACATTGCCATTTAACCTTAATACCCCACCACCACAACCACAAGGCGTTAAAAGCTTTTCACCTTTTATAATATTGGTAGCCAAAATTCTGATACTATAAATGAATACTTGAATAAAGAAAACCACAGAAAAATACCACTTATCACGAGATTTTAACCCTAGATTACTAAACAATCTTGCAAGTGACGTTGTTACTAAACGTTCATAAAAAGTGCGATAGGGAAATAAAACAGAATAAATTATCGAATCATAACTTTTAATTATTTTAGAAATTACAATGACATGCTTTGCCTTTCAGAGATCACATAAGAATGGAAATAAGTTTTTTTTACTCGTGGAGAGTAAAAAAAAAAAACTATCTAGTTTGGACACATATTTATGTTGTACACCCTACCTATATGGTTCTTTTACATTTCATGCAAAAGTTAGTCGTCATTTTTCTAGCTTAAGACGGGCACAAGGCACATCTTTTTCTAGAATTTGATTCTTGCATAATTTCCGATTCAGAAAGTTTCAATACCTAAGATACCTTTTATGAGTTCTTAGGTATCTCGCCGCAAAGTTGGAGTACTTATTCTGTCTCTTAGATGAGGTTCCATAAGAGTATCAGCCTATACTGGCGCTCTATCGTTGCTTTTGATGCGTATACGTTTTGATCAAACCATTCGTTAAATAATACGTTTGGCTTATGCTGAGACTCCCATCTAAACATGGTCGAGTTCTTACGAATAAAGTGAGACTCAAGGGCAATAAATGAATTGACATGAAATGGGACCATGTCTTTTTTTAGCATTTCAATTGAAATTTGTGATGGTGTTTGCCTCGGTGGTCTTCCTCAAAATCTGCTACACCATCATATTATTAAATGTTGTTTCAATTAAACTTTCACTAACAACTGGTTTTTTCAAGAACATGGTCTTGCAGACGTTTATAGTGGCTGCATCGGTGTTGAAAGATTTAATTGGCAAAAAATACTGTTATGTACAATGTACTTATACCAACTGTTAGGAGTACTGCGGTTTAGACATCTATTCTTTGGAGCTATTTTCATATTTCCACTGTTTTTCTGAACTACCAAGTTTGCAAAACCTTGTAAAGCATTCCAGTCTTTGGTGTTCAGAGTTTTTTTCCACACATAACGACAACTGCAAGGTTTTCCCTTTATTTTACCTTCAACGAATTTGCTGAATTGTTGAACTATTTCTCAGATACGGCAATGTTCAATTGGTTATTTCATAAAGTAAAAACATTATTTAAAATAGTTATTTATGCAACTGTTGTATAATCAGGGGTATTAAAACACGAATGTGGGTTTATCACACGAGGCGTAGCCGAGTGTGATAATAGTATCACATGAGTGTTTTAATACCTAATTATAACGGTTGCATACAAGACTTTATCTACAATCATGCTGTGAATCCTCTATAAAAGATTCTCATAACATACCATACTCGCATACCATATTCGAGTGAAAAAATGGCGGGATATAACACGATAAGACGAGTTGTTCTTTTTTCAAAATTTTAGCGATCTGGTGGTGAAAATGTCATTGCATGAGAATGTTCTTTTTTTGAAATTCATTATAACACGCGTTTGGATGATATAATGATCATTATATCATTGAGTGTTTTAATGTTGGCAATAAGCTAATTGTTATAGGTTCTTTTATAGAGGATTAATAGCATGATAGTAGATAAAAATAATTACTCTTCCATATACTACTCATCATGTGCCTACCCTTTTCCCAACTATATTGGGGTCGGCTTCCATTCGAATATCAGTATTTTACATGGAGCGACTTTCATATGCTACTATGATACTTAATACATTTGATCAAAAAACTAAAAATCGACTTATATTTACACAAGTGTTTGTTCTACGGGCCAGTCGATTTGGTTGTCAGATTGCATTCGTACTGTATTTGTACATGGTTTCCCATAGGCACAGACACAGAACAAATGATCGTGCTCATCACACAAACATTTGTCCTGTGTGGGAATCGAACCCACGACCTCCGGCATAGCAGTCAGGGTCACTAACCACTAGACAAACAGGCCTGTCAAATATGGTCTGTTGTTTTACATCGTCATTCTCATCAAACTTTGAATTTTTTCAAATTCCATTTACACCATCACCACTTTACACCAACTGTGGATAATCAAATTGATTGCGAGATTATTAATTAAATCGATTAAATCGTGTCTATGCTTTTTGGCGATTAGCAGTACTGAATTGAACACGTTGGTCTTGGGTGTAAAAGTGTAATGGCAGGAACAACATGAAATAAATAAAGTTTCACAATACTTTTGTACAAAGTTCTAACTTTTTGCCGGGTGTCGATTGTCAAAAAACTGTCTATCTTTTCCCGGTGTTGCTACCTCTAATATTTCTTTAGGGTGGTGACACATTTATGGGATTAAAGGCTTGTCGCCACAGCTTTTTACATGAAATTATTTTATAATCACATGCACAATTAAGCTGTCCGGAGAATCACGTGGGGTAATGTTCACATTTTCTTTTATATTTTTCTTCTTTTAGTATAATAATCTAAAGCCTGTTGTTTTACATGGTCATTCTCATCAAACTTTGAAATTTTTCCATTTAAAATTCTACTAACACCTTTACACCAACTGTGGATTATCAAATTGATTGCGAGATTATTAATTAAATCGATTTAATCATCTCTATGCTCTTTACATGAAATTATTATAAAATCACATGCACAATTAAGTAACAGTTTAATTTTTTGCTTTACAAATACTGATTCCGGACAATCACGTAGACAAGCAACAGTTACATAAAAAATATCAGTCATTAAATTAACTAATCTTTCATTTGGATGAAATAAAGATCTTTTAGTATAATCAATTTCGTAATTGAATTATTGCAAATCAATTTCTGATCGACATAAATCACTCATACAATATTTACAATTGTATAAAAATATTTGATTTACATTTCTTAATCACGTACCCAGTAACATATTTTTTCGATTCAGAATAAACCAATGAATCATTATTCTTAATTTCACCCATCACCTTCAACAAACAATCAATATCACATGCAAAATCATCAATACCCGAATCATTTGGTTTCTTATTTAATAAATTCGCCATTGATTGCAATGAATTATTGTCATCAATTTCACAATTAGCTCGCGGAGAATGCGATGAATTAAAATTGTTTATAATCAAAGTTTTAAATGCATTGCAAAATTGATTACAAGTCGGATTAACATTTCTTATTCCATTACTTCTAATGCCACTTAAAAAAAATATCTAAGGGATCTTGATTAAAATAGCGAGTGATTAAATTATGGGCAACTCGCTGTCCGATCATGGACCACACTGAGAAAAATTTCCTCTGCCGCACTACGTAAAATAAGGACAAAAATCGACCACAATGACGTGTGTAACCCGCTCCATTACGCGTAAGTAGTCAGTCATACGTAGTCGGCATACTGACGCTCATCATGGAGCGGGTTACGTAATTTACTCGTGGTCGATTTTTGTACGTACGTACGTAGCCCGACATCCGGCTACGTATACGTAGTGCGCAATGCACGGAATACTCCTGAAACTACGACTGCAACACCCGTATACTATTGTTGCGGACACACTAGAACACGGTGAACCTTACGTGTGTACCATGGCGGCGTACGTACGATACTGTGGCGGACGCAGTAAATCACGATGAGCAGTACGTGTGTACCACGGCGGCATACGTACGACACTGTAGTGGGCACAGTAAATAATGGTGAGCCATATGTGTGCACCGCGGTGGCATACGTACGATACTGTGGCGGACACAGTAAATCACGATGAGCAGTACGTGTATACCACGGCGGCATACGTACGACACTGTAGTGGGCACAGTAAATAATGGTGAGCCATATGTGTGCACCGCGGTGGCATACGTACGATACTGTGGCGGACACAGTAAAACACGGTGAGCCGTACGTGTGTACCACGGCGGCGTACGTACGATACTGTGGCGGACACAGTAAATCACGATGAGCAGTACGTGTGTACCACGGCGGCATACGTACGACACTGTAGTGGGCACAGTAAATAATGGTGAGCCATATGTGTGCACCGCGGTGGCATACGTACGATACTGTGGCGGACACAGTAAATCACGATGAGCAGTACGTGTATACCAGGGCGGCATACGTACGATACTGTAGTGGGCACACTAAATAATGGTGAGCCATATGTGTGCACCGCGGTGGCATACGTACGATACTGTGGCGGACACAGTAAAACACGGTGAGCCGTACGTGTGTACCACGGCGGCGTACGTACGATACTGTGGCGGACACAGTAAATCACGATGAGCAGTACGTGTATACCAGGGCGGCATACGTACGACACTGTAGTGGGCACAGTAAATCACGATGAGCAGTACGTGTATACCAGGGCGGCATACGTACGACACTGTAGTGGGCACAGTAAATAATGGTGAGCCATATGTGTGCACCGCGGTGGCATACGTACGATACTGTGGCGGACACAGTAAATCACGATGAGCAGTACGTGTATACCAGGGCGGCATACGTACGATACTGTAGTGGGCACACTAAATAATGGTGAGCCATATATGTGCACCGCGGTGGCATACGTACGATACTGTGGCGGACACAGTAAAACACGGTGAGCCGTACGTGTGTACCACGGCGGCGTACGTACGATACTGTGGCGGACACAGTAAATCACGATGAGCAGTACGTGTATACCAGGGCGGCATACGTACGACACTGTAGTGGGCACAGTAAATCACGATGAGCAGTACGTGTATACCAGGGCGGCATACGTACGACACTGTAGTGGGCACAGTAAATAATGGTGAGCCATATGTGTGCACCGCGGTGGCATACGTACGATACTGTGGCGGACACAGTAAATCACGATGAGCAGTACGTGTATACCAGGGCGGCATACGTACGATACTGTAGTGGGCACACTAAATAATGGTGAGCCATATGTGTGCACCGCGGTGGCATACGTACGATACTGTGGCGGACACAGTAAAACACGGTGAGCCGTACGTGTGTACCACGGCGGCGTACGTACGATACTGTGGCGGACACAGTAAATCACGATGAGCAGTACGTGTATACCAGGGCGGCATACGTACGACACTGTAGTGGGCACAGTAAGTAATGGTGAGCCATATGTGTGCACCGCGGTGGCATACGTACGATACTGTGGCGGACACAGTAAAACACGGTGAGCCGTACGTGTGTACCACGGCGGCGTACGTACGATACTGTGGCGGACACAGTAAAGCACGGTGAGACATACGTGTACACCACGGCGGCATACTTACGATACTATGGCGGACACGGTGAATCATGGTGAGACATACGTGTACACCACGGCGGCATACTTACGATACTATGGCGGACCCGGTGAATCATGGTGCGTCATACGTGTGCAGCATGGCGGCATACGTAGGATACTGTGGCAGGCACAGTAAAGCATGATGTGTCAGACGTATTAACTGTCGTAGTAGACGTAAGGTACCGTTGCCGGTACAGTAAGGCATGATGAACCGTGCGTATGTACCATGGCAGTGGACGTACGATACTGGTGCGGGACCAGTAAAGCACGGTGAACCATACTTATGTACCACGCTAGCGTACGTACGACACTGCTGCGGGTATAGTAAGGCATATTGCACTATACGTGTTACGTATGGCACACCATGCCTTACGATACTCGCACCTGTATTTCCTTATGCTGGCGCATGGTACATACAAAGGTGTTCAGATACTTATTTTGAATATTAAACACTCAAAGTCAATGAAATTTTGTAGACACGATCGAGAAACTAATATCTAGGTCTGTGGTGTATTACATTTTCGTAAAAATGTACCTATAGTTTAAATATTGCAGGGAGTTTTGAATAAACCCCCTGCAATATTTGAACTATTTTTTTTAGGTTTAAATATTGCAGGGGGGTTTATAAACCCCCTGCAATGTTTAAACTATACATTTTTACGAAAATGTAATAAACCACAGACCTAGATATGTAGTTTCTCGATCGTGTCTACAAAATTTCATTGACTTTGAGTGTTTAATATTCAAAATAAGTATCTGAACACATTTGTATGTACCATGCGCCAGCATAAGGAAATACAGGTGCGAGTATCGTAAGGCATGGTGTGCCATACGTATTAACACGTATAGTGCACCATGCCTTACTATACCCGCAGCAGTATCGTACGTACATACGTTAGCGTGGTACATAAGTATGGTTCACCGTGCTTTACTGGTCCCGCACCAGTATCGTACGTCCACTGCCGTGGTAGTATATACGCACGGTTCATCATGCCTTACTGTAAAATGTATAGTTTAAATATTGCAGGGAGTTTTGAATAAAAATATGAAAACCCCCTGCAACATTTAAACTATACATTTTTACGAAAATGTAATATAAACAACAGACCTAGATATTAGTTTCTCGATCGTGTCTACAAAATTTCATTGACTGATTGGTTAATGTATGTATATCTGAACACCTTTGTATGTACGGCCAGCGTCATAAAAATATAAACGTTAACATCTTAGGAATGGCGGTCTGCCTACGCTTCGACTTCCCGTTCATACCTCTACTATAACAGTTAATAAGTTTTATACACATGCTTTGTAGTATAAGTAGTACAACCTGCACTGGTCACATAGATATTGTTACGTTGTTTTTTTGTACCTGGCTGTTTTCCTGACAATATATAGGGAGTCCATTACGGAGTTTCTTAGGTTATCACTTTTTCACAACAATTCACTTTTATATTAAACCTTTTAAACAGTTTTACAACATTAATTAAATCAAAACAAAAGTTTACTTGTTTACTTTTCACTTGACATTACATCAGACGTCAATTATGACAGTTCAAGGCGCCATCTGGCGATTCGCTGATTAACGATTATAAAATAATCGATATTTTTAACTAATAGTTTGCAAATCATAGAAAATATAAAATACCTGATTTAGCAAACCTAAATAATTCTAAGATAACGGAAATAAAAAAATATTAATAAAATGAAATATCCGTAAACGGAAGTGATTTAGTTTTTTCAATATGGACTTTTTTCTCGAACATTCTAAAGCAGCGAAACATTTATTATCTGTGAAGTTTTTGCGTGAATTGTCTGTGACAGAATGTTGTCACCGAAAAATGTCAATTTTGCCTAATTAATATTCAGGGGTAATTGTTATCGTTGATTACGAGGAATTATAAATTGGACAACGAAATTGTATGGATTTAATTTAGTGAAATGGCTTTAGGCTTAAATAAGTGACGTTGGACAATTTTTTGTGAGTTTGGTGTATTTTTGAGGAATTGAGTGTTTTCCTTGGAGTGTTTGTAATTGGTAACCAAGAATGATTCTCCCTGGAGATGGGGAAAGTGACATTGTTGGGCACCCAAATTCAGCCTTGATTTCCGGCCGACGCGCCAGCGATGGTTAGTCGTCACATTCGGCCCGAGCCGGCTTCCAGTCAGCATCAAACTTATTTACTTTTTGGCGAAGGTGAGTTCTTTTATTGTAACGGTGTCTGAGGTTGTTCGGTGAGCACTTCCCCGGTTGTTGAGAGAATATAGTCGTAACTCGTGAAAACTTATTGCAGGATTCTTAATTGCGCCAGGAATGCGCAATTAACGGATTAGTTGTTCGGGATTCCTGTTCTGACCAGCGACCAGGATCGGAGCGTTCCGCTTCAGCCGCCTTTGATGTGTCTTCCTTCAGAGTGAACTGTGAGTATTAAACATCGCTATTTACTGAAGATAGGCCGTAGGTGTCTGCTTAGGAGTCACCACAGTGGCGAATTAGCACCACACTTTGGAGTGTTTAAAACTTATAAAAGACTCGCTCTCCGATACTACTGGCCAAACATGTACAAAGATGTGGTTAGCTACGTCGGTAAATGTGATAAATGCGCAGCATACAAACACTCACAACAGCCTCCTTCCGGTCTCTTAGGCGATGCGAAAGACTGTTCCAAACCTTTCGAAACTATAAGCATCGACTTAGTAGGTCCGTTACCACGGTCAAGAGCGGGATTCACGTATCTGTTTGTTGTCGTGTGCTGTTTCACGAAGTATTGTCTGCTGTTTCCTTTACGTAGAGCTGTTGGTAAGGCTATAGCACAGAAACTAGAAGACGGCGTTTTCCTGGTACACGGTATACCCCGTACGGTGATAGCAGACAACGGGACGCAATTCACGGGCAACGAGATTCGATCACTACTACAGAGGTACAAAATACCTCAAGTTCACTTCACACCTCGTTATTGCCCAAGCGTGAACACCGTTGAACGCTATAACCGTACCATAATGACCGCGGTATCAATACTCGTGGAGGATGATCATCGATCTTGGGACGTAAACATTTCCAAGATCCAATTTGCTATGAACACCTCCACGAATGAAGTTACTCGTTTCACCCCGTTCTTTCTAGTACATGGCAGAGAAGCAGTTAGTAGTGGTGATGTCTTCGGCAATGATACCGTTGGACAGCTCACTCTAGCTTGCTCTCCGCGCAGTTCATATGCAGACCAGCTAGGAACGTTACGTGGTATCTGCGATAAAGTAAAGGAAGCGCTCATACAATCACATACTCGTAGTGCTCGTTATTATAATAAAAGTAGGAGGCAGGCGGAGTTTGAGGTAGGCAACACTGTGTGGAAGAAAACTTATCCCCAGAGTGACGCTTCCAAATTCTTTATGGCCAAATTAGCACCTAAGTACGAAAAATGTATTATTAGGAAAAAACTTTCACCCTTAGTGTATGAATTGGAAGGCTGTAGTTCCGGCAAAAATCTGGGCACATGGCATATTAAGGATATGAAACCACCATGTGGCCATGATTAATTCTTTTTTTTAATTTAATTCCTATTTAAAATAAATATTTTACTTTTTGCATGTCGTAGTTGGTCGCAGTAACCATTGAGGGCTGTATATGCCTTGAGGTTGCTGGTTTTTATTTTAGCTTTGTGGGATTTTATTTCCACGGCGCTATATTACAGTTGGATTTAAGTATTTTCCACTGTTTTTACGGTTTGTAGTGGTACACAGGTTTCTACTGTGTCCACGTTTGTTAACCATATTTGGGAGTGGTTGTTGCATGTTTAACAACCCTGTTGGGAGTCTAAAACTCCGGATTGCTGGTAAGGCAGCAAAATGATAGTCCTGAGATTGGAGGCCATAATGGCGGGCGTGTAGGCTGCATTGATGGAATACGATTAAGATGGTATTTTTTTTAATTAGGGGCGAAAACCGTTACTTTCCATTTTGGGAAGACGGTTAGCCAATTTTCATTTGTTTGTAGAATTTAATTTTTTCCAGTTTATTATTTGGATACCAGCCAGCATTACTGTTGGTAGTCCATTAGTTTAAGATGTGAATGGTGGTGTACGATAGAGTAGGTAGGTCTGTCTTACATAGATATAGTAAGTCAGACTGGGATAGTTCGTCGGGAGTTATTTTCAAAATTTTGTTTAATCCCTTTGGAGCTTGTCTTTTACATGTTCGTAAATGGATTAGACTCGCTCCAGGAGAAATTTTTGTAAACAATCGTACACCAGCTTCCATAACATTTTTTCTCTTCGGTTCGTTCTCCATTCCTCGTTTCAGGCTTGGACGTTGTGGATTTTTGTAGGCGTGTTAGGCCCTTTGGAGTCTGCTTCAACGCTGGAGGGCCAGCGTCGAGATTTGCCCTAGTGGGTCAAATCTCTGGTGGTTGGGGAGGTACTGTTACGTTGTTTTTTTGTACCTGGCTGTTTTCCTGACAATATATAGGGAGTCCATTACGGAGTTTCTTAGGTTATCACTTTTTCACAACAATTCACTTTTATATTAAACCTTTTAAACAGTTTTACAACATTAATTAAATCAAAACAAAAGTTTACTTGTTTACTTTTCACTTGACATTACATCAGACGTCAATTATGACAGTTCAAGGCGCCATCTGGCGATTCGCTGATTAACGATTATAAAATAATCGATATTTTTAACTAATAGTTTGCAAATCATAGAAAATATAAAATACCTGATTTAGCAAACCTAAATAATTCTAAGATAACGGAAATAAAAAAATATTAATAAAATGAAATATCCGTAAACGGAAGTGATTTAGTTTTTTCAATATGGACTTTTTTCTCGAACATTCTAAAGCAGCGAAACATTTATTATCTGTGAAGTTTTTGCGTGAATTGTCTGTGACAGAATGTTGTCACCGAAAAATGTCAATTTTGCCTAATTAATATTCAGGGGTAATTGTTATCGTTGATTACGAGGAATTATAAATTGGACAACGAAATTGTATGGATTTAATTTAGTGAAATGGCTTTAGGCTTAAATAAGTGACGTTGGACAATTTTTTGTGAGTTTGGTGTATTTTTGAGGAATTGAGTGTTTTCCTTGGAGTGTTTGTAATTGGTAACCAAGAATGATTCTCCCTGGAGATGGGGAAAGTGACATTGTTGGGCACCCAAATTCAGCCTTGATTTCCGGCCGACGCGCCAGCGATGGTTAGTCGTCACATTCGGCCCGAGCCGGCTTCCAGTCAGCATCAAACTTATTTACTTTTTGGCGAAGGTGAGTTCTTTTATTGTAACGGTGTCTGAGGTTGTTCGGTGAGCACTTCCCCGGTTGTTGAGAGAATATAGTCGTAACTCGTGAAAACTTATTGCAGGATTCTTAATTGCGCCAGGAATGCGCAATTAACGGATTAGTTGTTCGGGATTCCTGTTCTGACCAGCGACCAGGATCGGAGCGTTCCGCTTCAGCCGCCTTTGATGTGTCTTCCTTCAGAGTGAACTGTGAGTATTAAACATCGCTATTTACTGAAGATAGGCCGTAGGTGTTTTCTCGGTGTCTACCACAGTGTTAATTTATTGGTTATTCGTGGACCCCGTGGTGACGTGGCGGATGCCACGCCGGAGCGGTATTTGAATGGAGAACCTGATGTCCATTACATGCTCAGGCTACTTGATTTCCCCGCTCGGTCCCGTTAAGGAAAGCAATTTGGTTCCACGTATATTATTGGGTCTCCGTATGGCAAATTACAGGAAGGCAGCTTGAGAAGCTCGTCCCGCCGCCAGGATCCAGCAGGCCGTTGGGGCCTGGACGCGGGACCCGTTGCTCGGGCTCGCCTGAAGCCACCTGCGGAGCCAGCGGCACAGCGAGCGGCACGGTTGCGAAGCCCGCAGGCGGTCGCGCCGTGCGAGACGGTTTTTTTTTTAACTCCTTTTTTTTTACTCCTTATTTTTTTTATATTTTAATCCGGCTCCCGTTGTAAACCGGAGCCTGTAAACCGGTCTATATTATACCGGGTCTGGATGTCGGTGTTCCACCGATTTTCAAATTGAGGATCTTGGGCTAGTTCTTCATTCACCCGGATGTAGGGTGAACATCTTCAGCTTCAGGATCCGGGACTCTCCCAGTCCCTGGCGCCCATTTGTTAATTTTAATTTGAATTTAAATGGAACGTTCTAGTTTGGATATAATTTAACTTTTAACTTTTTCTCGGAACAGTACTCGGCAGGTTTATCTCCAACTCCCCACGCCCATAGCTCTTTCCGTTAAAGTATAAACTGGCTAGCCACCTTTAGTTAAAACTAAGATCTTAATTTAATTTTCTCGACCTACTTGTCATAACTACTAAACAATAAATGTCACATCAAATTTATTATGTATAATATTAAACCAGTTTTTATATAATTTGTTGTTTCCTTATAGTTGTTTCCCCAACCGAGAGGGAGAAAATATTTTATGTAACAATATCTACTTATAAATAATGGTGCGGGTAAGATAAAGAATGATGTATCATTATAAAGCTGACCAGATGTATTAAAACCCGCGTGCGGTAATTTTCAGATTTACTGGCAATAGTTACGTTTAAATATATCACAAAAGGTCGCGTCCTCATTGTAGGGGTTTTTTTTAAACTCTGGTCAGGCTTTACCTACTGTTGTTGAATTTGTACGATATAAGTGCGGCTATTATTATTATAATTATGCAAAATAATTTTATAGCAAACTTAACACTGCTACAGCGATATAGCACTAAAGTCCGGACCTGTAAGTGAAAAGCATACAATAATTGGTCATTTAGGTAAAATAATACTTCACGATACATATACATTTAGTGTACACAGCAATGATACATCATTTTTTATTTTTTTAAACTTCTACAAGGTTATTATCAGAAGAAATTCTGAAGAATTTCTGTTCTCAAACCCTGTACAAGTTTTATAGCTTCACATGCTTAAAAGGAAATAGACATAAAAGATTCATATTATTTACGTTACAGTATACTTGCGCAAGTCTTGATTTGCGCAAGTATACTTGTACCGTGTATGGCCGGCATTAGATTTACATAACAAATGTGATTGAAACAGCCCCAGTAAGTAGTTAATAACACTTGTGTTGCAATTGGGTTGTCTCGCTCCTCCCCTGTATTGCTAAACAGCATTGAGACTGACAATTAATTATATGACTGACAATAATAAGCTTGTGTTTTTTTTGTATTTAAATTTTACGATTGAAAATAAATAATATGAATCTTTTATGTCTATTTCCTTTTAAGCATGTGAAGCTATAAAACTTGTACAGGGTTTGAGAACAGAAATTCTTCAGAATTTCTTCTGATAATAACCTTGTAGAAGTTTAAAAAAATAAAAAATGATGTATCATTGCTGTGTACACTAAATGTATATGTATCGTGAAGTATTATTTTACCTAAATGACCAATTATTGTATGCTTTTCACTTACAGGTCCGGACTTTAGTGCTATATCGCTGTAGCAGTGTTAAGTTTGCTATAAAATTATTTTGCATAATTATAATAATAATAGCCGCACTTATATCGTACAAATTCAACAACAGTAGGTAAAGCCTGACCAGAGTTTAAAAAAAACCCCTACAATGAGGACGCGACCTTTTGTGATATATTTAAACGTAACTATTGCCAGTAAATCTGAAAATTACCGCACGCGGGTTTTAATACATCTGGTCAGCTTTATAATGATACATCATTCTTTATCTTACCCGCACCATTATTTATAAGTAGATATCTATGTGACCAGTGCAGGTTGTACTACTTATACTACAAAGCATGTGTATAAAACTTATTAACTGTTATAGTAGAGGTATGAACGGGAAGTCGAAGCGTAGGCAGACCGCCATTCCTAAGATGTTAACGTTTATATTTTTATGACGCTGGCCGTACATACAAAGGTGTTCAGATATACATACATTAACCAATCAGTCAATGAAATTTTGTAGACACGATCGAGAAACTAATATCTAGGTCTGTTGTTTATATTACATTTTCGTAAAAATGTATAGTTTAAATGTTGCAGGGGGTTTTCATATTTTTATTCAAAACTCCCTGCAATATTTAAACTATACATTTTACAGTAAGGCATGATGAACCGTGCGTATATACTACCACGGCAGTGGACGTACGATACTGGTGCGGGACCAGTAAAGCACGGTGAACCATACTTATGTACCACGCTAACGTATGTACGTACGATACTGCTGCGGGTATAGTAAGGCATGGTGCACTATACGTGTTAATACGTATGGCACACCATGCCTTACGATACTCGCACCTGTATTTCCTTATGCTGGCGCATGGTACATACAAATGTGTTCAGATACTTATTTTGAATATTAAACACTCAAAGTCAATGAAATTTTGTAGACACGATCGAGAAACTACATATCTAGGTCTGTGGTTTATTACATTTTCGTAAAAATGTATAGTTTAAACATTGCAGGGGGTTTATAAACCCCCCTGCAATATTTAAACCTAAAAAAAATAGTTCAAATATTGCAGGGGGTTTATTCAAAACTCCCTGCAATATTTAAACTATAGGTACATTTTTACGAAAATGTAATACACCACAGACCTAGATATTAGTTTCTCGATCGTGTCTACAAAATTTCATTGACTTTGAGTGTTTAATATTCAAAATAAGTATCTGAACACCTTTGTATGTACCATGCGCCAGCATAAGGAAATACAGGTGCGAGTATCGTAAGGCATGGTGTGCCATACGTAACACGTATAGTGCAATATGCCTTACTATACCCGCAGCAGTGTCGTACGTACGCTAGCGTGGTACATAAGTATGGTTCACCGTGCTTTACTGGTCCCGCACCAGTATCGTACGTCCACTGCCATGGTACATACGCACGGTTCATCATGCCTTACTGTACCGGCAACGGTACCTTACGTCTACTACGACAGTTAATACGTCTGACACATCATGCTTTACTGTGCCTGCCACAGTATCCTACGTATGCCGCCATGCTGCACACGTATGACGCACCATGATTCACCGGGTCCGCCATAGTATCGTAAGTATGCCGCCGTGGTGTACACGTATGTCTCACCATGATTCACCGTGTCCGCCATAGTATCGTAAGTATGCCGCCGTGGTGTACACGTATGTCTCACCGTGCTTTACTGTGTCCGCCACAGTATCGTACGTACGCCGCCGTGGTACACACGTACGGCTCACCGTGTTTTACTGTGTCCGCCACAGTATCGTACGTATGCCACCGCGGTGCACACATATGGCTCACCATTACTTACTGTGCCCACTACAGTGTCGTACGTATGCCGCCCTGGTATACACGTACTGCTCATCGTGATTTACTGTGTCCGCCACAGTATCGTACGTACGCCGCCGTGGTACACACGTACGGCTCACCGTGTTTTACTGTGTCCGCCACAGTATCGTACGTATGCCACCGCGGTGCACACATATGGCTCACCATTATTTAGTGTGCCCACTACAGTATCGTACGTATGCCGCCCTGGTATACACGTACTGCTCATCGTGATTTACTGTGTCCGCCACAGTATCGTACGTATGCCACCGCGGTGCACACATATGGCTCACCATTATTTACTGTGCCCACTACAGTGTCGTACGTATGCCGCCCTGGTATACACGTACTGCTCATCGTGATTTACTGTGCCCACTACAGTGTCGTACGTATGCCGCCCTGGTATACACGTACTGCTCATCGTGATTTACTGTGTCCGCCACAGTATCGTACGTACGCCGCCGTGGTACACACGTACGGCTCACCGTGTTTTACTGTGTCCGCCACAGTATCGTACGTATGCCACCGCGGTGCACACATATGGCTCACCATTATTTAGTGTGCCCACTACAGTATCGTACGTATGCCGCCCTGGTATACACGTACTGCTCATCGTGATTTACTGTGTCCGCCACAGTATCGTACGTATGCCACCGCGGTGCACACATATGGCTCACCATTATTTACTGTGCCCACTACAGTGTCGTACGTATGCCGCCCTGGTATACACGTACTGCTCATCGTGATTTACTGTGCCCACTACAGTGTCGTACGTATGCCGCCCTGGTATACACGTACTGCTCATCGTGATTTACTGTGTCCGCCACAGTATCGTACGTACGCCGCCGTGGTACACACGTACGGCTCACCGTGTTTTACTGTGTCCGCCACAGTATCGTACGTATGCCACCGCGGTGCACACATATGGCTCACCATTATTTAGTGTGCCCACTACAGTATCGTACGTATGCCGCCCTGGTATACACGTACTGCTCATCGTGATTTACTGTGTCCGCCACAGTATCGTACGTATGCCACCGCGGTGCACACATATGGCTCACCATTATTTACTGTGCCCACTACAGTGTCGTACGTATGCCGCCGTGGTACACACGTACTGCTCATCGTGATTTACTGTGTCCGCCACAGTATCGTACGTACGCCGCCGTGGTACACACGTACGGCTCACCGTGTTTTACTGTGTCCGCCACAGTATCGTACGTATGCCACCGCGGTGCACACATATGGCTCACCATTATTTACTGTGCCCACTACAGTGTCGTACGTATGCCGCCGTGGTATACACGTACTGCTCATCGTGATTTACTGTGTCCGCCACAGTATCGTACGTATGCCACCGCGGTGCACACATATGGCTCACCATTATTTACTGTGCCCACTACAGTGTCGTACGTATGCCGCCGTGGTACACACGTACTGCTCATCGTGATTTACTGCGTCCGCCACAGTATCGTACGTACGCCGCCATGGTACACACGTAAGGTTCACCGTGTTCTAGTGTGTCCGCAACAATAGTATACGGGTGTTGCAGTCGTAGTTTCAGGAGTATTCCGTGCATTGCGCACTACGTATACGTAGCCGGATGTCGGGCTACGTACGTACGTACAAAAATCGACCACGAGTAAATTACGTAACCCGCTCCATGATGAGCGTCAGTATGCCGACTACGTATGACTGACTACTTACGCGTAATGGAGCGGGTTACACACGTCATTGTGGTCGATTTTTGTCCTTATTTTACGTAGTGCGGCAGAGGAAATTTTTCTCAGTGTGGTCCATGATCGGACAGCGAGTTGCCCATAATTTAATCACTCGCTATTTTAATCAAGATCCCTTAGATATTTTTTTTAAGTGGCATTAGAAGTAATGGAATAAGAAATGTTAATCCGACTTGTAATCAATTTTGCAATGCATTTAAAACTTTGATTATAAACAATTTTAATTCATCGCATTCTCCGCGAGCTAATTGTGAAATTGATGACAATAATTCATTGCAATCAATGGCGAATTTATTAAATAAGAAACCAAATGATTCGGGTATTGATGATTTTGCATGTGATATTGATTGTTTGTTGAAGGTGATGGGTGAAATTAAGAATAATGATTCATTGGTTTATTCTGAATCGAAAAAATATGTTACTGGGTACGTGATTAAGAAATGTAAATCAAATATTTTTATACAATTGTAAATATTGTATGAGTGATTTATGTCGATCAGAAATTGATTTGCAATAATTCAATTACGAAATTGATTATACTAAAAGATCTTTATTTCATCCAAATGAAAGATTAGTTAATTTAATGACTGATATTTTTTATGTAACTGTTGCTTGTCTACGTGATTGTCCGGAATCAGTATTTGTAAAGCAAAAAATTAAACTGTTACTTAATTGTGCATGTGATTTTATAATAATTTCATGTAAAGAGCATAGAGATGATTAAATCGATTTAATTAATAATCTCGCAATCAATTTGATAATCCACAGTTGGTGTAAAGGTGTTAGTAGAATTTTAAATGGAAAAATTTCAAAGTTTGATGAGAATGACCATGTAAAACAACAGGCTTTAGATTATTATACTAAAAGAAGAAAAATATAAAAGAAAATGTGAACATTACCCCACGTGATTCTCCGGACAGCTTAATTGTGCATGTGATTATAAAATAATTTCATGTAAAAAGCTGTGGCGACAAGCCTTTAATCCCATAAATGTGTCACCACCCTAAAGAAATATTAGAGGTAGCAACACCGGGAAAAGATAGACAGTTTTTTGACAATCGACACCCGGCAAAAAGTTAGAACTTTGTACAAAAGTATTGTGAAACTTTATTTATTTCATGTTGTTCCTGCCATTACACTTTTACACCCAAGACCAACGTGTTCAATTCAGTACTGCTAATCGCCAAAAAGCATAGACACGATTTAATCGATTTAATTAATAATCTCGCAATCAATTTGATTATCCACAGTTGGTGTAAAGTGGTGATGGTGTAAATGGAATTTGAAAAAATTCAAAGTTTGATGAGAATGACGATGTAAAACAACAGACCATATTTGACAGGCCTGTTTGTCTAGTGGTTAGTGACCCTGACTGCTATGCCGGAGGTCGTGGGTTCGATTCCCACACAGGACAAATGTTTGTGTGATGAGCACGATCATTTGTTCTGTGTCTGTGCCTATGGGAAACCATGTACAAATACAGTACGAATGCAATCTGACAACCAAATCGACTGGCCCGTAGAACAAACACTTGTGTAAATATAAGTCGATTTTTAGTTTTTTGATCAAATGTATTAAGTATCATAGTAGCATATGAAAGTCGCTCCATGTAAAATACTGATATTCGAATGGAAGCCGACCCCAATATAGTTGGGAAAAGGGTAGGCACATGATGAGTAGTATATGGAAGAGTAATTATTTTTTTAAATAATGTTTTTACTTTATGAAATAACCAATTGAACATTGCCGTATCTGAGAAATAGTTCAACAATTCAGCAAATTCGTTGAAGGTAAAATAAAGGGAAAACCTTGCAGTTGTCGTTATGTGTGGAAAAAAACTCTGAACACCAAAGACTGGAATGCTTTACAAGGTTTTGCAAACTTGGTAGTTCAGAAAAACAGTGGAAATATGAAAATAGCTCCAAAGAATAGATGTCTAAACCGCAGTACTCCTAACAGTTGGTATAAGTACATTGTACATAACAGTATTTTTTGCCAATTAAATCTTTCAACACCGATGCAGCCACTATAAACGTCTGCAAGACCATGTTCTTGAAAAAACTAGTTGTTAGTGAAAGTTTAATTGAAACAACATTTAATAATATGATGGTGTAGCAGATTTTGAGGAAGACCACCGAGGCAAACACCATCACAAATTTCAATTGAAATGCTAAAAAAAGACATGGTCCCATTTCATGTCAATTCATTTATTGCCCTTGAGTCTCACTTTATTCGTAAGAACTCGACCATGTTTAGATGGGAGTCTCAGCATAAGCCAAACGTATTATTTAACGAATGGTTACACAAGTATACTTGCGCAAATCAAGACTTGCGCAAGTATACTGTAACGTGTGTGGGAAGATACTTGCACAAATTCCTAAAATTTTCACTGTCCTGTGTTTGTGCAAGTCCAGACTTGCGCAAGTATACTGGAACGTGTGTGGCCGGCATAAGAGACTCAATAAACAATTTATTATAAAACAATTTATTATTAATTAATTAATTGGCTCAGTGGGACAGGCCTATGTCCAGCAGTGGACGAATACAGGCTGATGATAAAACAACTATGAACAAGGAATTTTACCGTCTGTCGGTTGTTGACAGGCAAGATTTAAGGCCTACTCAAATCTTACCGGTATCCTGTACCGGTGGCGGTAACGATATCCCGATGGGTATGCGGTAACGCGCTGTTCAAAGGTGTTCCGCAACTGCTGCCGGTAATGCCATACAAAATACCGGTCGGGATATCGGTCAGGTTTGAGTAGGCCTTTACAATACGTAATTCGGAAAGGACGAGAGGATTGGCGATTAGATATTTATTAAAATATAAGGGCGTCAGTAGATATCCTATCTTATATAGATTTCGTCTGAATGTTTTAGGGCAATTAGAAATACTTAATTAGGTGTAACAACAGACAGTCCATTATCAACATAAACAATGTCTCAGATCTCAGGTATTTGTTGCACGAGCCGGAGGCGGTTACCCGCCTTGCGTAAGAGCAACCTAGGATTTCCGACCAAAGAATCACTAGTAAGAGCCAGGCAACACGGCGCGTTGCGTCTCCGTTGCATCGACGCAGCGCTGCCGTTGCGTCATTTTACATACTAATAATCATAATGTACACACGGTGCGCTGCGTCGACGCAACGCACACACGACGGAACTACAGCCCCCGAGACGAAGCGGGCGGGGGTGTACACATTGTGACGACGGAACGGCAGCGCTCAGTTGCTTGTGCGTTGATAGGAAGGATACACGAAAGCCCATATCATTTTTTACGTACATATTTTGTATTCAGTTTTATTTGCAAAGTATAGGAGCAATGCCAGACGTCTTTTCCGATCCTTGCTTTGTATAGACTGATGCGATGTTTTTATAAAATGCTTGCCGCAACTGGGCGTCGCCGCTGCGATGTCGGAACGTTACTACTGCGTCGTCGTGTGGACTGGCTCTAAAGGTACCTTGGCATCAATGGAGTCCGCGTGGTCGTCGCTGGAAACCAATGCGTCTAGGCCTACGGTAAACTTAACTTAAAGGTCGTTCGCATACGAACGCTAATACATACGCATAAACCTAACTAGTTGCGGAACCTATGTCGCAAGGCCCGACTTTAAACAGATATAACCGGTATTCTACAAAAAAAAAAAAAAAATACAAAAAATACAAAATGTGGGGATCGCCCCGTTTTGGTAGCGATCCGAGAGCCACCTTTTGGCAGTAGGGGCGGTGCTCCCCTACCCCATGGCCTAGGTGAAGGTTAAACATCAGTACCGAGTTTCGATATTTCTACTTTTACATACAAAAGAAGAAGGGTCATCTGTGACCCAGCCCCGGCGCAAGTGAAATGTATCTCAGTTTTTTCGTAATTTTATGTACATCAAATAACAGATTTTCTTTTTTTCAATTTCTAACCTTAAGTAAAATTAAGTTTGACGTATATGATTACTTCCCAGAATTTGATCCTTATTAGCAACACTATTGAATAGTCTAATGTAGGTACCTACAGGATGTGATTTTTTTTTTCCAAAATCAGCGGGTTCGCTTCCTGGCCAAGATTATTGATATTTCTAAAATCCAATGATGCAATTTTAGTTTTCGTCAAAATCGGCCTAGAGATTCCTTTCAACATTTTTCGATATTCCTCATAGCTTCGGACATAGCCATCCACGCCCAGCTGAAAAAGTTGAAGAGTTTGTTTGTTTGGTTGAAGGTGCTAATCTCAGGAACTACTAGTTCGAATTTAAAAATCTTTTTGTGTTTGATAGTCCATTTATCAAAGAAGACTGTAAGCTATATAACATCACGCTCCAGGCAATAGGAGCCGAGTAGCGGTTGAAACCGCGGAGAACATCTAGTAACTTACTAACATTTGTCTTAACTAGTATTTAAGCAATTTAACTAAGTTAGCCACTGAAATTGAAAAAAAGAAACCTGTTATTTGATGTACATAAAATAACAAAAAAAACTGAGATACATTAATTTCATTTGCGCCGGGGCTGGGTAAATTTTGTATGAACAGTGACCCTTCTTCTTTGACTGATTTTAAAAGCACACAATACGATGAAAGAATACAAACAACAAATGAAACTTAGTACTGATGTTTAACCTGAAGTTAAGTTAAAGAAACAAATTGGTGGTGGGCCCGTATTCACGCTTTTGCAAAATGGTAAGGTATGGGTAAGTAAGATGTGTAAACTGTATCACCTGCGGGCAACAGATCCGCACAGGGGGTGTGTTTCTGAATTTTTGCACGTGTTGTATGTGTTATAGTCAAACCACGAAGTCCCGGCGCTCCAAGGTTTGCTTCAAACCTCAGGTTTGACAAGAAGGCTTAGTCAAAGTCCAAAATTAATAGCGTGTTACGATCTTTGGCTAACGCATTTATGGCCAAACCTAGGAGAGACTAACTTGGAAAGTCAAACGCCGAAACGTAATTTGATCAAATCGCGTTTTGACCAGTCAGACTTTAATTAGGTACAGAATTTGTCATAATAATTTATTTAATTGTTTTTTTTTTGTATTTAAATGTATGAAAAACACATTCTTAAGAGTGAAAATTAAATTAAATTAACAATCACTCTGTGAAACAAAGATTTCTGTTGTCTGTTAAAAAAATAAACCACGAATTTTAAGACGAACGCTCCGCTGCGAAATTTCTAACCTGCAGGACCACGTGACCTACAGGAGTAAGGCAGTTTTGACAAAATCTAACATCGGATATGAATGATGTTTTTCATACATATTTAGGTTATTTTTGTTTTAACAGACCATAGAAATTTTTTTGACTATCCAAGTTGGTCTCTCCAAGGTTTGACCATAATATAAATTCTTTTGTCAAAGGCCGAAACACGCTTTAGTTTTGGACTTTGACTAAGGCTTCTTGTCAAACCTGAGGTTTGACTAGGCAAACCTAGGAGCGCCGGGACTTCGGGGTTTGACTACATATGCATGTAAGTGTGTGATGAGAGAAAAATAAACGAAGAAGGTTGGTGCTAATATGATGGGAAGTCCTACCCCAAGGGTACGTATGTCATATATGATGTGTAATGGTCGTTATTATTCTAAAGTCCACCGAACAGTGACATAAAGTTTTAAATTTGACATTATTGTAATTGTAGCCGGTACAGGCGAAACAAGGGTATTATAATTATATAATAGGTAATCGTTGGTTCTCATCACTTGATACGCATAGTAATGCTGATTAAAATCTATACACTCTAATGAAACACACTCAAATGTAACCTCATCATTGTCAAGTAAATAAATATTTTTTATTTCACCAAACTTTGGTAAGCCTGATGATTCTGAAATATCTAGAATGACAATTGACGACAGCTCAAATCGGACACCATACAGTTTCACCCATGATAATGAGTACCAACAATTATTATCGATTATACCTCGAGAATGAAAGTTTAGTCTTACATTTTCAATTTGCGCTTCTGTCATATTTGCCTTTTTGCCATAAGAGATCGTCTTTACAGTTTAATTTTTAAGAAAAGTATCGTTTAAAATTAATTGATGTTTAATAGCTATTGTTTTACAAACATTTACTCTATTGTGTGATGCTCTGGCCACAAATTTAGATATACGATGCTTGGCTTCAAACCTCATCGTCCAGATTTGGGTAAGTGGGCCAAATTTTTTTAACATTTCTGGATAATGTGTAAGAAAATGAAACTTTGGCTTTAAGTCTGTTTCAGCAAATTGTCGATACAGCTCGTTTAATTCAGCTACTGAAAATTTTACTTGATCAATAGTATTTTCATGAATTCTATGACTCAAAAGTTTATCCAACAATTGTCTTAATTTGATGTATAAGAACCAAACTTCGTTTTCATCTGGGACATTATGTCCGACAATCAGCCCAAAATATCGAACAAGGGTAAGCATTTCAGAAGCCGAACATTTTAACTTTAATGTTGAGCCTTCTTTTGCTACAGAATTGCATGGTGTCGATGTAGAATCAGGTCCATAATTAAAATACCGTATTCTTGATATCAAATTGAGGAAATGAGGAGCTCGTGGCTAAATAAATACAGCCGCACAGGCCAATCTTTCGGGTTAAGCCGCGCTTGCCGAGGTTGGTCAGTGGATGGGTGACCATCTGTCATAGCGAGTTTCCTCCGTGCCTCGGAAAGCACGTAAAGCCGTTGGTCCCGGCTGTCATTTGTAGATCTTTGACAGTCGTTACTGTTAGTCAGAAGCTCTAAAGTCTGACAACCAGTCTTACCATGGGGTATTGTATTACCCAGTTACTGGGTTGTGGAGGTCCGACAGGCAGTCGCTCCATGTAAAATACTGATATCCAGCTGCATCTGGTTTGACTGGAAGCCGACCCCAACATAGTTGGGAAAAGGCTAGGCAGATGATGATTCTTGATATCAAATTGTCAAAAGAAATTAGCCTCTGAGTGCACACTAGATTCTGTATCACAAATGACATCACATATCGACAAGCACCCTCGAGATAGTCATGTAAAACATCTACGGCGACGTTTTGAAATAAGTCAAACCCATCTAAAGCAAGCCACGGGCATTTTTCTTTAAGACCAGTCATATAAATGTCATTTAAATGTAAATCATTTTCATAATTGACATTGTTTCTCAACAACGTGTCATCTTCATAAAGCAGTGTTTTGATTTGTTCTTTATTAGCAGTACAAATTCTACATGGCCGATTTGCAGAAAAACTTTCAACAAAACCTAACATAGCATTCAATCCTAAATTATCTCCCGTCACAGCTGCAACATAAAACTTAATTTTGCCGGTATACACATCAGTTTCAACATGAATACCATTGTTCTTTAAATCATTAAGAACATCAAAAACTTTTTGAAAAATTATGTTGTTTCCAAAGCTTGTTCTATCTGATGAGTGAAAAAGAGCCAATAATAAAATATTTTGCAAAAGCGACACGTAGTGAGGTGGAAGACATGGTACTGAGGCATAAATAGCTCCAAGTTTATGAATCCCAGCGTGGCTTCCTAAGGGATTGCCTATTTCAAAATCGTCAAAGTAGATTATTAATGGTAAAATCATTGCATCATGCTCTACAGAATTTTCTGTCATTTTTTTCCATACTGAACCCTGAACAATATTCTCAATACCGAAAGAGTCATTTTGTACTGTGTCCAAATATTTAAGAGTATCCTTCATGAAATTTTTTGATGAAAAAATTCGTTTTAAATTTTCTTTTAACGGAATCACCTGCATTGTACAATTTTCTTGTACTAATAACGAACCAGCCGCTGTTTTTTTAGCCTCGTTACGTTGACCCACAACCACTTCAAGGGGCTCAGAATAAGTTCCTATTTCATTAAAATATTTTAAACGTTTGTGTTCCGAATCTAAATTCTCAAAAGCATCGCTGAACGCGCTAAAGATATTTTTTAAAGCATTTTTAACATGAACATTATCTTGGTCTGGTGGTACCAGATCATTAAACTGTCGCTCTATAATGCATTGTGATTTAGAATGAAATAATTGAAGATTTTCTACAAGAACTTGTACGGCTTTACGCGGTATTATTGGGTTAGCATATAGAGTGGAGACGAGACATGCAGCATGGTGACCAAGAGAGTTTTCGTCTCTTTGAGTTGGTAGAGATTCCATCGTATTTGCTGTTTCGTAAGTTTCTTTGCTTGACGTTGAAGGTAAAGAGATATTGGCTTCTGTATCTGTATCAATCGGTTTGTTACTATTTGGATGAGGCAAGACTGACAATAATGACTGGTGGTCTCTAACTAAGTGCTTTTTGAAAGATGCAGAGGAAATATAATGACGATAACACCCTTGTTCACCACACCGAAATCCGGAAAATCCTACCGTTAATTTACAGAAAGTTCGCACATGAGTTATAAGTAAACTCGGAGACACACTGGCTTTTTTGCAATAGTAACAGGTAAACATTTTTAAAGTATTAACTCTAGATCAGTTAAAAGACTATTCACAGCCTGTGTGGGCCTGTCAAATTTAGTTTTAATATCGTAGAAACCCAATTGAATAAAAAGCCATATGTCTCCAGCTTCCTCCGGGTAACAAGCTCCTATCGACTGAAATACTTTAAATGCACAGTCTACAGCTGTCACTAATTTGTTGAAACTATACAATGTGTCATTTATTACCACATATGCTACTTTTACCTCAGTAACGGTAGGGCCAACAAAAATAACGTAGGGTTGAACTGTGCGGCCTAGCCTTTGCAAGTTCTCCTTTTTTTGAATGATCTTGTTGGTAACGTCGGCTTCAGAAGCAGCTTGCGATATATCACGCATACCTCTGCTCTGGATGGCTTCCACGCTGGCTTTCCTTTCATTTTCCGTGCAGGTGAAATGTTGATGACATAAGCCAGCAACATCAAAGCAACATTGCTTGATGTCTCTGGTTCATCTTCTGTATTCAAAGAAAAAAAAAAGATTCGGTTAATTTATGAGACTTAATTTTATGAAGGTTTAACCTTCAACTAAAATAAAATAAAAAAACACTTATATGGACGTCATTTTTTCAATACTCTAACTGAGCGGCTCGGTGTTGAGGGGAAGGGGGAAGTCACAAATCCCTTTAGGGTATATATGTTCTGTGCACAAATCTGTGCGATTTCTAGAATGGGCGGGGCCTCTGAGACTCCACTCCATAGTTAAAGGTTAATAATAAGAACTAATATTTGAGCAAAACTTCTTACCGTCAATCAGTGCAATTATATTTGCTATTTTTGTTCTCGTGTCTTGGTCTCTAATTTTTCTTAATTTTAGTGAAGCATATTTTATAATTTCTTCTTTTTTGAGGGTGATAGAGGAAAATAATTTGTTTTCCTTTCCCGGATACAGACGACTGAAATCGTTCATTAGCTGAAAAAAAGAATACAATAAATGTACGCTATGTTATTTCCACTGGTTAGAAAGGTCCGGATCGCTACCACAGAGGTTATTGGGTTGTTGAGCGAGAACTAGAATAGCTTGTCTCTTTTAGTGCCTGCACAATATCTCGTTCTGCTATGTCGGCAGCGCGCGAGTGTTGCAAGTGACTAGAGTCTGTGCGAAAAGAGAAGAATCGTGGCAGATACGGGAACTAACATTATGAATTTTACATGGCAATCGAAATTCAGACACTTGTCTTATAATCCCTCGTTTACACCAAGGTAGAAAATACATGTATTTTACAAATTGAATGCAATGTTTTCGTTTATGTATGTATTAAATATGTTGTATATAAAACTAAAATGTTTGTTTTTTCAACTTAATTGGTCTAGTAGATTCGGAGATAATTGACTGTAAGCGACAGACAGACGGACACACGAGTGATCCTAGTTCCGTTTTTGTATTCGGACGTACGGAACCCTAAAAACCACAAGGATTATGTAAAAAATAAGCGGCTGCGGTATATGCTTACCAAGGTATAGCCTTGTGATTGTTTTAAGGCTGGGAAATCCTTGAAGTAATCCGCTATATCACCTTTTCCACATTGGATGCGATTTAGGCGGTAATCTGCAGTTTCTGCCCACTTTTCTTCAACAGATTTCCATGGATCAACATTGTTTTTCAGCCATAGTAATGTTTCTTCATAGAAAACACCTGTAATTTATATGTGTATGGTGGGATGAGTCAACAAGAGGAAGGGCACCATAATAGAGTCGCCCGTGGTACATTTAAATCACGAAAAAGGTGACTAGCGATTATTTGCTTACCACTTTCCAGAGATTCCAGGTTATAAATGTCATCATCTGTGATAGTTGGCGTGGATCTGAGCGATGATCTGGACGACTTCGAGGATGAACGGCTAGTTCCCGGCAACTGTCCACTTTCTCGCAACTTTCTCCTTCGAGCTATATAGCTCTCGTAGAGCTTTCCGCTAGCATTTTTTTTAGCTACTTTATTTGTAGCTGATAAATATGCAGAATAATACACCACAACGCGTTCCTTGTGGAATATTTCCACAATTTCGGTAGCTAGTTTATAAAATTCTTCACTGGAAATTTTCTTGGCACAATTGTCTTCTAGGTTGTGGTGTATTAACAGCTGGCTCAATTTCCTTCGGGAACCCTCCGTGAGTAAGCCTCCTTTTCCCTCTTTGAGTATTGCTCTGCCGTCTAAACTTTCCTGTATGTAAAACACAAACACTATTGATACCAACTTTTTAAAGTTGTTGAACAAATTGATAAATGAATGAGTAAATGGTCCAGTTGGAGTATAGCCTTCGGGGCTCTATGAGCAGTCAATAAACCAAAAAAAAAAATGAATTGTATTTTTTTTTTTTCGATTACCGATGATCCCTCCTTTTTTGCTCTTATTTAATTAAGGATAGGTACCCGTAAAAACAATTTAGGCTTTGTACACTTTTTTTTGTTTGTTTGACAGTTTATCTATAGAAAATAATGTCAAACCGCTATTTTTATTCCTCAGATAAAAGTTATCTGACTATTGAAAAATCAGCCCTTAGGCTAACTAATGATAAATACTAAATACTATTGAATACTAAATATATATGTACTACTTAGTAATACAGGCCATACACGTTCAATTCGATCGTTCAATTGGCATGATACTGCTGATTGGATCCAATCTGCAGTTCGTCCATATACCTACACCACACACGATCAATTCTAACTGTCCAATCGGACAAATAAAGAAAAAGAAAAAACAAAATCGGTCTATACATATCGAAGATACCCGCAAACAATGATAAAACAAATATATACAATCTAATTAGGAACCTCCTTCTTTTTTAAAGTCGGTTAACAAAATCATACGATCGATTGCCCACTGCCATACACGGTCCAATCGGCATGATCCAGCCAAAAGAATTGAATTTTGATTGTTCTGCCAATTCGATCTGTCCTGCCTGCCGATCCCCGGCCACATATGGTCAATTCGATTGGATCCAATCGGCAGTGTCATGTCAATTGGACAATCGAATTGATGGTGTATGGCCTGCATAACTATATGAGTTGTAATAATACGGGTTTTAATAATGTATCAAATAAATACTATACATACGGATGTACTTACATTTTTGCTGGTTAAACAATATACCTAAACTACGTATATTCTACTAGCACACTAACTTTGCCTTCTAAATACTCATACAATCTACTAAAGAAAATAACATTACATTTAATAGTTTCAATACCTGAAACAAAAAAAACGTAATCTTAGAATTATTACAAACATACATAGGTACCCAGTCATATCTTAATGATATCTTAAGCAAGGTTTACACTGGTCGCGGGACTTATCTCATCACCGTGACCCCGGAACGTAAAGGGCTATCGAAGGACACCGTGGATTTTAGTCAGTACAAGTCTGACAATCCCTCCCGCCCTGCCCTGGGAGCGATGGCTTGGTATTGGCCTTGTCTAAACAGTTTTTAGGGTTCCGTACCTCAAAAGGAAAACGGAACCCCTTTAATGATCACTCGAGTGTCAGTCTGTCTGTCCGTCTGTCACAGCCATTTACTCTGAAACTACTGGACCGATCGAGTTGAAATTTGGTACACGAATGTACATCAATTACCCAAAGATGCACGTGGAACGTAAATTAATTAATAACGTAAAAAAAAACGGCCATGCCCAAATGGTCGGCTCAACATTTAGGCGGGATAATATAATAAAAAAAAATGTTAATAATAATAAAAAAATGTTTAAAGAAATTATGAGTAACTCACAGTGTTATTAGCTGCAATAGTACAATCTGTAGAGATTTTTGCATTATCACTGACATCAGTGTCCCGTACAGCGTTTTGAGTTGAGTCGTTTAGCTCAGCATTCTTAATTTCAAGGTTCTAGAAAAATAATTTAAAAGCTTTATTATAAAGCATTACAAAAGTATACGGCATCGGTCCAAGAGAAAAAAACAAAGAAAACATTTTTATTAGCTAAATACAAGTAAACAAGTAGGTAGGTACGTACATTGACACCGGTCGCTTTTTGATGTTCTATTAGCCAATTTTTAAATTTTTTTCTGGGGCCAATCTTTGGAATCAGTTCTTTCAAGTCTTCATCGTTTAGCAGAATGGCAGTTTCAAGTGTTGTTATATGATTGTCTAAAAAATACAATACAAAGCTATCAAACAAGTTCAAACTGGCATGCACCAGAGAAAAAAAAATCTTGACTAAATAAAACCGAGACACTGGCTTACCTACCTTCAAGGAATGGTATTATTTCATCTAATCCGGCGTTTAATATACATGTTACGGCTAAAGGTCGGTGTGAACGTAAACTTAAGATTAGCCGGCTAAACTTAGGTTTATCTTCGAGAAGCAGCTAAAGTTCGATAACATGTTAGTTTGCGTCGTGATATTCCATCTTTAGCCGGTTAATGTGCACATTAACCGAAACGAAACGGCTAAAAATGTAAAATGTAGAAGGAAATGGAATGGTCTTGCTTTCGCGGGGCGTCCACGCTTCCCAACATGTCGACGGAGCCCCGCTTCGCGGGGCTCCTACTTCTGGGTGGTTTAAAAAAAAAATAACCACGAAGAGGATGGCGGGGTCTTTCAGACCCCGCCATCCTCTTCTAACCTAAATTGTCCGAGTCGGGGTGCCAGCGAGTCCCGAGCTCGCTTCGCTCGCTCATGTGTAATGAAAGTGATTATTTTTTAATAAAGTTTTCGTGTCAAAATAGTAAACATTATTACATTGTTTCCTTTTCCATTTCCTTCTACATTTTTAGCCAAGGACCTGCAGCTACACCTAAGTTTAGCCGGCTAAAGATAGAACAAACTAACATTAACATTTCGTCGAAGATAAACCTAGGTTTAGCCGGCTAATCTTAAGTTTAGGTTCACACCTACCTTTAGCCGTAACATACACATTAAGAAGGAAGACTCTTCCTTTTCCATGATTGCTAGGTACCTACGATCACTCCTACGATCGCGCGCCCGTTACCGACCACAGATGTTGCCGACTGCGACTAGACTAGGACTACCGGCCGACCGGCAGCGCGCCGCCGGGCGGTGGGCGGGGCGTCATCGGCTGATGCAACACATTACCATATTTGGTAACGTTTCGTACCCTTGCGGGAAGGCAAAGGGATCTAGCTCATGCAGCCTGATCTTATGTTATTGATTAAAATATTTTGTAATTAAAGGCAAAATGAAAAGTCTTTTTTTATAATAGTTCTTAAATTTTTGGTACATTCCAGTGGTCGATTCTATAATGTCCAATTTTTGGTTGATTCCCTGTTTTAAGCCTGCAATACATGTTGGCCGAGCGTCGCCGAGTGAACGCCAATACCAACGTGTAGAACTGTAGACAGTTTGCATTGTCTTGCCATCGCTCGGTGTCGCGCTCGCCTTGTTTGCCGAGTAAACTCAAGCGCCAACGTGTATAGAACTCATTTGGCATAGCTTGTCACGACTTGGGGTCGCTCGCGACCACTTGCCGCACTTCGGAGCGCTGTCGGTTTTTGTCAAAGGCGCTCGCGCGCACTCGCCCAACGTGTGGACATCTCCTCAAAATTCGTCTACATTGGCCATTTGCATTGGTTTTCGATAAACTTGCCGAACGTGTGGGCAGTAGCACTTGCCTTGTATTAATTTGCCTACGCTCGCGTTGGCCTAAGCTCAGCCAACATGTATTGCAGGCTTTAGAGCCTGCGCGCACTGCCTTGCGGTGGAGCGCGGTGCATTTAGTAGAAAAAACCGGCCAAGTGCGAGTTGGACTCGCCCATGAAGGGTTCCGTAGCAGCAAGCATAGATTAGGGATAATAATATAATTATATTGAGATTAGTAAGTAATATACACAAACAACAAAAATAACTTTGTTTTTCATAGTGTTTGTATGAATGACAAAGTTATATTTGCGGTTTTTTAAAATGTACTATATCTCAAAAACTGCTAACTATATCTCATCCAAACTAATTTTCGTTAGAAGTTTTTGTTGAGGTCTACATTATATATATTTTTAGTTTTATTGTTCTCTTATTTTAGAAGTTACGGGGGGGGGGGGGACACACAATTTACCACTTTGGAAGTGTCTCTCGCACAAACTGTTCAGTTTAGAAAAAAATGATATTAGTAACCTCAATATCATTTTTAAAGACCTATCCATAGATACCCCACACGTATGGGTTTGGTGAAAAAAATATTTTTGAGTTTCAATTCTAAGTATGGGGGCACCCCCAAAATTTGTTTTGTTTTTATTTTTGTGTGAAAATCCTAATGCGGTTCACATAATACATCTACTTACCAAGTTTCAACAGGATAGCTCTTATAGTTTCGGAAAAAAATGGCTGTGACATACGGACAGACAGACAGACAAACAGACAGACATGACGAATCTATAAGGGTTCCGTTTTTGCCATTTGGCTACGGAACCCTAAAAAGGCATTCAGGGGGCCGCGCACTGCCGCGAAAAAAACGCAAGTTTTGTCATTCAAACTCCTGCTGGTGCACATATAGGGTTGCCACCCGTACTATATTAAATAGTATCATACTATATTTTAGTCAATAGGGAATATGCAAGTAATTGAAAACCTTTTTTTTATATGTTGTATGGGATCATAAGAACAATGTAGTGCACTTGTTTGATTTTTTAATTCATTACAAGTTATTTTATTATTTTTTAACCCTAGATTCATAAACATATAGGTACTAGGAAAAACACTATTCATAAACATTCGTCTCAGAGACGAACTTTTAAAGATATCGTTATTTATGACTTTGTCAACAAAAGAAAAATAATAAATTATTTTTCGCACCACCTGCTCGTAAATGTCAAATTATATGTCATGCAAACCGGCCGTAAAGCAAGGCATTGCTGCCCCCCGCTCGAGCCGGGCAATAATATTGTACTGAATTTCATTATTCCCGTGGGATTAATGTGATTTGAATTTGGAACCTCAGATAAAACTAAAGGACTTTACTCATGGCGCGATGCGACGCAATGCGACGCGATTCGAACGAACTCCAACTGCAAGTGAAAATCAACCTTGCCACTAAGAAATAATGATGCAATTCAATTGACTTGACGTCGTCATGGCCATCGTGTTTTGTTTTTCATCTACCCATAGATAACAACGTGTTTTATGTCATATATCATAGTGGTAAGGTTGATTTTCACTTGTAGTTGGAATTCGTTCAAATCGCGTCGCATTGCGTCGCATCGCGCCATGAGTAAAGTCCCTTAATATGAAAACTTTTACCAAGGAGCTAAAGCAGTAATGGCGGCCGGTGATCTCAACAGCTGATCGCTTGCTGTGGTGCCCACTTCACGTTCGAAGGTTGTCGTACCACATCAAATTTCAAAAATCGAATTTGTTTCCTCGCAGTAGGTGTGAAAAGCAGAGTACGCTCCTCGGGAGTAAAGCTGCCTTGTCTTGGGCTAACTTGAATCCCTGGCTACACTAAGGATTCTTAACATATGCGCTACGGAGGTTCACCCCCAGAATCCTTAGTGTCGCTTCGGGATTCATACGCCCGTGAAAGGCAATGCTTTACTCCCTTGGTGCGTAATCTACTATTATTGTTTAACTTCTATAACGAGCTATTTAAAACTCATGAGATAAAACAAAAATATATTCATTCTGATCATTCCAGACACATCAGGCCACGGTGGTCCATACACATATTTTTTTTACAGTGGTTACATTGGAACTTCGTCATTCGACACTTTTTGTAATTACAGATTTAAAACTTCTGCCACCTTCCTTTTTAGGCATCGCCTCAGGCATTTCGCGAAGCTTGTGTAACCACGGTTCGGTCAAATGACCGAAATCCCAAGCCAAGCTGCCCGCATCTCCTCGCTGAGTCGAGATAAAACAATCGTCATCATCAAATTCTGATAAACAATTCAAATGATGCGGTTTTTGCCGATCTTTTGCGTCCATTTGTAAAAAAAAAATTAGAAGAAAAAATGCGAATATTTACATGTACCTACACACGTTGTTACTAAATTAAATGTGGTTGAATAATTTTTTAATTTAATTTAAAATATTATCACAAACTTATCTTTTACTTCATCAAACTAGAAATCTTCAAAAATCGTATTTCAAAAATTGCATCCGTACTCGTCAATCGTGTATCAGTCTATTCATAAACATTCGTCCCTCAGACCTTCGATCAATTCAGACGAATAAAGCTCTGTAACTGCTCAAGGACATGTCATTGTGAGTTAAATGCACAAGACTTAAGCTGAGAACAAATTATCGGACGCGTCCGTCAGCCGCGGCTGAAGAGACTCGGCTTATTGTTAACTAGCCAGTACATTGAATACTACACTGTGCAAACTGTCGGTCGTAAGACGCGGACGTGACCTTGAGTCGCCCTTGAGCGTTCGGACGTCCGAACAGAATCTAGTGGGCTGGATGTTTGTGCGTCTGAAGATGTCGTCCGAACTACCGTGCACACTGCTAAGCCACGTCCTCAGCCGCGGCTGACGGACGCGTCCGATAATATGTTCTCAGCTTTAGGAAGGTACTGGCGAAATCAGCTTTCTATCTGATCTCTTTATCTCTAAAAAAATGAGAATCATTTTTACGTTTTGCGCGGTCTGTGAGACGAATGTTTATGAATCTAGGGTTAATAACTGTATATTTTAATTGATTTAAGTGAAGAAACAATGACATGCATATTCCCTATTATACAATGTATGTATAGGTTTGTATATTATAGAAAAATTATAAAGTACGAAAAGTACTATATTATAATTTTGCAACTAAACTCATTCATGACCAGGGTATGTCAACTTAGGTGGGCTTAGGGCTAGAAAACACGAAAGAGACAGTAACATCAGAGTAAAAGAGATGAATTACATAATGTTTCCAAACTAATAATAAGCTTATTAATTGATTTTAAATTATGTTATCCATAAAATTTCTTTTTGCTTTTATTCTGATGCGAGAAAATGTTTATTAGGAAATCTATCACATTTAATTGACGAATACACAAAACGAGATAATATAAATGACAACACTCGTATCCGCACGCCATATTGTCCACACATTTGACGTCACAAGAAACAACAAGAAAAACACAGAACAATCTAAGCGCACGGTAGTGCGCAGGCCAAGTTCCAGCAAAAGGCCGCGCGCATGCCATGCTATTTACACGAACCGTTTCGAGCCACTCTTGACCCCCCTGTAGCTCAGTGCCTATTGCAAGTATAGGAATAAAATTGTACCTACGTAATCATAAACTAGAACTTAAGCAGTATACCAAATTTCATAGATATTAGCTTCAGTAGACCCTGAAATATGACCTTGTGAAAATAGCTTATTTTGGCACTGACTCACTGACTCACTGACCGGTAATCAAATTAGGCCACTTCCAATTGTCCTAGCGTTATGAAATTTGGCACACAGGTCGTGTGTTATATGTAGATCAACAAAAAATTAAGAAATTTAAGAAATCGGTCAAGCGTGAGTTGGCTTTATCGAATTTTTAATAAAAATATTTATGAACCAGTGATACAATGAGAATACGATGAAGAGGAGGGGAGGAGGAGAGGGGGAGGGGGAAGAAATTTAAGATATCGGTCAAACTTGAGTTGGCTTAATCGAATATCGAATTTTGAATAAAAATATTTATGGAGCAGTGATACAATGAGAATACGATGAGGAGGGGGGAGGAGGAGAGGGCTTGGGTCCAAGGAGGAGAGGGGTGGTTGGAGGAGGCGAGGGAGGGCTGGAGGAGGGGATGGGGAGGGGGAGGTGGAGGAGATTGGGAGGGGTGAGAGGGAGAGGGGGTATAAAATGTTGTATTGTTAGTAGAGATGTTATATTAGGGTCATTTTTAGGTAATCATAATATTGAATATATTAGTTAACGCATATTATGATACCATACCTATTACTGGGTATTAGTCAAATATTAGTGAACATATTCATTATTAGCTACTCAATGTAATATTGATACCTGCTTTTATTCTCTGAATATGAAATATGCCGTTCGCGTGGATGTAGGAACTCAACAATGTATTTTTTTTTAAACAAAGGATTTTTCTAAAATAAAAGTAGCCTATGTTACTCCTTATTACATCAGCTACCTGACAAAGAAAATCCCGTCAAAATCGGTCCAGCCGTTTCAGAGATTAGCCGATACAAACAGACAGACAGACAGACAAAAAATGTAAAAAATGTTATTTTGGTGTATGTACCGTATATATATTCATATGCAACTAGAAAAAAACAGTTATTTCAATATTACAAACAGACACTCCAATTTTATTTATATGTATAGATGCATAGATGTATAGATGTATAGATAGATGTATAGATGTATAGATAATATCATTGCCTATTACAGAAGTACCTAAAACTGTGATTAAATTTTCCTTCATACTTTAACAGGCTTAGGACTGTCAACAGTGATTATGTTGGCGTTTTTAAAAAGTTAATCACATATGTACAATAATAATTCCTCAATAACCACAAAAAAACCACCACCAAACCAAAACCTCTACCAAAAATAAATACAAAATAGCTACTAATTTAATACGTATTAGGTAAATATTATCAATCACTGCGTGCACGTGAGTCGCTGTGAGCTTCGGTCACCGCTAATATTCGTATTAGATTAACGAATACACAGTGCGACAGAAACAAGTGACCAAATTTTAAAAACGGTTTTCATTGCTTACTTACTTTGTTCCCATCTCATGCAGCTTTCATACGAAGCCCGACGTGTATAACTATATCTTTACAATTACAATACACACATTACGTGCATAATTCGACAAGCAAGCGGCCAGATACTATTCATACAATACAATATTCATCTCGCTCACTCGCCCGCCTAGAGTCGGTTTAGGCGAGTCTTGTCATCTCGCTCACTCGTCGGCGAGCGAGTGAGTGAGATGACGGCGGCGGCGGTCGCTATTACGCGTCCCTAATATTTGACTAATACCTGGTAACCTATTACTTTATATTCGCGTATCCTAATATTAATATACGTGGCTTGTATTATAATACCTGTACCTATTATGAATATATTAGTTACACCTCTAATTGTTAGATGCACTTTAAAATCGATCATCTTCATCAACAGCCTGACCCACTTTAATTTTAAAGTGCATCTAAACTTGGCATTGGATTGGTACGATTTCTTGAAAAAAAAGTATTGAAATCCCACCAAAAACATATCTGCTAAATCCAATGGCAAGTTTAATGCACTTTTAAATTTGATGCGTTTCGGCCAGATGGACCGTTGACGTGAATAAAGTGGGGGGTAGTGGCTGGATGCGGAAGGCGGAGGACTGGGTGTGGTGGCGAGTTTTTGGAATGGCAAATGTTTACCAGTGGATCAGGCTGTTGATGAAGATGATTATGAACGATTTTAAACTGCATCTTAACTTGGCATTGGATTGGATTTCAACCCTTTTTTAGGCGAATAATTAGCCAATGGGAACTTGGCCCCCTTTTTAACAGGCATGTTTTTGGTGGGATACTAACCTAGCGGAAAAATAAATGTAAAAAATAGAAAAATGTCTGCCATCGCTTGCGCACCATTTTATCTTGTTCTTGTGTTTATTTGTAATAAATAAACGAGTTGCATTTAATTCTACATCATTGTTAACGTGAATCGAGCTTGCTCCTCTGTGTCTGTGTTTTGGTGAAATGCGTATTTGTAAGATATACCTAGAGTCGGTGTTGAGACTCTTGATAATTAGACTCTTGTTTGATTTTGTGTCTAATTTCGCGATGAGTTCGCAGAAAGAAAACACTAGAATCTGTGCCATGTGTGGATCTTCACCTTCTAAAGATCCCAGCATCCCTTTACATCGGTTTCCGAAGCCTGGCTCAAAAAATGCTCTGCGGTATGTACCTACATAATTAAATACTTTAATTATACACTCTTAGTATTCGTTTCAAGTATTCGTCTGGCTTTACTCTCTGACTGCCTGAAGCATCTCAATCAGTTCCTTATGTGTGTATGTAGAAGACTGTATTGCAATGTGGAGGCGACCAATTGGTCGGTTCGGGTACCGGTTTTTGGGTATCAATTTTCAAAGAAAAATAACGACCACAGAAGAAGATTGCAGTCTTAGCTTGAAGCGGTCCATGTATCGCCATAGAATGCCATAGCCATAGAATACCTTTTATTTGTGCAGCTATCTACTGCAGACTAATGTACCTAATATATACACATAAGTAATTATTTGATACTTTTTTAAAGTCCCGTCTTATGTTGTCAAACATCATTCCTACAGTATTATTATGATTAGAGAAGTCATTTTAATATTTTTTTCATTTTCAGTTGGCAAAGTATTGCTTCCTGTTCTTCAGCCAGGTCTTCACCGAAATTCCAGGATGAACTCCATTCAAAGCATAAGGTGCTTTGCAGTAAACATTTTGAAAGTACCTACTTGCTTTGATGAGAAGAAGTTGTTCAGAACAGCGGTACCTGGTGTTCAATCCTATAAGGTAAGTACATACAATAATTTAACATCTGAAAATATAATTAAAAAAAATGCCTTACATTGGAGAGAGATACAGATTTCTTCCTTTTCTTTCTGTGTGAAAATGTTTCCACCCTCTGGCATGACATGGCTTTAGGTCAAGGTTATACATTGAACTCACTTTTGCTCTGTATCACATGTTATTAATCATATCATTAAGTCCTTTTTTACTATAATACAATAAATACCAGAGCAGTACTTCTGCAATCAAATTTTGATTGAACTATTTGTGTACATACCAAATTCCAATTGCAGTGGTTTTTGCATGAAAGAGTAACAAACATCCATACATCCAAACAAACTCGATGTTTGTAATATTAGTAGGAAGTAGGATTAGTAAGATTTAAGGATTTGAATTTAAAATAAGTTTAACTTTTATTTTCAGGATACAAGAATTTCTAATCTGCCAGATCAACCTGCCATATTGGAACCTGTTGCTGGTCCATCCTTCCTTAATATTTTACAAGAGCGTGATGGACAAATAATAAAAGGAACCATAATGTATTTATTTATTAGCCAGGTGGTAAGTTAGGACAATTAGTGATTATAATATGAATTGGTTATGTTCACTTTTTAGTGCAGATTTACCGGCACTAGGCCCGCTTGGTGGTTTACAGCCCATCTCTAACTGAGAGGAGGCGTGGGTCACGCTCACTCATGCCTGCTCTCAGGAGTATGAAGATATAGGCTGACAATGATTTATTTTTTTATTTTACACCTTGTTTAACTAACCTAACCAATAAGTACCTATCTATCTTCCTAACCGTTTCTTTTATTACATTATTATTTCATAAAACTGAAGATATGTGTATAAAATAATATGATACATTTATGTAGTCTAAAATTGTTTGATTTTGTATAGGTTTTGATAAGAAATAGACCTGTCCAATCCATATTAGTTATTATGGTGAAAGATGCTTTCTGTATTTTCTTTATTTTTAGAATATTATGTTATATTTGTGTTTAAGAGAAGCCGGTTCAATTAAGAAAGAGAGTACCAATGATCTCCATCTGTCAATTGTCACTAATGTTTATCAATAAAATACTTTGTGCATTTTTTTAATAGTGTATATTAACTTTATGATCTTCCTATAGTTATTTTCATATGGTAATAGTTTTATTTAAAGCGTGCAAGTGTTAATAAGGGGTGTATGAAGTCAGCAACTCTCGTTCTTAGTTGAACTGCATAGTACCTAAACATACTTGTGACTTGTGAACATGTTTTGTCCCAAATTAATAAACACATATATTCATGTAAAATAAGTCATAGTAGCATAAATTAATAAAGAAGTTAAATAAAAACGTTTGTTTAACTAAACTGCCCCTTAGATATTATTTTTAAGCATTTTATGCACAAGTACATTACATTGCGTTTCTCGATAGTAATTTTGTTCAGATGCCAATTACTGCTGAGCAACAATTGCCATCTTGAAAGAAACTATCGAGAAGCGCAATGTACTTGTGCATAAAATGCATTATAACGAATCTGTACAGTACAGTGATACTTTGAAATTCCCGCCCTGGATTCGCAAGCAGTTACTGTTTTAAAGAGCCTGGATACTGAAATAAGGCGGCTGTATAACGTCGTACGTATAGCGCATACATATTTTATGTTACGGGTTAAGTAAATTACGTATGCTGCTCTGCGGAATCAATGAACTGCATACGTAAATGTTAAGAGTGCGCCACAGTAATTTCATGATGCGGCTGACGTCTTAAAGATTATACGCACCGAACACAGTCAGTAAGTAAACGGAGTTCGTAAAATGAGCCAGGATACGTAATAACTGATGATGTAGGCGGAGACATTATTAATTATCCAGTGTGCGTAAAATGTATCGGCATATCCCCTACCCTGCTCGTACATTATGAGTACGTAACCGGGACCATTACCTAGTGAGACGGATTCAGTACAATGATTTGGCAAGCAGTTACTGTTTTAAAGAGCCTGGATACTGAAATAAGGCGGCTGTATAACGTCGTACGTATAGCGCATACATATTTTATGTTACGGGTTAAGTAAATTACGTATGCTGCTCTGCGGAATCAATGAACTGCATACGTAAATGTTAAGAGTGCGCCACAGTAATTTCATGATGCGGCTGACGTCATAAAGATTATACGCACCGAACACAGTCAGTAAGTAAACGGAGTTCGTAAAATGAGCCAGGATACGTAATAACTGATGATGTAGGCGGAGACATTATTAATTATCCAGTGTGCGTAAAATGTATCGGCATATCCCCTACCCTGCTCGTACATTATGAGTACGTAACCGGGACCATTACCTAGTGAGACGGATTCAGTACAATGATTTGGCAAGCAGTTACTGTTTTAAAGAGCCTGGATACTGAAATAAGGCGGCTGTATAACGTCGTACGTATAGCGCATACATATTTTATGTTACGGGTTAAGTAAATTACGTATGCTGCTCTGCGGAATCAATGAACTGCATACGTAAATGTTAAGAGTGCGCCACAGTAATTTCATGATGCGGCTGACGTCTTAAAGATTATACGCACCGAACACAGTCAGTAAGTAAACGGAGTTCGTAAAATGAGCCAGGATACGTAATAACTGATGATGTAGGCGGAGACATTATTAATTATCCAGTGTGCGTAAAATGTATCGGCATATCCCCTACCCTGCTCGTACATTATGAGTACGTAACCGGGACCATTACCTAGTGAGACGGATTCAGTACAATGATTTGGCAAGCAGTTACTGTTTTAAAGAGCCTGGATACTGAAATAAGGCGGCTGTATAACGTCGTACGTATAGCGCATACATATTTTATGTTACGGGTTAAGTAAATTACGTATGCTGCTCTGTGCGGAATCAATGAACTGCATACGTAAATGTTAAGAGTGCGCCACAGTAATTTCATGATGCGGCTGACGTCATAAAGATTATACACACCGAACACAGTCAGTAAGTAAACGGAGTTCGTAAAATGAGCCAGGATACGTAAATGATTATGTAGGCGGAGACATTATTAATTATCTAGTGTGCGTAAAATGTATCGGCCATATCCCCTACCCTGCTCGTACATTATGAGTACGTAACCGGGACCATTACTTAATGAGTCGGAGTCAGTACAATGATTTGGCAACCAGTTACTGTTGTAAAGAGCCTAGATACTGAAATAATGCGGCTGTATAACTTCGTTCGTATAGCGCATACATTTTTCCTGGTTCCGGGTAAGTAAAATACGTATGCTGCTCTGTTAACACATATGCGGCATCATTAATCCGCATATGTAAACGTTAATAATGCGGGCACAGTAATTTCATGATGCGGCCTCATTACAAGTAACTTGTTTACATTGTCTTTACAGAGCATTATGCCGCATACTTACTTAACATGGTGTCGTTTCATTATAAGTATGGCTCTTATAATTTTCATGTGAAAAGCACATTATACGTATCTGGCTGCCGGTACATTACAAATTTGCCAATTTTAAGTAACCCGTTTTTCTCAGTGCATGCCCGGGTCGACGGCACGTTGTGTTCCACGCGCGCCTCAAAGAGTGTCAGCATAGTGACGGGGCCTGTAGAGGGCCAAAGCCTGCCGGGGTCGCGGGACTATCGAATTACCGTGACCCCGGTACAGGGCTATTGAAGGACACCGTGGATTTTAGTCAGTACAAGTCTGACAGTCCCTCCCGCCCTGCCCTGGGTGGGAGGACTCATTTGATGATTTTACCTCGCTAAAAAAAAATCATGCTTAGAAATCAAATAATGCACATTTCTTTAAAAGTTTTCATATTCTGGATCCAATTTTTGACATAAGGAATTGATTCACATTTTATTTATTCAGAACTATCCTTTTTAACTACTGATTTAAATTTAATTAATTCTAAAATAGGAATCAAATCATTCCACAGTTGGAAATGAGGAGAATTAGTTTTCAAGCATTGCTTGTACAGCTTATCTGATAATTTATAAAAATGACCATTAAGACTATCAAATAACTAATCGAATATTAATAAGAAGTCTGCAGACCCCTGACATTCCTCTGGAAGCACTTAATGTCCTGAATCAAAAATAATATTTAATGTTAGTCATATTTTTTATCATTACATTTTGTTGGTTACATTAAATTTCTATAAAAAAAAATACGTTTCAATAAACATTAATCTAGTTTATTTATAAAACAAAAGAAAAAATATAGGTCATCCCGTGTCACGCCTGCTCACCACCCCCCCCCTCTCTCCTTATTGCCTATGTCACTTAGGACCAAAGCAGTTTTCAACCGGTGCACATAGGAGTATTTGTACTAAAAACATGGCCAATATTATTTCATGACATTTGTGACGTGGAAACTATTAAATAAATAAATTAGTATAGTTTTCAAACGTTTATTATAATAAAACAAAAAATCAATCATCGAAATCTGATTCATCGTTTTCATCAGTTACTGTTGTATTTTGTTCTTCGTCACTGCTTTCTATTGATGCATTTTCTGCATCAGGGAGCAAAAGACTAATAGTTTCCGAACAGAATGGGCTACTTTTCTTCCGTGGTGGTTTTTTAGTGCTACTTAAAAAAGGGTCTGACGATGGTAACAGTCTATTTAAAATGTCCCTATTACATTTTACTCTGTCAAATTTTCGCGAGAAGTTTTGCCTGTAGAGCCTGAAATGCTTATTTCTAGCTTCGGCAGCTTCTTCAGAGAGCTGCACAATTGGTAATATAGATTGAGATATCACTGTTGCACCTTGCATTAAAATTTTATGAACGGTAGGCGACATTGGGTGCCATTCATACAACTGCACGTACAAAGTAGCAGTTTCATAGGTGTAGGCTTCAAACTTCTTTGTATCAAACGCGTGACCACTTGAAATTGCTTCTAAGATTACTTTGAATTTGTAGATCAATGTGGAATCTATTCCAGTTATTTGAGAAGCTGTTTCGGGATCTGAAAAAAATCTTCTCGATGTATTTCCAACATTACTGTTCCCGAACCCTGCTTTCGGCATATCCACTAAAAGGGCCATTTGCTCCCGAAATGCTTTTTGGATCATTTCTTTCCTCTCCTTTACAATTCTTTTATCTTCCGTTGACCTTATTTGCCATTTTTTAACGCCAAGTTTGTAAGACACATGCAATAAGGATTCAAAGAAACGTATTCTTGCGTGGAGAATCACAGTCAGAATTTGTTAGCTGTTGTTCAATAGGACCAACTGAACTAACTTCTTCCCTGGACTGGTCTAGGGCTTCTGTGAGAGCAGCAGATGGTTGATCAAGAACAGGATTTGATTGCTGTTGTTACAAGTCCTCCCGAGGGCTGGCCTTGTTGTACTGGAAAATTATGATGTTTTATTATTGTAAATGAAAATATGAGATCTTCAAGAATATAATGACTAATCAATTAGTGTTTTTTTATGTATTAAAATCATCAAATGAGTCCTCCCACCCAGGGCAGAGCGGGAGGGACTGTCAGACTCGTACTGACTAAAATCAACGGTGTCCTTCAATAGCCCTTTACGTACCGGGGTCACGGTGATTGCCTCTTTGTATGGCAATACTTAGCCTCTGGCCAAGGTAAAAGCCAGCTCTTGGGTCATGGGAAATGTCAACAAGCTCGACGCGTTTATCTGTGACGCAACACAAAGCGCGCGACTTGTATCTACACCGATCCGATACTGTGTTCTAGCTTCAAAATTATTGTTATTCACGTACCTAAGGTTTTTTAAAGATTAGCACTGGAGGCCTACCGCCAGCTCTTATAACAGTATTATAATAATCTTACATTGACTTTTCGTACCATGACCTTCTTAAAATAAGCTTATTATAATTTTAAAACAATATACTTAGCGGTTTTGGTGACGTAAGCTTTAAAAACTTCATTCAATTCGTACCACGACGTGACTTTTGACAACAAGCAATATTGTTTAAACGTCAAATTTAGCAATCTTAGAAAAGTACTATTGGCTCGACGGAAGTATTATTTTTTTGCAAATATAACATTTCCGTGTCATATAAAGTAAGCAAAATGTATTTATTTGCGTAAACTTGCCTAGTGAATTATTTAACTAGTGATTTTAGTACATAGGTACTTATTTAATTTCTTGCTTGGTTCTAGATGGCGAATGCATACGAATTATTTGGCCTGTTGGTCTAGTGGTTAGTGAGCCTGACTGCTATGCCGGAGGTCGTGGGTTCGATTCCCACCCAGGACAAATGTTTGTGTGATGAGCACGATCATTATGTTTAACAGTTGTCTAGTACCCATAACACAAGCATTAAGTTGCTTAGCTTGGGACTTGATGGCGCTGTGTGAAAATGTCCAAGGATATTATTATTATAAATTTTAAAAAAATTGTCTGACATGGTTGGAATGCTGAGCGGAGATTTATAGTCTGAACATAATTTAAAACTTTGTACCTTTCAATCTTCTCCAATGCTTCGGCACTCCTCACAGCAGCCTCAGCATGCATTTGAGTAGACCTCACGAGCGCACGTCTTGTAGCCTCCTGCGACATAGGTGAGAGCGGGCCGCAGATGTAGTGGCATGTTGCGGGGTCGGGGTAGTAGGAGTTCTCGGGGAATGGGCTAGTGTTTCTTGGACTAGGGGTTCCAGAGGAGGATTTTGAGGCAGTGACTCTGTGCTAGGTTGTAAAGGTGGGTCTTGGATAGTGACAAAGACTGTTGGATCATCGTACAAATCAATGTTGTGTCAAATGGATTCGGAAGCAGGGGATTCATGCACATCTACATCTGCCGAAGCAGTGCCAATCTCTGGAGGCTACAAAGAGGGAACATAATGAGTTATGTGCTTAATATTATAAATAACAATTAATTATGCTTAATTACTTAGGTATGTTTTCTTACTAGTTCCACCTGAACGCCTGGTAAACCCTGGTCAATATCTTCTCCCAGGATTTGAAGAAATTTTTGTTCTATATCTGACAAGGGTTTCTCAGCAGAAGGCCCTCTCCCAGTTTGCACATGAGAAGCCTGCAAGACAGCAGCCCGTTTTTTTAACTTGGCCTTGTAATCAAGCCAGCACTGAAAAAAATATTGCTTAAATTAATATCAATAAATTAAACATACCTAATTCATATTGACAAAATAAAAAGTCACAAGTAGTTTTTTTTTTTTTTTTTTTTTTTTTTATCGTGGTAAAATCATCAAATGAGTCCTCCCACCCAGGGCAGGGCGGGAGGGACTGTCAGACTTGTACTGACTAAAATCCACGGTGTCCTTCAATAGCCCTTTACGTACCGGGGTCACGGTAATCCCTTGGTCCCGCGACCCCGGCGTCACAAGTAGTTAGGGCGCATTCACACGGGATACGTCTTTGACGATTCGGTATAAAACACGATTCGCCTTGACGGATAGATGTTCACATTGAATACGGAATCGTGTTTTTTCACGATTCGTCAAAATATCCGAATTGATGTTCACATGTTGTTTCGTGATTGTGTTCAGTTGAGAGTAACTACCAAAGACAATGGACGTGAATACTTTAATTTTGTACTGGTATTATCGTCGATCTAAAAAAAGAAAAACAAGAAGAATACACTGGGTGCATCCAATTTTAAGGCAAAGACAAAGTGTTGGGGATTTTTATACTTTGATGAGCTCGTTACGAGAAGATGATACCAAATTTTACACTTATTTTAGAATGTCTAAAGATACCTTTGACTTCCTTCTCCAAAGGTTGGATACGGATTTGAGAAAACAGGATACATGTATGAGAAAGGCCATTAGCCCTGAAGAAAAGTTGGCGATAACTATAAGGCAAGAAAAACTAATTATATTATTTATTATTCTTATTTATTGGTTATATTTATGATAATTTAGAACATGTTTTTAGAAATTTGATAGATCCAGATAATCACTTAATTGACTTAGAGCTGTAGATAGTGCCGGTGATGCACTTGGATCATCGCGATGGATCAGCGATGTTCCAGGTTGTAGAGGGGTGGGCGTTTCTGCAGACACTTCTGCATTTACTATCGATGAACTTTCAGGAAGAGGCCGAGTATTATTATTATTAGACGTTCCTCCCGGTGATTCTTGAGGCTTAGTATAATAACCACCACTATTATAGTTGTGATGATGTGAATTGTAATAATTTTGATGCCAATTCGAATAGTTTCGTCCAGTTTTAATACTCTGTATTAGGTTAATGACCCCAGATTGGAATTCCAGTATTTGATCATCATCAAAATGCCGAAGGGATGGCAGAACCCCCTTAAAAAAATTCATGTTACGGTCATCACTTCCAATTGTGTTTAATTGATGATCAACAAGTTTCATCATTTTATCATCCAATACGCTGCCACTATCCATTCTTTTCTTTTTTGATGATGATTCTAAGTGTTTCTCTTTCTGATTTTCTTGTTGATCTGCATTTTCTCTTTGGGCTTCATCTCTTGTATTTGGATTATTGTCATATGTTTCACCTGGCTTAATAACACTACTCAACAAATTTTCAACTTTTGATTTTATCTGAGGTCGCATTATGTGATTACTATTTCTTGCCACTAAAGTAATAAAAATATGCAAATATACACACACCATCACATCTCAATGTCCAGATAAACATCCATGTCCGAAATCACGAATTTTCCATAATTTTATTCTAATTTTAATTGAAATGGCGTAGTTTTTTTGGAGTGGCTGGCTTTTCTCTTGTACTCAGTAGCAGGGGTCTCTCTAATAAGGCTCCAACAGTAATCCGCGAGCATAGCAGGCTCCCATCTGCCTTGAAATCGCTTTTCAAATGCAACAACATCTTGGTGAAAGCGTTCGCCATGTTCGTCACTGACTGATCCCATATTTTCAGGGAAAAAGTCCAAATGCGAGTGAAGAAAATGCAACTTAAGTGACATATTGCATCCCATTTTATAGTAGCAGTCCAATAAAACTTTTATTTTTTCGCGAAAATCTTCAGATTTCTTGTTACCAAGGAAATTGTTAGTGACATCGACAAAAGCGTTCCATGCTTGTTTTTCAATATTATTGAGAGCAGATATAAAAGATGGATCTTGAATCAGCTTTTTTATGTCTGGACCTACGAAAACACCCTCTTTAATTTTCGCGTCACTAAGCTTGGGAAACTTTTGCTTGAGAAACTGGAAAGCCGCACCTTCTTTGCTTATTTTTTTCACAAAATTTTTTATGAGCCCCAGTTTGATGTGCAATGCCGGCAAAATAATTTTATCTTGCTCAACCAATGGTTCAAATTTTACGTTTTTCTGGCCCACTACTAGAGAGTGACGTAATGGCCAATCTTTTTTAATAAAATGTTGAGCTCGAGCTCGGCTATCCCACTCGCAAAGAAAACAACAATATTTTGTATAGCCTGACTGCAAGCCTGTTAACAAAGCAACCACTTTAAGATCTGCACAAACTGGCCATTTATGATCTCTGTATTTAATTTTTTCTAATAAAAGTTTCATAACGTCATAAGTTTCTTTCAAATTAGCACTATAAGCGAGGGGCAAGGACGGTAACTCATTTCCATTATGCAACAATACTGCTTTCAAGCTACTTTTTGAGGAATCAATAAATAAACGCCATTCAGCAGCTACATGATTTTGCCCAAGCTGTGCCATTAATCCATTTACATCATTGCAAAAAACTAAGCCATCTTCTTTAGAATAGTACGGAACCAGTGAGCTATGTCGTTTACGATAAAAAGATACCTTCACATCTGATTCACATAGATTCCATTGCTGTAATCTGGATGTCAATAATTCTGCCTTATTAATGGGTAAATTTAATTCTCTTATTAAGTCATTAAGCCTAGTTTGATTCAATAAAAGTGGCTCAGATGCACATTTTGGGACATATTGGGGGTCCTCGCTATTTTCACTATCCGTCGAACTCGAGTCGACTTCAACTGTCTGAATTAAATTCACTGGGCACTCAGGAACAGGTAACTCGTCAGAATGTGGCTGAGGTTTTATTACCGATGGCACGTTGGCATACTTAATACTTCGTTTTGATTTTTCAGAAAACCCCTTTAATTGCGTTAAACAAAAATAACAATCGACGGCATGATTCGTTGGCTCCATCCACACCATTGGCGTACCAAATGGCATTTTTTTAGTTGTTCCCTTACACCAACCATTGAGATATGTATAACATCTTAAGCAGCACACTTTAGGAACCCATGACTTGTCTTGATTCCTTACGACACGGTTAAAATAAGCTTGATAGCACTGTTTAATTAAGTCAGAAAGTGGTTTATTTTTCGATTTCGGCGTAAACTCGCCACAAATATAGCAAAATAAATCAGGACTGTTAACACACACTCGCGACATTTTAGAAGTCAGTTAATATACTAACAAATGCACTATGTTCCATTTGCAAAAGTAATAAGTTTCCGGACTACCCGCATTTTAACTTTTGTAGGTAGGTAAAAAAATAAAAAAATATTTATCCCTATAACCAGATGTGATATCGAAATGAAATGCATACAGTATTTTTATATTGGTCAAGCTTATTATGAAATAATATGAATTGGGTCAGATATTTTTTAAGTGTTGAGTAGTGTAATTGGCTTCAAAAAGCTCATCTCTTGATTATATTTGTAGGGCTTAGATTTTGTACCAGACCCAGATTTTTTTGTTTCTTTGTTTTCATCTAATGATTTCCTCCAAGTGTCTCTCAATTGTGTCCACCTTTTCATCACTGAACTTCCTGAAACAATAATTCATAAAACTGTATGAACGGTTTTATAAGAAGATTTTTATTTACATCGCATTATTCCCAATATTACAAAACAACCACAGATGAATATATATATACTAGAAAACAACTGTAATAATAAGGACACGGTTTCGAAACACGTCACGACAAGACGAGCGGTCTGTTGTCGGGCGAATATCTATTCACAAACGCCGTTCGCTGTCCGTCTGTGTATTTATGAATTATTATACATAAATAAAATATACAGGGACCTGATCTGTGGTTGTTTTGTACGGGCTACGCCCCATACGTTTTATAACGGTTTTTGCTTTCGTAAAAAGAGGATGCTTAGTAAGCTGAATTTGTATAATTGAAGAAGCGCTTGAAGAAGTTGTATTTTCATTTAGACTAATCTATCCCACTAGGCAGCCAGTCAAACATATGAAATCGTTTGGGTGCCTAGTGGGAACGCTTATTCTGAATGAAAATACGACTTCTTCATCCCACTAATTTGGTTTTAATGAAATATTTTTTTAGGTATTTGGCGTCAGGACTTTCCTATGAAGATCTTCATTTTAGTTATCGAATTGGCAAATCAACCATTTCCACCATCGTAGTAGAAGTGACGCAAAGTATATGGAAGAATTTATGCCACTTCCTAATAAGGAAGAAGAGTGGTTAAAGATAGCAAGTGGATTTAATGAAAAGGCCAATTTCCCTCACTGCCTTGGAGCAGTTGACGGGAAGCATATTAGGCTTCGAAAGCCGTCAAATAGTGGTTCAGTATATATGAACTACAAAGATTTCTTTTCAATAGTGTTATTAGCAGTCGTAGATTCAGATTATCGATTCGTTTACGTCAGTGTAGGTTCCTATGGAAAAGAATGCGACTCATCAATATTTAAAGAGTCAAGTTTTTGGAAAATGTTGACAGAAGGCCGTTTGAATATACCCGAACCAAGGCCTTTATTTACAGAATCAGAAGTTCAAGTTCCTTACGTAATTATTGGCGACGAGGGATTTGGTTTACACACACATTTATTAAGACCTTTTGGTGGAACGCATCTTGACAGAGGTAAACGAATATTTAATTATCGTTTAACCAGAGCGAGAAGATACGTTGAATGTGCGTTTGGCATTCTAGCAAATAAGTGGAGAATTTTACATAGACCCATAGACCTTAAACGAGAAACAGCTATTTCAGTAGTGAAAGCTGTCCTCCACAATTTGATTATAAAAAAGGAGGGAATTGAATTAGAAAAAGAATTTAATTTTGAAAATTTACTACCCCAGGAAGTATCACCGAGTGTCGGAACTGGCAATTCAATGAGAAATGAATTTATGACCTATTTTCTATCAGAAACTGGATCAGTACCATGGCAAGACAACAAAATATAGGCAGTATAGATTTGTATTTAAAATTTTCTCAATAAAAACTTACCAAACAACTGTCGGTCCTTTTGATCCATTTCTTCAAAATCTTCTTTCAAAATTATGCATATTTCCCGCCATGCTGCTGTTTTAGCGGTTTTGTCCTTATAAATTTCCAAAAATTTATTCCATAAAACTGGCCTGTCTTTGATTGCAGCAATCAAAACTTCGCGATTTATTTGTTGGTCATACAATTTTTCTTTTTCTTTTTTCGACATGATTTTATTGAAGCGCAGCGCTACACGTCTTAACAAGTCAAAGGAATGTACTGAATTGAGCGGGCGCGCGGCGGGTGGGGCAGACAGGCGAGCGGAGCAGGCAGGCGCGCGGGGCGCGAGCGCCAATCACGATTCGAGATTTTTAACGAATCGTCATTCTAATGACCGTAGTGACCGACGTATCCGTCTACGTCTTTTTTCACGATTCGTGAAGCGTGTGAACATGGGTATATAAAAAGCATTGCTCCCGTCAAAAAAAATAACGAATCGTGAAAAAACACGATTCGTGAAAAATCACGATTCGTCTTCGTGTGAATGAGCTCTTACTTTAGTCCAGCCTGCCCAATCTTTATGAGTACCATCACCTTGCGCGTTCAAAATTTCCGTTATTTCCTTCCACTTTCTTCGTGAGTACTCCTTAGCTTGCAGAGAACGATTGTGGGTTGGTACGAACAGTGGCAAATGCTAATCCGAATTTTGAAATATTGTCAAAACGTTTACAGCCAGCTGAGTCACAATCATTATAAACTTCAAAATAAAAATCTGCTGAAGAAGAGGTATTCGTCCATTTTTTATTACATAATTGGTGCCACTCAGACTCGATGTCATTTTTCTTTCCATATATATGAGTTCGCTGAATGTGATTCAATATTGGTTTTATATCGGGTTTGACTTGAGATGTAGCAACCCTTTTTCAACAGTGATAAATTATCCGGAAGCCTTTTCTGAATCTGCTCGGCCAGAGAACATAAAAAGTTCTTGCATCGTTCCCTGACATCCAACAGATCCTTTTCTTCAAGTTGTTGTGATATGGTATGAAAGTCAAAACCAAAATACATTGATGCTGTATGCATCAGATGTTCCCGGAAATTAAATTCTATCAGTTCAAAGACCACCAATTTTTCCAACTGTGAAGGTACAACAAGTCATCTTAGCAAATTTTTGTATAACAAAAACAAATCCTCAAACAATTTGATAGGTTCAACATTGCTACTTTGAAAAAGTAAGTTTAATTGCGTCACATCTTTATAATTATATTATATATATATTATATATATATATATAAAAGGAGAACTGACTGACTGACATATCAACGTACAGCCGAAACTATTGGGGCTAGGAATGTGAAATTTTGCACACGGCTTCCTATTATAATGTAGGGGAGCACTAAGAAGGGGTTTTTGGAAATTTAACCTTTAAGGGGGTGAAAAGGGGGAATAAGGAAAGTACTTAACCCACGCGGACGAAGTCGCGGGCAAAGTGCTAGTCTTTTATAATTCATTGTGTAGAAAAATCAATAAAGCTTTAAAAGGCAGCCTGCGCATGATATCATAAAGCTGTTCCGCCATGTAACATTTATCATCAGATTTTGCAATAGAAAAAAAGCAGCTTCAACTCCTCCCACTGCTCCAATATTGTGTTAATAGCTTGATAACGAGCGAGCCAGCGAGTTCCACTAAGTCCTTGGATTTTTTTCGGATCAGTGTTATTATTTATGGTTTCATATAATGTTCTGTAATAGTCCAAACGTTTAGGGCTGTATGAAAACCAGTTATGGGTTTCTCTTACAAGAAATTCTAATTGGCGTGGTAATGATTCAGCCGCCTTTTCCGCGCATAAATGCAAAGAGTGGCAAACACATTTGACAACAATTAAATCAGGCAGTTCTCTTTTTAAAATAGCAGTCACCGAATTATGCTTACCGACCATAACGTTTGCTCCATCAACGCCGATTCCGATCATATTTTCAATTTTTATGCCATCCTCTTTAGGTTGATTGACAATTGCTTCATGCACACTTTTTGCATCACATTCTGTTACCAGTATTATTCGTAAAAAGTTGTAACAACTTGCTTTGCCTTGTGTGAAAGAAAGCAAATCATAATGCATAACACTTTTTGTGTCGAAAGATCAGTACTTTCATCAATTATAATGGAGTACGGAAAATCTCCAATATCTTCAACCAAAGCTTCGAGCACCGATGGACCAAGTACATTTTTTATTAGCATTGAACACTTAGTTCGATGATTTTTTAGGTTTTTTAGAGCACCTGATGAAGGATCTAATTGAGAGATTATAATAATCAAATGATCTACAGTTAACAAGGAACAGTGCTCGGCGATAAAGGCAGCGATTTTCAACTCAGCAATTTTCGTGCTTTCTGACAAGACTGGTTTATATACTTCAGAAATAGATTTATATGCTTTTGCTGATTTTTCCCATGCTGTGGCTTTTTTATGTTTTTGAGTTTTAGTGTGACTAATCAAGTCTTTTTTGTGGGCTTTTAACACAACACGGCAACATTTACAGGTCGATAATGTCTCACTCGTAACATCTGGTGCAAGCCAATCTGCAATAAAAACATAAATTGTAAATAACTTGATTGAATTATGAATTTAATGACACATCACGGTGTATGTATAGTTAGTTAGGAAGTATAATCACAACATGCTTTGATTTTGGTGAAAAAATAGGGAAACATTCAATTATGGCAACACCAACATCTCTCAATCAATTTCTCAAAAAGCCAACTCAGCCATAACATAAATGGTTTAAAAAAACAATCAATTTTTATAAATATTATTTAAGTATGCATTATGTCCAAACTTGAAATTTTGAAAAAAAAACAATAACATATCAAACAACACCAACACCACTGACCAACTCATCCACTCCAACAATACCTATTATATACCTAAATAAAAATACCTTTATTTTATACCTAAATTTTATTGAAGAACGAGTACTGCCGTCGTAGTTAGATGACGCCGATGATACTATTGTAAAAAATCATAAATATTGAACTAAATTGTTTGTCTTGATCATTTATATTATAAATTACAAAAATGCAATGAAATCTATTTACCTTTTAGATCTGGATCTGTTTCCCAAATCTTCGTGTAGGATGATGGACCCAATTATTAGCACTTTAAGAGGTCACTGAATTTCAATTCTAAATATTTCATATTAATTACATATTCTAACTTTTGTGTTGCATTATTAATATCAAGAATATAATCAACGGTCGTGTAAAGCAAAGTTTTTTAAATATGTATGGTCATTATTAAGTCAAAATTACAATTTATCAAAAAATAAGGCTATCACCATTTATCAGCACAATCATTACCGATTATTATCACCTACTGACCCAGTTACAAGCACTGTGAATTTTAATATGTTTTAAGGGTTGAAAAATAAAAAATATCCTTTATAAATATTATTCTTTTTTTATTGTTAATCAGTCTCTTGATATTTTTATTAAATAAGGCACATCTAAATATTTAATAACATCTAACTTGTTCAACTTTCAGTCGACAATAATGGACAGATGTTTAAAATTAGGAATATTACCTTTGAAGTAGTTAGATAAACTTTAAAATAATTAGTCTGAAAATACATAAAACCATAAGTAACATTTTTGCTTAAAATTAGAAAAATAAGTAACAGACATAAGTTCTTTGCTTAAAACTAGAAACTAGTAAAGGCACAGGAATACAAAAGCTTAAAAATAGTTTTACATAAAAACTCTTATTCTCAACTCAGTCATTAGTTTACTCTTCAGTCAGTATTTTTTCTAATTCGGCAACTGTGTAATTTGTTTTCTTATTATTCTTAATAATTCTATTCAGTACATCATCGTCTCGAACTTTGGAGGATTTTTTTTGGGGGGTATCGATTTTAATGTCAGAAAGAATTATATTTTTTTTTTGATTCTGGTATTGTAGATTTGCTTGCAGTTTTTTTTTTTTTCAATTCAACTATAGGTTCGTCATTATTTATGTTCCCTTCAGTCCTTTCGGTTGATGTCTCTCTTTTGCGTTTTATAGGAGGTTCCCTGTGGATGTCGACTTTGGTAACTATCACAGAGTTTTTTTGAGCTGAATTGTCGCTATAAGAGTATTGAGTAAGATTTTCGACTGGGAGAAGTGGCAGAGCTGTTGTTTGATTTTGTATTATTTCTGTACTTTTCTTTTTGCTATTAGTATTTTTTATTTTTGGTATATTTTTCTTTTGCTCTTGTTTTTCTAGTTTGGCTTTTTTTCGGTTTTCTACTTCCTCTTCTTTAATTTTTTTCGCTCTGTATTTTTCTTTTTCCCTTTTTTGCCACTCGCCTGAAGTAAGGACGAAGGAGGATCTTTCGACTTGTCTTATTCCTTTTCTTTGTGGAGTTTTTTGTTTGATTAGGACATCCTGTATTTTTACTGGAGTTGACTGGATTTCAACTGAATTTTCTGCATTATCCTCTAAGCGGCTTGCCGTATTGACTTCAATTTCATTTTCTATCTGATATGGTATAGAATTTTTTAGCTCAATATTAACCAAATTCTCATTAAAGCTCTTTTGCCTTCCATTTTCCGTTTCAAATTGGTTTGCTTCATCAACTATTTCACTGTAAATCTCTAACTGATCACCAGTAAGTGCAATTGCTTCATCAACTATTTCGTTACAAACCTCTATATGCTCACCAGTAGGTATAACATCATCTAGAAATAACAGTGGTAAATTGTCTATGTTTACGTAGTTCTTAGATTGTTTGTCCTCTTTCGGAGTCTTTTCATTATCTGTGACCAAGTCAGTTATTTTTGTGTCATCAAATTTGTTACCTTTAAAAAACATACATATCTCTTTACGAATCTTGTCGTTTTCTGAAAGATTGTCCACAGGAGTATTTTGTAGTTCTATCATCTTTTCTTTCGTAATGAATTTATGGAAAACATCTTTGGTCATAATGTTGCTTGGGTCTCTAGTTGATTGTAAATGCGACTCATCATTTGTTGTTATGTTTTCTGATCCTTTCCCTAGACATTTTTTGTAATTGATGGCATCAGCATTCCACGGCCATAGACCAGTTGCTCTGAACCCATTTATCACTGTGGAAGGTTTAATTCCTTTCTCTAATGCTTCTTTCAGCACTGGCACGAAATTGGTTTTTGTGAGGGTCTCAAACGGATGATCTCTTCTCCACTGCAAGACACTATCTTTCCATGCTACCTTTAGAGGTCTAAAGGCAGAGACGTCGGCTGGTTTATACAATCTGGTGGCATTTGGATAGAGTGGTATAAGCACAATATTAAGACTCTTACATAGCTCACTAACGTCAAGACTAAGATGGGTCTTATGGCCATCCACGAACAAAATTATTGGAAATTTTCGCCCTGTTCGTAAAAGGTAAGGATGGAAAACATTTTTGATGTAGTCATAAAATAGCTCCGTTTTCATCCACCCCGAATCACTCAACCCAATACCCCAATCATCTGGTACTGTTAAGGTTATACCTTTTGGAAGTCTCTTATTTGGGAATGTCACCATAGGAGGCGTAACATCTCCATTAGCCCCAAAGGTAAAAAGAACAGTCAATGTCGACTTTGCAGCCGCATGATCCACCTCGTCTTTTTCGCCTCTTAAAGCAATAACCCTGCCACTCTTGGGACACAGCTGAAAATTGGATTCATCACCATTAAAAACTCTACTTGGATTTTCAAGGATGTCATAATAGCTGTTTTCTTTTAAGAATGTTTCTATTTTTTTGAACCAGCCTCTTATTTCACTTTCTGAAACAGCTGCACTTGCAGATGTTACTGCTTCTGGTGTTCTTTCGCTAATTTCAGGATGTCGACGCATAAAAAGAGTATACCACTTTTTACCCGGTATGTCATTTGTGAAAGGATTTTTGCGACCTGCCTTCTTTATAAAGTTCCCTACGCTAATCTGCAAGTCAATCTTTCTTTTTGGAAATCCTTTTCGGCTACAGTCTTCTATCCACTTTGCCAGGGTGTCTTCTTCATCTTTATTTAATACTGGAAGGGGGCCAGGGAGGTCTTTACAATTTTTTCTCAAGCGAGATTGAATGGTCCCCCTTGGAACATTAAATGTTTTAGAAGCTTGTTTTTTTGGCATACCATGCTTTACGGCTTCTAATGCTCGTTTCAAATTCTCCTCAGTATACTGTTTTCTTCTCACAATATTTTTTTTCTTTCTTTTATTACATTTTTTTTTGTTTTTAATGTGTTCATCTTGAGATCTGAAACTTATAAAAATAATTTAAACAAAACTAAATATCAGCACAGTTTTGAACCAAATATCAGTACCATGATGATAAATGGTAAATGGATTTTCAGCACGGGGCTGAAATTTGAAAAACGAGGTTTAAATCATTTTTTACACAACACTCAACCATATTTTTAGTTACAAACAGTCCATTTTAAAAGAAAAACTTTATTTGTAATTATGTCTATTTTACCCAGTTATCAGCAGGTGTGCTGATAATTGCAAAACTTGAAATTTTTATATCCAGATATTGGCACCTTAAGTATGGTTAAAGAAATTTATTTCCCAATAAGAAATTACATAGATTTCACTTACACTGGTCTGCAAAATATTTTTTTTTTTTGCACGCCTTCCTATTATTGTGCACGATTATTATAGATGTGATATTTCTCAACAGAAACTGGGTTTTCAAAAAATTGTATCACGTATATATTTTTCGTGAGGGAATTTTTAAGAAAATAATTTTTTGTTCGAAAAATCAATAATCGTTTTAATAATTAAGACAAAATATTACATATAATCACACTAAAAACATAAAAAATCATAAGACAATGTATTTACATGTTGTTTCTATCATTTTACTTAGTTGCCTACCTGTTACTACAGCAAAAAAAAAGGAAAACGGGCTTGCCAAGTCGGTATGTAGAAATCTACTATATAAAAATAAGTCGATAATACAATACTCTCTGTGAATTAGTATGGGTTAAGAGTTGTGGTGTCAGTACCCATCTTGGCCACAGGACATTATCAATGTCTTTTAATTTTAAGAACATATTTTTATTACATATTTGAACATGCTTTACTTATTACAGAACTGATGAAATGCGGCAGTCAATAATAGAAAGTAATAAAGATTTTAAGAAGAGTCAATTAGAAATGTTGGAAGAGGAACACAAATATAACATAAAAATAGCACAATAAAAAAAAAATCGAATTAGAAATATGTACATTAGAAAGTAAGAAACACTCCAACACTGATTAATAAGATGTAAATAGTTTTTTGCATGCACATACTTATGGCCAAATCCAATACTTTATGGACCAATAAAAGGCTCTGGTATCTTAACCAATAATTAACCAAATACCTCAAAGTTTTGCATGGTAGATTTTAATGTGGAAGCAGGTAGCTATCACAAGTAAAATTATTTTTGACTAAAAATGAGTTTCAATAAACTGCCTTCTCCTAATATTTCCCCTAACAGAAGCTGGAATATACCTTTGTACTATAGTTTCACTAGATGAAGATTGCTCTGTGTTGTCTTCTTCGCCAGGGAACAGATCTTCACTCATATCAATGGCAATATTGTGGAGGACAGCGCATGCAACAAATATGTTTTTTTTTTGCTGTTTCAATATCCCCAAACATGCCTCGTAATAAGCAACGAAACCGTTGCTTTAACAAACCAAAACATCTTTCCACTGTGTTCCGGGTACGGATGTGGCTTCTATTATACCTCTCTTCTTGTGGTGTTGTGGGGTTAAGCAATGGGTGTAAATAAATATGGAGTACAAGGATAGCCACTGTCACCCAACAATATTCCAGAGAAAACCCCAGCCTCAAACCTCTGTTTTAGTCTACATTCTCGAAATATCCTGGAGTCATGTACACTGCCACGCCATCTGGTAACAATGTCCATGATTTTTAAGTCAGCATCACAAACCATCTGAAAAGTTACAACTTTTTAAACATTTTTTTCTTTGTTATTTTGTTTCTTTATTAGCCCTATGAAAGCTAAATAAATGATTTTATATTTGGTCTAATATTTTGGGATCAAAGTTCGTAACAAATATATTATTATGTTTACTTTTAGACAATCACAACTTTGGATGAAAATATTTTAATGAACATTACCTGCACATTAATTGACGAATATCCTTTTCTGTTTATGTATAACTGACCCCCATCGGCATTTATTTTTTTCACCCTTAAATGAGTGCAGTCAATTGCGCCAATGACAGTTGGGAAGTTTGCAATACTGCGGAATTTTAAGATGGCTTGTTGCTGTTCATGCAATGTGGCAGGCATTTTAATTTATCTTCGTGATATTCGTGACAAAATGTCTGCCACCTTTTTAAAGTCTTGCTGATAACTGGCTGAGACACCCCATGTAAATCAGCTGTATCATCTTGAATCTACAAATAACATAAATAATAGGTATTAGAATATTAGCTGAGCGTTATGTATGCAATGAACAAGATTACAAATAGCACTTACTTCATGGCGAGCCCAGTTGTGCAATGTGCAAACTATTGGAGCTCACGGCTCAAGGGGCATCCTCGAGGATCGTGAGCTAAATCGTCACGTAAAAGATCCACAATTTTTTCACCGAAACGTTTTGTGAACCTATATTTGTATTTAAAATCTTCGTCACTCAATAAAAATGGATTTCCACGATGACGACGTATCGCAGATCGACGAGAAGTCTCAAGCATCTCCATATCTTCTAAGTCCATCAAGTCAATCATATTAATATCTATTTTTCAACGATTTATAAACACTAAACACAGAAAATTATAGCCACGGTAACCTCAACTTTTTGTAGAAATTGACATTTGACAATAGTACCAAAGTTAGACCGTGGATAAACTAGGGGTCTCGCGGGTTTATCTTTAGTACCATAGATAGTACAAGGATTAGAGATAAACTTCATTTTATAATAAGGTTTTTCTTAGTCCATGGTTTAAACCTAGAACTAATCCCAGTACTATATTTAGTCGGCGTTTTGGAATAAGACGGATAGAGTTTTAGTTACACTAGGTAGCCATAGGTGTTTATTTTATAGTTTTATATTATGTAATAAAGTATATTCTTCAAATCTAAAAAAAGAAATCTTGCATCAATTTGCACCTTTTTTAATTAAAAGCTCAAAACCGAACCTATAAAATATGGTATCTTTTTATGTAAAATTAAAGAAAATACATTTTTATTTTTCTTTTGTTTTAGGTTTGAGTAGTACTGATATATTCTTGTCCAGAAAGTTTTTATATGACAAAATGAATGAGTCTGGCCATTCTAAATTAGAAGAAAAAGTGTTATTTTTAACAAAATACTTAGAAAAGCGAACAAGGTGTCCTAAATTTAAATTAGCTGAATTACACAACAAAATTTCGTACTTCGTTTCTGATTTTAACCCTTAAATTGGCAAGATTGAAAATATGTTAAAAACCATTTTTTTCTGATTATTATTAATTCATTAGCTTTCCTGAACTATAAAAAAAATACTTAAAAAAAAATTAAATTATTAGTTTTCGAGAAAATGCACGGGTCCTACCAAACCCGATGCCGATAACTCGGTAAAGGATTAATGCTTCGTTACGGGTACTGAGGTATACGTTGCCGAATAATAAAAGATAGAAGTCAATACAAAAAAGATATTTATTATATAAAAAAAAAAACATTACTTATTGTGGAATAAACGGAAACAATTCCGACATTCTTTTCCCCTACCACAAAACACAGACTTACATTATATTTAGTGCAATGCACCCTAGTTTTACCTTTCTTGCAATAGCGACAACGTGCCTTTTTCGGACGGAAAAACTTCTTCAAATATAGGTGTTAACCACACATTTTCGTTATTGATGACATCTGCAGTCATATTATCATCTTCGTCACTGTTGAAAATGTTTAGATTTTCATACGATGAAGAAACAGGATCAAAACGCTGTTCGCTGTCAGAATCACCATTTTCATCATCAGAACTAGCATTTTCGACGGGAACTAAGGCCAAAATTTTTTGCGTTCGGGTTAATTTCAAGCACTGAAGCAAATAAAAAAAAGACATGCTGTATGCAACCACACCACATAACATAATCAAAAATAAAATACAAAATTTAAAAGAAAATGGCATTAATGCATATGCTTAATAAATTGGTAATGAATCCCGAGGTACCCGTCACTTCTAATCGGTCACTTGCGTTAGACTTGGCAACGGGAACCACGGGGTACATACAAACTTCCGACACCATAATATTATAATTTTGAGCGAAAATGCAGAAAATAATATAGCAATCTATTATTTAACATTTCTTCTCTTTATTACACAGTAAATTACCAGTAGGCTAATGCAAAATTTAAAAGAAATACATTAAAAACTTACCCGCGTCGGCGCGACGTATTGCCTCGGTTAAGCCATTTTGACTTTGACGGGTAAAAAACGGTGTTGTCAACTCAAATTATTTTTTCTACTAATTGTACATAAATAAAAAATAACTGTAAAATATAATAAATTACTTTTGTTAAAAAATAACGTCTGTACTAGATTTTGAAACCAACGTATCCTGTGGGTGCCGCTATCGATTTAAGGGTTAAGAAGAGATGGTCAAGTTCTCAAAGGATGAAGCATCGATTTTTAGATAAAAACACTGCTTGGCTAGAAAAGTCAATAAATTTTCGGAATTATGAGGAATGTATCAACACAGAAATTTCCAAAAAAAAAGGGAAGACCCAATATTGACCAGCACGCCGCAATTGCGGCGGTAAGACCCCTCTTTGAGGAGTGACTGGATAGGCGTCACGCCGTCCTTACCTTCCGCATGACGCAGGTCTTCACCGGACACGGAAGTTTCGGGAGGCACCTGTGTCGGATAAGGAGGGAAGAAACGCCTGGGTGTCACCACTGCGAGGATCGTCCGGAGAACACGGTGGAGCATACGGTGCAGGACTGCCCCGCTTGGGCAGAGCACCGCCGTGTCCTCACGACGGTGATAGGCGGAGACCTCTCGCGCCCGGCATTGGTCGAGACCATGCTGCGGGGCGAGACGGAGTGGGAAGCGGTCGCCTCCTTCTGCGAAGCAGTCATGCACGCGAAGGAGGAGGCGGGCCGCGTGTGGGAGAGAACAGCGACCTCCCTGCACCCCAGCTGTAGTGGTAGACGCCCACGGCGTCGGACGTCGCAAGACGATCTCCGGCCACCGTAGGCGCGGGCATGCAGGCGGCGAGTAATGGGCGACTCGCAGCCCGACCATGGACCATACCCGGGTCGACGGCGCGCTGTGTTTCACGCGCGCCTTAAGGAGTGTCAGCATAGTGACGAGGCCTGCAGAGGGCCAAAGCCTGCCGGGGTCGTGGGACTTACCCATTACCGTGACCCCGGTATTTAAAGGACTAGTGAAGGGCACCGTGGATTTTAGTCAGTACAAGTCTGACAGTCCCTCCCGCCCGTTTTTGCCATACCTATTATTGGAATCAAATTTAGCAGCTCACAATTTAGGACCCATTAATATTAGTAGTCATTTTACCCGTGGTGCTAAGCAACTGGGCTTCTCCCAGTTGTAATGTCCCTTTGTGCCTATTGGCCTTGTTTTGTTCTGTCTCCTGCTTGCATGGAGGGAAGTGGAAACATATATTTTTTCCTACTCCTCCACTATTCTTTTCTGATTAATTTCGTTGCAGGATCCAAGACAGGTAAATTCATTCTCCGGGACACGTCGAGCTTCATTGTCTCGGCCCTTTTCTGGTTGGTTGCCACTGTTGATTCTGGCGCACAGGAGTTGCAGTGGTTAGGGAATAGTGTGGTGGGTTTGTAAAAAAGTCCCTCCCGCCCTGCCCTGGGTGAGAGGACTCATTTGATGATTTTACCAAGAAAACAAAAAAAAAGACCCAATATTGACTTCAAAGCCGCTTCAGAGAGAACTAAGATAAAAACTCAAGACTTAAGGTCTACACGTAATACTGCAGAATTGTGCTATGCAGCACAAATGAGTTTGAGGTCTTCAGGGGCAACTGATGCGGCAACAATAGTCAAAGAAGTTACCTAAACATCACCCAAACGTGCCACTCGTTACAAAGCAGCTCATTAAAAAAGCACTGATCGACAATTAACCCAGCTTTCAGCAGAAGAAGCTTTAAGTACATTTATAGACGCTCAAGTGACGAGGCATCACTGGCATTGACAGACAATTTATATCAATTACTGATCTTTCAGCTGAAATAAATCTTCAAGCACTTCTAGATCACACAGCCTCTCGCGTTATGCAATCTCAAAAGATTGTTTTCGAAGATCAAAACGATGTTTTTGTATTATTATTAATTTATAAATGGGGATTTGACGGTTCATCTGGGCATTCCGAATATAGGCAAACATTTGCAAGTGGGGTAGCCAGTGATGCAAGCATTTTTTTGTCATCAGTTGTCTCTGAGACTTATATCTGGCGATCCCGAGGGCCCAGTAAATGAACAAGTTGTGTATTGGAGTAACCCGAGGCCTTCATCCGCAAGATATTGTCGCCCGATTAAATTTCAATTTGCTCATGAGACCACTGAACGCGCTAAAAAAGAACATGACCATATTAATACACAAATTCTTAACTTGATACCAACTGCATACGAAATAAATGGTCGCAGTATTGTAATACGTCACAAACTTTTGTTCACAATGGTTGACGGGAAAATCTGCAATGCATTGACTGATACCAGATCGACAATGAAATGTTATCTCTGCGGATTAACATCAAAAAAGTTTAACAATATTTCGAAATGTGTGGAAGCTACAGTAGACGAATCTAGACTACAATTTGGAATGTCAACGCTCCATGCATGGATTTAGATTCTTCGAATGTCTTCTGAAAGTAGCCTACAAATTACCAATAAAAACCTGGCAAGCTCGAGGAAAAGAAAATCAAAAAATTGTTGATGCCAACAAAAAGAGAATATGTGAGGAATTTAAGAGTGAACTGTCAACCTCGTTGTTGTCGTGCCAACTGTCAGCCTCGGCCCGTGTAGCGAGCTGATATGAATAAGACTGATGATGGAATTTAGTCTTGAAAGTTATAGCTACACCTAACCGTGTAACAGTAAAAATTTATTGGGTATATAAGGGGAAGGTCCAATGAAACGAACACCTGGTAACAAACAACAAATATATTTTGACATAAATATTATCACCAGGAATAAAAATAACACAAAGTGTACATGTGGGAAGCCACCAAATAATAGACCTTCCTTAGGTAACCCTGTTTCTTCCCTGACTCCCTTGTCAACGCAACATGAGTCAGAGGAGAAGCATGAGATTATTAAACACAAATGTGGAAAAACTCAAGGTCGTTCGTGAGGATTCGCGTGGGAACCATCAATGACCTCCTAGCTCAGTGTCACGGTTTTCAGTTGTGCAATCTCAACCTACAATAAGTATTACGTACCTATCAACTAAGTTACTCTCTCTTAAAAAATACAAATGACCTCTCAAATAGTGCCCCTCAATTGTTGGGATAAGGTCCCTTGGCATGGGACACGGGAAGCCCCCGGTGTCCCCACGATTTACGCGGCCTACGGGAGAAATCCTGGAGCAGAACAATGGCGCCTCGTTACCTGGCTCAGTTTGATTCTTCGCCACGTGGACCTCGGTGAGGTGTGACCCCCTTATAAGGCAGGAAGCCACACTGCCGGCACCCTCGCCGAACCAAACCTGCAGTCCGCCGTCGTAAGGCGGCAATAGGCGTCACGTCTCCAACGTGGATAAGCGACGACACGTCGCTACCTCCCGCGGTGAAAACTTCCCACGAGGTTGCGGGTGTCTGGGACCTTATGAAGCAGTCGGTCACAACGCCTGCACACTCGTGTGCACCTCACAATCGGCAAGGCGTTCTTGGTCGACACGACTAAGGATATGTAGCAGCTTTAACTTAAGCTGGGTAATCTGATTATATATATATATATATATTATATATACAACATTATTTTTACTATATGCGAAACCTGAATATAGTTTGTTATGAATCAGTAACCGAATCGATTCCAGTAATTTATACACCATTTTATTTTTTGGTCCAAAAATATTTTAATTAAATTTTATCACCAGTTTATTACAATACAATCACTGTACGGTTATGTACCTATTGCCAAACTATTATCAATGAGTGTAAGACACAAGAGGCGCATGTTGAGCGGGGGTATCGCGCCCCGCCGCGAAATTATGATATTTTTGAACAGGCAACCAGGTAACATAACAAGCTTATAACTTTATGATTTTTCACGATACTGTTTTGAAATTCTTTACACAAAAATACTAGACAGGTGTATCGGGTTTCGCATAAACAAAAAATAAGGTTGTATATATATTATATTTAGATATATTATATGTTTGTCTGATTATAGACAAACCGAAACCAGGTTACGGGAGTAGTAACGATGGGAACACCGCAAGGCGTTTTTTCGAGAATGCTGATACATCTGCCAGAATAACAGGGATTGATGTTGATATTATAAAAAGATTTCGCACAATTTTAAAAGCCATAGCTAGTGGGTTTGATATAAACGTAAACCGATTCAAAGCTTATGCTTTGGAAACAGTATACATATTTATTGTAAAATACTCCTGGTACTCAATGCCTCCTACGATACATAAGGTACTGATCCATGGGCCTATTATTATAGAAAATGCACTACTGCCTATAAGACAACTGAGTGAAGAAGCGCAAGAAGCAAATAACAAAATGTTTAAAAGGTACAGAGAGAGATTTTCACGGAAAAGTTCTCGCGAAAAAACTAATGCTGATATTTTATATAGACTTTTGATATCATCGGATCCTCTCATTTCAAGTATGCATCAACCGATAAAGCGGAAATCAAGTTTTGAGATACAATCCAATTACTGGACTTTCCAGATTAAAATATAGCTGCGGCTTCATCAACCGATGAAGTGACATACACTGAAGACAGCGATGAAGAATCAACTGATTGTAGTGAGGGATAAAACGAATCAATGTGTATAAATATATACATTTAAAAATATTTTGTGTTTTTTTTGTTTCCTTAAATCAAATTATGACATAATCTTTGTGTTTGACTTATTTTAAAAGTAAAACCAGCATAAAATATTAATTGCCAAGTTTTGATGTCATCGGCCCCACTGTGCGACGTATAAATGATGTCTTCTGTTGAATATTGGCACTATTGACTCCATATTCCGAGCTTCTTGCTAAGTTGGAACTGCGGACAAACCAACTTTGTTTACGTCAACGTCCACCAATCAGCGTTCCATTTTGCTACACAAACTACAGGCGAAATGCTTTCTTTGCCAGAAGCGCGTCTAGTTTCAATAACCTACAACATTGATCTTTTTTGTACTTCCGCTAGCACAACGAGACGAATATTAGCCAAGGAGTTCTTCGACAAATCTAATACACACATCAAAAGTGTCTAGGGATCAAGCATTTTTATGCGGATTTCTTGAGATTGAGATGTGGCTTTGTAATAAATTTATGATTTTATAAATTTATATGGATCCTTTTTGGTGCATTTCATAATTTGAATCAGGAACTGTGAATCAAATTCGAGTAAAAGATGAAAATCAGCTGTCAATATTTTCCCTATAAAAACATACAACGCATTGAAGACATTATTAGTGCTACTGTTTCCCTACTACTGATTAAAACCAACGTTATTATGGAGCGGCGACGTCATTTAAGCAGGGTAGAAATGCTCAGAGCCGTGGGAATGATAGAAGCTGGTTCCCGGCAACGTACTGTGGCTTTAGCTCTGAATACAAGTCAGAGTATTATCAGTCGACTTTGGACACGTTACCGAAGCACTGGTACCGTGGCTGAGCGCCATGGAGGACGGTATCGCTGCACCACACGGAGACAAGACCGATACATTCAAATCTTAACTCGAAGAGCTCCAACAATAACCGCCATGATGTTAGCCGTGAGGCTTCATCACTCTTCAGGGAACTTAATTAGCGACCAAACAGTCAGAAACCGCTTGCATGAAGTGAACCTTCATTCCCGAAGACCGCTACGGGTACCACCTATAGCAATGCACAATCGTAGGATTCGATATCAATGGGCTCTTGAACACAGAAATTGGGCAGAAGAACAATGGCGTTTCGTGTGCTTTTCTGATGAGTCTCGTTTTGGTATGAGACCGGATACAAGACGTATACGACACTGGAGAAGCCCTGGACGCCAACAGCGATTAAAATCCTGCCAGGAAGTCCATCCTTATAGTGGTGGAAGCATCATGGTATGGGCGGGTATTTGGATCGGCGGAAGAACTGAGTTGATTTGGATCAGAGGCAACCTCAACGCTCAAATTTATGCTGAGACGATTGTATCAGACGTCATCGTTCCTCTACAAGTGCAAATCGGTCCCTTATTTCAGTTAATGCATGATAATGCACGACCGCACACCGCAAGAGTTGTAAGACAGACTCTCGCCGCAGCTAACATCAATGTCCTGCCCTGGCCTGCTCAGTCGCCAGACTTGAATCCGATTGAGCATGCATGGGATATGCTACAGAGAAGAGCTCTGCCGAATATGGAGGGTATCCAGTCGCAAGAAGACCTTTTTTTGTTGTTGCAACGAACATGGGCGGCCATTCCACAGCGTGATTTAGATGAACTCATTTTGAGTATGCCAAACCGATGTTCTTGTGTTTTTAGTGTTCGCGGTAGAAATACGGATTATTAATTGTTTAGGTTACCCAATAAAATTTTAAAGAAAACTGTTATTTCAGTCTTATTTTCGAACTTTTGTGTTAGTGGTTCAAATGTCAAAAATCCCTTTATTAGGAAAATGGCAAATTTCTTTATTAATGCAAAGGTGACTTGGTTTATCGTTACTGTGACAAACGAAAACACTTTATTTGATGAATCCTTAAAAAAAAATTTAATTAATATCAATCAGGAGAAAAGTTATTGCAAAAATATATGTTGATCCCTAGACACTTTTGATGTGTGTATTTAGCTGCGCTCAAACTGTGGTGACATATTGATTAAATGCAGTAAAATAAGCTGCAATGGAGTTATGTACTGCACTTCTTTTTTTACATATATATACAGGGTGTCCCAAAACTCAACGTCAAGCCGAAACGGGGTGACAGGATTGATCATAACCATCACGAGAAAAATCTGAAAAAAAATCTATCCCATGCAGTTTGTAAATTATGGGCATTTTAAGAAAAACCTAGAAATTTGATCAAACTGTACCATTTTTCGGTTATTGTGGTTATTCTTTTTTATTTTTGTTCATTTGAACTTTGGAAACGTAATCCTAAATAACATTTCTAGAATCCCAATAAAAAATAATGACACAATTGCCTCAAGTTTCCGAGAATTGAGACTATTTGTTAAACTACGAATTTAAAATTTTCAAGATTCGTCGACTTTGACAGGCCCTCCTATAAAAAAAATGTACTAGAGTGCCTTGGCAAGTGGCATTAAAAGTTGGCGCATTTAATCAGAATTCTAAAATGGTACAATACTTGTTAGTTCCATACAATAGAAAAGAGTAAAAAAATTAAAACCTCAAGTAACCCGATTTTTGCTATCACATTTTACTCAGTTAAAATGTTTTTAATTCGCACAAGCTCTAGGTAGGTTCTTAATTTTAAGACAAAATGATGAGAGAGATGGATAATGGGTATGGGTACGCATTTCGCAGTGCAAGTAAGAGATTTCCTTGACCAGGAATATCCGGGAAGGTGGATTGGACGTTCAGGCACTATCTTGTGGCCCGCCCGTTCACCAGATTTAAATCCCCTGGATTTTTTCTATTGGGGAGTTCTCAAAGAAAAAGTTTACTCAAAGCCCATTGATCACGTAGCCGACCTACGTGAACGCATTTCTCAAGCAGCTGAGGCGATCAACTCTCGAAGATATGCCCGACTTATAAGTAGATCTTTTTTAAGAAGATGTAGGGCTTGTATTGAGGCTGATGGTAAACAATTTGAACATTTATTGTAATAAAAATGTTTTTTCTCTATCTGACTTTTAGTCCAACAAACCTAATTATTTTACTAACTTTTTTTCACTTTGGTAAAAGTGGCGTCACTATCTGTCTCGCTCACTCATGACAAACATACCCATTATCCATCTCTCTCATCATTCTGTCTTAAAATTAAGAACCTACCTACAGCTTGTGCGAATTAAAAACATTTTACCTGAGTAAAATGTGATAGCAAAAATCGGGTTACTTGAGGTTTTAATTTTTTTACTCTTTTCTATTGTATGGAACTAACAAGTATTGTACCATTTTAGAATTCTGATTAAATGCGCCAACTTTTAATGCCACTTGCCAAGGCACTCTAGTACATTTTTTTTATAGGAGGGCCTGTCAAAGTCGACGAATCTAGAAAATTTTAAATTCGTAGTTTAACAAATAGTCTCAATTCTCGGAAACTTGAGGCAATTGTGTCATTATTTTTTATTGGGATTCTAGAAATGTTATTTAGGATTACGTTTCCAAAGTTCAAATGAACAAAAATAAAAAAGAATAACCACAATAACCGAAAAATGGTACAGTTTGATCACATTTCTAGGTTTTTCTTAAAATGCCCATAATTTTCAAACTGCACGGGATAGATTTTTTTTCAGATTTTTCTCGTGATGGTTATGATCAATCCTGTCACCCCGTTTCGGCTTGACGTTGAGTTTTGGGACACCCTGTATATATATTTACATATTATATCAATTAGGTTACGTTGGATATTACGTATTCGTGCCATAAGTTCTGTCCATTTTTCAAGTGCCTCATAAAAAATATTTTAAGTGGTGCTGTTTAGTTTGCTTCCATGATAAAGCTTTAGGAACTCACTGAGTACACAAACAAGTCATTTGAACACAATACAATAATAAACATGCAGTGGGGTATTAAAGAGAATCGTATTGCAGTGATCGCGTTACACAAGTGTAACAAAACACCTAAGGAGATTTTAGACATCTTAAAACCTTTAAAAATATCTTTAAAATTTGTTTATCGCTCTATAAAGCAATACAATGAGATGTCCTCTGTCGATGACAGACCAAGAAGCGGTCGCCCACGAGTCACAAGAACGAACAAAAACTCAATTGATTTTATTATATCAGATGCTCCTTCCTTCAATGAAGAACGAAGGTAATGAAACTTGTTAATTTCTGGAATAGTATCGTTGTTGTTGATTAGAGAATCGAAAGTGTCTCGAAATTCCATCCAATTTAAATAGTTTCCATTAAAAGAAGGCAGCTGTATCGTAGGCAACTTAATGTTATAGTTACGGTTATCTTGATTGATATGCTGACAGGTAGATATTGAATTACAGTTCCTATTTTCAGGTATTAAACTAGGGGCAAGACTTTCAATGATCAGTTGAGCTTTAGCCATGTTAGAGCAAAATTCACTTTCAATTATGTCATTTTCTTCCAACTAATCAGGATCTAAACTCTCAATTTTAGTTTTTATATCATCAAACTGTACCAACAATTCTTTGAATCTTGATAGTTTTAATTCAGTTTCAATAATTATTTGTTTAGGAATACTGTCAGCCTCTATTATTTTTATAGTATTTATGTATTTAGAAAATATAATTACTCTAGTCTTTATCGTACCACGTTGTTGAATAAGAGATTTCAATTCGGCCGACATGGTGAACACTTATAAGAACTGAACAGACCGCCAAGAAATTAGCTATGTTGGTAAAATTAAGAAAATAAAGCCAAACCGTATATGTCGCGATATGGCTACGACAACATCTCGTGCAGTCAGCGACTCACACAAGCAAAGCAGGTTACGCAGCGCAGGATGCACAGCAAGTCTGGAAAATGCCAGGGTGGTCCCGTAAGCAAAGTGAAAGAGAAAGTAAGTAGTTACTAGTAAGGCAGATATGCTTGTCATTGAATTAGTAATTAGTACCTGCTAACTTAGCAAATTGTCTTAGAATCTGACTCCATAAGGTGCAAGTTAAGTAAGTAGTTGGGTGGGCAGTTGGGATATAAGTAGACCTAACTATTAAATCATCATTTGCAAGTAGTTAGGTAGGTACCTAGGTGTCATTTCAGTATATAGTAGGTACCTACACAAGAAAATATCAGTAACTCGGGACAGTATAGAATGTCTGGTGCACAGAAATCGGCTGATTATGAATGTCGGACCTGTAGATTAGGATAAGCATGTTAAGTACCAAAATTGGGCGTACTTCCCTGTGAACCGACCAAATCACTCACTACACAGCATTGCAGGGACAGGTGGTTCATCAGCACGCACACACGGTCATCTAGGATTCTCAGCAGCTCAGCTCGTTGTCGTTTACTGGTCACGCGGTCAGGTTTCACGTTTCACTTTCCGTTCCCACCACGCCACGCGGTCGCCTCTCCAATATTTCTTCAGTTGATCACGTCGTGGTCTCCATATGTTGGGGTGATCAACTTCAATAATTAGACTCGAAGTAGATTTCAGCGTTTACTCTTGACATGAATTAAAGAATACAGAATTATTAGAAAGAATAGAATTAAATTGGCGCGACATGCAGTCATGCGCGTCTTGTCTCGTTCGTGCAGTGTTGAAGAGAAAAAAAATGGCAGCCGCAGGACCGTCCGTCGCGTTTCATCCGCGACGCATCGACAAGCTTCAGCAAGTCATTTTGTTTTTGTTTTCTAATTAGTTTAATTATAAGCACCTACTTATTTGACCCTAGATTACTAACCTTCGTCGATTCGAAGACGCGTCACCAAAAAAATCGCGATAACTTTGCGCGCGCAACCGTGTGGTTTTCTAATTCGAGCTAATCCCAGTCGACCCGTTGCCCTCGCGACGGACGGCAGTGCTGTGCGTAGGGGGCCCGTACGCGCCGTTCCAGCAACCATGGTTCGTCGTATCGACGAAGGTTAGTAATAACGTAACTTTTTGTACTATTTAGTTAAGTTAAAATTACGTTATTTTATCATTTCTTGATTAATAATGGTGTCTAATATTTTTTTTTAGATACTATTCGTGCGTTGTTATTCGATGATGACAGCGAGGAGGAAAATTTATCAGAGAGTGAGCCCGAAGACCACATTGAGGTTGATTCCGCGTTTGAAACAGAGGGTGATGATGAAGTTTCTACTGTGAATGAAGAGCAAATTCCGGATGAAGATTATGAGGCAAGTAGTGCTACATCTCCACCACGTTCTACTGATGACGCGACACCTAGCACTTCAGCAGACCCTAGCAATTTGATTATAAGACCATCGCGTACCATTCTTCGTGGGAAAGATAAACACAAATGGTCATCACAACAGAAAAGGTCACTAAGCAGAACAGCTTCAAGGAACATCTTTCATATAAGACCTGGACCTGTACGCTCTTGTAAAAATCTTTTAGATCCTCTGCAATGCTTTTCATGTCATCACTATGGACAATTGGTTCACTTCGGTGCCACTAGCCAAAAGTTTAGTAAAAGAACCATATAAACTGACATTGATTGGAACTCTACGAGCTAACAGAAGGGAGATACCGGTAGAATTTCAAAATGAACGCACCAGAAGAACTGGAACAGCTATGTTCTAAAAGCCCACAATGATTGAATTTTATAATCATAATATATACGACTTCTTTCAGCTAAACTCAAAATTATTAAAATTATTAAATTTAAAATTCCGGTTAAAAAGTGACAACCCTAGTACAAAAAAATCCGGATATAACTGAAAATTCTCATAACTTCTAAATAACGCTGAATTAGATTGTGGTTTTAATAATGTCGATAGACATACACATGTTGACAATCGTCTGGTCAAACATCTCCATCTAATACCGTATAATTGCCAAGAAATTAAATAAAAAGTAATAAACATAAAAATATTAATAGTTCGCGATCTATTTGCAATACAGACACGAAAACTTGTCAGATAGTTAGGTATTATAAGTTTGATTAGTAATTATAATGGAAAGGACTATGGGCAAAAATGTATGGGCTCCGTCCCCATATACCAACACATGGAACTAATGCCAATGTGTTCTTTAAGTATCCACTATTTGATTAAAATCCTTTTTTTTACTTAAATCCGTGGCATATATCAATAAAAAAACAATGTATAATTATTAATTAACCTATATTTTCCTTTTACACTTGTAAGTTATTTTAACATTATGGTTATATTACAGTACAAAACATGATTTAGTAACTAAACAAAATAAAAATAATGTATATTTAAACATATACATGTAAATGATTATGAATGAATAATTAGAAAATATGTAATGAATATAAATAAATGAATTATTTAAATTCATTGTGTTCTAATTATTCATTCTTACAATGCTCATAGTAGGTAGGCGAATAACAATAGAGAGTGCTAATATTACTGGTCTATTATAACACTGTTTAACAGCTGCGCTGGCAGATTAAAATCTGTATGACGACCTATTCCCATGTGCCATACAATCGATATAATATGTGCACAACTTCCTATAGTGCGACTGCCCGTCAAGCAGGTACAGTAATAGTGTGCAATAGCATGTCTGTCCCCCCTATTCCCATCAATCAACATATAAGAATAATATATGCGTGACCTTACGTGTCTGGATTGTATTCGCGCTCTTATCAGCCATGCATTATTTATCATAATATTGCATCTTGCCAAATCACTCAATGCATTTTCACGATATAATTCAATGATGTATAATCCGTTACGAAAATGCTCTGCACAGTACGACTTGGCCAGTTTTAAATGGTAACTTCCTAGTGCAAATAAAATAATGTCGTTGTTGACGACCAACGCGCTCTCTGTGCACCACGAAGGCAGCGGCGGCAAATAACGCGGGGGGGCGAGACGGCCGGGGAGGGGTACGGTCATTGCGGGACCCACAGCGCGCGATCGTTCAGACAGAACATTTTGTGACGCGGCTACGACAACAGCATAATCATTGTAAAATATTAGTCAATACACGTTGTTACGAGCAAACTCTGGGTATAATTTCAAAAATCAACGACGCCGACGACCCAAAACCAAATTCCCAACATAATTTGGTCCTCCGAGCCCGACAATAATCTGGATCAGCACCTTCCGGCACGACGATCAATTCAAAATCTTACGGCGCAACGGCCAGATCGAAGACTTACGGCGCAACGACTAGAACAACAGTTTCCGGCGCAACGGCCAGATCGAAGTCTTACGGCGCAACAACCAGAACAACACTTTCCGGCGCAACGGCCAGATCAACAACTAGAAATCTCACGGAGCAACGGTCAGGTCAATCCATCCAATTTATTACCCAAACCCAGAGCTCAGTTCATTTTGTGCTAATATCGTTATTTTTCGCAAAATTCCAGTATACGGTGTACAATAATTGGGCAGTCTACCTACACCGGACTCGAACGCACGTCGATTACCGGTTAACTGTAAGTACTTGATTCTTTACTCTTGCAAACCACCAATATGAATAACAAAAGGCATTCGATTGTAGAAATAGAAAATAGTGAAGAAATCATTCGCGATTTAGTAAAAAAAAGAGGTACCGTTAAACGAAAATTAACTTTATTCTCAAAGTACGTTAATTCATTAGATGAATCGCAATTAACGGGCGCTCAGAAAGCAGAATTAGAAGAGCGTTATGAACCTTTTAAATTATTAATCGATCAATTTTCTACTTTACAAGATGAATTAGACTGCTATGTATCAGATAGTGACCTAGATGGAGAATTGCTAGAGAGAGAAACGTTTCAGAATCAGTTTTATGCAATTGTGGGTAAGGCTAAATGTATTCTTAAGGATAATTCCAACCAAAATTCTGAGATTCAAAGTCGAACTTCTAACTATATGAAGTTACCCACAATTTCGTTACCCAAATTCGACGGTTCGTATGACCAATGGCTCGAGTTTCGCGACACTTACTTATCTATGATTCACAATAGTAACGGTCTAGATAATGTTCAGAAGTTCCACTACTTACGTTCAGTGCTTACAGGTGATGCATTACAAGTAGTAAAGGCACTCGAGTTTTCATCTGACAATTATTTAGTTGCTTGGAGTCTCTTGGAGAATAGATATAATAATGATAATTTGCTAGTTAGTAATCACGTTAAAGCTTTATTCTATGCACAATCAATGAACAAAGAATCAGCTGTTCAAATTCGTAGACTAATAGATACAGTTTTGAGAAACATTCGGGCGTTAAAAACGTTAGATGAACCTACAGATTCATGGGATACATTAATTATCCACATAGTCGCTTCGAAGTTAGATTCTTCAACCGATCGTGAATGGGAAAGTCACAAAAGTACCCTCCCGAAAATAGGAAAATTAAAACTGTCTCAATTGATGAAGTTCCTCGCGGATCGCGCTGATTTTTTGGAATCGATTAGGCCTCAAAGCAAACAATCGTCAGACTCACACACAAAGAAGCAGTCGGTCACAAAATCACACAGTCATGTTATAACACGCAAAGATAACAACGATAAAAAATCACCACGTTACAAATGCGCTCAGTGCGGTTCTAACCACCCAGTGTACTCGTGTGAAGTTTTCCTAAACCTATCTCTTAAAGATAAAATAGACTTCATTGAGAACAAAAAGATATGTCGTAATTGTTTACGATCAGATCACGCCTTAAACGATTGTTGGTATGGACCGTGCAGGCTTTGCAACAAAAAACATAACACTTTAATTCACACAGATGCAGACGCTTGTACATTATCAGCTGTTGCTCAAACCACGCAAATAGTGCCACAGTCTGATTTAAATAATACGAGTGCCTCACACATTCAAACGCCGCTAACCACTTCATGCAAGTCTCACACAATTCGCAAGGAAGACAATAATAATACCGCGCATTATGTTCCAAATACAGTATTATTATCGACCGCATTAGTGGAAATAGCGGATGCACAAAACAATTATCACACCACACGCATTCTTTTGGATAACGGGAGTCAACATTGCTTCATATCTGAATCGCTGTGCAAAAAGCTTAAACTTCCATTGATACAGTCCACTGTTCAAGTTATTGGTGTAGGTAACACCATTTCTCAATCCACACAATCATGTAATGTTCAAATGCGATCCAAAACAAACAAATATATCACGCGCTTTAACTGTTTAGTTTTACATCGTATAACGGCACAATTACCTTCACTTAGAAATTATCACAGTATATCTATACCAGACCATGTTCAACTTGCCGATCCCGAATTCTATCTGTCTAGCGACATTGATTTATTGATAGGAGCAGATAGATTCTGGGACCTGCTTAGAGATGGTCTTATACGGTTGCCGAATGGTCCATACCTGCAAAACACACAACTGGGTTGGATCATATCGGGAGCTGTTCATGAAATGGTTTCACGCGTTAACCTAACTCATTGTAATCTCACGCAAACATTAGATTCAGAATTCAAACGATTTTGGGAACTGGAAGAAATACCTTTAACAAAAAATTATTTAACTGAGGATGAAAGTGCATGCGAAAATCTATACAGAGACACGACTTTACGCGATGATAAGGGCCGTTTTTCTGTACGCATTCCGCTTAGTCAATCAGTTGATGTTTTAAATGACACATTTTTTATGGCAAAAAACAGGTTTCTCGCGCTCGAACGTAAACTGATAAGGAGCGCACCTAGCTATAAACAAATGTATAGTGACTTTATGAATGAATATTTAAGTCTGGGACACATGAGTCGCATAACAGAATACAGTTCACCTTGTTATTTTTTACCACACCACGGTGTTTATAGGGAACATAGTTCAACTACCAAACTTAGAGTTGTCTTTGATGCAAGTGCAAAGTCCACTTCGGGCAAATCATTAAACGATATACAACACATTGGACCTACGTTACAAAACGACTTGTTCTCGATCTTGCTTCGTTTTAGGCAATTTAAATATGTTGCATGCGCCGACATTGAAAAGATGTACCGGCAAATACTAATTCAGCCTGATCAGAGAAATCTGCAACTAATACTTTGGAGGGAAGATCCATCTGAGCCGCTCGGTGTATTTCAACTTAACACTGTTACTTACGGAACGGCTTCCGCGCCATATCTGAGTATTAGGTGTTTAAAACAACTCGCTTTGGAATGTAATGATGACGTCATCGCACAGATAATCAATGACGATTTCTATGTTGATGATTTAATAACAGGACATCAGGACCAACAAAGGTTGCTACAAATATGTAAACATGTTTCTGACGTATTACAATCAGGATGTTTTTCTCTTAGAAAGTGGGTATTTAATTCACCATCTTCACAAATCGATCCATTGTCTACGTCTAAAGAATTCACACTAGGAGAAAACTGTCATACTAAAACACTAGGCATGGGGTGGTTCAATTCATCTGATGAATTGCATTTTAGCACCAAATGTGATCATGACGCAACTCACGTTACTAAACGCAACATTCTCTCAGTAATCGCACAGATTTTTGATCCCTTGGGTTTACTCACACCAACTATAATAACTGCTAAAATCATTTTGCAAAAACTGTGGTTATGCAAGATAGGGTGGGATGACTCAGTTCCAGTAAATATACTCTCGGATTGGCACAATTTTATTACAAAATTATCAATTTTAAAAGATATACGTATTCCACGTTACGTCCTGGGAGAAAACTCGAACATTGTTGAATTACATGTTTTTTGTGACGCCTCGCAAGATGCATATGGCGCCTGCGCATATGTACGTAGCTATACAGATGCACAGCTGATATCGGTCAAGTTGTTATGTGCAAAGAGTAAGGTTGCACCTGTGAAACCGAATAGCGTACCGCGCTTGGAACTATGTGGCGCGTTAGTAGCTGCAAAGTTGTTTACTAAAATATGTGACTCATTAAGGTTGAGTTTTGATAACGTATACTTTTGGTCAGACTCAACAATTGTTTTAGGATGGCTTAAAATGTCGCCTAATTTATTAAAGACATTTGTACAGAACCGAGTTGTGCAAATTAATGAACTCACAGGCGACAAGCCTTGGCTTCACGTCGCCGGGAAACAAAACCCAGCCGACTTATTATCACGCGGTGTACCTCTCGATTCACTTATAAATAATGACTCATGGTGGTGCGGCCCATCATTTTTAAGTTTTCCTAATTCGCAATGGGAACATGATGTTAATTGCCATAACATCAATCATGATGAATTACCGGAATTGAAAACAAATCAAACTTCATTGCTTGGTCAAATAAAATCAGATTCGTTTCTATTCGATAGGTTCTCACGTTTTACTCGCTTGCGACGAGTAGTGGCGTATATGATGCGTTTTATTAATAACAGTCGTATAAAACTAAAGCATCAACGTCTCATAGGTTGCTTATCCGTAGACGAATTGAATCATTCTGTTAGAATTTTAACTCGAGTCGCACAACAACAAGCTTTTTCAAATGTTTATGCCACTTTAAAACATAATCGTCAAGTAACAAACCCACGTAGTATATCTAGTTTAAATGTCTTCCTAGATGAACACGATTTAATTAGAGTAGGCGGCAGATTATCATATTCAGACACATTTCCTTATGATAAAAAACATCCTTTGTTATTGTGCGGTAAACATAAACTCACTCGCCTTATATTTGAACATCAACATATAAAATTATTACATGCAGGGGCTCAGTTATTACTGGCCACAATTAGAGACACTTGGTGGCCTACTAGAGGGCGTAACTTGGCCAAACAAGTGGTTCACACCTGCATGATGTGCAAGCGCATGCGGGCTAAACCGTTGAACATACAAATGGGTAATTTACCTACTGAACGTTTGGAACCAGGGTACCCATTCATACGTAGTGGCGTGGATTACGCTGGGCCATTGTTCATGCTGAACCGCGAAGGTCGAGGGGCAAAATTAACGAAATGTTACATATGTCTTTTTGTATGTTTTGCTACGCGCGCAATTCATTTAGAATTAGTCACAAGTCTTACAACTAAAGCATACTTGCTGGCATTGAAACGTTTCATCTCTCGACGTGGCAAACCATTGCAGATTTATTCCGACAATGGCACTACTTTTGTTGGAGCTTTGAAAGAATTTTCAAAGTTGTTAGATTCTTCACAATCTGATATCATAGATTTTACAACTGAAAACGATATAAAATTCTCATTTGTCCCACCATATTCGCCTCATTTTGGTGGTTTGTGGGAGGCGGGGGTCAAGTCCTGCAAATTCCATTTGTGTCGCATTGTAGGAAATGCACATTTTACATATGAGGAGTTGACAACTATATTGGCACAAATTGAGGCTGTTCTCAACTCCCGACCTATGTCCCCAATGTCCACAGACCCGAACGACCTGCTTCCTTTAAGTCCTGCCCACTTCCTGATTGGCCGACCGCTCACAGCTCCAGCCAGCCAGGACCTCACCGCAACAGCTACGCAGCGCTTGCCTCGATACGATCGCGTAGAACAGATGAGACAGCATTTCTGGCAACGTTGGTCAACTGAATATATCTCTGAGCTTCAGATGAGGACGAAGTGGCAGCTTAATCGGGACACCCTTACTCCGGACACCCTAGTCGTAATCAAAGACGATAACCTGCCACCCCTGAAGTGGCGCCTCGGACGAGTACTGCAAACATTCACCGGGAAAGATGGCATATCACGCGTGGCTACCATCAAAACAGCGACGGGACTTATTCGGCGATCATTCCCGAAGATCTGTCCACTTCTGCATCCGGATGATGACCGCAGCAGCTCAACATCTTTGGAACCTGGTGCTTCCAAGGCCGGGGGCATGTTGACGACCAACGCGCTCTCTGTGCACCACGAAGGCAGCGGCGGCAAATAACGCGGGGGGGCGAGACGGCCGGGGAGGGGTACGGTCATTGCGGGACCCACAGCGCGCGATCGTTCAGACAGAACATTTTGTGACGCGGCTACGACAACAGCATAATCATTGTAAAATATTAGTCAATACACGTTGTTACGAGCAAACTCTGGGTATAATTTCAAAAATCAACGACGCCGACGACCCAAAACCAAATTCCCAACAGTCGTCTTCATTTAATCGTGGAAACTCTTCAAAATGAGGCATTTGTGCTTCCATGGCTGTAAAAGTCACTCTTTGACGGTTAAGGTTTTTCATTTCTACGTAATCACGTAACAGATTAGGCGTGTTGTTTTCAGCTTGTATGATATTAAGTATTTCTGAGGCAAGCCTGCTATCAGTAGCAACGCGATAACATGCATTTATGATCGCTGCAGCGATTCTAAAATCAATGAACATATTTGGTAAAGCTTTATTAAAATATGACTGCCTTAAAAGCTTGAACCTATTTTTGAACTTTCCGTTCACGGCTTCTACCACCCACCGACATATCGTTATTAAACGCGACTTATTTGCCTGTTCAGTGGTAAGTTGGGTAGCATTTCTATCTTTTGATGGAGGTATGTGAGCTTCATAGCCAAGCGACTGTATGTCATAAATGCTGTCCCTGAATCCTCTGTCTAATATAAACACATCTCCTCTGTGGATGAGCCAATGTAACAAATGGTCGTCTTGGTTCATTATATTATGCATAATGTTTGCATCGGATGTTACAGCAGGATATGGGCCTAAAACATCGATTATATAACCATCGCTGGTTACTAATAAAAAAGGCTTTAATAAGTTCCTGAACTTGTGCAGACTGTAACTTTTTCGCTGAAATAAAAAGTTCGAACTTTTTTCAATATAAATATATGTTCCGTCTGCTATTAAAATCAAAACAGTATTCTCCTCATTCCCAAAAATAGCTTTTGGTATCATTAGATTTCTTTCAAGAAGATCTCTTCTAGAAACATGACCTATTCCAAGATGACTCGGAACAAAATCTTGGGTGAGACATTCTCTTGCTATTTTTAATTTTCTTTCGAGCTCTCTGCGGGATGTTTTAAAGAGCGTCTCGTTAGATTCACCAGTTCTGAGTTTAGTTAAGTACACACCTAGAACTGTACGTGGATGACGGGACCTTTCTGATAGACTCGGTGTTTCCGCTAAGATAGCATCGAACTGTTCTAATGTCAAACCGGTCCAAAAATGTAATTCCTGTGCATTAAGTCCAGATTCAAAATCGAAACTAGGGGCATTGTTAATGGCATTTACCAACATGTTCGTCATGTCCGAAAAAAAAGAATTGAAATAATTCGTAACGTTGATGTTGTCTAATACTTCGTCGATGTTAGTACTTCTTAAATGATCTTCACATAATCGCGCACTCGGTGGAATATACAGGCGATAGTTACATACCAAATACACTTTCATTGAAGTTGGAATTCGCCTTAGGTTTTCGTTTGTGCACTGTCTGTAACAGCAGCTGCGAGAAGAATTTGGTGCCCTCACATAATCGCGAACGTAAAAGTCCTGTTCTTGATTTGCTACGTCGTTCATCACCTGATCTTGTTCATCAACATCATGATGATCTTCAACAACGACGTTTTGTACATTGACATCATCTGCGTTTCTTTGAACTTCAAGACCTGGGACGTCATTGTTTGCATTCCCGATGCGACTTTGTCGCGTAGCATTGTTAGCTCTTTGCCAGCATCTATGGCACACTGCCATAGTGTTATTGAATACAACCTGGAACATAAAAAAACTCGATGAGTATCAGAACTAATCTTTTCGCGTGGCCAAATCTCGAAGGGTACAAGTATTTGTGATGGAATATGACGTGTTTTCCGCGTCACATATGTTTATAAAACATATTAAAATATGTATTTATATAAGTGTTTCGTAACGTAGTTCTCATAGTACAAACTATGTTTAGCTTGGGTCTAGATAATTGGTGTAAGTATTTATTAACGTTATTAGTTATCGCCAAATGATTGTTCAAAGTATACAATAGCCATCTAATATGAAATAAATATAAAAAAATGAAGGTGTGCTACAGGAAATTGCAGTGAAAACACAGATATTAGTATGAATTAAATAGATAGTTTACATATAATGTAGTTATATATTTATATATAAAAGATGTTATTTACCTGTATCAGTGCATTTTGTGAAATATGGTTGACTAATTCAGGTTCATTTTCAATTAACGCCTCTTCCAAAACGTGCCGCCTTTGTCACAAGACAGATCGCGGGCACATTATACACCGCCGTCCAGTTTCCATAATACACAGTATCCAATCCAGTTATCGTGCCAGGGTCAATCGAAAAGCTATCAATCAGTCCAGTAAACAAGCAGGGGTCGTAGTTGTAAAGTAAAAACCGATAAGACAGAGATAAATAAATACGAACGAACACTGCAACAAACTGACTGTGAGTGACTAAGGTTCGGGCGACTACCTGCCTGCGAATAGGGTCGCAAGCGCAGGAGCGAGGGTGGGGGTGCGGGGTATTTTCTAAGAACTTATCTTTGTGTGCATGCGCCGCCACTGTGCACTAATGAATAGATAAATGAGTAGGTGTTTTACAATTACTCGTCAATAATACGTAAACGAAATATTTGTTTAAAAGTTAGTTACTATGAGAACCCAATTCATTTGAGCAACGTCCCCATAGTAAAAAAATATCATCTTGCCAAGATGTGTCAATTGAGCTACATTTCATTTTTGTTGATGGGTGGGGACGATTCCGCCCATTGTCCTTTAAATATGTAGGTTTTCTTTATATAATTTTTTTATTTTATTTTCATTACCCGGTTATACAGCAACTTTGAGATTTTTTTAAAAAACATCTACAAGTCGTATCGATGCTAGCTCAAAATGATAAATACTATCGATTTCTGTAATAAAAAGGGCATGCAACAAAATCGGGCTTTCTAACACACCGTGGGGCTGGGAAAGAACGAACTATTTGTGAGATGAATCTAAGGCCTGCTAAAAAAAAAATAGAAACAACGCTATATGAACTGTATAGCGTTGTCCCTTTCACACGTCGGCGTCGCACTAAGGGGCATTTAGGCGATCTAGCAGGCCATTAATCAAATTTCAAAATAGTGAAATCCAGACAAAAGAATGCCTGTTTTACAAAATACAAGTCTGGGCCACACAAAGAACGCGTATGCGCGCCCCTCCACCCGCGCGGCCGCCTGTAACGACAGTCGACTCTCAATCGTATATCTAAGTGCGCGCTTGTTTCTTTCGCAACAGTTATTTTTCAACATTTTCGAAGTTATTTTTTTTGTGATTTGTGTTACTTTCCTGAGAGATTTTGTGATGAATATTGCAGAAGAAGGTATGTAAGAATATATTAGTAATACTTTTATCATCACAACGTTTGTTCCTATTTTTTTTTTATTTAACTGATAAGAGAAATTTATTATCATTCTTAACAATTGTTTTACAAAGATTGGAGAATTAGTTGTATATCAGGGTGCGTCCCGGCTCTCATCTCTCTCGTCCCCATTTGAGATGAGGATCAAAATCATCATCCAGTTGATCGATTAATTGTTCTATTAAGAGGAATGTTAGGAGATTTGGATGATGGTGTTGAAGAGGTGAGGCCGGAGGATGACGTAAATGAAGAAATAGAATTTGTTAATGATGTGAATGGGGCAAGGGCACAGGAGGCCCCACATCCAAACGAGAACCAACCAGAAGTTCTAGTCCATGGTGAAGTTCACCATGAACTGACCGATCCATTGACCCTTCTACAGATTTAGTATAGGGTAAAAGACCCAAATGCTAGCACTGCACTAGTTTATCAGCACTTAGAAAAAGAACTAAAAATATAAGATAAATGTCTATGGTTTCAAAGTTGCAAGGGTAAAAACGCATTCTAATGGTTTTAAATTATTATACTGGTAGCACTGTGTATATTTTGACATTTACCATCGCGTCGTATTCATGAGGAGAAGTGAACGTTGTGTGATTAAAAGTAATTTTCGGCCATTCTGTCACATAAAGGGTAAGATTTTGCTTGCGTTTATTAGTCATTTAGCAATTCGATTAAAGTACTATTTGTAATTATTGGTGTTTAAACAGATTCTTAACGTTTTTCGCATCCTAAATTGAAATTATTTTAAGGTTATTTATTTGCTTATAATAGAACTCGCTTTGACGGTCGTACAGAGCAGACGTGTTACTATTTTACTCCCGATAAATTAATTTTACTGTACGCAATAAGAACCCATAAGTTAACAGTGCTAAATAGCTATATCTGCATACACGCGACGCATCGAGCGACGTGAGCACCCCCCGCGCACACCTCGAGTAAAAAAGACAGCGGAATTATTCATCTCCTTCGCGCAAAAGTGCGCAAGTACATCACGCAGGTATTTAATAAAAAAATTAACTATGAGTGACGAACGCCTGCCACAATACAGAAAAGTGTCAGTGGGACAATCTTGTTCACAGTCCCAGCCAGACTTATCAAGTATTTCCGACAGTGATTCAAATAGTATGGCTACGTTTCAGAAAAGGAAAGAGAATGCTGTGATATTATAGCTGCGTTCAATGACTTTCGAGTGGAAATGATTGCAATCCTTCAAAAAAACCTGACACCGATGCGTGATGATATATCTACAATGAACGATCAAATACATGAAATTAAAAGCTCAGCTAATGCACTATTAGCTGAACACAAAAACATGCAAGAAAAAATTTCAGTACTTCAACAAAACTGCTCTAACACTGAAACAAAAATATCCACCCTTGAAGTTGAAATTGAAAATATTAAAGCTGTTACATCCAAACCAAACACATCTGATATTCTTAGTAGTGAAAAAATTATCTCTGAGGTACAAGAAAGGACCAACAGAAGTAAAAATATTATAATAGTTGGCATGGCTAAGCAAAGCCTATCAGATGCCTCTGCACGCCAAACTGCAGATGTGAACGCTGCTGAGACTGTTTTGCAAAACATTGTGCCAGAAATTCCCAAAATAATTAACTCTATGCGGCTGGGTAAATTCGTTCCTGGTAAAAGTCGCCCGCTGAAGATATGCCTGAAAAGCTCTCAGGAAGCTAAAGATATTTTGCGTAATAAAAATAAAGTACCCAGTAACATCAAATTATATTCAGACCAGACCCCTACTCAGAAGAATGTAATGAAACAACTTAACCAAGAGTTGACTCGTCGTAAAGAAAACGGAGAAAAAGACCTGGTTATCAAATACATTAATGGTACACCAAAAATCATAGAAATGCCCTCAAAAAACGTCAACCTTTAATCTCGCCAATTTTGCAAAACCGAACTAATAATACCATCACTTACCAAATATGTGACACTTACCAGAATTTATCTTCCTCAAAATCCACGTTAAATTTCTTTTATGCCAATGTGAGAAGTATTCGTAAGCGAGGAAAATTTGACGAACTGAAATGTTGCTTACAGTCGATCAAAAACACAATTCATGTTGTCCTACTCACTGAAACATGGTTAAGAACTCGAGAAGATGCAGAATCATTTCAACTACCCAACTACACGCATTATTATAATCTTAGGACAGACTTTAGAGGTGGTGGAGTTTCCATATATGTACATAATAATATTCAACATAGAGTAAATGAAGAAACCTACATCGGAGGTATTAATTACCTCTGGTTGTATCTAGAAAAATATGCACTAAACATTGGCTTAGTATAAAACCCTGGAACTGCCAACATAAAAGAGTTTCTTGAAGTGTACTCGTCACAAATCATAACAAAAAAACGAGCTATTGTTTTTGAGGATTTTAACATTGACCTTATTACAAAAAATTGCATCAGCAAACGTTATAGAACTACCTTACAAGAATCTGGCTACGAAATTATTAATAACATCAGTGAAGATCATTGTACACGTGAAACTACTTCCACAAAGACTATTCTCGATCACGTATGCTCAAATCTGAAACATAAGGGCTTCCACATGGCAATAGTAGACTCGCCAATGTCGGACCATAAACAGATTTATCTAGCAATGAAGAATTACAAATCACCACCTAGAAAACGAGTCAAAAATGATGCAGTGGATTATGAGAAACTTAGCAAATTTGTTAAAAGTTCAAACTACCCACCAAATGGCAACTACAATGACCTCGATAATTTAATTAAATGTGCTATACTTGAAAGCAAAATTACTAAAATTAAAGTCCAAAACCCACCCCAACAAGACTGGATATCCAAAGATATAATAAAAATAATCCACGAAAGAAATGTGCTTTGGCACAAATTGAAGCAAGATCCTGAAAACGAGAGATTAAAAAAACAATTTATATTACAAAGAAATCAAACCACACAAAGAATAAAAAACACCAAAAAGAAATACTATTATGAAACTTTCAAGAAATACTCAGGCAATCCAAAGAAAATGTGGCAGCTTATTGGCTCACTATCCAGTAACAAAATTTAAACTCAGGGAACTCCCCCTAATCTCCAAACCAAAGACGGGTATGTATCGGATGGTAATGAAATCTGTGAGACTTTCAACGTATTCTTCTCAACGATCGGGTCTACACTAGCAAATTCTATTCTTACAACACATCAACTACACAATATAAACACCACAACACAGACACAGCAAACATCCTATACAGACAAACTAACTGCTTTTAAACCATGTGATTCCGAAGAAATTTTAAAAATAATCTCTAGTCTTGACTCAAACTGTAGTGTAGGAATTGATGGAATAACGACAAAAATAATAAAATGTCTAAGAAACCTTATTTCAGACAAACTATCTACTACTATTACTACTATTAATGAACACCTGGATACGGGCACATTTCCAGATGTCTTAAAAATTGCTAAAGTTACCCCTATCCATAAATCTGGTACGAAATGTGACCCGAACAATTACCGGCCTGTGTCTGTCCTTCCTGTTGTGTCGAAAATATTTGAAAAGGTTATTTATACACGATTAGATAGGTTCCTTACATCAATTAACTTCCTATACAAAAGACAGTATGGGTTCCGTTCAATGTCCAACACTTTATCAGCAACAGCCGACCTTATCACTGCAACACAAACCAATATCGATCAGAAAAAGATAGCACTCGGTCTATTCATCGACTTAAAGAAAGCCTTCGATACCGTTAGCCACACAATATTACTACAAAAGCTCAGTAACATAGGCATTGCAGGAATAGCTCTCAAAATGATTGAATCTTACCTAAAAAACAGACAGCAAATAGTAAAAATCGGAACATACCAAAGTAAACCACACAGTACAGGTTCATTCGGTGTGCCCCAAGGTTCAGTGCTTGGACCATTGTTCTTTCTCATTTATATCAACTCCATAAACGAAATTTCTTCACACGGGCACGTCTCCCTCTATGCTGATGATACCTGCCTTTTTTAACTATGGTACTTCAATTAATGACATGATTAAGCAAGCGCAAGAAGATTTGAACAACTTATTAAATTGGTTCCAACAAAATTTGTTGACGATAAATGCTTCAAAAACTGGTTATGTCATTTTTAAACCCAAAAACAAAAAAAATACCAGCTCACCCTCCCCTTATTATTAAAAACCAACCACTACATGAAAAACAGTATGAAAAATACCTTGGGCTTAGAGTAGACTGCCAGTTAAACTGGAAAGTGCAAATCGATTACATCAGATCCAAACTTTCCTCACTTTTGGGCTCATTACGAAATATTGTTCACTGTCTGCCACATCGAGTGCGTCAAATGATTTATAACTCCCTAGTAAAGCCGCATCTGATGTACAATAAAACAATTAACTGCATACAAATGAACAGTATAATATCTTTATTGTTTTTAAAGATTGGAAAGAAGCAGATGTCCTAATTATAAATCCTAATGCTTTTGATGCTTTTTTGACTATGAACTCAATATTCAGCATATTGAGTTCATAGCCAAAAAAGCATCAAAAGCATTAGGATTTATAATTAGGACGTCTGTGAAACTGGGCTTTTTTTTACAATTAGCATATTTGGCGGTGATTTCTGATTGTAACAGTTGCATATACGTATACCATTTGTATAACTTTTGTAGTAAAGATGGACTAGAAAAAGTTATAAAATGCTATATGACCCATATAGGTTTCATGTATGAGTGACTGGCATAATGTCATGACAACATTACTACCTAATCGTATACGAGTGGCCTAGTCCTATTGGCTATTTTCCGAACTGGTTGTAATTGAATACAATCAAAAAGACACCGGGATTCTGTGACCAGGCCACTTTTTTCCATTCGTCTTGAAAGATATGTGTGAAGTATACGAAGCGTTTAAAAATTCATCACCCGAAGAAAAAGAAGCTTACAAGGACGCTTATGAAAACCATCATGAAGAGAAGGGGTTATCACGATTAAGAAAAAGACATGAAAAACGAAGAACCGGCAGTATGCCTATATGATTTGCAAGCAGTATTTCAGTGTCCGAAAGGCGAGATATCCGTGTTTTACCATCCCAATTAAATGTACTCAATCTCACAGTATATGACGTCCAGAAGAATACTGTAGAATGTTATGTATGGAATGAAGCAAATGCAAGCAGAGGAATAAAATAGGTACATGTGTATTTAAGTATCTCGAGTAGATATGAAACGGTACCGAAGATATGAATGTAGTATTTTATTCTGATAACTGTGCTGACCAACAAAAAAACTAATTTATGGTGGCCATGTAGGGTGAATGCTGTAGTTATTGGCCACTTAACGTTAAATTTATTTTCTGACATCAGTAAACAACATGTTGATAAAGTCGTTATTCTGTAGATCACTAGTAATGTTGATTTGTTCATTATTTGAAGGTTGAATGGTAAATGGTTCTTTGTCAGAGTGAGGAAAGTTTTTAAATTCACATGTCTGGTCGTCCTTTCTCGCGCTATTTTCTTCATCCTGAATTATTTCAAGGCTTTGGTGGGTTGCTTTGATTATATTTTGACTTTTGTTTTCAGAAATATTGTTATTTATAATTGTTGTGTTAAAGTTTTCTTCTTGTGCAATTGTCGGTTCTGGTTCCATGTCATTGTATTCTCCTTCCTCACTTTCATTAGTATTCTCTGTCGTATTTTCATTAGTAGTCTCTGTTATATTTTCATTAGTATTCTCTATCGTATTTTCCGTATTCGAATGATAAAAATTCCATATTTGATAAAGAGTGAAAAATGATTCGTTGTTTTGGACATCTTGCATTATATTTTTAATATCTTTAAATTTGTTAATCATCTCTATACCTACGATTTCCGAAAATTTTGGTTTAATAATAAATAAAATAATGGAAAATTATGGTACGTAGGTGCATGACGCCTGAATCGCCATGCCCCCGTAATCCCTTGGATAAAGCCAAACGATCCCTGTGATTAAATATTAAATTTTCTTCAGTATGTGTTAGGACTGCCTCGACAGGTCGAGGCGCGGCGGGAAGAGCTCCGGCGCGATCTCAGGGCAGTATGGAGGGAGCGACTGTCGCAACCGAGGTCCGGGCACGCCGCAATCGCGGCGGTAAGACCCCTCTTTGAGGAGTGGCTAGATAGGCGTCACGGCGTCCTTACCTTCCGCATGACGCAGGTCCTCACAGGACACGGAAGTTTCGGGAGGTTCCTGTGTCTGATAGGGAGGGAAGAAACGCCTGGGCGTCACCACTGCGAGGATCGTCCGGAGGACACGGTGGAGCATACGGTGCAGGACTGCCCCGCTTGGGCAGAGCACCGCCGTGTCCTCACGACGGCGATAGGCGGAGACCTCTCGCGTCCGGCATTGGTCGAGGCTATGCTGCGGGGCGAGACGGAGTGGGAAGCGGTCGCCTCCTTCTGCGAAGCAGTCATGCTCGTGAAGGAGGAGGCGGGCCGCCTGAGGGAGAGGACAGCGTCCTCCCTCCATCCCAGCCGCAGTGGTAGACGCCCACGGCGTCGGACGTCACAGGACGATCTCCGGCCACCGTAGGCGCGGGCATGCGGGCAGCGAGTAATGGGCGACTTGCTGTCCGACCATGGACCATGCCCGGGTCGACGGCGCGTTGTGTTCCACGCGCGCCTCAAAGAGTGTCAGCATATTGACGGGGCCTGTAGAGGGCCAAAGCCTGCCGGGGTCGCGGGACTTACCCATTACCGTGACCCCGGTACGTAAAGGGCTTGTGAAGGACACCGTGGATTTTAGTCAGTACAAGTCTGACAGTCCCTGCCGCCCTGCCCTGGGTGGGAGGACTCATTTGATGATTTTACCACGCAAAAAAAAAAAAGTATGTGTTAGGAATACAATGAAATCCGATTTTTTTGCATATTTATATGTTATGTATATTACACGAGTACCCCTTTACTTTATAGATGGCATACTTATCCTTTTTGACGTCTTTTTTGCGATGAGAAGATATATTAGTTACAATAGACTCAGCTGAGTCCGAGTCCGATGCTGCTGCTGACTGCTGCTGCGGGTTTGCAATGGACAAATCATCTTTCCTCCGTCTCTTCTTCTCCATTTCGAGATTAGAACAGATATTATGTATACTATAAACAACTTATAAGACAAATATTTACAATAAATGTGTTAATTTTAAACGAAAAAAAAATTGGAAAATCTGTTTGAAAAAAACGCGCCTTTCCTCTTTCACAGTTTTCCGCAAAACAACAAACAATGTCAACGTGACAGCAGAACACAGACTACATAGATACGCAGACGACCCACTCCCATACAAGAAAAGTGGTGGGAAAGGCGGGAATTTTTTTAACTGAGCGGACGCGTCTTTATTGATAATTATTTAATTTTATTTTCAATACTGTAAAATAGCATCAATAGTTGTAGTTTTGTAGTGTAAATATTTTTATTTAGAACTAGTGTTTCAATCTTTAGTGGTGTTTTATTTTTTACTTGCAGATAGTTGAACATAAATGATCCGCCTGACCCGGGGAGCGTAGTCCCCCGGCAGGCAGTTACGTTGCTATAATGTCCAATGAATCGGGTATGGAGACCGATGGGTCATCTACGACCCGATCTCTAAAACGTAGCCGTGTAATAAAGATATGCCTTTGTTTAGTTAAAAGCTTTAGAAAATTTCATTTCATTATATATAACTCTCAGTAAGATGAGATAGAAAAAATTAAACTTCCCCCTGAATCTTCTGTATTTACAGGAGAATGTTCTGGGATATTATAAAGCGGTAGAGCGGTTCTTTTGATGAAACTAAAAAAACAATAATTATGACTGACGCAAAAAGTGCACTTCAATCTTTGGCCAGATTTCCTGTTTACCTCCAAAATTAATATTTTGAAACACGGGAACTTCTTCTCAAATGTTCCTTGACGATATTCAGTGCATTTTGCATGGATACCTTCTCATAGTGGTATTACTGGTAACTAGAAAGCAGATACGAGGTATAGCTAGTGACACACCATCGAAACCTTCCTCCAAGTGTTTCATGTGCAATAAAAGATCTCATGCAATATTTAAATGTTTTAAATTGAAGAAATATCAGTTATTAAATCGCAAGCACAATTTATCACCTAAAGATCAATTAGTTTCCTTAAATCCATTTATGGACAGAACTATGATTACAACACTAAACATCCCATACTTTTACATGCAAATCATCATATAACTCAACTTATTGTCAGACATCATCACATAAAACTCATGCATGCTTTTTTTTATCGTGGTAAAATCATCATATGAGTCCTCCCACCCAGGGCAGGGCGGGAGGGACTGTCAGACTTGTACTGACTAAAATCCACGGTGTCCTTCAATAGCCCTTTACGTACTAGGGTCACGGTAATCCCTTGGTCCCGTGACCCCAGCAGGCTTTGGCCCTCTACAGGCCCCGTCACTATGCTGACACTCTTTGAGGCGCGAGACAGCGAGTCGCCCATTACTCGCCGTGGGCGTCTACCACTGCGGCTGGGGAGGAGGGAGGATGCTGTCCTCTCCCTCAGGCGGCCCGCCTCCTCCTTCACGAGCATGACTGCTTCGCAGAAGGAGGCGACCGCTTCCCACTCCGTCTCGCACCGCAGCATGGCCTCGACCAATACCGGGCGCGAGAGGTCTCCGCCTATCGCCGTCGTGAGGACACGGCGGTGCTCTGCCCAAGCGGGGCAGTCCTGCACCGTATGCTCCACCGTGTCCTCCGGACGATCCTCGCAGTGGTGACACCCAGGCGTTTCTTCCCTCCCTATCAGACACAGGAACCTCCCGAAACTTCCGTGTCCGGTGAGGACCTGCGTCATGCAACTCATGCATGCTGGCGCACAATTACTTTAAATTTTACGACATACATTTTGGATTGGTGGTGGTCGTACCATGGCTAGGAAGACAGTAAAAACTGCATAACTTGTTGCCGCTTTGGAGGCAAATCACTTTAACCCATAATGGGGAATCTTCCTCAAGCAAGGCTACATGCTGAATATCCATTTCAGAGTACTGCTGTGGACTATGCTGGGCCTATCATGATTGCGGACAGGAAAGCTAGAGGATCTCGATTAATTAAAGCATATATTTGTGTTTTTGTATGTTTGGGGGTCCGAGTGGTACACATAGAGCTTGTTACAGAGCTAAGTACAGAGAGCTTCATCGCAGCATTGAACCGGTTTTTTGCCCGTCGCACATACGGGTATTTTGCATTCAGCCAGGCGAAATTATTCGTGCAGTTTTTTCTGATGTAAAGTAGGTAAGACTTACTAAAATGTACATACGACCAATGGGGAGGGTCCAACAATGAGCTTTATGGGCTAATATGTTGATAAAGGGAATTGCTCAGTTTGTTAGGGTGATCTGGCTAAGCGTGGACAAGATCTTTATTAATAATACTTGCATTATAAAAACTACTTACCTATTATAGGAAAGTAAATATTATAATAAAGTTGTAGCAAGATGCAAGAATATGCTTCAACTGCCATGTGAAAAATTGAAAACTTGCCGGGTAAAATCTTTGTATTATGGGTATTCTTTTCTATAATATATTATTTGCCAATAGTATTTTGATATAATCTGATTATTTACACAAATAGGGTTGTATTAGGGTGGTTAAAATAAAACTAGTAGTTTTTATTTGTTATTTTGAATTTATTCAGAGTCATAAACTATTAAAATAGTGTCTAAAAACTGGGCTGGCGGTGTTACATTATTTTCGTGCCTAGCCCAGCTTAAATACCAAACAATGGTCATTACGTGAGCACAGCAACCCACCGTTCTTCGGCCAACAAGGCAATTACAATAATATTCTTTAATAGCGTCTCTGCCCTGCAGATCATTTATTAGATAATATATATACGAAATATATTTTTCGGCTTATGTGCCTGCTTTGTATTTTTCCTCTTAAAAGTGTGCAATTGCCTGTCGTGGGTAGTCCTTCCAGTAGGTTGCTGTCTCTTTCCGTGCACACTTCAATTGTATAAGAACCGTCATTCCTTATATGTTCTCCATAGTATGATCTCGCTTGTTTTAATTGGTATGTACCACCACTAAATAATATTAATTCACTGTATGTCATTCTTGGGAATGATACATTATTTATGCTTACATTTATGTTTAAAAACTGTGCACGTCTTTTATTTAAATTATTTTCAATAACATAATCAGCAAGAGCATTGTTTAGGTACATTCTTTCATTCACAATTTGTAAGATTTGGCCTGCATCTTCTCTATTACTGTATCTTTGGTGAAACTTATTTATCAATGCGGCAGCCACCCTGAAATCTATTATTGCATGCTTAGATGCTTTTTTTTTTTTTTTATCGTGGTAAAATCATCAAATGAGTCCTCCCACCCAGGGCAGGGCGGGAGGGACTGTCAGACTTGTACTGACTAAAATCCACGGTGTCCTTCACTAGCCCTTTACGTACCGGGGTCACGGTAATCCCTTGGTCCCGCGACCCCGGCAGGCTTTGGCCCTCTACAGGCCCCGTCTCTATGCTGACACTCTTTGAGGCGCGCGTGGAACACAACGCGCCGTCGACCCGGGCATGGTCCATGGTCGGACAGCGAGTCGCCCATTACTCGCTGCCCGCATGCCCGCGCCTACGGTGGCCGGAGATCGTCTTGCGACGTCCGACGCCGTGGGCGTCTACCACTGCGGCTGGGGTGGAGGGAGGACGCTGTCCTCTCCCTCAGGCGGCCCGCCTCCTCCTTCACGAGTATGACTGCTTCGCAGAAGGAGGCGACCGCTTCCCACTCCGTCTCGCCCCGCAGCATGGCCTCGACCAATGCCGGGCGCGAGAGGTCTCCGCCTATCGCCGTCGTGAGGACACGGCGGTGCTCTGCCCAATCGGGGCAGTCCTGCACCGTATGCTCCACCGTGTCCTCCGGACGATCCTCGCAGTGGTGACACCCAGGCGTTTCTTCCCTCCTTATCAGACACAGGAACCTCCCGAAACTTCCGTGTCCGGTGAGGACCTGCGTCATGCGGTAGGTCAGGACGCCGTGACGCCTATCCAGCCACTCCTCAAAGAGGGGTCTTACCGATGCTTAGATGCTAAGTTAAAAAATTCTTGTCTAAATATTTTAAAAGAATGTTTAAATATACCGTTGACACATTCTACCACCCATCTACATATTGTCACAGACCTAGATTTATTTGCTGCCAACGTTGATAATTGAGTTTCACCTTCTTGTAAAGATGCAGGCATATGTGTGGAGTAATTGCATGATTGTAAAAGAGGCACACAGTCTCTAAAACCCCTATCCAGTATAAAGACATCTCCTGCGTGAAAGTATTGCCGCAATGTATTTGATTCATTGCTGAATTCATGTTGCATAATATTAGCATCAGATGTTGTTGCTGGATAGGGGCCTAATACATCTATAATGTATCCATCGGTACATACCATTAGGAATGGCTTCATGAGGTTCCTATACTTGTGCAACAAGTAAGTGTTTTTTTGATACAAATAGTTTGAACTCTTTTGAACATATAAATATGTACCATCAATTATAATAATTGGATTCCTACCATTTCCACCAAACAAACCATTAGGAATAGTCAGATTTCGCTCAGCTATTTCTTCCCTTGTAATATGACTTATGCCCAAGTTACCAGGTACAAAATCTTCATTAAGTATATCCCGAGCTTTGCTCATTAATCTTGATAGAGTTGAGCGTGCAGTGTTCAATAACGTAGAAATCCTTTCATCGCTGTCCCCAGTTCTAAGTTTTATTAAATAAGCTGTGAGTGCCAATGAACCATTGCGCATCTCAGATAATCTAGGCAACTGTGCCTTCAGATTTATAAATTGGTCTTTGGACAGTCCTATCCAGTAATGGACTAGGTCATCAGTCATCCCTTCAATATTTTGAAAATCAAATGTTTGATTTCTTTCTTTTACAAATGATGCAAAATCTTCAACATGTTCTGCAGTAAATAAGTGACAAGGATGTGAATAATTTGTTAGGAGTTCATCCCAGTTATTTTGCAGCAAATGATTTCTGCATATTCTGCAGTTTTTAGGGACATAAAAATTAAAATCTGTGAACAACTTCACCCTTAGCCATGTTGGGACTACAAGTCGCTGTGGTGATTCACAATCTGGACAAAAACAATTGGCTTGTGTGTCAGGGGCTCTTGTGAAATTCGGCAAGTTAATTGTAGGTGGAACAACTGCGATAGCTGGAGCAGGAACTAGTACTCTATCCGCTCGTTGCCAACATGGATGGCAAATGCGATCTGAGCCATGAATCTAAAACAATTTAATTCTAAGTTAGTGCCATTTCAAAACACTGATCAATTGAGTATCTAACAATTGATTTTGAATTGTTTCTACTATCCAGAGATTATATTTAATATTTTATTTTGTTACGTAGTAAATAAAATATTGCGCTTTCACGGAGAGTTCAAGTAACTTTTCGGTAAACAAGTAAGTGAAGTGATAGGTAAACATATTTTTAGTAGGATAATTCTAATTCACTTTCTAACATAAACTAAACAAAAAGTTAATCTGTCCTTACTTGTTGTGGTGCTATCCACTGGCTGATAACATTTCTTATATGTGCTTCTCTTTCTGAGTTTGTGTTGAGAATATGAGATCTGGTACGCCGTATAGAACATCCACAATTAACACATAATTCTCTTTGATGACCGCTTGATGTGCTTGGTTCATTTTGCTGTATAGGTGAGTTATTTATTGATAATGTCCAGCATGAGTGACAGACAAGCTATGAGTTGTAACCTGTAAATAAAATATTTTTATTTAGTTTACATTAACAAACGACGAAACAGAAACCAAACTAAACACTAGTTAGAAAAATGTACTTACGACTTGAGGAGCAGTCCATTGCCGGATTATTGATAATACTTTAATAAGCTGCAACGTGTCTCTTCTGCGATGCATTACATCAACGCCACAATTCATCGCATTGATTCCTCATTCTCGCTTGAAGTACGTGTAGCAGAGGAATCCAAGTTCGTGCCGTGGTTGTCATTTAAAGCCGGTTCGAGGTCCATAATAGCGCCAGGTTCAACGTCAGGTGCAGATTCAGTGTCCGAGGGTAAGGCCGGGTCATCGTGAGGAGCGGTATCGGAGTCCATGATAAGAAAAACAAAAGTTCGAAGCGGCGAGTAAGCAAAATAACATCCACAGTGCACGAGAGCAAAGCGAATGTCAAAGCTCAGATGTCATTCCACTTGGCGAAGCGGTACAGTAGGACTTGCCAGGAAAAAAAATAATTTGACAAAAATCGATTTTTAGAATCGATAATATAAACTAAAAAAATATATGTTAAAATCACTAACGGTTTTGTTTTAAAACAATGTAAATAAGTATAATATTCTTTTACAGTATTGGTTGGTACTCGTTGTGCAGACAAACACTTTTTTTTTGGTAACTATAATAGATATTCTAATCGATTACAGACTCAAATTGATATTTTATTTCCGAGCTGGCAACAATACGTCATACAAATGGCTGCGCTTGATACTGGTGGAAACAGTGAAAATACTCTTTATTTAGACTTTTTACACGTCAGGTAAACGTGTAAAAAGTCTAAATACTATGCGATGGCTACTATGCGATGCGCAAAAATATTTCTTTCAGAATTAATAATATTGTTTAGTAAAAATAATTTTAACCGGGCATCTTGTCCACGCTTAGCCGAAACTGGTGATTCCCTTTAAAAAAAAGTGTATTCATGATTTAGAAAAGGTTTATTTTTTAAATAGTTACATCAAAAAATATAAAATAATCTAATTTGATGAGGAAGAATGCCTTGCCTCTGACTGTGAGCAGTGGATCCGAGGATAGTACAAGGCGATTCATTACATCTGCATTGCAATCTATTCTCGTAAACTTCCTCGCAAAATGATATCTATACATTCTAAAATGTTTATATAGCTTCAGCAGCCTCTTCCGATAGTAGTCCGATATGCAATAACGCCTTTTCCATGACTGTAGCACCATGCATCAAAATTTTGTGCATAGTTGGGCTCATCGGATGCCAGTCGTAGAGCGAGACGTAGACGTTTGCTGTCTCCCAACAGTAGTCAGCAATTTTTTTTTTATTTAAGTCAACTTTATGGCCACTTGAAATTACCTCCAAAATTATTTTTAATCTGAATATCAAATTGTAATCGACACCGGTAATTTCTGCAGCCATCTGTGGGTCACCAAAAAATCGCCTGCTGGTATTACCATCATTGGTGTTGCCGAACCCAGCTTTCGGCACCTCCACAATTAAACCAGTTTCTTTTTTAAATCTTTGTTGTATGGTGACTTTTCTTTCTTTAACTGTAGCTTTGTCTGAATCTAACCTCACTTGCCATTTTTCTATCGGAAGCTTGTAAGAAAGGTGCTAAACTCTTTCAAACAAGCGAATCCTAGCGTGAAGGACAGATAAGCCAAAATCCAAGGCTTCTATATCAACAGGCATTTTAATGTTTAAATTATTGAATTGCTTAGAAGTAGCTCCACAAATGTAACACCTCATTGTTTAGCTGGTTTGCGTAACAGCATTGCACACTTTAGCACCCACCATTGTTAATGTCAAAGTATGCTTAACATTAGCGAACATGCCATCATTTACGAGTTGATTGTATTTTAGTTGTCCTATTTTTGTTGATATATCGATACCAGAAGTATCAATTAATGTAAGGGACAAAACACGGTTTTTCAGGAGAGCCAAAAAACGATTTTATTTTTTGAAATCTGTCTATAACTTTTTACTGTCTGCTCCAATTTTAATTGTGTCTAGAGCAAAGTTTCTTAGAATTTCCTCTTCTTTCATGCTATAAACGCAAGATTTAGGAATACCCAGCAGTTTAAAATATAGCATGTCCCTTACGTTAAAAAAATATGTTTAGTTGTGCCTTACGTTACTAATATTTTATGTGTAAACCGTCAAGCATAGTGTAAGCAGCAAGAGCAATAGAAAATTATACGTAATTCTATTGTAAAGGACTTTTACAGTGTTGCAATTTGATGTAACTATAGATTATCTACTAAAATTATGGTATTTTAACACCATGGAAATAGGTTATTTGCATGATTAATGTTAGTTTCAGCTTAGCTAACACAGATTTAAATGAAATTTAGGGACACAAAAATAAAACGATTTATTGTTATTATATATTTTTTTATTTTCGACTTTTATGTCCGCGTAATTATTATAAATTCAACACACTAATCAGTCTATAAAACTTTTTATTAGTTTAAATAAATGTTCTAAAAGTAACAGTGTTCTAATTAACAGTCATACACACCTAGTTATCAATGTAAAAATAATTATGTGTAATTGACTCCGTGATCTCTTTTAATTAACAGTCCTACAAACTCTGTACTTTTAATAATTACGTTTAAATAGCTTTATAATTATAATCACCAAATGAATAAAAAAAATATGTTTTCTCAGACTCAACCAACAGTCTTATTTATTAAGTAATTGAATGAATGTACTGGAAACGAAAGACAGATGAAAAAATATGAATTTCCTGAAAGATGAATGAATAAAATAATATAAATGATATGAATATTAATATAAGAAATTTATATTATTACACAAGAATAAATAATTAGAAATGGGCAGACAGATAATTATGATGATAACTATTAGTAAATTAAACTATTTTAATGGTGACATTGAAATGGTTGGAATGACTTTTTCTATTTGGTATTTTATCTAGTTATCATCATCAGCTGTCATCACATCGTCATCGTCGTCGGTTTCATTAAGGGTATCTTTAACTGGCAATTTATTTGGAAGGTTCAAATATTCACCATGAAATCTTTTTGGTATTATACCGGTGTCGCACAATTTTTTGAGGTCATTGTATTTTGGAATGGAAATTGGGAGCCTCTCTTTATAAAGAGGCGGCAAATTATCTGTGTTCCTTTGACTTATGACATTACTAGTACTTTCAGCTGCAGATTCATTGTTGTCTATATTTTTTGTAATTTTACCTCTAACAGCACTTCTTTTCCCAATCCCTTTACCCTTTCCTCTTGCGTTAGAATTCTTTGGGGGTAATTCTTTGGAGAGTTCTATGTCGTAAGTATTACCAGTCTCTAACATTGTATATTTAACTTCAATTTTGGTCAAAGCATTTTTTTTAAATGTGCACACTCTTATGTTTTTCATACACAGATCTTTATTTTTAAGAGTAGCTTGAGTGAATACAGAATCCGCCAGATTCTGGAAGTTAATGAAATCTGTATGCTCTAAGACACTCACATTATATGGTTGAGGCCGTTTTCTAGCACTCTCTATGAAACTTGGCCATTGCGAAGGTGCCCAAACAATTAGTTTTCTTACTTCCCTCTCAATAACAGCATGCATGCTGTCAACAGGCATATATGTGTGTCCTGCTAGAAGGTAATTAATTTGTATAACTTTTAGATTTTTAGATTGTTCCAGGAAATGTTTGAACATTGAAAATATAACTTTATTCTTATTTTGCCCCGTGCAGTTGTCACAGTATAATAATAATGTGTTCACAGCTCTGTTATCGAGTTCTTTTAAGTAGTTATACAGACACGTTGCTATTTCACAACTTCCTCTTTTACCATCAGCCTCACCCCATATGTAACAGTATCCGTTCTGCGTTCCACTCTCATATACTGTAAAATTGAACACAGCGTACTTTCTGGAATAATACAACTGCATACTTTCACCATACGGCGTCGCTAAAACTCGAAGATCGAAACTAGATACAACAAATGTGTTATCGCGTTTTTGATTTTGATGAATATGAAAGCGTTTATATGTGGCTTTTTTTTCCAACAAATGAGCTTGTAACTGTTCAATTCAATTCAATTCAATTCAATTCAATTCAAATGATTTATTGCAATCCATAATGTACATATACAGGTGGTAAAGATAAAATTAGAGAGAAACAATTATGGACCCTGTCGGGCACTGCAAAGTTTGGATATGGTTGGAGAGAGGAAGAGCGTTTTTATCGATATTTCCGTAACATTAAACAACAAAATTAGGTAGATGTCATATATATAGAAATTAATCATTTGATCTTGTTTGATTGTAATTATAATTTATAATGATTATTTATTGTTTTCCAGTTATATTTTATTTATTTATTTATATTGTATTTATTTCTGTATTAATACATTAATTATATCTCATTTATTTATTTATGTTATTTAAGTTTAAGTATATTATTTAAGTATTTATGGTGTTCCTCCAGTCAAATTAGTTAAACTTTATTTATCATTTAAAAATTCGTCTAATGAATAATAGCTTTTGTTAATTAAAAATTGTTTTACTTTCCTTAAAAATATATTTGTTTTCTCTATTTGTTTTAAATACTCTGGTAATTTATTGTATACTTTTATTGACATTGAATATGGACTAGAAGAGTGCATTTTAAGATGGGACTGAGGTAAATTTATTCTGTTCTGATGACGAAAGTAATGGCTTGTTTGTATATCTCCTCGTGTTTTATATGTTTCGGGATATTTGTGCACCAGTTTACACAGTTCCAAAATATAAATGCCAATCAAGGTGAGGATTTTGTGTTCTTTAAAATATGGTTTACAGCTATCTGTTGGTTCTATATTCGTTATTGTTCTTATAAGGCGTTTTTGTAAGATAAATACGGAAGGAGCGTCCGTGCTATTTCCCCATAGAATAATACCGTAGGTGAACCAAGCATGGGCGTATGCATAATATGTGACTATTGCGGTTTTTAGGTCGGTAGTCTTTTTAATCTCCCGGAGGGCATATGAAAATTTTGATATTTTTGATTTCAGTTTAAGTACATGCGATTTCCAATTTATATTTGTATCTATTGTTAAACCTAAGAGAGTGAATTCGTTAACTATTTCTAATTTTATTTTATTAATTGTGAAATTTATATTAATCTGATTTTTTTGTCGGGGGTGGAATGTTATTAATTTTGTTTTTGTAAAATTTATTTCAAGATTGTGATCATTCATCCAATTAATTATATTATTAAAAATGTTATTCAATTTTTCGTTGAGATTTATATTTGTTTGACATGAGGTGAGGATAGAAATATCATCCGCAAATAAAACACAAGGCCCTTCGATGGTTTTGGGGAGGTCATTTATGTAGATCAGGAATAGGAGACATCCTATAACGCTACCCTGGGGGATTGAAGCTTGTATTGGTCTGACATCTGATCTTATGAGCTGTGTTTCCTTTGTATTCTTATTATAGAATTCTACCTCAACCAATTGCTCTCTCTTTTCTAGATATGATTTAAACCATTCGTGGGCTTTGCCACGTATTCCTATACCGTATAATTTATTTAACAGGGTTTGAAATTGCACTTTGTCGTAGGCTTTCGTCATATCAAGTAATATTCCTATTGCATATTGTTTATTATTGATTATGTTTAGAGCTTCTTGGATGTACTTATATACTGCTAATGTTGTGGACCTATTTTTGCGAAAACCGTTTTGGCAGTCATTGAATAATTTGAATTTTTCACAAAAAGAGTACACGCGATCGCACATTGCTTTTTCAAAAACTTTGGACGCAGTGGGAAGAAGTGCTATTGGTCTATAGTTGTTTGGGTCTGTTTTCTTATTCTTTTTGTGAATGGGCTTTATTAAAGCCTTTTTCAATATGTCTGGAAAATTTCCTTCCTCAAATGATTGATTAATCAATTTAAAAAACGGTAAAGTTAGTTCGTCGGCGCACTGTCTAAAAAGGATTGGTGGTAGTTCATCTATTCCGTGGCTATTCTTAGGTTTTAGGTTTTTTAAGATCTTATTAACTTCGTATCCATCAACTGGGCTAAGAAACATCGTGTTTTGCGTGGGGTTAGTCACCGATGTTTTCGTTCGTTCGAAGCCAGGTGTTTGGGAGGTGTTTTCCCCAATAGAAGCGAAGAAATCATTGAAGATATTAGCCACTTGTTTAGGGTCGCTTACCGGATTTTCTGTTTGTAGTGTTATATTCTGTTTATCTCGTTTTACTGTCTTATTTGTTCGTTCTTTTACAATATTCCACATAGTTTTAACTTTGTTTGTAGATTTATTCATTTTATTTATGTAGTGTAATTTTTTTGCTATTATTACGGATTTCTTAAGAATTTTTTCATATGTTTTGTAATATTTCGTAAATGTAATATTATTGATTTTTAGGGACAGAGTTTTTAATAACCTTTTATTTTTACAGGATCGTTTTATACCAATGGTTAGCCAATAATTTTGTTGTTTTGTTTTTAATTTAATTTTACGTGTAGGGATACATTCGTTTAAGATATTTGTTAATGTGTTATGAAATGACTGATAGTTTTCGTTCATATTTTTATTCTGTTGTATAATATTATTCCAGTTTAGTGTATTTAGTTTTGATTTGAATTTTTGTATGTTATTTGTGTTAAATAGTCTCTTTTTGATAAACCATACAGGATCGCTGGTTTTCTGTTTAAATGACGTATGGATAATTGTCCCACAGTGGTCAGAAAATCCTAATTCCTCTACGGTTGTATACATTTTGTTGTCATTAAAATTTGTAAAAATCAGATCAAGACATGTTGACGTAGTCTGTAAAATTCGTGTAGGTGCCCTTATATGTTGTTCAAATTTATACTGTAGCATGAGATTTATAAGTTGGTTAGTTTTTGGGCTTTTTTCCAAAATATTTATGTTAAAATCGCCTCCTATTATGACGTTAAATTTTTTATACTTGTTACTTATTAATTTCATTATTTGTTTTAATTGGCTAAGAAAAATTTCATCCTCTCTTCTGTTCCAGTACATAGTGACTATTAAAAGGTTTTGTTTTGTTAGTGTACATGCACATACTTCTATACAATATTCTATGGTTAGATTTCTTATATCATAACATTCAGTACATTCAATATCGTCTCTTAACATGATACAGACACCGCCACCACTTCGAGAGCGGCGACTGAACGATGCTGCAGATTTATAGCCACTTAATTGCAAGTTTTCCAATTTATCTTTGGTAAGCCAGGTCTCACACATGCATATTGCTTTGAAGGCGGGTTTGTCGATGATAAAAGCTTCTAGGAGGTGTTGCTTATTACAAATGCTTTGGATATTTTGGAACAAAATTTTAAATTGTTGGTCTGGGGTTTCGAAATGAATGGCTATGATTGTAGCTATCTTTATCTTCGTAGTGAATTTGGTTTTGTTCGTTTTGCGTTTGTGTATTGTTAATGTATGAATCCTGCTTTTGTATGTCTATTCTTTTACCCTCTATGAACAACTGGTTATTTCTTATTATTGCATACAATCCTTTTTTCCTAGCTTTCAACATCTCTTCATGCATTTCTTTTCTTTGTAATCTTGAATTTTCGTCTAAAAATTCAGATATATATAATCTAGTTCCTTGTAGACATTGCCTGTTTTCTATAATATATTTGGCCATTCTTTTACTAATTAATTCAATGACTAGAGGACGATTTTTATTATGTTTTCTGCCCATTCGATATGTTTCTTCAATGTACCCTGTGAGGTCAATCTCCAGTTTTTCATACAGAAGATCGATTAGTCTATACTGCTGGTCATAGTCTGGCTCCTTGTAATATTCGGGAAAACCGTAGATTACAATTTTCCTGCGGTTGTTCTCAGTGCACTGCAAGCTATTTTCCGTTTTTGGTGTGGTCAAGTTTTTAATTTCTGACTTTATTTTTGCATTTTCTTCGGTTAACATTTCTATTTTCTTGTTTAATGTTTCTATGTCTTCTCGTTGTTGCTTATTTTCTTCGGATAATTCGTCTGTTTTACTCTCAAAATCTTCCCTTAGTTTGTTAATCGCCTTGTTAATTTCAATATGAATTGTGTTTTGTAACTCTTCTATTATCGCTTTATTATTTTCTCGTAAACGGAGAATTATCATGTCGTTCAGATTTTTTAATGTAAGATCCTCTTGTACGTTTAAGGGTGGGTCTTTATTTTCTGTGAATTGTGTGTCACCCAATACGGTTAAACTTTGCGAGAAAGGTGAATTTGGATTGGAGTTGGTAGTCCTTTTTCTGAAAGTAACATTATTTTCCTCAGGAGGTGAGTTAATTTCTTGAATGTCACTATTTGTAGAATTAGTTGGTGCACGTAAAGGGGTGTTTATATTCCCAGTTTTTGGTATCTTACAACTGCAATCTTGACAAATCCACGACTTCTTTTGCGCTAGTGTCATTGTTTTATTGAAACGTGGAATAGTGATATTTGCACACTGTAAATCGTATCCCTTGTTGCATAATTTACAAGTAAGCTTTTCCTTGTTTGGTAGTTTTTGAAGACATCCTGCGCATTGTGGTTCCAATTTAGCTGATTCCATTTTCACTTGTTTTTTTAGGCTTTTAGTGATAATAGTGATAATAGCGCCCTCTTGTGTGATAAGTCGTAACTAACTCAGGTGGGTCGATATTCATAAATGACAGCAGAAGCTAGTTCATTAATTAGGTTAGTGGTTGCAAGCAATAACTATAGATGGCGTTGTCTTCAATTTTGCCCAAAATGATTGTGCGTTTTTTTTATGTTTTATTTGAGAATACCATAGTATGGTGCAAATTGATATATGTTTTAATTGTTTCACTGAATTAAAGCATTTATAATCCTACCTTGTGAAGGTTTGGGTGTTATAGTCGTTCAAAACACTAAAATTTGTGTTTGTTGTTTGCTCTGGTCAATTTCAAAACACTTTGCCGTTACACTTCACAATTTTTATTTATTTCACTGAAGTTGGGTGGAAGACAGTAAACTATATCTTGAACCACTTCCGATTAACGTTTTCTACAACTTTTATTACTTAACTCCATCAAATAACAACTTTTTCTATTTATAAGACAAATAAAAATACACAGCTGATGTTTACTTTGCGCACGCCAGCGCCCTCTTCATTAGTCGTCATATCCGGATTATTTTCGTTTTTAGTACATATGAGACATTTGTCCTTCTTAGGAACATGAAATGCATAGTTATACTCTTTAAACATACATGGAAATATTTTTTCGCTTAAATAGTTTTCGGACCTTTCTTCACAATATTTAATGTACAACCTGTATAAGTTTGAAAAGTTCTTAAATTGCTCTGGCAGATACAATTTAGTTGATTTTTTTCTACTGGAGTGAGAAGGTAAAGCCGGTAATGCTTCTATGTATTTCTTTGCATTAAGTTTTGTGTTCTCGTCATATTTATTTGCTGCTGTACGTGTTCGACTATCGTCACAAGACAGTCCTTCTTTTGTATGATTTAATGTATACAAAATGTAAGTTTGGCTTATATCGAGAGTCTTCAGTATAAATTGTTGGCACACCTGCCTCCGTCCTTCGTCTTCGTTAATAAAGTACTCATATGTTAACGAACGTCTGCTAACTGCGTTTTTAGTCTTCTGACGTTTTACACTGATTGGTCTAGAACATTGCACAATCCAATCCCGTTTTTTATCGTCATTAAGTGCCCAAAAATAATCAAATATAGATTTCCTTCTTTCTTCTGTAATTTCGTAACATTTCCTGCTACATTTACCTTCTTTACAAGGATTTTCTTGTAACTTTCGGGCTTCTTTTACATTACCAGATCTTGTCTCGTAGGAAAAACCTTTTTCTTTAAGCTGTTTTCTTGTCTTACGTTTATTTTCAGGTATTTTTTTCTTCTTAGGTACTATTTCTATTTGATTTGTTTTTGTATTATTTTTTTTTGACTTGGTTTTCTTTTGTTTTCTATTTTTCTCGTGATCTTCTGAATCACCTGAAGTTTCTTCTTTGTCTGACCAAAGATTAGAACTTCCCGAAGAAAAGTCTTTATCCTCGCTATCCGTTAGAAAATCCATGCAAGATTTCATGAATTTTGATGTTACGCGACGTTTTTTGTTTGAATTAACTTCAGTTGTGACTTCCTTAAAAGGTACGTTGTTATCGATTTCGCTTGATATCAAATCATTACAAGAAGTATTAAAAGTGCCCAAAACATCATCATGATGTAGGCCTTCAGTCATCATCGTGTCTTTGTTTGTAATATCAATAGCTATTACATTTGTGAGTATTGTAGGAGATAAGAAAGTTTCATGACTTCCATTTTCCTCTTGCGATGAGGTTTCGAGAAACATTGTGCAAACAGCGGTGTTCTGTATTGTCTCTGTTGGCTTATGCATGAAGTCTATGTAATTATTAGAAAGTGGCTGGATATTCTCCAGTTCTTCGCCTGTATCATTTAACTCACGTAATGAATGTGCGATCACAAAGGATGCATCAGTTTCTGTTGCAACGTTTAGAGGTGCTTCAATCTGGTCATTCCTGACATTTGATAATACGTTTAAAGGATTTTCAATAACTTGACTACATTATTATTACTGTTTACAGTAGTACTCGTTGTACTTTCATTAGGTTTATTAAAAAAAGGATGTGATCGAGACACGGAAATAGTTGATGTGTTTATGATGTCCATGTCATTTTCAACAGAACACACGGAGTCATTACTGCTATTAACAATAATGTTAGGTCTATTTGAACTTCTTGTTATTAACTGCGTTTCTGCGTCTACATCACTATTTTCTATAAAACTTTCTGAAGAATCTCTTTTGTTTTCAGTAGACCTAAAAAGAAAACACGAATATGATTACTAGATTTAAGGCATATGGCGGACTTATTGTATGGGTCAACTTAAGTAGAAATCCGACAACACTTTAACGTAACAGCCCTTTCACACGGCAGTACAGTTTTTAACAGGATCCCGTTTTCTGCAGGATCCCGTTTGATGGCGAATGTGTTTATATGCTAGCGTTCACACGAGCATCCCGCATGCGGGATCCTGCAAAAAACCGATCCGGTCGAATTGTGCCGTTCGGTTTTGTCACTAGAAACTGGATCCGAAGTCCAGTAAAAAGCGGGATCCCGTTTAATCACACATATATTTCAATACCAGTGTTCACACGGCTTCCTGCGTGCGGTTTTTTGCTGGATAGTGGAGTGGCGGCAGCCCCCGCCCCGCGCCCGCCGCGCCACCCACGCGTATTTATTGTGTTTATTTATTTATTGCGTGTATTAATATTAACGATTATCTTGTGAAAATATCAAACATATTTAACTTATTATGTTTGGTAATAAATATTAAACTTTTAATATGAGTTTCGTTGCTAACTTTTCTTCAGGTGTGATGCTTTTTCTCATATTTGTATCACGATGTTTTAAATCTTCATTCACCCTTTTTAAATGGTCGTCAATTGTGGTCATACTCATTCTAAAATAATCAAAAAAATTTGACTCATCTCTTCTCAAATCTATATATATAAAAGGAGAACTGACTGACTGACATATCAACGTACAGCCGAAACTACTGGGGCTAGGAATGTGAAATTTTGCACACGGCTTCCTATTATAATGTAGGGGAGCACTAAGAAGGGGTTTTTGGAAATTTAACCTTTAAGGGGGTGAAAAGGGGGAATTAGGAAAGTACGTAACCCACGCGGACGAAGTCGCGGGAAAAGTGCTAGTCGCTCATAAGATTCCGAAAAATAGGTACCCAAATTCAAACGTTGTGTCAAAATAGGATGAACCCATAATCTTCTATTTCGCTGCCGACGCCGAAAATACTAATAGAAAATTAGGAAAGTATTTTCACTTGATAACCGGCGAAGGAATGGTAAAAAAAACTGGATGCAACCATGTTCATACGGCAGTCTAGTTTTGCGGGACCAGCTTTTTACTGATTCCAGCAATTCTGAATTGCCATGTGAACACAGCGTCCAGTTTAGCAGGATACCGTAAAAAGCCGATCCTGCAAAACTGGACTGCCGTGTGAAAGGGCTGTAAGGGTCATAACAACTTTAGACTCGCATTGTTTATAAAGGTCAAATATTATTCTTTTAAATCTTCAAAAAAATATTTAATTATCACAAGAGTATTATATTTGTCAAATTTAATTAATTTCTATTAACGCTATTAATTAGAACGACTAAAATAAGCTAATTTTGATAAACACTTAATTAATGTAAAGTCAAACAAAATAACGAATGTCCCTTACATTAATTTGTTGTATACTTTAAATAATACTAAATGAATGTTGTAGACAAAACCTAAGTATTATACGCAATGTTTAAAACATGCAAATAATGCATAAAACACTATTGCGTAGGAAGCATTGCATGCAAATACGAAAGCACTTGCAATTCAAGCATACTTACAAGAATAAAACCCGGGATTTCAGTATAGCAGTCGTACATTATAAGATTGTTTTTATTTTATACCTACTAACGGTACGTTCACACGGAGACATGATTTCCAGAATCTTATTTTCATCGGATCTGGAAAAACCGAATGTTGTATTCACACAGCACATCTTGCATTGCCGTATCAGACGGCCTCATATCGGGATCTCGTGTGAACACATCATCCGGTTTTTATTAGCAAGAGTGCGCACAGTTCCTCATTGATTTGGAAGCGATGGACGTGAACAGTCTTGCTATAATATACTGGTATTATCGCCGTCAGCGTCGTAGAAAAAGATTGTGGTTAAACCCAATAGTACAAAGACGATCAACAGTTGGTGCCTTTACAACTCTTATGCAGCAATTAAGAAATGATCCACAAAAATTTTTTAACTACTTTAGAATGACTATACCCACATTTGATAATCTTTTGAAAAAAGTGGAAAAAGATTTGACAAAGCGTGATACAAACATGAGGAAAAGCATTAAACCAGAAGAAAAATTAGCAATATCTATAAGGTAAGACTGAAATACTGATTTTTATTATTAATTAAATTATTTATTAAAAATATGATTAAGAAATGATAGAATATCGCTTGGTAGGTACACAGTTTCCTAACTACATATCATGAAAGTCTGGGAAATCAGAAGCATTCGATTGAATACTTTGAGAATCGGTAATTGGTGATGCTTGGTACTGCGATGTAAAATAGCCTTGTGATTGTGACACATTTGGTTGATAGTTGTATGTTGATGAGTGTGCAGGAGACCATTCATTTCGGTTCTTTATATTTTGTAATAAATTTAACACGCCTGATTGAAATTCTAATGTTTGATTATCGTTTAGCGTTGCCAATGATGGAAGTAGACTTTTAAAGAAAAACAAATTACGGTCTTCTTTCATTTCTTCTTTCTTCTTGCATTCCATTTGATAATCTATAAACTCACTCATCTTCTTATCAAACACGTTTAAATTCTGCCTCGATGGTCTGTTTTTTTGTCTTTTCGAACCACCTACTACGACATTTTCATTATTAGTTTCTTGTTGACTTTCTTTTGTAGCATCTTGATTATTTGTATCTTCTTCACACAATAAATTGTCCTGAGCCATAGCACTGTCACGGGTAACATCTGATGTAACTGTTATAGCGGTTGTACTATCGTCTGCTAGGTTTGGTGTGGCAATAGTCGCACTATCATGGGTGTCAGCTGGCGTCACAATTTTTTTTAAGAACAGCAATTGACGATGATAGACGTAATCTCTCGTACATGTCGCAGACGATCCTGATTTTTTTGATTTCTTTTTCTCATTAATACTCCTCATCCAGCTGTCTCTAATATTACTCCACTTCTTTACGATCAATTTAGCTGAAACATATAATTAAATTTAATTGCAGATATATGGCTTCTGGCTGTTCATACAAGGATTTACATTACGCCTACCGAGTCGGAGTGTCTACGATCAGTAACATTATTAAGGAAGTAACGAATGCTGTTTGGAACAACTTGCATGGGGAGTTTATGACATTACCCAACACAGTATCTGACTGGGAATATATCGCCAATGGATTTAATACTAGAGCGAACTTTCCCCATTGCATTGGTGCAGTGGACGGTAAGCATATTAGAGTAAAAAAGCCAAACAACAGTGGTTCCATGTTTATGAATTACAAAGATTTCTTTTCCATCGTATTATTAGCAGTGGTTGATTCATATTATAAATTTACATTCATCAGTGTGGGCTCGTATGGAAAAGAATGCGACTCGACGATATTCAAGGAGTGTTCTTTTTGGAAAAAACTAATAGATGGTGATTTGCATTTGCCGGCAGCATGTCCACTGACAAACGATTCCGATTTATCGATTCCGTTTGTAGTAATAGGTGATGAAGGTTTTGGCTTGCATCAACATTTGATGAGACCTTACGGCGGAAACCATTTGGATAGAAACAAAAGAATATATAAGGTGTTAAAAAATTAACTGCAAGAATTTCGTGTACTTTCTCGGTATCAAAAAACAAATATATTCCAAAAAAAAAAAATTTTTTTTAAGCATTTTTAGTTTTTCACATAAAAAAAACAATTTAGTAAAACATTTTTATGTGCACCGTACGCAGGACTGCGCTCGCGGCTCGCCACCCCTTCCCGCAGTTCCCGCTAGCCTTCCCCGCCCACTTTAGTCGTCCGTTCACTGTCGCGCGGTAAGGGTGCGCTGCCTTGTGTCATCTCGCTACTTACGCGCGCTCGCGCAGCCTCGTGTAATTACAATGCCGTTTACATATTCTAATCGGGAGTATTTAGATATGATAGTGTGCTATGTCATGAGCGGTGAAAGTTTATCCGCGGCACGTAACCGTTACCGTGAACTGTATGGTGATCAACGACGAGTGCCTGCTATCCAAACCATCCTGGAGGTCTACCAGCGCTTACTCGACTATGGCCAGTTTCGTCCTCGTCAAGCAGATGCCGGCAGGCCACGGCTCGCCGGTGACATTGAAAATCGAGTGAAATAAGTTGATTCAAATTTTTTAAACATACCAACTTATCGAACTTACATTTAAAAACAGTAATTCATTAATATGGCCAATAAAATAAGCTATTTGTAAGTAATTCGATGAATTGCCAGTCCAAAGTCTGAAAAATGTGATGGGAAAATTAGAATCAGCTGTCTACGAATTTGCGCTATCGCAGGGGTGAACGAACGCAAAGCGCGCGGGCGGCGGCGGCGCCCTACAAGGTGTACAGTGCGCATATTCAATAATTTTGTGCGTAGTGAAAATATTTCATATCTTTGAAACGGATCGTTAATTAGAAAAAAAAATTCGTGATTATTTTTTATTTATAATTCCAAACAACTCCTCAAGTTTTTTGCAGTTAATTTTTTAACACCTTATATAACTACAGATTAACCAGAGCTAGACGCTATGTTGAGTGCGCCTTTGGAATTTTAGCTAATAAGTGGCGAATATTTCATCGTCCACTGGATGTAGATACCAGCACAGCAATTTCAATTGTAAAGGCTTGCACTGTACTTCATAATTTTATAATAGATATGGAAGGTGTACAGTCGAACATAGAAACAACAAGCAATGTATCAGCAATGGTTAACGTGTTCAGTGATGCACCCAATGAACAAAATAGTACACGAGGTGGACGATGTGCTAATGTTATACGAACTGAATTCACAAATTATTTTATTTCTACAGCAGGAGCTGTGCCTTGGCAAGACGAATCAATCTAACGTTAATTTTGTAACGCACTGCTATTTTAATTTATGTACAAATATTTCACCTGTTTATTTTAAAAAATTACAACTTAAGTACTTACCATAATCCTGCCTTTTTTTCTCCTCCATTTCTTCAAAATCTTCCTTCAAAATTAAACATATTTCTCGCCAGCCAGCAGTCCTCAAGTTTTTATCTTTGTATATTTCAAGAGTTTTGTCCCATATAACTGGCCGATTTTGGACAAGAGAAATTAAAAGTTCAACGTCTATATTTTTCGTCGTCATAGCGAGAGAATAACGAGCGGTCAGTTGAAGCGGGCGAAAATGACTGGCGAGCGTACATGCGGTGTGTCCCTCCCCGCCCACCCCTCCCCCGCTTGTGCGACACGACGACTGGACACGACGGTGTATTCGGTTTCAAGATCCGGCAAATAACCGAATCTACCCCCGCGTGTATCGTATGAACGCGTGAATTGAATGCGCTATACCACTGCACCGGATCTGATATTTTGCAGTATTGCCGGATCGGTTTGTAGTCGCTAAATCGGGTGTCAACTTCAGCAAGATTCGGTTTTTTTGTCGTGTCTTGAAACCGAATGCATGTGTGAACTCATTCATTGAAATACTGTTGCTACTAAACCGAATCCTGCAAAAAACAGATTCGGTAGAGAAACACTCGACGCCGTGTGAACGTACCGTAAGGTGTGAGACGAGCAGGACGTACGCCTAATGATAAGCGTCACACCTGCCCATAACAAATGCAGTGCCATTCATAACTTTCAAATACATTACATTTCAATACTTATCCCTCTTTATTCGGCCCGGTATCGGCACAGAGCGAGAAGATACTAACTAGTTTGTACAGGACTACGCAAATAATTATGTAAGTAAAACTTCAACCAATTTACCTATTCTCTAAATAATAAACAAGATCGTTACATAATGGTACATAAAAGTTATTGTCATCGTAAAATTATAAGTAATACATACCTTTCTATGGTTCTCTTCATGTTAATTAATTTTTCCCTTCGGACAAGTAAGGCACTTAACTTATCAGTGATATTACTATTGTTTTCACACATTATTTATTTAAATTACTTGTAGGATACCTTATTACAATAACACATCACTTAATCCAAACATTAGCGTTCATAGATGTAATAGTAACCTATGACTCAATCGTAACAACTTCAAAGACTGCGCGCGAATAAACACGAGCGGGGCCGTGGCCGTCGCTTCGCTAAGTCTTCCCCTCCCCCGTATACACCCGCACACCTTACGCTCGTCGCACGCGCCGGAGAGATAACCATTAAGAGAATCAAATTAATGTAAGTACTCGATATTTTAGCAACGATCATTTAAACAAATAAAGTAAAGCAAATATTAATTTGATTTCTAGTTGTTACGTAATAGGCATATTACAGTAAGGGGCTTAAAACAAAGATAGTTTTGTGAGATAATAATGTAAGGGATTAATTCTTAAAAACCTCTAATCATGAATTAAAGTAAGGGACATGTTATTTAAATCGACTGATTTGAGGTTTAAGGTAAGGGTGTAAATTTTTTAACACTATGACTTACTTTATTTTTCAGAGAAAAAAAAATGTAAACGTCTGTTACATCATTTTTTTTGTCATAAATCGTTTTACGCAGGCCAAAATTTTTTACTGTAAGGGAATTTTTTTAACGATAGAATTTTTTCAATAATACCAATCGATAGAGCTGAACATTCTGAATCCAATGACATATATAACTCATTTTCGCCAAAATGTCCCTTACGTTAATTGATACTTCTGGTATCGATATATTGGATTTCTTCGTTTGTCAAGTCAGTAGTTTCTTTATAGCTGGAGAGCTAGTGAACCCTGGGAGTAGCGGTCTCCCTGTAAGGTTAGAAATTTGTATATTGACGATTTATGGCATGCTAAGAGCAATAGCCATGACCTGGCATGCGTCAGCCCGTCACGTCATCAGCCCCTTTATTTTTCGAACTGTTAAGTAAATGGGTTTTCAAAACTTGTTTCTGTAAGTTTGAAAAGTTAATAGAGTCAAGTTTATTTACTTGCAGAAGTATACGACAGATCAATTAGAAAACGCACACTTTGTCCTGTATACTTGAAATTTTTATATGTTTTCAAATAAACGTCTTAGAGTAAGTATGTACAATGCCAGGCGGTTTTGAACAGCATAAAACCTTGACAGGCGAGGGGACAGCTGCTAAGGGCGTGCAAATAAGAAATGTTACATGAACGCATTTTTTTTTTTTTTTTGCGTGGTAAAATCATCAAATGAGTCCTCCCATCAACGACGAGTCATCAGTCAGCTCTCAGGTGTCTCAGCCGCGCCCCCCAAAGGAGTGAAAATCCGTCTTTAGATGGTATATACACTGAGATCGGCTTTTATGAATTTCTCACCCTCTTCTTTTGTACCCTTAAGGGTAAAATGTAACAAAAAATTGTATGATCCGATTTACTTGAAACTTCTAATGTAAACGTATCAATAACATACTCGTAGATAAAACGTGTATTTAAGAATTTCGTAAATTCCTAAAGAGGTAATTGATTTTTATGCTTTACTTTTTTTATTCTAATATTTTGGCATGTTTTTTGGCGAGGTTAAATCAGCAAATGAGTCCTATCACCCAGGGCAGGGCGGGAGGGACTGTCAGACTTGTACTGACTAAAATCCACGGTGTCCTTCACGAGCCCTTTACGTACCGGGGTTACGGTGATGGGTAAGTCCCGCGACCCCGGCAGGCTCTGGCCCTCTACAGGCCCCGTCAATGTGCTGACACTCCTTGAGGCGCGCGTGGAACACAACGCGCCGTCGACCCGGGCATGGTCCATGGTCGGACAGCAAGTCGCCCATTACTCGCTGCCCGCATGCCCGCGCCTACGGTGGCCGGAGATCGTCCTGTGACGTCCGACGCCGTGGGCGCCTACCACTGCGGCTGGGATGGAGGGAGGACGCTGTCCTCTCCCTCAGGCGGCCCGCCTCCTCCTTCACGAGCATGACTGCTTCGCAGAAGGAGGCGACCGCTTCCCACTCCGTCTCGCCCCGCAGCATGGCCTCGACCAATGCCGGGCGCGAGAGGTCTCCGCCTATCGCCGTCGTGAGGACACGGCGGTGCTCTGCCCAAGCGGGGCAGTCCTGCACCGTATGCTCCACCGTATCCTCCGGACGATCCTCGCAGTGGTTACATGAACGCATACAGTAAATGTAATGTATTTTATTGGGTTTTATGCAATGTACATTATTTTTAACACTCATTTTCTTCAGCATCATCCGAAATTTCGCTATCACTGTTTTCATCATCATCTGATTCTGCAACAATGTTTTCCTCATTTGAAAATAGTAAAAAAAAATATTTTAATGAATCAATAAGGTTGTTGAGAATTAAATATCAAGCTCAATACATAGGACTGCATATTAAATGATACAGAATAAAATAGTTGTATGTTACCTGAAATGCATTCCTCAGTTTCAGTCGATTGTGCTGTGGCAGTATCAGCAGGTCCTTGTAAAAGTATGTCGTATATAGAAGATGGAATCGTATTCCCCTCAAACCAATTAAAATCGTAACGATTATCAATTAAGTTCCAACCGTTATTTTCAGGTGTAAGAATTGTTGGTTCTTTTAAATGACAATGTCGCCATATATTTGTGATGTAGGCAGTTCTCAACAATTGTTGATGTAGTTCACGTTGGCAGGGTGGTAAATTCGATGAATCATAGCTTACTACTTTTTTCATAAACCTTTTAGGATTAGTTGTGTTGTACGTAGCAAGTAACTTTTCATATTGTGCATTATTTAATTTTGAAGATTTCAAACAATACATTTGGCATACAAATTTCTCTAGTATCGGGATTTTTTTTTCTTTCTTCTGCACTATTTCTGCGTTTCCTAATTCTTTGAATGCTTTCTGATATACACTCGATTTCTGCAATATTTGGGATGGTTTTTCTTTTACCTCTTCTTGAAAATGACGGATTGAAATCGCAACCGGTTAATGCATGAAATCCAGGTAAGCTTTGGCATATACATAGAAGGTCCCAATTTCGTATATACTTCAGAAATATTTATCGATTTTTTACAATTATTAGTGCCATATTCCATTTGGATTTTAAAATTATTGTTGTGGAGATGGTCCATGTTTCCGAGCAGTAATATTAAAAATGTCTGTGTCACATGTTTTTATTAATACGTTTGATACATCTTCATCCTTTTGGCATGTATGGTATATTATTTTCGTATCAGCCTCTTCATGATGTTGACACGATAAATCATCATTTATATCGACAATCACAGAGTTATTATGGACACTATAAGTATGGATTTGTTTGTAATTTAAGTTCACTATGGTATTCCCGATAAACTCTATCATTTCATTTGTGCTCCAATGTGTAATTAAAAAATCTACGAAAGCTTCTTTAAATTGTATGTTACGAAGTTCTTTCATAAAATCAACTGGTCGAATTTGTTTTGGTCCGGTAATGAAATAATTTATGTTTCGTACTTCTTGTCGTTTAGCTCGTTCATAATCTTTAATTGACGGCGAAAAGTATTGATCGAAAATGATATCTACTCATGGGGCATGTGTAGCTGTTAGTAGCGACATATTTTTTTTGGAAATACCACCAAATGTTTTGGGGATATTTTTGAATGTATGCAGTAAGAAGAATCCATCAAGAATGACAACATCAAAACGTCTTGGTACGTCCTCACAGTTGACATTTGCTTTTAAAATTTCAACCATTGCTGATTTCTGAGTTTTATGTATTGTACCATCTTCATGACACAATGACAATGGAACAGTTGTAATGGGGTATGATAACGTCTTTTCCAAATCGATTTTATGTTGTATTGACAGAGCTAATAGCAAACCTTATTCTTATTGGTCTACAATTACGTGGTGAGGAGAGAGTCGGATTCTGCCATACATTTTTTTCCAAATTTTAACTGTAGCGGTACTAAACAGCTTTGGAAGATGTTAGAGTCAAAGGAGTCTTCGCATTTTCTGTTTAAATTGGGACTGTTGCGAGCCGTCACAACCCCACTTGTAGATAAGTTCCACGATGAACCACGTTCTCCTTCAGTTAAATGACTTAAATTGTCTTTTAAATAAGTAAGCAAGTTTTTTAAAGAAGCAGCCTAGTAACCGTGTGATTTAATAGGTCTTGCAAATTAACTTCTGCAATTGTTTCAGAGACAGTAATTGAGGACTTTTGTAGGTAGCAATTTGCTTTTCTTTCTGTATTAAAGCATAACAAGGATAATATTTCTTATTGGAATTTCTGACGATCTCATATTGTTTTCTTGAAAGATCTGCTTCAACAAACACACAAGCTCGTTTGTATTTTATTCCTCGCTTTGATGACTTTATGAATTTTGACATTAAACGGGACACATTTCTATAGCTATTCTATTTGCTTCTAACTATTTTTTCTTTAAATCACTTTTGAAATGTGAATTTTTATGTTTCACGACTTTTAATTGTTCTTCATTAAAGTTTTCAGACGATATAGGGTAATTTTCCAAATAATCGACTTTTTCATCAAAAGTGTGTAATTCTTGTTGTTGCATTTTATTGAACAGGTTTTCTCTAGTCACAACTTTGTAGTTAGAGACCCCTGGTCACCCTAAAACAATAAAAAGAAAAATAACAGTTAATACTTGTTAGGTAACACCAGCACAAACGCATACGTTTCGTCGAAAGTAGCGTAAAGTAGCACTCTAGTCGTAAAATATCTATAATATGACAGTTTTTGTCATGCGTAACAATAAAAATCGTTAATTGGAAGCACTCGGAAGGATAACTGTAATCACTTTGAAATTTAAAATTCAGGTAAAAACTGCTTAAAAAATCTAGATAGTTGTAAATTGATTTTGAACCTTACAAATACGATGATTTAAAATCTCCCAACAAACGTCATAGTTATCGGCACTAATTGGAAGGTGCTGAATCAAACGCTCGGCTTCACCTTTTAATTTGCCTTTTAAGTATTGCATTTTCTGGGCGTTTGACAATGCGTTGTTCTTATGGATTGCTTCGCTAAAAAGATCCTTAAAAGGCACCCATTGCTGGTAATGGCCTGAAAACACAGGAATATCCATTTGAGGAGTGGATTTCTCGCGATAAGATGTTGACCACATCTTCGAGTTAATAGCCTTCCTCATGCTGTTAAAAGTTCGCTCGTGTTTGGTAAAGTTATATTCATAATCTTCTGCTACATCTTCCCCCGCTTCACCAATGATTTCCCAATGAAGGTTGTCAATGGTAGTCCACCGATTGTGCAGGTTTCGAAGGGCGTCTTCGAACTCCCACTTGTCCACAATACTTTCAACATAAATGTTGTCGACTGCTCTGAGAAACGCTTTAAAATTGACCGACTGCTTATGAAGCATATCGTCAAGCTTGCTGTTAGACCCTCTTGACTGGAAGGTCGGGGTTGCTGGCGCTATTGCTGATGGCTCTAACTGGCCTTCTGAGTTACCAGGCATCTCTCGCTGTGGTGGTTGAGGGAGATATGGTGATTTTTGATCTCGTGTCATCAACTCTTCTTTACATTTACTTATGAGCCCTTTGGCTGTTAAATAAATCTGATTCGTAGTGTCAAATTCCATATTGGTAAAATATTTATGATCGGTCTGTCCTAAGGAAAGAACCTTTTCATGATTCACTTGAAAGTCTTTCCAGTACTTCTCAAGTAACTCGAGTTTACGCTTACAGTAATCTATTGTTTTACGCTCTACGCTATCCTTTTTAAAATTGACGAGGAGTTTTCTAATCCCCTCTGCAATCTCTGATTGAACAAAATAAAGACTCTCCATCTCGCTGCTGTTGTAAGAAAATTAAACGATCTTACTTGGAAGAACCTTCTGCTGCTGCTAGCCTGACGAGAGTTGCTCCTCACGTCAGTCACCCGTTGATGCTGCTAGTGTGAGCTGTTAACTCACTGCTGGCTGATCGGTACTCTCAGAGTACCGCTGTTGCTGCTACTGCTAATACAATATTAAGCACTCCTGCTCAATATGCTGCTTCTAAAATCACTCGCTCGAAACTCGCTGCTACGGTAACCACTACATTCACTGTTAAGCTACGCTAAGAAACACTGTAATACCACGTGTCACTAGTTCAATTCAAGTTCACTTCACGACTGTTAGTCCCGCAAATTCGAGTCCAACCGCGAAGTCCTTTATAGAGGCTCGAAGGACCAAAATGTAGGGGTTGCGACCTAAGTGGTACCTGATGGGTTGGCTACGCTATTAAGTTAAACACTCGGATAACTATTAAAAGTTTATTACGAGATAGTTTACGCTAAGCTATTGCTAAGTTGATGGAAATGAATGCACCCGGTTGCTTTCCGTGATACACTGAGCTCGCGGCGCACTAAGTGCGGCCGCATTATATCGCTAAGTCAGCAAACGTGGTCGATTGCAAAATATTGCATCGAACATGTACATTAGTAAATCTTAATAAATTAAACTGTTCTTAAGGTAAAGGCACCAGTTATGTACAATGAACTAATAATGGACAAAAAATAAAGTAATCATCTAGAATAAGAACATTAATCATTTTTTTTTAAATTGGCAACACTGTGACTGCTGCACTGCAGCTGTCAAAGTTTAACGTTTTATTCAATTCGGTTTGTCACATAGACGCGTGAGTGCGCAATGTTTCTGTGAGTGGTTTTTCTTAAGGAAATTGTTAGTGCGGTGAGTTGAAAGTTTTATATGTAAACTGGTATTGCTTTGTTTCAATCAGAATGTGTTACAGCTTGGGTTAACTATGAAATTAAGACGACAACGCACATTGTTGGAACTCCAGAGAGGTTTTGCTTGTTGACATTTTATTGATGCTTAAACTGGTGCATTGTAATTAAATGGTTCCAAAAATGGACAGATGTCGGAATTTCATATAATCTTGATATAGGTATTCAAATTGTTTACTTATTTTACTCTAATTATTATTTTTTGCTATAAGCTAGTTGTAAATTTGAAAAATACTGATATATACCAGTAATAGACGTATGTGTCCATTATTGGGTATTTTATAGGAATCCAGCTATAAGACATTGATAAATAATTATACTTTGCCTTCGTTTTAGAAATGGCTTCTAAAATATACGCCTCAACAAATGGGCTGGGCTATTGAAGCAGTAAAAAAAGGGTTTAAAATATCCGAAGCAGCCAAAAAGTTCAATGTACCTAGATTTGCACAATAAAGTTACTGGTGAAAGTCCGATTGAGTGCTCAAGGGAACCCAGCATCATTTTACGTAAAGAAGAAGAAAAAATTTTAGAAATCTGGATCAAAGAAATGTTAGATAAACATATACCCGTAACAAAAGAGGACTTAATGGACAGTGTCCAACGAATAATAATCGACAAAAAGCAAGAAACCCCTTTCAAAGATAATAGACCTGGCAAGAAATCGTACACATCATTTCTAAAACGACATCCTACGATTGCTGAACGGGTAGCTCAAAATTTGTGTACAACAAGGGACAATGTTACCCAAGAAGACAAATCATAATGATAATGCAACATCCTGAAAGAATTTTTAACATAGATGAAAGTCCATTTTTCTTAAATCCAAAACCAGGACATGTTCTCGCTAGAAAAGGAGATAAAAATGTGTATGCTTCTTCAGGCGACGATAAAGAAAATTTGACCGTTCTGATTACAGGAAATGCTGCAGGAGAGTAATCAGTCTGCTACAAATGTTTTTTTTTTTGTATTAAATTGCACGGTGGGCCATCTTAGGCTAAGCAAAACTTAATCAACCTACAAAACGAAAACGTCTGAAAAAACAAAAAACACTTTTGTGAAATTATCCTTACAATAACTTTTAGTAAAATGATTATTTTTTTTCTACTTATTGGTAAAATATTTTTCCCCACAATATCGGGAGTATAAAAAATAATTACGTAATTGTAACAAAAAGAACTTGAACGAAAATCTGAAAACTTATATCCATGAAGATGATGAACTTAAATGAAATTCTTGTGAGAAGCTTAGTTACATTCTGGACAAACGAATTCCTCTACATCATTATTAGTTAACCCAACACATTCTTCATGGTACCACAGAGAACAACCAATGCATTTTCGCATATCTGCGACACGATCAGTTTACATGCTTGGCAATACTATCTTTTAGCCTATTTTTCTTCTGTTCTTATGCGTTTTTTTACATTTACCCTCTTTTCTTTTAACTTTTTCTTCTCAGATTTTTTGACTCTTTTGAATCATATGGAACAAAAAGGAGGAAATGATACTGTGAAGTTTGATAGAGGAGAATGGAAGAAAGAAACGCGCCGACCCCAAGTAAAATGGGATAAGGGCAGGAAGATGATGATTTTTTGACTCCTTTATCATCTTAATTTTTCGTTCGTGTTTTTTATGGTTTCAGTTTTGGAGTTTTTCATGAACAGCATCAAATAAATCCTTTCAAATAAGTTCTTCTTAGGACACCGAAAGTAGCTGCCGCTTTTCGCTGTGACAACAGATACGACTGTTTTTTACAGATTGCATAGCCGATTTTTGCTGTTGTTCAGTCCATTTAACCACAACGTTTCTTATTTGTAGTATCCATTTTGATAAATCTGAAAATAAACCAATTTTTGTATACCAAACCGTACGTAGCTACGCGTGAAGAAGGTGAAAATCAGAATTAGTACTATTATTATTTCGTAATCTGGACACGCCAATCTACACTCAAACTGTTACGCGTGTCCACATAGCGAAAGTCCAGCCGCAAAAGTACGGGTCTACCGTACAGCCTTACATCTTACACCATAAGCGACCATAAGAATTGGAAGCAGAGGGTTGACTTCTGCTATTGTTATATTGTCTTTTGCGACAATTTTCAATGTGTGTCCTATGTTTTAACAATAACGACAAATCATGTCGTTGGTATAGATTGGTCTGGAATAGTCAGGACGATCATTTCGTGAACTTGGTTGGGATTCGCGGCGAGCACTAACATGAACTTTACAGTGACAGAACAAGAAATACAAACTGTATTTCTTGTTTTGTTATTGTAAAAGTTCGTGTTTGGGTTTCATCTCCTTTGTATTCTGGAAATGATTTTCTCTTCTTCTACCTCGAAACATACAGCGGAATTCAGTGAGTCGGGTTTACGACATCGAACTACCTGTGAAATGCGAGGATTGAGTCCTATTATGAAAGTGTGAAGGGCAAGATCTTGTATGGCAACAACACGTCCTGCTTGTTCCGTCTTTCTTTTAGTTGGTATAGAGATATTTATTTCTGTTAATAGTTTTGCTAGGCATGTTTCGATTTTAAGTGCGAACTTGTTAACCGTCTCGGTTGGGCTCTGTTTGCAATCTTGGAGCTCCGTGAGTAAGTGGGCATAATATTTTCCTGCACCAAATTGTTGTTTTATAAAGTCTATAAATTGTTCAAAAGAATCGAATTCGATTTGTGCCTCTGTTGTCCCACATTCCAAAGAATTCCTCGTTCGTCCCACTTGAGTTTTAAAGTCACCACTCACAAAAAATATTGTACTATATCTTCCAATAAATTGAAATAATAGTTTTTTCTAATAACATAAAGATATTAAATACTTCCAGTTCTAGGTATGCATCCGCGATGCATGTTTTTAATTTTAATAATTAAAAGATCTATTGCAATTTAGGAAAATCTTTATTATTTAGTATCACAATCAAATCCAAATCACAGTACTATTAGTTACACCTATCAATATACACATTTGTATTTATCTTATAGAAGTACCACGTTAAGATATATACAGGGTGTCCCAAAACTCAACGTCAAGCCGAAACAGGGTGACAGGATTGATCATAACCATCACGAGAAAAATCTGAAAAAAAATCTATCCCATGCAGTTTGAAAATTATGGGCATTTTAAGAAAAACCTAGAAATTTGATCAAACTGTACCATTTTTCGGTTATTGTGGTTATTCTTTTTTATTTTTGTTCATTTGAACTTTGGAAACGTAATCCTAAATAACATTTCTAGAATCTCAATAAAAAATAATGACACAATTGCCTCAAGTTTCCGAGAATTGAGACTATTTGTAAAACTACGAATTTAAAATTTTCAAGATTCGTCGACTTTGACAGGCCCTCCTATAAAAAAAATGTACTAGAGTGCCTTGGCAAGTGGCATTAAAAGTTGGCGCATTTAATCAGAATTCTAAAATGGTACAATACTTGTTAGTTCCATACAATAGAAAAGAGTAAAAAAATTAAAACCTCAAGTATCCCGATTTTTGCTATCACATTTTACTCAGTTAAAATGTTTTTAATTCGCACAAGCTCTAGGTAGGTTCTTAATTTTAAGACAAAATTATGAGAGAGATGGATAATGGGTATGTTTGCCATGAGTGAGCGAGACAGATAGTGACGCCACTTTTATCAAAGTGAAAAAAAGTTAGTAAAATTTGTAAAATAATTAGGTTTGTTGGAATAAAAGTCAGATGGAGAAATAACATTTTTTATTACAATAAATGTTCAAATTGTTTACCATCAGCCTCAATACAAGCCCTACATCTTCTTAAAAAAGATCTACTTATAAGTCGGGCATATCTTCGAGAGTTGATCGCCTCAGCTGCTTGAGAAATGCGTTCACGCAGGTCGGCTACGTTCTCAATGGGCTTTGAGTAAACTTTTTCTTTGAGAACTCCCCAATAGAAAAAATCCAGGGGATTTAAATCTGGTGAACGGGCGGGCCACGAGATAGTGCCTGAACGTCCAATCCACCTTCCCGGATATTCCTGGTCAAGGAAATCTCTTACTTGCACTGCGAAATGCGCTGGGCAGCCATCTTGTTGAAACCACATGTCGCGAAGATCTGCTAGTGGTACGTCCTCTAACAGGGTTGGTAAATCTTCTCTTAAAAAATGTAGGTAATTAGTTCCATTCAAGTTCTCAGGCAGTTCAATAGGCCCAATAATTTTACCGTTTAAAATTCCGGTCCACAGGTTTACTTTAAAACGATACTGGGATCTATCTTCTCGCATTAAATGTGGATTCTCCACATGCCACTCGTGATAATTGTGCAAGTTCATGTAACCATCTTTTTTAAATGTCGATTCATCGGACCAGAGAATTTTTTGGATGAATTGGGGATTCTCATTATGCCTCTGTAGCATTGTTCTACAAAAAGAAATCCTTTCCTGATAATCTCGAGGTAGAAGACTTTGAACTCGTTGTACGTGAAACGGATGCATTTCGTTTCTTTGTAAAATACGATGAGCAGTGCTTTTGGGTATTCCCGTTCTTTCTTCAATTCCACGTACGGAAATACTTCGGTCACCTGCGACCTCTTGCAATACTTCTTCCTGGAAAGGAAACACAGGTCTACCTCCAGCCTGTATTTGATTCGGGAAATGGCCGCCCTCTGTGAGTGAACGGTGCACATTAACAAACACTCGGTGATCCGGGTAGCGCTCTAAATTTGGATATCTTTCACGATAAAGTCTAGCGGCGGCACTTGCGTTGCATCTGCATTCCCCATAAATGAGGTGCATGTTCGCATATTCTTGTGAAGTGTAGCGCGTAGGCATGGTAGATAAAAAGGATGCCAACACAAAAGTCCAGAGAGAAGCCAAAGTTGCCGGTATGTTATCAACAAGTCCAATTTACAAAGATTCAAGTCCAAAAAGAGAAGCCAAAGTTGTCAGTACTAAATCAACACAAGCGAATACGAACGTGCGCAGTAGACGAATGAGCGAAACGTACTAACTGGTTGGTGTCGGACTGGTAGCGTAGCCATTTGCTTGGCTGAAACTAGTGCGAATGAAACAGATAGATGCCATAGCATCTATCTGTTTCATTCGCACTCGTTTAAACGACGCATCTCCGTCTCAATGCGTGGCGTCACTATCTGTCTCGCTCACTCATGGCAAACATACCCATTATCCATCTCTCTCATAATTTTGTCTTAAAATTAAGAACCTACCTAGAGCTTGTGCGAATTAAAAACATTTTAACTGAGTAAAATGTGATAGCAAAAATCGGGTTACTTGAGGTTTTAATTTTTTTACTCTTTCCTATTGTATGGAACTAACAAGTATTGTACCATTTTAGAATTCAGATTAAATGCGCCAACTTTTAATGCCACTTGCCAAGGCACTCTAGTACATTTTTTTTATAGGAGGGCCTGTCAAAGTCGACGAATCTTGAAAATTTTAAATTCGTAGTTTTACAAATAGTCTCAATTCTCGGAAACTTGAGGCAATTGTGTCATTATTTTTTATTGAGATTCTAGAAATGTTATTTAGGATTACGTTTCCAAAGTTCAAATGAACAAAAATAAAAAAGAATAACCACAATAACCGAAAAATGGTACAGTTTGATCAAATTTCTAGGTTTTTCTTAAAATGCCCATAATTTTCAAACTGCATGGGATAGATTTTTTTTCAGATTTTTCTCGTGATGGTTATGATCAATCCTGTCACCCCGTTTCGGCTTGACGTTGAGTTTTGGGACACCCTGTATATGTATTACACATGTAATATTTATCTGAGATACTTCAACATAATTAGAACTACTTATTTAAAAAAACCTTTATTACGTGACTAATATCACAATCAAATCACAATCACAGTATTTTAATTAACCTCCTATTTATGAAAAAGTGGTATTTTAACAATTAAATTTCCAAAAAATCAACATTTGTATATAAGTAACAGTCAAATAATTATAGACCGTATACACATTTGTATTTATCTATATGTACCTTATAGAAGTACCACGTTATGTTATTTATGTTAATGTGGTATTTCAACATAAATTGAAATATTTATATTTAAAAATCTTTATTACGTAACTAATATCACAATCAAATTACAATCACAGTATTTTAATCAACCTACTATTTATGAGAAAGTAGTATTTTAACAATTAAATCTCCAAAAAATCAACATTTTTAAACTTATCATTAATATAGACACATTAATATCATTAATAAACAAAAGGGCTGATTTTTTCCAGGCAATGGCCCAGTGATATAGTGCCATTCAACATTGCCGTTACAGAATCAAATATATATTAGTCATGAGCTATATCATCAGCACGCCGAGGTTTACCTTGGCGAGCTAAAGAAAGAACAGCGTCGTTTTTGATCACATTCAAAAAGCTAATGATGTTCAGCTTTCCCGAATATGTTCTGTTTAATTTAGCGTTACTGCCTTCCACTGGGTTATTTGTTCTGTAGATATCCCCCCAAAAATCCCATTTGCCTCGATAATATTCGTTGTCAAGCCATGCCGATACAAAATAGTCATTGAATTTCTCAATATTGAGAGTTTTCGGACAATCCTCCATTATATATAGCCATCCATCGCATTTAAGTTCAGGTGGTAGCAAAGCTAACGCTGTGCATAGAGCTATATGCTTTTTGAACATTCTCTTTTTATTTAACTTTAACGCCTTTGCTCTCTTCCAAAGTGCTTGACTAAAATGGAAGTAACAGCCTTTGCATATTACATCCGGAAAGATGTTACGGATTGCGTTCATGGCTGCTTTCTCATAATCTGTTCTGAATGAAATCGGATGCCATTCTGGAATTTGCGATTTGATAAGAGCAAACGCAGTCTCATATGTGAACTCTTTTTTGTCCATTAATAAGATGTATATTAAGGGCACGACGTGAATTTTCTCACTTGTGCTGCCAAGGTCACCGTAAATCACATATAATTGTCTGAATGGTTTCACTACACACTTAAATGTACCATCTGCAAGGTAATGTTTCACGTGTTGATGAAGTCCTTTACTATTTACATCAGCGAAAGCTAATATCCTTGTTTTTCTGTACTCATAATCAAATAAAACAAAACTCATGTAACTTACTGGAATTTTTACTTCAAACGGCGTTTTAAATGTAGCTTTCTTTATTTGCTGGCCTTTGTTTCGAGCACTATACAAGCTGTTCTTAATATTCGATAATTCAGGTAATTTTTCTATCTTGTCAGTACCTTTGTCCAATAATTTTTTTATGCTTGAATTGAAGACAGAAGGAATCGATTTTCCTTCAGAAGATTTTGCTTCTTGCTTGCAGCGATGTATTTCTTCTTTGATGTCATTTCTTGATATGCTGGGCGTACAAATGTCATGACGAAGAATTTTCGTCACATTATTATTTGAAGTCACCATTCCTCCATGACACCTTCTGTTCACACATCTCCAGACGATTGAGCTATTTTTGTTCTCTCGCTTTTTCGTATATTCGTAACCGGCATGCAAAATAATAGGCACACCTCTTTGTGATTCAATAAAGGTTATCTCTTGGGATGTAGAAGCCAGACTGCAGCCAGTCTGAAGATCAGCTCGGGATGATGAAGCCACTGGCTCCATGTTTCAGGATGAAGAAGCCACGGCTCTATATCTGATCACCTGCAAATACAACGTGAATTAGTTCTGTGCCTCCTGTAAAAAGGGGTACCAAGTCCAATATACCCTTTTCGTTTTTAAATGAATATAAGAGAGCAAAAAATTAGCTTTCATCTGTCTAAGAAAGGTATTCCGAACGAAACTATGTACAATAGTTTCGTTTCGTAGATACGAATCGTGAATAGCTATAATGATTAAAAATCATAGCTGAAAACCGACTTCAACGTGTTGAATATGGTTTTATCATACATGCTATTGTCAGAACTGAGCCAAATTGAAATGAGACTACACGGGAAGCACCAGCTTTCGAATCAAAAGAGTCATCAAAACTGATTCACCCAGAAAACACTTTGTAGTTGAGAACATCCTCATTTTATGAAGGAGGTTAACTAAATTAAAATGCGACCATATGGGAAGCACCAGCTTTTACATAAAAGAAGATTTATCAAAATTGGTTAACCTAAAAAATACAGTATAACCGAGAACATCCTCTTTTTTTGAAGTTTGTTAAAATGGGTAAACAAAATTAATGTGAATTAGGGCTCAAATCAAATTATTATTTGTTCAAATTTCTAGTTAATGTGAAAAAGGGTTACTCATTTAAAAAAAAAATACTAGACGATTTCGTGAAACAGGGCCATAGATAAAGAACTCCATGACAGGACCTAGGAAACAGGAAAAAAAATATTTTTCAAAATCTTATTTGCGTCTCCTAAAAAGTAGCGATGTACTCTTTTCACAGGAGGCACAGAGTTAAGTATGCATATAATAAAAGACCATAATCCTTAGACAGCAACTAATATAAAAGTAAATAATTACCACAATAGTGATATAAGTCAAATCATTTATCATGACTTCACAAAATATGAAAAAATCGACAAAATTATAATTATTACTTACCCTTTAAAACTTCACAAATATTGAACCTCACTCTATGAATACACCACGCTTAATGTAAACACCTTATGAGGTGTTTACATTAAGCGTGTATGAATGTTTAAAATTAGCAGATGCACTTTGTAACCGCAATTTGCTCCGATTGCGCTGATAACGCAAAGCCACGTCATTGGTCAATTGATTAATACAAAGAAAGCAGAGCGAGAGAGCAAGCTCTAATCCGGTCGCACAAAAATACCGAAGCTATAAACATTCAAAAACTTGTTCTAGGTTAATAATAATAGTAGTGGTCTAAGCAGTGGGGTGCACAGGGTTTGTACTTAGGGTCGGCTATGTGTACTTTATTAATGCCTTCAATCTAAACCTAAAGTTTGATCAGAAAAAAACTGTCATGGTGGCGTAACTTGTAATTTTATAATTTATATTATAGTGGAGTCTCGGATTGAATTAGTTCATCAAATTTTCCGCAACATGAGGTTATTTATCTTTCTGGTCAGTCAGGTTTTTAGGCTGACTGTACAATTAAATCAAATTTAACTCATATGAAAAAAATGTGGGACGAGCCAGGCATACGAATTGGGACGAGCGGGGAATAAAATATTGAAAATTAAGTTTTGGGACGAGCGAGGCATACAAATTGGGACAAGTGGGGAATTTTTTATGTGGGACGAGACTCTGTGGGACGACCGAGGCACAAATCTCGAATTCTTTAAAGCTGCGTGTCGACTCGGCTTTTTCAACTAATTGACTTTATCGTATTAGTATAATTTTAAATAAAATGGGTTTTTGCAACTTTGTAGCGATCTCGAAAGCGCTTTGACAATTAGCGATTAAGGGATTCAGTTTTTCTTAAGATCCGTCAAATGATTTGATGAATTTGAAAAGAATACTGGGTTCGACTTTTTCGTCGATTTCTAATTTAGAGCCACCGGGGCCATCCTCAGATTTAGAAGTCATGTTAGAGATTTAGTGAAACAAATAAAACAAAACAACAAAAGAATTTAGAATACGAGTGATTTACAAGAAGTCACGTCCTCCTTATGCTAGCTTACTTATATACTATAGATGTTTGTGGATGAGTCGCCGTAACGCGTAGTCAAAACAAAGTCGCGAGACAAAGTTTTAGTTTGGATGCACAATGAGATTGAATGTCTGGTATTCGCACAAGGGAGTAGTAATTTGTCTTTATTCACTCACAGGAACGTAGCTGCTATGAGGATGGTCAGCATCGTTTCCACAGATCACTGTGGACCGCGGACCGTGAAACAGTGGCAGCTGGAGATCTCCGTGTCAACAGAGGATGAAAAGATGATGATGAAAAGATGTTGATGATCTCGTACGAGCACTTTTGCACCTTTGCACTTTAGCTTTAATTTTTTGGCACTTCACTTTTGGCACCATTTTGGAACACTATTATGATGTAATGAGTTCTTCGGAGCGTATTTGGATAGGGGATTTTCGTATCCCACCGCTGTCACCAAATGTTATACGGGATCCCTCAATAGGGTTTTAAAAAAAACACTTTTGAATTACACTGCACAAAAAAAAAAACGTTTAATAGGGCTTAGACCTTGATGTAGGAACTGGCAGATACAAGAGATGGTAATGGTTCGGCGATTGAGACGAGACTGGCGCTCTTCTGGAGCGCTAGGCAGTGATGCCTTTAAATGCTGACACCACAATTTAGATAAAACACGCAATCACTTTAAAGTGATTGTTAGGCGTTTTCCCTAACATTGGGAATCTATAACAGTTCGTTCGTTCAATATCTAGCGATAGCCGCTGAGTTCTTGTTATTCTTCTTAGTCTACTAACCGGTGACGCGGGTGAATCACATCAAGACAAATTTTCGTATTCTTGAAAGGTCTCTGGAAGACAGGACCTTGTCTGACAATTAACTTTTACACGATTAATAATGTTTAACACATTTTCAAAATCTTTTGTTATAGTTTGCATTATCTCCTTATGCTTTGTTACATTGTTGGTGCTTAGGGTTGGATATGATTGAGGAACATTTCAAAAAGGATCACGGTTCTCAGATATATAGACATGTTCTTGATTTATTGGAGAGAATGTTTTCAAGTGTCAAATGTGGTGGGATGATGAATTGAAAATTGTGTTTTTTTTGTTTCGGAAAAGAAATTTCGGAGCTACTCCTGTGTGTGAAGAGAAACTTCTTTGCCTAAAAGAAAAGGAAAGAATCATTGAAGAATCTAATACACGTGCAGAAGTCGAGCACAGTGAAAAATCAAGACAGACACAAGACAATAAGGAGCGCGACCAAAAAGAAATTCAACTACTAGACTTAAAATGATCATCCATCTCTTCTATTCGAGTGTCAGTGGCCTTTTCTTTGGTCCATAGAGGAAAATAATATATCGGGTATAGAGAGCCCCCTCGCAGAATTTGTTGAAGACCGCTAATGTCAATTGATAAGATAAATAGCGCCATCTACTATCGCCATCCACGAGCTTGTGATATATATAGCTATAGGTACTATACCTACCTATACAATTGTTTAAACTTCAGCTTCTTACTATTTTACTTGTATTCAAGTTGATAAACTTTTACTTAATTTTGTTTTCTCTTTATTAATAAAATCATAGCAAAACTTTATCAACTTGAATACAAGTAAAATAGTAAGAAAGCATCAATTTAAAAAAGTGAGTGGAGACAAATAAAAACAACTTTTATTTTATACAATATTATTTATTTATTATTTGTTTATGCTTATTTTTATAAATTTGAGCTGCTGTTTTAATTTCGTCGTCACCATCATACGTAATTTTGCCAGCCGAAATCCGGTTTATTGAACGGCACCAACTATAAACAATTACATTAATTACTATATTTTCAAAATAATTTTTTAGTGTTGTTTTATGTTTTTCACAACTAAATGGGTGGGTAGTCAACAAATATGTCCGTGAATTTTTTGTATTTTTTGTTTTAGTCCTTTTTGGGGACATCTTTCTTTAAAACCTCCATTACTAAATTTTGCACTGCAATGAAACTTTTTTCTATTTCTTTTGACGGATATATTAGAATCTTTTTTTCTTTTTTGTATTCTTTGGCCCTTATGTTTTCATTTGATGTACTCTCAGGGTCGCCATACATTTCTTTTTTGCAAACTTTGCAGCTTTTTGATACATATTTAATACATTTGTTCAGGACCCACCCACACACATAATTGCCCTGACCAACATCATTTATAGTGGTATTTAAATTAATGAAAGGCACCACAATTTCGTCTTCTGTGCTTTCAGAAAATTGTGGTGCCTCCTCTTCAATTGTACTGGGAATATAAGAAGTTGACGCAATATTTTCTCTTAGAAAAAAATCTAGACTCTGCAAGCAACTGTCGTCGTCTTTTTCACAATTTGCATGCAGAGAATGGGGCGAGTTAAAATTATTTATCAAAAGGGACTTAAAGGCCCCTTCAAATGCAACTGCGTCTGGTGCTGTATTTCTCGCCCCATAACTTCTGATATTCCCAAAGAAATTCTCTAGTGGGTCCTGGTTAAAATTACGAGTTAGCATAGCATCAAATGAATACGTTTGAGACAACAATATCCATATTTGTTGCATCCCTTCAATTGTGCGTATAAAGTTTTTTACAGATGGTATTGCTTTTGTTTCAATTAAACGGATTTTTTATTTTCTTTAATTTTTTTAACAAATTTTACTGTTTTTAAAACTTTTATGGCATTGTTGCACGAATCATGATACAAACTATTTTTTCGTACACACCCTTTATAAATTTTACCATCAGGCACATGAAATGTGTTACACTTTAGGGAATCGAAAAGATTGTCCATTAATTTAGTAAACTTTACCAAATTTTGGCATTCTCCTGGAATTTCTCCTCTTGCCACCAGATGTCCTGCAGTCGCAGCCATTGAATGGCTAAAAATTTGGACAGCTGGTTTCACCTTCATTTTTCTCATTTTCTCTACATAGATGTGTTCATCGGTGATTTTCAGTAGGCATTTCAATTCTCCATTAGATTTGTCTGCTTCGTAAGTAAGCTTATAATATTCCCATTTAATAATTTTCTCACACTCTTCTTCGAAATCGTAGTATTTTAGGTCTTTGGTGACCAAATTGTTTCGCACTCCTTTTAATAAATGCGGAACATCGAACAGAGGGATTAATTTACTCTTCCCTATTTCAATTATTTCATTTTTGAATTATTTTTGTTCTCTTAAATATTTTTTCCTTGTGTCTTCTATCAACTCATTAATGACGCTTACGTTAACTGTGCTTTGATCACAAACAGTGCATAACACCTTTAATCCTGTACTACGAACATACATATCATTTTTTTTTCAAAATTTCTTTCAATTGTGCCTTATTCAAGGCATTGGTGAAATGATATGCTATGGGTTGCTTGAATTTTTTTTAAGTCCCTTCACCATGAACACCAATACATGGTCTGCAATATTTTTACTATTGAATGTGAACCCCCTAAGCTGATCTTTTGCAGCATTATAGTTGATTTGGGGGGAAATCGACATTTCGTCAAAAGTTAAACTGCATAATCGGTCTTTTGGACATAACTCTTTTACAGTTTTTTTTTTGATTTTTATAAATATGCATTTATAAAAATTGCATTCAGGCCTGGCTCCACTTCTATTTTCGTCCAAAGTCTTTTCAACGATTTAGGAGATGGCAATGTAGTTCCGTCCAGTTTTTTTTAAAAGCTTGTTTTAATGAATTTTCGTTGGTAATAGCAACACTAACTTCAGGTTTCCGTAGACGTCGGTCTAGTTCTTCCCATAGATGTTCAATAACATTCAAATCAGGTGACTGTGGGAGAAATTGAAGTACATTTGGGACGTTTTTCTTTAGCCAATTCATCACTATTTTTGATTTATGTTTCGGATCATTATCTTGTAATAAAATCCAGTCTCTTGCCAGCTGTAAAGAACGGACACTCCTGAGTAAATCATGGCGCATTTATATTGAGGTACATCGAAGCATTCATATTTTTTTCAATAAACACCAATTCGCCAACTCCCGATGCTGCCATAGATCCCCAAACCATAACTCCACCTCCAACGTGCTTAACAGTTTTAATAATATTCTCTTTTTCTAACTCTTTATTTGCCTTGCGCCACACTTTGCACCTTCCATCACTTCGAAAAATGTCAAATTTACTTTCATCTACAAATAAAACCTTTTTCCAAAAATTAAAATCTTTGTCTTTATAAGTTAATGCGAAATTTAAACGTTTTTGTTGATTAATAGAAGAAATCAACGGCTTTTTCCTTGGTGTTCGTGCATAGAAACCATGTTTTCTCAAAATTCTACGCACATTTTCTGGATGCACATTCTTTTTTAAGTCAAACGCGAGCTCAGCCGCCAATTCCGGTGCGCTTTTTATCGGTTTTTTTTTTCACATTTTTAATTAATGTACGAATATCACGATCATTTAATATTCTTGGTCTACCTGATCGACGCTTATTTAATACTGTACCGAATGATTCAAACTTTTTTATGATTGATTGTACTGTTGATCTCTTTTTTTTCACTATTTTAGCTATTTCACCATAATACTTTTTCTCTAGCCTTAGTTTTATTATTAAATTTCTTACATCAACACTAATTTCTTGTCTTTTGTCACTCATATCGAATTCAAATTAATAATTATTACGCAACAAATGTTCTGTAACTTAGCAGCAACAACAGACAACTGAATGATCCTAGTGTGAATTTATATCACAACCAAAAGCTTAAGAGAACTTGTCTCGACTCGTCTGTATTGATCTAAACGTAACTTACTTTGTATCCGTTAAAGTGAAGGTTACCTATGCTTTCATTTCATATGATCTTTAATTATATATTATGAATACTTATTGATAAAATGCACATTTAGCTGGGTGTACGAAGACTTTTGTGAGTCACTGTATTTTTGTAGAATTAAAGTATGCAGCTAACTTATTCTTATTTATTACATTTCTAGCCTATTTTATATGTTAAATTTACTTGAAATAAAAAAAAACAATTTGTATTTTCAAAATTAAACAACTTTTATTTACTTAACACAATCAGTCTATAAATTTCTACTTAGACATTTAAGACATTTTTTTTTACAAAATTAACGTTTTTCTAATTGCACATTATACATTTTAAAAGTTCACACTTACATTAATCAGTCTAGGAAAAATGAGATACATTCGTTGGTCAACTTAAAAACTAGAGAGTTTCAAAATCACAACTTTGTTTGACAATTATCACACAGTGGCTTGGAGCACTGAAGGCAAATTGGCTTAGAACAATCACAGCAACGGTATTTAGTTTGTCTTTTTATTTTTGTTGGACAAACGTAACATAATGTTTTGCCACTTAGTGGAACAGATCGGACTACTGGTGGTGGAGGGGGGGTATCCTTGCCTAAAACTAGTGATAGTCATTCGCAGCTCTCTTGGCAATCTTTCATTGTACACTCGATTTTTCATATGATCCAGCACTAAGTCTCTGGCCATATTCAAAAAAAAAGTTCCTCTCCTCATTTTGCCATCACTGTCATTACAACTTTGATATAATACAAAGCTATTTATGCCTGCCATGTCCAGAATCCTTTGAAAGATTGCCATAGGCCAACGACGAGTTTTACGACTGCAACAATATGTCGAGCACTTTTTATCCACCTCGTCCACTCCACCTTTTGTATGGTTGTAGTCTGCAATCATAACTGGTTTTCCTGTATCTTCATCTATTTCTTGAATATGGTGAGAAGAAGAAAGCAACAACACGGCTTTATTAGGTTTCGGCACATATGATAAAAGTGTATAATCTTTAGTAAAACCATACAACGAACTTTCTGTCAGTCTACTTTTGTTCGGCAAGAAACTTTTTTTTTGTATCCTAAATGCAAGATACACTCGGCAAATCTTATCCTGGCATGAAGTGATGAAAGCCCATATTCAAAAAAGTCTTTAGAGGCAAGCCCGCAAAGATAACACCGCATGGCTGAGCTTGTATCGGTGAGCGCATTAATCATCTTGCCATCAACAATAGTTAATTTCAAATCATGTATTACAATACATTCAGCAGTTGTAGTTGGAACCAAATCTTTTATTTGGTATTTTACATTTTCAGCTTCCAATTTTGACAATTATATTGTCTCGTGAGATAACTGAAGTCTCAAAGGTCGGCAATATCTCGGCGATGACGGACGAGGATTTTGCCAGATAATATTTTCCCCATGATCCATACTCACAAGACGTACTGGCACTATTGATGTAATTAACATAAATTCATCTGTTGATTCGACATTTTGAAATTTTTGTTTTATATTGAGAATGACTTCCAGAACCATCACATCCCCACTTAGAGATCAAGCAAAGATGTTGACGTTCGCTTTCATTAAGACTTTGAATTACTTCACTTAATGATAATAATAGCCTTTGAGCCGTATGATCCATAAGATTTTGCAGAGGTACTTCTGCTCGTGTTTCTGTAGTGCAAATACCAAAAGGGTAACATTTTGTTTTAGCTCAGGTTATTGCTTCATAATTTGGAAATAAATTACAATTCACTTCCATTGCACTTTTTCTTAATATGTTATATTGGTGCTTCGTAAGCTGCCCTTCAATAACAATAGATAAGGCTTTATCAGGACAAAGAGTGGCATGGTTTTTATCCATTCTTGGAAAAACGTCTTGAGAAACATTTTTTATTAATTTAGATTTTTCTATCTCTCCCCACTCCCTATATTTCATTTGTGTGGCATACGCCAGTTCTGCGGATATCACCTACTGTCGTAAATTTTCAGTTCTTTGCCGTTTAGCTCGTTCACTTAATTTTTCAAAATCCTTAGAGGGTCGACCAACCGATACTTTTCTTTTATGAGATTGCGAGACGTTAAAACAAACATATTGGTCAAACTAATCTTTATGCGCATTAAGACATCTTTCAAAATGTCTTTGATATTTCTCAAGTTTTGATTTATATTGTTGTATTAGTTTTTGCAATACACTTTTAGCATCACTTGAAATTTGAGTCTGTTTTAGAGCATTTTCCACTTTTTTATAAAGATACTGCATTTTTTCAGAGTCCTTTCTGAAGTAGACTCTCTATAATATTCAATAAGAGTACGTCTACTAATATAAATCTCTTCAGAGTTTGATCCTGGAAAAAGATAAAATAAATGTTAAATTATTAAAATTCTACCTTAGTACTAAAATTCATAAAGTTTGTTCAAGGTGCGCAAAAACGAGCATCTAAATGTTTATAAAATAAGAATATGTAATGCTCATTTTAAAGTACATTTGAGGGCTTGACTCCTGGATATGGTACTTTTATACAAAGAGAAGTTTGATCACACTAAAAATTGCGGCAGATTTTACAAGAAATACGAAAAACCATAGAAATACAGCTAAAAAATTAATGCTTTAACAGATATAATAATAGTTCCCTACCTCCAGGAGTAGAATCCATAATTACAACACTTAAATCCACCGAAAAACTGAATACAATTTACAGTTGAATTTAACCCTTTTTAAGGCAGAGGCGATAAATTTACCACCAACAAAAATTTTGCTTATCCTTCTATGTGAGTTATAAAAGGAGTCCTAATTTGTTGCACTGGCAACTAAGGAGGTATGCCTTATTATAATTAAGAAAAAAAAAATACGTTTATGACACATTTTTTCTTGGCGCCACTAGCTGTCAAAAAATTGCGCTAATATTGAAAGAAAATTTGTTTTTCCGTGAATCTTCATATTTTTTATTTGAAAAGAGGTAAGAATCTGTTTTTTATTATGTATTTATGTTTATTCTTCAAGTTGTTTGCTATAGCTTAGAAGTTACTATCGTATTTAGATGTGAGAGGACTTTTTACTTGGTGGGAAAAATATTCCCGCTGCCGGTGGCGTGTTATGTACACTTGTTGAACTAGTTCCTTCTTTTCTCAGATTTTCATGAAAAATGCCGCGCTATATGAATGAAAATGATATTGAAAAGACATTGGAGTCGATTTTTGGCATTCCCGATGATGGCTCAGAAGACGGATTTGAGTCTGATGAGGCAGAAGAGTTCAACGTGAATATAATACAACGGTTACTTGAATCAGATGATGATTCAAGTAACCTTTTACAAAATTCTCCTGCTCATTTGAATTCTACCCCTAATAATAGTTCAGAGTCAGGTACATCTACAATAGCACTATGTTCACAATTAGATAACTCGCAGCCAGAAGAGCCTTTGATTGTACAATCATCATCACCCTTAGAACAAGAACTGACTGATGAATCTGAATGTGAAGATGAGTCATGGGGGAAGGATTTGTGGACATCCAGGCCAGATCCCGATGAATTTGATAAGGTGACAATAAAACCTCGGTATTTATTGAATAGGAGAGCACATCCAGTAGCGCATTTCAAAAAGTTTTTTAGTGATGAAGTCTTCGATTTGATTGTTACTCAACAAACTTGTATGCAGAGCAGCAAAATATAAAAAATTGGCAGCCTGTTGACAAACAGGAAATTAGTGCTTTTTTGGCGTACAATACGCGTCATATAAGTTGAACCAAAATGGCGATCTACCTCCAATGCGCAGTAATACATTTTCGGGTCTCAATCGAAGCGCGGGGCTGCACGTAACCATAGCAACAAAGGCCATTTTGGTTCAACTTATTTGCCGCGTACTATAGCTTACTTGCTTTCAATGATTGAGAATAAAGTCATCAGAATAATTACAGCAGATCAGTAGTTAATTTATTACCTAAGTCATTAGGTAGGCACGAAGAAGTTCAACGCAGGATATAATATTTTAAATCACTCATTAGCTAATTTTGTAAAAAAAATAAACATATTTTTTTATATATTATTCATAATTGTGTTGAGCATCAGTTGATGTAATTTTTGTTTTCTAATTTCATCCTTTTGGTGTTGTAAGATTTATACCACAAAAGAACACAAATTCTACATTTTTTACGATAAACAGCATGGTAAGGATTGTAAGCAAGCGACCAATTCGGCGAACTTTGGTTATATTTTGAATTGCCATAAACGTAAAATGTCAAACATGTGTTGCGTTGCTGTTCTTGTCTGACTCGTTGAATTCTGTATCTGTGCATCTCGCTTGCACATAAACAGTGTGAAGTTCAATCAGACCGTCGGCAGAGAAACGATATGATGGATATGAGCATTTTCCAACCAGCGATGACATAAAAGCGCCAAGGACCTGTAGGTTGGAAACTTGCAGCAGTCGTTCAAAAATTAGGTGTGAAAAATGCGACGTCTATTTATGTTTATCTCGTGATAAAAATTGTTTTAAAACATTCATTTGTGTACACAATAATTATGTCGATCTCATTGATTGTAGTGACTAAAAATTAAGATTTTGTTGATTATCAAAAAGTAACATAGTTTATTTTTGTTCTAATTTAAAAAATTAAGAAAATCTCATTTGTTACTCGTGATTTTATAAATACTCATATAGTTTATTTTGTAATAAAGACTGATTAAAGTTGTAAGAAAACTGAAATATTCATATTTTATTTTAATTGATAATATTTATTTCATTAATTCGACCCATCCGAAGAACATAGTTACTTGTAAAAATGTATCATTTTTTTTGTTTATCGTATTTAATTTAGAATAACAAGAGCTATCTAATGGTGTATTTATTTTCTTTTTATGAAGCCTATTTTCGAAGTTATAATGTGCCAAGAACGTAATTCGTAGTAGTATTTCGAAGAATAGCAATTCATTAATAGATAGATCGATGTACACGGGCACCGCGCTACCGCTACCCGCGCGCTGGTTACTTCGTCATTCGCGGTCGTGTCGGCGGGAGGTGTGTATGTGTTTGCTTGTGCATGGGTGACGGTTAAATTACGTGTTTTTTATTTGTTTTTCTAATTGCATTTACATATTCCTTTGATATTTGAGTTTATTTTATTTTATTTTATTTTATTTGTTAGGGACAAAAAACAGTTACATGCCAAGCTTAACTATAGATTCTAAAACTAGCATAATACATGTTTTTTATAATACATCAATTCCTTATATATTTAAATATACATGTAACCCACACTATTGTCCACGAATATACAAAAAGAAAAATAGAAGAAAACAGGCAGAGTGTGCATCCTAAAACAAGATAAAAAATATAAATAATTAAGATTTTAGTAGTTCTATAATTGCTCCCGCCTTAAAACGGTTTTTGGATAAGGTAAATATGTCAAGCTCCATAAAGTATTCATTGTACGCATCAACGAGGCGACGAAGTGGTACACGCACTCCAGCGTTAGTCCTGCACGAATTTGTGTGGAATAGTCGAGGCACACGTACCCCACGAAGCATGACTGATCTAGGTACTATATAATGTAGACTATTTGATAATGGAATGCAATCGAACCTATTGTTACATATAGCATGCAGCATCATTACACCTAGAAGAAGTCGTCTAGATTCCAAACTAAGAACATTGTAACGTTTCAGTGATTGTTCATAAGAGACTTTAGGATGATAACATTTATAATTCATCGTACGTAAGAATTTTTTCTGCACACTTTCTAGCCTATCTTTGTACTTATCATATAGAGGATCCCAAATCTGAACAGCATATTCCAATTGCGACCGAATCAGAGTTTTATATAATATTAAGAATGTAGAGGGTCGCACAAAGTCGCTTGAACATCTCATCACGAATCCATACATTTGGAAGGCTTTCTTTACTATATTATCCACATGAGTATCAAAATGAAGATTCGAGTCAAGCGTAACCCCCAAGTCACGGACAGATTGAACTTTAATAAGACTCATATTATTTATTGAATAATTATATTTAAACTGATTTTTGTTTTTAGAAAAAGTTATCGTGTGACATTTGGGAAGGCTAAGAAATAATTTATTTTTGAGACAGTATTCATAAAATCTATCAAGGTCTTCTTGTAAATTATAGCAATCGCGAATATTTGTACAGGTGGTGTAAATTTTCATATCGTCTGCATACATCAAGAATTGTGAATGGATAAAACAGTGTTTAATGTCGTTAATAAACAGTACGAATAGAAAAGGACCTAATACTGAACCCTGAGGAACCCCGGAATTAACAACTATAGAGTCAGATTCGTGCCCATTAATGAAAATCTTTTGAGTCCTATTGAAAATATATGAAGCAAACCACCTAAGTAAATTGCCGCGGATACCATTAAAGGCGATTTTTTCCATAAGAAGAGTGTGGTCCACCTTGTCAAAGGCCTTCTGAAAATCCGTGTAGACAGCGTCAACCTGTACCCGGCGGTCCATGTTTTCAAAGATATAGTTTACAAAGGTCATGAGGTTAGTGGTGGTAGAACGACGATTGACAAAACCATGTTGTTCGGGTATAATAAGATGACGGATATGAGGATATAGCGCAGCGTGTACAAGTCGTTCAAAAACCTTTGACAAAGTGGAAAGAATAGAAATGGGCCGATAATTCTCGATATTATTTTTATCACCACTCTTGTAAACAGGGGTGATAGAGGCTCGCTTCCAAACTGTAGGAAAGACCCCTTCCTTCAAACATTTATTAAAAATTATATATAAGGCTGAAGACAAGTGGTCAGATGTTCTTATGAAAAAGGAAGGTGGTATGCCATCGGGTCCAGCTCCCTTAGAAGAATCCAATGACTTCAGTGCTGTATATATAGTTTCCCTTGGCAAGTAAATATCAGAAATACATGGCGAATTGTCTTCATAGTAATTATTTGGTTGCCATAAATCTGGGTCAAAGGTAGATGGTTCATATACGGAACAAAAATAAGTTGAGAACAAATTGCATATTTCCTTGGGGTCCTCAGAAGAAACATTATTATAAAACATATTAGCAGGGTACTTAGCTTTGCCTTTCTTAGCAGAGACATACGACCAAAAATACTTAGTAGATTTAGGAATACTGTCCTCGACTGATGTAATATATCTCTTATAACATTTGGCTGTCTCACTATGAAACAATTTGCGATAATTTGAAAAATGCACATAATCTAAGTGATTGCCATATTTTTTCCACCTAATCCAGGCACGTTCTTTAGTTTTAAATATTTTTATAAGAGAAGGTGAAAACCAGATCGGAAATTTTGAATTTTTAATATGTGTTAATGGAATATGTGACCTTATTACTCTATATATAGTTTCATAAAAAAAATCAACAGCCTTTTCAGAAGAATGATGAGAAAGTGACTCTTCCCAATCTATATTGCTTAAGTCGTGTTTAATGTAATTATAATTAGCTTTGTAAAAGTTATACCTACGAACCGGATGGCATTTCATCGGTTTGAAACGAACATCTAGGTGAGTTACTATGGAAAACGGGGGGTGAAGGCTATCGGGATTAACCAGGATATTGCAGGGTATCGTTTGAGGGTCCGCGTTTGAGATTACCAAGTCTAGCACACGACCTAAACTATTTTTTGTATAATTAAATTGTAAACCATTTATAAAATCTATAAAATTCAGCAATATACGTCCCGTAGAGTCTGTGTGACACGCAATGGCATGGCTTCCCTGTTGCACCCAGTCAATCTCAGGCAAATTATAGTCACCAAAGAAATGATATGAATTGCAATTAGGATTATTAGCTAATCCTTGCAGCATGTCTAAATATTGCTCATATACTTCTACACGAGATGCCGGAGGTATATAGACGACACCAATAATATGGCGTGTGTGCTGCGGCGTGGCAGGTATCTGTATTAACACATGTTCAATTTCAGAGGTAAATAATTGAGATGTTAATATTGTTGCACGCAATTCACGCAGCACAGCAATTAGGACGCCACCTCCATCTTTTTTATTCGTCCCGACACGATCACGGTCACATCTAAATACCACATATCGTTCATCAATAAATTCACTATCGCGGATATCAGGAATGAGCCAAGTTTCAGTAAGAACGATAACGTCATAAGAATTACTCAATATGTTCATATATAGCGTTTGCAACTTTGTACGAGTACCTCTACAGTTCTGGTAGTAAAACGTAATGTTGTTAGCAGCCATAAAAAACAGTAGTATAACAAATTTGTATTATGCAAAGCATATCAATCAAAACATAATATTTACCCATGTTTACAATAGTTATATGATAAGTAACAGATAAGCCAGAATTACAAAGTAGTTGAAGTTTGTTGCAATCTATGTAATTTAGGAGCGGTTCTAATATTATACGTAAATGTTTAAATGGTATAGAAAGATTCAATCGCAAACTATGTTGAAAACGCAGACAAATATTTAAGAATAATAGAAATTTAAGCATTGATAACCAGTGGAATAAGCTTGAGGGCAAGATATAGCTATAACATTTGAGAATGACATAGTACTCATTGATTAAAGACAAACACATTTCAAATAAACATATAGAATAGGGATAAAACTTAATACAAATATATAACGAAGCTATGTGAACATTTGTATAGCTACGAATCTGGGTTATCAGTAAGCTTCTTGTCATTGATGACAATCCTTTTAAGATCTTCCCCAGACCGTATAGCAATAGATGACATTCCATCCCGCTCCCGTACAAGTACAGTCCCATTTCGGACCCAAACGTATTTAAAACCGACTTCATTGGCAATCTTCTTAGCTTCTCGAAATAATGCTTTATTATTTAGGGTTAAATGTTCATTAAAATAAACGGTAACCGGAGCACCAGAGATCCCCAACAGATCAGACGTTAGGCCCTTCTTTTGACGATAAGCACTAAGAATATTATCCCGTATAATACGTGTTCTGAATTTTATTATAATATTTTTAGGTTTACGATCATGTTGTTGAGCGTGAGGTACTCTATGTATCGATATGATATCATTATGAGACATAGGTACGCTAATAGCACAGCTTATGGAATCCACGATGGCAAACAAATTTTCGTTTCGCTTTTCTGGTAAATTGCAGATTTCCATGTTACATGAGCGTGCCTGCTGCTCCATTGCTTCGATCTTAGCCTCCAGTTTAGCGACAGCTTTTGAATTTATACAGTTAGTCAAATTATTCAAGCGCTTAACGTTCTCCTTATGTTCAACTTCCAGATTTTCGAGACGAGACTTCATTTTCTCATAATTCAAGTTGAAAAATTGAATAGATTTTTCGATCTCAGAATATGACTTTTGGATGTTGAAATTTTGCTGTTTTAATTCAGAAACATCCGCGACTATCTTGTTAAGGACAACATCTTGATCATTCTTCCATGACTGCAACATATTCTTCAATTCTTCGAATTTGTCAATATTCTTACAGTCGCAGTCGTCGCTACTCCTGAACCGTTTCTTGCTCTGCCGTGTTGTAACGCTATCCATTTTATCACCGATATTCAAGCCAGGAATAGATGCGGCAGAGGACAAATCAGGTTCTGAATGAGTCTCAAGCAACGCGATGGTAGGTTTGGTGGGGGGCGATCGCATAGGTCGAGCCATTACTGCTCCGTGTAACGGTTACACAATACGAGAAAAATAATTTAATTGAGCTTCTCGCAGCCGATAGAGCTTGGATATTTCGATGCAGATGATAGATGTTCAATTGGCCTAGTGCGCACACGCACCACCCTCGACGCTCCGGCGCCGCAGGTTCGAGCCCCGCCAAATGCGAAACTTTTTGTGTTTCTTTAAATGGTATTTTTCAAATATATTTGAATGCCCATTCAAAGTAGGAGTTGATAAAAATGTTCTGTCCTGCTTTAACTCCTCCCAGTGGGCGTAGACCACAGGTAACAACACCGCAGGAGTGACAAGGAATCGAAAACGGCAACAGCAACCAATCACAGCACCACAAATCACAAAAACGTCAATACTCAGAGCGCGATGCGACACACGTCCGTCCACTTCCAGCGTGAGAGCGTAACTGATTTGACATTATTATTCAATATGAAACGTTCGAAGAAAATATTGACTTTAATTTTGCCCGATGAAAGTATAGATAATACAAGTTCTAGTCAACAGCTACAACGAAACTTTATCCAAAAAGATAATGGTAAGTGTTTATTTTTATTAATTATGTAATGAAATTATGATTGTTTACTGTTTGTTACTAAAAATATACGTAAAGAAGGTTAAATCGCAAAATTTTGTGTCCTCCGAACAAAATAGATACATATGCATGTGAAACAGTTTACTTTGAAAACTATGCAATGTTCTAAAATGTCATGTTTTAATATAAAAAGTAATAGTTGTTGTCATGGTAAAATTAATCACATTTAATTTTATATAAATTAGTATTTTTATAATTTTTTGTATTTCAAGTGAACATGTAACGTCATACTTCGGAAATATCATCATTATTATTATACAATGAGTGCAGATGTAACTGTGTTCTTCGGAGATTCATTAGTAAAATAATGAACTATCCGCATATGTTACGTTGTTCGATGGAAGTCAAATCAAATGTATCTTTGTTCGAATAAAATCTTTTTATGTATTTAAATATTTACATTTTTTTTATACTTGAATTGTTTAAGAGCAAAATATGTACGTCGCTGTCGGAGGACCCAAAAAAAACCAAAATGATTTTAAACTAATTTAATTAAGCAAGGTTACAAAGTAAAAGTTACACTTAAATTATAACAATAAAAGAATCCTATCCCGATCGATATTAGATACAGAATGAACAAATAATATTTTATAATGAATTCGTAAAACACATATCCGGTAAACAGGGGCGTCGGGTGACGAGCGGCGCAGCGGCGCCATCGTAGTCAGCGAATTTCGTCTCCACGTGTAAGGCTGTTGCTACATGCGCTATCGAGGCCGATGCACACTTGCACTTTACATAGTAATGTTCACTATAACACCTCCACCGCCAGATCAGCAACTATTTCTGAAGTTTGAACTGAGGAAATATTGCTGACTGTGTCTTCGTTGCTCCAGATTGTCCAGGCTCCGCATAGGTGTTATCTTCCGTAGTTTTCTTCTTATCTTCTCGCTTGAAGATCTTGTATCGTTTCAAGATCATGAATGTAGCAAGCGCCAGTATACTGAACACCATGATGTAAAACGGGATCGTTGTGTGATAGAGGTATCCTGATTGTATAGATTGTAGTTGCAGCGGATGCTGTGACATTACTTTATATTGGGCTTCATGTAGTTTTGTAAGATCAATCGAGTTTAGTTTGACTTGTGTTGCTCCCGGCTGGATGTTGGTGTAGTAGTTCTCCAGATGCGCAATCTTCACTGGTTGGCCCTCCACATGATCGTTGAGATTGGTTATTTTGAATTCGGGGGTGTCCAAGTAGCAGTTCACAGGAATTGTTGCAAGATAACTGCCATTTAGTATGTTGTAATCTTCTCGACCGCACAAAGTGTGTATTCTTGTTACATTAGGGAATGATATAATGTAGTGCTTCTCATCCAATTCTTCCATGGCTACTCTTGTTAAAGATACTGTAGTGATTTCGCAGGACTTGTCGAGAGTTTGATTCATGATTAGATTTTGGATGCAATCGGGATGTTGCCGCAGCTGATGATTCATCTTATCTCCGCAGATGTACCAGGTGTTGTACTTCGGGCATTCAGCCTCTATGTACACATAACCTTTCCTGCTCGTTGCAATCAATGGATAAGGAGGGATAAGGGCCTGCCTAAACTTATTGGGAGCTATTGATAACTTGTAAAGATCGTAATTGTCTATGGCGAATATTGGTGCCTTAAATATAATTACTATCTGATTGCCAGAGTAATAATAACCTCGGAGGCTGTACGCCGGTGTCGTGCGGTCCATGGCCCTCTACGGGGCCCCCGTGTGGGCCCCAAGCATCCGGACGCGACCACTCAAGCTGGTCGCATGCCAGAGGGTCATGGCTATTCGGATGATCCGGGGATACCGCACGATCGCCGGCGAATCGGCCAACCTCCTAGCCGGATTGCTGCCCTGGGATCTGGAGGCGACTGCCCTCCAGCGCGTCTATGAATGGCGCGTGGAGGCGCAGCGTCGGGGCGAATCCCCGCTGCCTCGACAAGTCGAGTCGCGGCGGGAAGAGCTCCGGCGTGATCTCAGGGCAGTATGGAGGGAGCGACTGTCGCAACCGAGGTCCGGGCACGCCGCAATCGCGGCGGTAAGACCCCTCTTTGAGGAATGGCTGGATAGGCGTCACGGCGTCCTGACCTACCGCATGACGCAGGTCCTCACCGGGCACGGAAGTTTCGGGAGGTTCCTGTGTCTGATAGGGAGGGAAGAAACGCCTGGGTGTCACCACTGCGAGGATCGTCCGGAGGACACGGTGGAGCATACGGTGCAGGACTGCCCCGCTTGGGCAGAGCACCGCCGTGTCCTCACGACGGCGATAGGCGGAGACCTCTCGCGCCCGGCATTGGTCGAGGCCATGCTGCGGGGCGAGACGGAGTGGGAAGCGGTCGCCTCCTTCTGCGAAGCAGTCATGCTCGTGAAGGAGGAGGCGGGCCGCCTGAGGGAGAGGACAGCGTCCTCCCTCCACCCCAGCCGCAGTGGTAGACGCCCACGGCGTCGGACGTCGCAAGACGACCTCCGGCCACCGTAGGCGCGGGCATGCGGGCAGCGAGTAATGGGCGACTCGCTGTCCGACCATGGACCATGCCCGGGTCGACGGCGCGTTGTGTTCCACGCGCGCCTCAAAGAGTGTCAGCATAGTGACGGGGCCTGTAGAAGGCCAAAGCCTGCCGGGATCGCGGGACCTAGGGATTACCGTGACCCCGGTACGTAAAGGGCTGTTGAAGGACACCGTGGATTTTAGTCAGTACAAGTCTGACAGTCCCTCCCGCTCTGCCCTGGGTGGGAGGACTCATTTGATGATTTTACCACGATAAAAAAAAAAAAAAAAAAGAGTAATAATAACCTGGTTTTATTATATCGTAATACTGTCTAAGCTCTAGGTCTAATATTTTATCCCTACCATAGAGTTTAACTAACTTTTCAATCATGTGGCGTAGGACGTCGATGCTAATCATAGAATGATGTGAACTGGAGCTATGGATAAAAGCTAAGATGTTCTCGATTCTTATTAGTTCATTTAAGATTTCATCTAGATTTTCGGTTAATATGGTTAATTGCTGACCAAATTGTGCATATCTAACGATGCTAGTGTCCTTGTAAAAATCTTTGTCTAATATTAATTGTAATGTTTCATTTATCTTAGCTTGATTTGAGACTAATTTCGTGATTATTTCGGAATGCTGGACCATCCACTCTTTGCTGATACTAATGTGATTATTCAACTCTTCGGTAATTTCAAGATTATTATCTTGTAGAGTTTTGATAGTATTATCATATTTAACTGCATCTGAATAATCTAAATTTCCCGTAACGCTTTTAATTATAGAACCTAAACCATCGATGAGACCTCGCTTTACACGACCGGGTTTAAGAGTATCTAAATGGTGTTTGACACTAAACATTTTGTCCGAGAGATAATTTAATTGTACTTCGTATAACGTGTACGTATCGTTATTTAGGTTTCGCCTATAATTTTCTAGTTGGTCTTGCAATACTCTAATCTTTTCATCGATATCTTTTATCTGAATATATTGTAAGAAGGTATGATGATGGGTTATGAGTTTTGTTGCGCCAAGCCGAAAAGGGAGTACTCCTGGGCCATCTCCAAGGCTTTCAAGTGTTATTTCCTGATTTACATCCTGGGCCGCTATCAAACGAGCAGTCAGGACCAGTAGCACCCTGTAACAATTGAGCACTTTTAGGTACTCTTTTTAATCGGCTTTTAGCTACGGGACCTCGTTTTTTAGAGGTGTAGATATGGATTGGTAAGTCGGCTAACACGGTCTCCTGAGTGTATCGGGGAGCCGTTTTCTGGCGACTGGCTAAGGGATTTTTAACAAAAACGCGTTGCTGAGGCTGATATTCAACTTCAGGCTCGCGAGACTTATTACGGTTTTCTATAATGTTAGCTCGATCTGACAAGGCTGATTCATTTATTACATCATAAACTAATTTCATTCTATCCCTATGATTCTGCGTGTATTGCTGCATAAGATGGTTACTTAAGTCTACTTCAAATGGGTCTCGCGGATCAAAGTGCCCAGTTACAATGTCGATGGGTCGACATTTGGTAAAACTATGGATTGCACTATTATATGCTAAAATGCCATAGGGGACGAGATTTACTATGTCTTCACCTTTATGGGTTAACTTTAAAATACGTAGGTGTTCCAACAGGGTTGAGTGGAAACGCTCTACAATCCCGTTGTCATTTGGCGCATGGGGCAGTGTTTTATGGTGTGTTATTTTATGCATATTAACAAATTCACTGAACAGCTGGTTGGTGAATTCCGTTCCGTTATCCGATACGATAGTAAGCGGCAATCCATGGTGCGTGCAGAATTTTAGCAATGCTTGTACTATACTGACGGCTGTACTATCTCGTATGTGATAGGCTTGAGCGTATTTAGAAAACACATCCACGATACTTAAATATTTCTCAGTCTGGATTGTTAATAAGTCTATATGAACAGTTTCGAATGGCCTGGTGGCTGGGGGTACTACTTTAAATTGTTGATTAATTGGATGTCGATCATACTTCGCCTGTCCGCATACAGTGCAACTATTAATGAATTTTGTGATCTCGTCCTTCATCTTTGGCCAATAATAACGTTGAGAGAGAGCTAGGTAACATTCATTTATTCCACGATGGTTGGTTTTTCCATCGTGGTAATGTTTTATTATTTCTTGCTGCCTCAGATACTCCTTGACGTTTTCAATTTCTTTCTTAGCTAAAACTAAGTTCATTGAAGAGCTTCTAAACTTATCTTGGATAATGGGTATTATGTCGTACATAGCCAATGGGGGGTTTATTAGTAATGCTGTTTTGACTTTAGGACTAACGTATTCCTTTATGACATTTATGATGTCAGTTTCCAGGTTTGAGCTGGAAACTTGTACACTTGTTCTTGTATGTGTTTCAAAAGGTTTGGATGCTGTAGGGCGTTTTTTGATATCGCCTACCACGGTTATATGAATTTGTTTATGGAATTTATTTAATGGTTCATCGACTATCGGAATTTCGAGTATGGGATTCTCTTGACTGGTGTGGGCAGAGGCCGTGCTTGAATTACTTCTAGAGCGTGGACGCTCAGACACGTTGGCTACCATAGAATTCGTTTCCTCGTTATTAATTTGTATGCGGGAAAGGGCATCGGCGTTTGTGTTACTAGAACCCTTTTTATAAATTACAGTAAAATCGTACTCTGATAGTTTGAGTTTCCACCTGGTCAATCTAGAGTTGGGCTCCTTCAAGCTCATAACCCACTGGAGTGGCTTATGATCTGTGATGATCTTAAATTTTCTACCAAACAGGTACGGCCGAAAATATTTAGTTGCCCAAACTATAGCGAGGAGTTCCTTCTCGATAGTACTGTAATTTATCTCGCTCTCATTTAGCGTGCGAGACGCGTAGCATACGGGTTTATCTGCGCCTATTGGTCCTTGTGATAGAACAGCACCTAGCGCGAAGTTAGAGGCATCGGTTGTCAAAATGAAATCTTTGCTGAAATCAGGGTATTGCAGAATTGGATCGTTAGTTATAAGAGCCTTGCATTTTTCGAAGCTTTCGGTATAATCGGAATTTATTACAACCTTTCTTCCCTTTTTCAAGCACTGTGTGAGTGGTTTTGTTACTTTTGCGAAGTCCGGTATGAATTTACGATAGTAACCAACCAGCCCAAGGAACTGTTTGATTTCTTTAGGGGTAGTTGGAATCGGGTAATTTTGGATTGCAATAATTTTGTCTGGATTGGGTTTTATCCCATCCCTTGTTATAACGTGGCCTAAATATGAAGTTTCTAATTTAAGAAATTCGGACTTATCTAATTGTATTTTAAAATTTGAGTCTCGTAATTTCTGGAATACCTTTTCAAGGTTGGTCATGTGCTCCTGGAGCGATGTGCTGAATACAACGATATCGTCCAAGTACACTAAGCAAATGGTGTTCTGGAGGTCCTGGAGGACATTGTCCATAACACGCTGAAAGGTGGAAGGGGAATTCTTTAATCCCATAGGCATGCGTAAAAATTCGTAATGACCGTTTTCTACGTTAAAGGCAGTTTTAAGGATGTCAGCAGGGTCCATTTCTACCTGGTAGAACCCGCTTGCCAAATCCAAAGTGGTGAAATATTGGCAGTTCCCTAATTTGTCTAAGACGTCATTGATATTTGGGATAGGGTATTTATCGTCATACGTTTTTTCATTTAGCTTCCTAAAATCGACAACTAAACGCCACTTAGTTTTCCCGGAAGCATCAGCTTTCTTTGGGACAACCCAAATAGGTGAGCTCCAGGCGGATTCTGACGGGCGAATGATTCCTTGACTTAGCATTTTGCCTATCTGGTCTCTAACTTCGTCCCTATGTATGTAAGGGTAGCGATAGCTCTTTGAATAAATTGGGACCTCATCCGTTGTTCGTATACGGTGTTTAATTTTATTCGTGAATGTTAATGCCTCTCCTTCTATGTAAAAGATGTCAGCGAATTTGCCACATAAGGTCTCCAAATTAATGCGTTCCTCTTTATTTAGGTGGTCCGTACGCAAACGAGAAATAACTTCTTTCACGCGGGGCGAATCAATGGCTGGGAACCGGGAATCGTGAAGCGAGTTTTCAGTACTCGTGCACTGAATATTATACGTCTCCGCCTGAACTGCTTGATCCATAGAGAATATTAAATCATGAGGAGTGGGGTTGGCGACTTCCAAAAATCCGCGATAGTTTGTCACTGTAGTTAGACAGTCCCTAATTACACAATTAGATATGATCTGTTCGGGGATTATTGCATCTCCGTCCTGTAAGTTAATCGGCACCTTAAGTACCTTTGTTGAATTAGCCGGTATTACACTTTCATACAAATTAACATTTCGCGAATTGTACATATTAATTTTATTGACAGAATTACGAGTAATAAGTTGTCTATCCTTAAGGTCTATTTTTGCCTCCCATTTTTCTAACAAGTCGAGTCCTATAAGCCCATCGAAATAGTTATGAAACTTATAAATGAACAATTTGATATCTTCAGACTCCTGAAATTCGTTAAAAGTGGGGATTGTTATAGAATAATTATTTCTAGTCGTAGCATGCACGTTTGTGACCTCGAAGGGGTCAATATTTAAGGGAAGGTTATTATAAAATGTATCCACGGCTTCTGGGCTTATAAATGACTGATTTGCACCTGTGTCAATCAGAAACTTTAAAGGTGGTTGCGAGATCTGAATAAATGGAAGCTGTCTTTGAGTCTGTAGATTAATTTCTATTTTAACTTGTCTGATTTTCCGGTCTTCTGAAAATCCTGCTCACTAACTGAACCTGCACCAGCGGAACTAGTGCTAGGTTGAGGATCGTCTGCTACTGGTGGTAAGTAATCTAAAGCTAGGTTATCGTAATAGCCGTTGTTTTCCATGCAATAACCGGTCTCTATGTTATAGTACTCAGTATTATCCGCATAGCAGTTATAGTAAGGTTCGCAATAGTAAGCTGGATAGTAAAACTGATCACCATAATCGGCACACAGATTCATATTCATCTCCTTGGTCTTGAAATAATTTGATGGAGGCGGGTTACCATTCCTACGCCAATCGTGACCTGGTTGCTGATCAAATGAAGGCCTTTCCTTAACTACATACGGTTTAACGCCGCTCATAGGCTTAGGGCCAGTATTTTGTGGTACCTGTCTCGGGGGATACTGGAAATTATTATTAGGTCTATTATAGTTGGGCGGTGCCGCGCGGAATATTTGCTGCGTATGTGACATTGGGGCTCGGAGCATCGGTTGAGTATTAAACATTGGCGCGCGGAACATTTGTTGAGTATGCGAAGGCATCCTCATTAAATTCATCTGCTGAGGCTGAAAATTGGCAATTGGGTCGTTTCGTACAGAGAAATTGAACGGTTTAGGCGTGATCATAGGATTCGCGACATGAGCTGAAGATGCTAATGGCGAAGGCTTATGAGAATTAACGTTCGATTTTTTATCAGTTAACGGATCATGGCGATTTTGTAGATATAAAACGTTCAATTCTTCCTGTACGAACTCGAGCGCTTTTTCAACACTATCAGGACGCATGCATCGTATGCGAGAGCCTAGAGGCTCTTTCAAACCGCGAACAAAAGCTTGCATAGTTAATTTCCTGTAAAGGGTTCGCTTGGCTTCTACGGTTGTCTTAACGGACTCATGCAGAGTGACATATGTCATGATAGTGCTAAATAAATTAACGCAATGGTCATAAAATTCTTGTGGTGAATTGTTCCCCTGAGTTGCCAACATAAGATCATTGTAAAGAGTGGTCTCATCTCTCTGGTCCGCAAAGTTGTTAATTAATGACTTCTTAATACTATCCCAATCCTCAGGTACACCGTTTGAGTTAATAATACGAGCGGCCGGTCCAGTTATCTTGTTTAAAATGCCGTTTATTAAGCAAAGTTTAGCTAGAGAATCATTGGGGTTTGCTTCGATATATTCCGATACAATTTGGTCACAAAGGTGTATAAATCTTGGTAAAACGTGAGAATTGCCATCAAAATCTGGCACTAAGCGAAGGGTTTTATAGATTAAATCGGCACTACTCATTGCGGCGGGTTCGGGAGTCTCCGACCTCAACGAATCCTCCAAGGTATTATCCGTGGTATCTAAATCTAAACTAATATTTCTATTTAAATCAATATTTAATCTACGTGCTTGTCTAGAGGGCTCAGGCCCTTTAGGAGCAGATTCCTTAGGGTGAAAAATGATTACGACTAAATAAAGTAACTATAGGAAATAGGGGAATTGAAAGCAACTCACAGAAACGATTTTTAGCGTACTTACATTAACTGCATTTCGGTACCTCTGGGATCGATGTCTGGATTTCTCCTCCGCGCAGGACGACAGGTTCTTCTTACAGGATATTCGGCGAACGCGTTCGCTCGCGACGGCGGTAGCGAATTTAGCGAGATGGTTATCGATATTAGAATGACCTATCCAGCTAGCTCGAGACGCCTCGAATATCCTACCGACTGCGCCAAATATGTACGTCGCTGTCGGAGGACCCAAAAAAAACCAAAATGATTTTAAACTAATTTAATTAAGCAAGGTTACAAAGTAAAAGTTACACTTAAATTATAACAATAAAAGAATCCTATCCCGATCGATATTAGATACAGAATGAACAAATAATATTTTATAATGAATTCGTAAAACACATATCCGGTAAACAGGGGCGTCGGGTGACGAGCGGCGCAGCGGCGCCAGCGTAGTCAGCGAATTTCGTCTCCACGTGTAAGGCTGTTGCTACATGCGCTATCGAGGCCGATGCACACTTGCACTTTACATAGTAATGTTCACTATAACAAGCATTATTATGGATTATTTACAAAATTACTATTTATTTATGTGAAATAAAATATGATTTTTCTACTATTGATCTGCGCTAGATCTGTTCACATTAGTAATCATAAACTATATCTAAGTAGTAGGTAATAACAGTGCCCGGTGGACAGGTTGCATAAATGATTATGATACAGGAGACTTATTAGTCAATTTGTTTTAGATGATCGGGAGCTTTCATCACCTTTACCGGACGGGGTCGAAGAAACTTACGTACTTTTACGCGACGTTTTCAGTGATACAGACGAAGTTGTCGTTAATAACACAATCGAAGAAGATCATTTATTATTGAACATAGAAGATGAAAATGCTGTAAATGACACTGTTAACTCATTAAATACAGTCCCCGAAAATGTAAGCCCAAAACCAGCTCCGATGATAATATATGATAACATTTCCACTTTGATAGATCCATCTCCATTTAATATCGAAACCACAACAAGTTTTGAAAATTCCCCGATGCCAGTAAATCATAATAGTATATTGGTAGACTGTTTGAATATCCCTACACCAATGTCATCTCCTCTAAACCATCACTCCAAGGCTAAATGTCAAGATGTATTTTGTACGGAACATGAATGTTGGTTAGATTCAGCTAATAACCCTTCAACTACGAATACAAAATCTAGAAAACGTACCCGGAACGTGGAAAACTGGTATGATGTTAAACGGAAATGTCGCACTAATATGGGTCAATCATATACAATGTGATAGGGGTGAGATTTCTAACCCGTTAAGGCTGAGTACTACATCTAATTTTATCGACAAAAATAATAATATGGGGGGTTGATAATATTGGTATTCTATTAAGCATGAAAATAACCGAATTGGTCCCTATTTTGTTTTGACTAGATCCAGATAAAGTAGGTATTTCATTTTTTATTGATTTCTTGTTTCACAGATATTGTGCACCTTGTCATTCTTGGCTAATGGCAGTTATCAGAAAATTATTAAATAAGAACATATTTATCGCAACCATCAGCATCTCGTTGCATAAATGAAGTAGTGGAAGCACTCAATAATCCGGCCATAGTAAAAAAATAAATAAGGTTTCCTCAAAATATACAAGAAAGACAAATTTTAAAAGAAAGGTTAGTAGGTATAATAAATATTATAATTTTTATTTTATTTGTTGACCCTTTTATTTTTACATTTAATATGACCGTTGATGATGTTAGTGATTATTATAAATTACAGGTTCTACAAAAAGTTTGGCTTTCCAGCAGTTCTTGGGTGTATTGATGGCACTCTGGTGGCAATGAAAAAACCAGCAGAGAATGAAGAACGCTTCTACTGCCGCAAAGGCTACCCATGCAAGAAATGTGCAATTGGTAAAATGGATTTCAATGTTGTTATAGATTATCATTAACTAAAATAAAATATAGAGATAATTGAATACCTACCAATTATCTCTATATTTTATTTTAGTTTACAGATGCAGATTTAAATATTTTAAAAGTGGATCCAACTTATGGTGGAGCTACTCATGTTAGCTTCATTTTTAATTATGGTGTTATAAAAGAACACTTAGAGGCATTAATAAATGCTGATAAAGAAGTTGTTTTGCTCGGTAAGTTAATCCCTCCCTGCCCCTACTTCAGAATATAAGCCTAATTACTAGGTATAAAAACTACATAGTTATATGTTTTTTTAGGTGATTCAGGATATGCTCAGCGCGCCTACCTTATGAAATCAAAATCAAAAGTTTTTATTTCACATAGGCCCATGAGGGCACTTATAAAACGTCGACAGCAGGTGCTCGGTTCGGGTTGGTCGATTCCATGGAGAAGAACCGGCAAGAAACTCCATGGTTACTCTTTTAAAATATGGTATGGTTTTACAATCAGATTGTTACAATTTTTGGATACTTCGAAATGTGAGAAAAACGTAGGCCTGGTAACAAGGGGGAAGTCCTTTTTAAAATTAGTGCTACAAAAAAAAAGAGAAATATATATATATACACACACGACTTACAATGTTCTCACATTCACAAACAAAGAGTAAGGAAGAATCTATACAAAAAAAGAAAGCTATAAAAGCTGGGTTAATTCTATAATGTCTTACAAACTGTAACAAATCTGAACTGGAGTTAAAGCTAAGGCAATATAATATTGCAAAAATAACACAATAATAAGAATAATAAAAATAAAATAAAAAACTATATACAGGAATAAAATAGAAGAATCATATTATCCTAACACGTGGATGAGAGAAGTTAAAGTACAAATAGGTGCTGCTGCTGAGCTGCCAGGGAAGCCACATGTGCAGAAGGAACTATTGCCACACATCCTTGTCTTCAACGTAGTCCTTAATTTTGTAATATGCTTTTTTAATAAGGACACGTTTAATATGGGTTTTAAACTTTCCCTCAGTTAGTCCAGTGACTGACTTAGGTAATTTATTGTAAAAACGTATGCTGTTTACAAGGAACGACTTGCTCGTCTTTGCTTATCTGAATCTCGGTATTACAATTTCGTGTTTACTGCGTGTATTGATATTATGAAAATCGCTTCTAGTCTTGAAGAGTCCTAGATTTTTGCGAACATACAGAATGTTTTCTAAAATGAACTGTGAAGGCAGTGTTAAAATATCAATTTCTTTGAATTTCTCTCTAAGAGACTCACGAGGGCCCATTTTATAAATTGCGCGGACCGCCCTCTTTTGTAATATAAAAACTGAATCTACGTCCGCTGCGGAACCCCACAGCAGAATGCCGTATGACATAATACTGTGGAAATAAGCAAAGTATACTAGCCTAGCTGTGGCTATATCAGTTAGCTGTCTTATTTTCCTTACCGCATAAGCAGCAGAGCTTAACCTACTCGAAAGAGTTCTAATGTGGGCGCCCCACTGTAATTTAGAATCAAGAGTAATACCCAAGAATACAGTTTCTGCAATAGCATCGAGTTTATTGCCGTCAAGTTTTAAGTTTAGACCCACTTGTGGAACATTTGGTAACGAGAACTTAATACACTTTGTTTTGTTCGCATTCAGTAATAGATTGTTAGCTGCGAACCATTTCGAGAGAACACCTAGACTTTCGTTTACATGTAAAACATCCGTATCTTTTCTATCTATTTTAAATATGAGCGATGTGTCATCAGCAAAAAGAATTATATCTGATAAGTTGGCCATCATGAATGGAAGGTCGTTGATATAAACTAGAAATAAAAAGGGGCCAAGAATTGAACCTTGAGGCACGCCCATCTTGACCAGAGACCCAGATGACGTTGCCCCATTCACATTAACTTTTTGCTGTCTGTTTGATAAATAGGAGAGAACAAGGCCAGCAGCTTGATCACGAATTCCGTAATGATATAATTTACAAATTAGTGTGTTATGATCGACGCAGTCAAACGCTTTGGAGAGGTCACAAAAGATACCAATGGCATCCTGAGATTTCTCCCAGGATTCCAGGACGTGACTGATGAGTTTAACTCCCGCGTCAGTCGTAGACCGACCTTTCGTGAAACCAAACTGCTGACCATGCAGAATTCCATTTGAATTGAAATGTGACAACATCTGATCCAGCATGATTTTTTCATAAATTTTACTTAATGCCGGGAGCACAGATATGGGTCGGTAATTAGAGGGATCACACTTACAACCTGATTTAAAAATTGGTACTACTTTACTATGTTTCATTAAGTCGGGAAACTTGCCACTGTCCAAGCATTGATTGAATATGCCCGTCAGGACAGGAGCAATTGAATCAATAATATCTCCAAGCACCTTGACGGATATCCCCCACAAGTCTTCAGTATTTTTAATACTTAGACTATTAAAAGCTTTTTTGATGGTAGCAATAGATATGGCTGTGAATTTAAAAGTCGGTATGTCCTTTATAAAGTTATCTTTAAGAAGAGCCTCAGCTAGCTTTGGTGAAGAGGGGAGAGATTTTGTGACTTCAAGCGGTATGTTTGTAAAGAAATGTTCTAGTGTCTCAGCGACTTCTTGCTTATCAGAAATCGGTTTATTGTCTATTTTTAAAGACATTCCATTCTGATCTCGATGTTGTGACTTACCAGTTTCTCTGTTAATGACCTGCCAAACAGTTTTTATTTTATTATTAGAGGCATTAATTTTATTACTTATTATTTGAGATTTAGCTTGGGCGCAAACTTTTTTGAATATTTTTGAGTATAATCTGACATAATTATGAAAATCTTGATCTGAAGTAAAAGATTTTTCATGATATAAATTATATAAGTTATCTCTGCTTATTCTTATTCCCGCTGTGGCCCATTCACTAAATTTAGATTTATTATTAACTTTAACTTTTTTAACTGGACACGTTTTATTGAATTCCTGGCAAACTGTTGAAAATAATATGTTATAGTTTTTATTAGGGTCTTGTGTATCAAAGCAAGTAGTAGAAAGATTGCTAATAATATTGTTATTAAACGATTTTAATTTATTTTTGGTAAGAGGTCTCAACTCAATTATTCTATCTAACTTTATTTTATGAATTAATTCAAACGATACGAGTTGGCCAGTATGGTCTGATCTAACGCCTCTAATTAAGCAGGAATCTTTAACTTTACAATTAGTAAAAACATTATCTATGCATGAAGCTGAAGTTGCTGTTATTCTAGTTGCTTCATTAAATAAACATTCTAAATTAAATGATTTGAACAAAGATATAAGCTTTAACTTATCAGGTGAGTTGACTAATAGATCAATATTTAAGTCACCACAGACAAAAACTAATTTACCATCTCTAAAAAGTTTGCCTAATATTTCTTCCATTGTTATTAGAAATAATGCCAAGTTTGATGATGGTGGTCTATAGACACATAGGATGGTATAGCCCTCAACCTCAGCACATGCTACCTCACATAAGCGATCAACAGAGCAAGCAGTGATATCCTTCCTTTCTTTATATCGCAGACTGTTATTACAAAGAATCATGGTACCACCACCTAAAGTTGATCTGTTGAACGCACTGGCAACTGAAAAATTATTCACATTAAAAAGCATCCTATCTGGTTTCAACCATGTTTCACAAAAACATAAAATATCCATTTGGTATTTATCTATTAATAACTCCACGTCTAAAATTTTGCCAGAGAAGCGATTAATATTCTGATGATAAAGTAAAATATTCTTACTATGCTTCACTATTGTCGGCTCTAAAAGTTTAAAGATTCGGATACAATATTACTAGAGATACAGGATAACACTGATTCATCACTTAACCTAGTCTCAGTTAAATTATCAATAACTGCGTGTAAACAATAAGCTAACAAAGAAGCCAGAAAATGCCGACTTCTTTTCGGAAGAAACATAAAATTATGTTCCTGGATCAAAACAAAATCTCTAACAAAATTGTTAGTATCAAAAAACAATAAACGGTCACTATGACGACATGTTAAAAAATGCATCAGGTTATTTAAACTAGATATAAATTCATTCTCTTGACTAGATAAATTGTCTGAGTATGGTAATGCACATAGAATTAATTTGCCTAATTTTAATTTAAGTAGGGTATCAATACCATTAATAATGTCCCCCTTTGAAATACTCAAGCTATTTCCAATAAGAAGTACTACTGTGGACTGCTCATTCAATTTTGTAAGTTGAATTTTATGAATGAGCTCATTAAAATGCATATCATGGTAACAATGATTTACTATTGTATGACTGGAACGATTATTTAACAATGAGCCAAAATCTGCTCCTAGTCTATCAGAAAATACTATTATATTACTTTGAGTGGGCATATTTACAGTTTCTAGTGCAGGATTAAAAGTAGGTATACTAGTTGTAACTGCTTGCTGCGACATGGGAGGTGGCGGGGTGGCAGCACAGCTACAGGTGAGATTGTTGGTCAGTGACTCATACCTCTCTGCACTGTACTTCACCAGGTCCACCAACTCACAGGCCTCTTGCATGCGGTCACTTAACATTTGTTGACTAGATTCATATTTACAGAAAATATCCTTGAGTGTACTCTCCCTACTCAATAATTCCCTTTGAAGGGTCTGTATGTCAACATCATACATTTGCCTGCTATTTTCCAATTTAACAATACAATTATTTAATTGTTTATTCAGGTTAACACTTTCTTTCCTAAGGTTAACATTATGTTTGTAAACATTTTGAGTTTTTAAAAGTTTCTTGTACCTTTTAATAGTTTTCTTGATTTTAATGTACTTCTTAATTTTATTGTGGGTAGTTAGAATGGGACAGTTATTTATGGTATCATCCCCAGTTAAATCTATGGTGACGGTTTGATCTTCACACTGCAGTCCGGATGTACTTCCAATCAGCTCGTCGAACAGGGTATTGGTGTTGGTAACCTGTTCGCTGACTTTGACAGAGTTCATAGTTGTAATGGTGTTATGTGCCTTGCACAATTCCTCTTCCAGCTCTGATATACGTTTCAGTGCCTGGTCATGAGTATCATGGCATTGCTGGAAGTCTGCCACTAGTTGACGGAGATGATGATGTTGGTTCAGTATATCCATGTGCTGGGTGTGAAGTTCAGCAAGCTGGCTCTTAAGTTGAGTGTTTTTATTCACAATTCCCTCAATTTCTACCTCGCTGTCACCTCGTTCCCGTAGCAGTTGGCTGCACTCATGTCTTGATGACTCCAGTTCCTTCAGCACTGCTTTCAGTTTTTCGCTCATGTCACGAACTGTGGCTCCACGGGTCATCATAATGGCAGGTTTATTATAGTAAAACCTGAAATGTGATAAGAGATGGCTGAGTATTTGAAGAGAATGTAAAGATGAGATTCTTGAGAAGTTGGTATGAAGATGGAAACTAATTTATCAAAAAGAAAAGATTGAGATTTAGTTAAGCATAGAAAGAGATTAAAAAATATATATAAAATAATTCAAATAAAAATAATGAAGGTACAAGAAGAAAATAAATAAAATTATTTAAAAACCAAAAGAAGCTATTTATTTATTTAAGTCTTATCACAGGGTACACAATTAATAGAAATGAATAATAATAACTAGGTACACTAACATTTACAAGTAATTAGTATAAAGTTTTCTAATTTTGAAGAATCTTTTAAACATGAGATTATGGGAACAAAAGATGTCTAATTAACTGGTGAAAATGTATATAAAATAGCTTTTAAGAGTTATACATGACATGTAAAAGAGTAAAATGTGTGAAGTAAAGTTTGTAGTGGTATGATTTTGTCTGGGGCAGGTGTTTTCGTCGTCAATTCCACTTCCACAACTTGTCAAGTGAAAAGAGACATAAACGAAGCCGGTGTGTACTGGACGTGGCTCAGAGCCCTGAGCAGTGTTTGTGTTGTGTAGTAATAGAGCAATATTGTAAAATAAAACAAAACAAAATACTCCCCCGGTTAAAAAAAATTCAAATCCAGTCCAACGTTGACAGCCGGTACAATGACTTTGCGAAGTATTGATTTTGGGATTTATCACCATTTGTATACATAAAAAACACTATGTGTGACACTTTACACTATTATACGAATAATAACAATAGTTTTATTACAATTAAAACACAATTTCTAATAATTTAAAACATTAAAACTACGAGGTCGTTTTGTCGTGACCTGTCAGCCGGTGTTGCCCGGTATGACACCTAATTAGTGGCGCTGAAGATAATTCCCCAGAAGCATTTTACATTGAGCGTCATTTAACTGCTCGCAATTCAGTAGAGGGAACAATAGGCCTCCTAAAAGGACTATTTAGGTACTTATTAGTACACAGAGTGCTCAACTATCAACTATATAGTTGAGCACTCTGTGTGAAGAGAAGATTTTTTTCTGATCCCGAAACAGCTTCTCAAATAACTGGAATAGATTCCACATTGATCTACAGATTCAAAATAATCTTATTAGCAATTTCAAGTGGTCACGCGATTGAGAAATAAGCATTTCAGGCTCTACAGGCAAAACTTCTCGCGAAAATTTGACAGAGTAAAATGTAATAGGGACATTTTAAATAGACTGTTACTAACGTCAGGCCCTTTTTTAAGTAGCACTAGAAAACCACCACGGAAGAAAAGTAGCCCATTCTGTTCGGAAACCATTAGTCTTATGCTCCCTGATGCAGAAAATGCATCAATAGAAAGCAGTGACGAAGAACAAAACACAACAGTAACTGATGAAAACGATAAATCAGATTTCGATGATTGATTTTTTGTTTTATTATAATAAACGTTTGAAAACTATACTAATTTATTTACTTAACGTGACGTGGAAACTATTAATAGTTTCCACGTCACAAATGTCATGAAATAATATTGGCCATTGGTGAAGTTGGGATAGCGGCTTTTCGAAGGACCAACAAGCGTTGTGTAATTTAGCGGGAAAATAATTTTTATGCTGGATCGAATATTGGACGACACAGAAATTGAGCAAAATGAAAGTATGGGATGAATATGACTTACTTGGGAGCACTGGATGTCAGGTTGGTGCACCGACTGCCGACGTGGATGATGACACGCGTTCTTCGATGATTTTTCACTCGAGCTCGGTAAATCGATTGTATTGTCCCACTTTGTCACTTTGTGTCGGCCGACACGTTAAATAAAGATGGTACAGCGATTGAGTTTTAAGCGGTGTTAAGCGGTTGGCTGCTTGAAGAGAACAGTGCGAATCCTCACGGCGACCTCTGTCCAGTCGCTGCGGCGGAAAACGCTTCTCATTGGCGTTGCGGTGTAGCACCTTTTTGAGGCATGGGGGTAGGATTGGAAAGGAAGCCGGAGTATGATTGGCTCAATACTGTGGTCCAATATGAATTCTACCCTCAATATGTGAGACGCGTTTGGATACATGATACCAAAATTTTTATATTGCCAGCTTGCGTAAGCATCCTGCCCGGCTTTCGAGGATATGTAGTATCCTCAAAAGGGAAGAAATTACATTAAAGCGGACAAAAAAGAAAAAAGTAATAATTAACATATGTGAACTATAGCTAAATTAGAATTTTAATTACGCGGTGGTATTATTGAGAAGGTAAAGGACATAGTTTAACAACGGGTCTTTTGAAAGAGCCACTGCATGTCTTCACCATGGCAACGCGGGTTGTCCCATCCCTGCCGGGGAAAATCTCGGTGATTATGCCCATTGGCCAGCGTAAAGGAGGGACATCATCCTGATGCATGAGAACCACTGTACCAATCTTAATGTTGTCGGCGGCATTCAACCATTTTTGTCTAACTTGCAAATTATGTAGATATTCTATACGCCATCTTTTCCAAAAGCTACAAACCATTTGGTCAAGCAATTTTTTGCGGCAAGTTAGAGATTTCGCTGTTTCGGGAACGTTCATGACAGGCAACGTAGTCAACGGAGAAGCCATTATAAAATGAGCGGGAGTAAGCGGTTCTGGGTACGGATCCTCATTCAGGACACAGAGCGGTCTGGAATTTAGAACTGCCTCAATTTCAGTGAGAACAGTCGAAAGCTCCTCATAAGTAAGAAGTTGAGAACCGATAACACGGTATAAATGAGTTTTAGTAGATTTAATATTTGATTCCCACAGCCCTCCAAAGTGAAGGGGCGCGGGGTGGAATCATTTTCCACTCTATGCGGTAGCGGTTAGCAAGTAGTTCTTGCAATTGAGCCTTGGCTCCAACGAAATTTGTTCCGTTGTCAGAATATAAATAAGAGACAGGTCCTCTGCGGGAAATGAATCTTTTAAAAGCTGAAATAAAAGTGTCCGATGACACGTCGCTAACCAATTCAATATGAACTGCTTTGGTAACGAAACAAATGAATAAACATATGTAAGCCTTCTGACTTCTTTGGCCTCTGCGTCGACATAATGTTACTTTAATGGGACCAGCGTAATCCACACCAGTATGAACGAAAGCTTTAGTCTCTTGTACGCGACAAGCGGGTAAATCAGCCATCTTTGGACTGGGGTGAGAAGGAGAAACTTTGAAACAAAAGTTACAAGCATGTACCCTTTGTCTGATGACACCTCTGGAAGAGAGGATCCAGTATTTTTGGCGTAACAGAGAGCTAAGAAGGCTTACACCGGCATGACAATGAATGCGATGATAATAGTCTATTAGAACATGTGTAAAATTATCATGTTTAGGTAAAAGCGCGGGATGCTGAGCTTCATAAGGAAGGTTCGCATTTGACAACCTGCCACCAATTCTAATTATGTTATGCTCGTCTATAAACAGATCGAGTTTCTTCAACTGTGAGCGAAGTTTTTTACTTTTAATTTCGTCATAAATATCTAAAAAATGAAATTGTTGGATACAACGAATTAAATAAATTTCAGCGGCAACCAGTTCACGGACAGTAATTGTCTTATGTAGCTTGTCATAAGGAATAATATGCAAAAATCTCAAAATGTATACAATTATGCGCAATATTTTATTTAACGATGTAAATTTTTGAGAAAGGCTATATATCAAACTAGCTGTTCCCCGCAGTTTGAACCGCTGCTCGGCTCCTATTAGTGGTAGCGTGATGTTATATAGCCTATAAATGGACTATCCAACATATCGACGCTAGAAAGCGATTTTGTCTTATCTCGCACTTATATCTTATTCTCGCACTCCGCCCGCGACTTCGTCAGCGCGTGTTTCTAACTTCGAACTCGAAATATTAGTGTAGACAAACTGATTTTCCGATGTTCGCCCGCTAGGTTGATTTTTTATATATAGATAATTACGCATTCTTAATTCGATTGGGAAACTATTTATGCCAAGTTTTGAGTTTATCGAAGCAAGCAGTAAAACGTGTTTAGACTGAGTTTCAAATTCATCGGTTAGCGCGTTATGATCGGGCACGCCGCAATCGCGGCGGTAAGACCCCTCTTTGAGGAGTGGCTGGATAGGCGTCACGGCGTCCTGACCTACCGCATGACGCAGGTCCTCACCGGACACGGAAGTTTCGGGAGGTTCCTGTGTCTGATAGGGAGGGAAGAAACGCCTGGGTGTCACCACTGCGAGGATCGTCCGGAGGACACGCTGGAGCATACGGTGCAGGAATGCCCCGCTTGGGCAGAGCACCGCCGTGTCCTCACGACGGCGATAGGCGGAGACCTCTCGCGCCCGGCATTGGTCGAGGCCATGCTGCGGGGCGAGACGGAGTGGGAAGCGGTCGCCTCCTTCTGCGAAGCAGTCATGCTCGTGAAGGAGGAGGCGGGCCGCCTGAGGGAGAGGACAGCGTCCTCCCTCCACCCCAGCCGCAGTGGTAGACGCCCACGGCGTCGGACGTCGCCAGACGATCTCCGGCCACCGTAGGCGCGGGCAGCGAGTAATGGGCGACTCGCTGTCCGACCATGGATGGACCATGCCCGGGTCGACGGCGCGTTGTGTTCCACGCGCGCCTCAAAGAGTGTCAGCATAGTGACGGGGCCTGTTGAGGGCCAAAGCCTGCGGGGATCGCGGGACCAAGGGATTACCGTGACCCCGGTACGTAGAGGGCTATTGAAGGACACCGTGGATTTTAGTCAGTACAAGTCTGACAGTCCCTCCCGCCCTGCCCTGGGTGGGAGGACTCATTTGATGATTTTACCACGATAAAAAAAAAAAAAAAAAAAGCGCGTTATGATTTTCCCATGCAAACTTTAACATCGTCTAGGTTACCAATGGAGGGTAGTTTTATAAAACTATTAATGTCCATCTTTTTTATTTACTTATACTCATATTAGTACTAAGTTTCAAGTTCATAAACTTTAGGGATAAGATTTTACATACAAAGGTTTTCACCCCTTTTCACCCCCTTATAGGAGGATTTTCGCAAAATCCTTTCTTAGTGCTCACCTACATAAGAAAATGCAACTACCGTCCAAAATTCAGGTTATAAGTTTCTTGTTTTAGAATCTTTCCTTTAAACTTGAATACCCCTTTTTATCAACTTATGGGGTGATTTTCAAAAAATCCAAAGACACGTATTTAATTATTTTTGATCTTGTTTTTAAATACTGATTTTCAAATTGATCAGTCTGTGCGTTACGATTTTTCCATACAAACTTTAACATCGTCCAGCTTACCAATGGAGGGTAGTTTCAAAAAAATAATAGTGCCAATGTTTTTTATTTACTTATACTCATATTCGTACTAAGTTTCAAGTTTATAAACCCACGGAATAAGATTTTTCATACAACAGTTTTCAATCCTTTTCACCCCCTTAGAGGAGGACTTTCGCAAAATCCCGTCTTATTGCTCCCCTACATGGTAGACTGCAACTGCTGTCCAAAATTCAAGTTACTGCGTTTAGCGGTTTCGGCTGTAGTCGAGTCTTAATAAAAACCCTGTTCTTTTATATATATAGATTAAGTTCTGATACGGTAGATACTAATGTTAAAGATTTATTGTTAAACTCAGGCAATTGATCGCTGCATGAGGAAACAAACGGAGTGATGGGCCACTCAGCAGTTGGTCGCAGAAGCCACTCAGGGCCATACCACCATAAATCATGGTTTAGTAACAATTCAGGTAGAAGACCTCGAGACAGACAGTCACTAGGGTTTTCCTTTCCGTTAATATGGTAAAAATGTTCAGGATCAAGATTTTCTTGACATTTAGCGACGCGGTTACTAACAAAAATGTTCCACTTGTGAGGTGAGGAATGAATCCATGAAAGTGTAATTTTAGAATCGGAAAAGGCAAATATTTTATTAATAGCGGTGCGAGAGCGGTAAGTTTCATAAACTAGTTTAATTAGATTAGACAAAAGAACAGCGGCGCAAAGCTCTAGACGAGCCAGAGATATGACCTTAACAGGTGCAACTTTAGATTTAGCACACACCAAATTTACGTGTGTGTTACCATTTGTGTCAGTGACATGTAAGTATATGACGCAGCCATACGCATTCAAGCTGGCGTCAGCAAAACCTACTATATTTGTCACGCAACCCATAGTAACGGCTACATGACGCGGCAATTTTAAAGAAGAAAGTAGAGGCAGTTGCTCTTTAAATTTTTGAAAGAGAATTACGATCGAATCGGGTGTAGTTTCATCCCAATCTGTGTTTAATTTCCATAATTCTTTTATGAGTAATTTCGCGAATAAAACTACAGGAGCCACTAGACCGAGAACATCCCACAGACGGGCGATAGTGGAAAGTATGGAGCGTTTAGTACAGCTTTTATTTAAATCAGATGTAGTAAAGGTGAAACAATCCTCGGAAGGAATCCATTTGAGTCCAAGGATCTTTAAATTATCCCCGTCAGAGAAGTTAATAGAAGAGTGGTTGGAGTGTGGAATAACCTCTAGTAATTCCGAGGAATTACTTGCCCACTTAGTAAGGTCAAAGCCCCCAGCCTTAAATAAGGCGATAAGTTCAGCGGAGAGAATCTTGGCTTCCTCCAGAGTAGGGGTCGAATTAGCCAAATCATCCATATAAAGTTCATGAGAAGCGACAATGGATGCGCGCGGGAAACGATGTTTTTCATCCTCTGACAGCTGGCGCACAGTGCGCATGGCTAGAAAGGGACTGGGCTTGAGACCGAAGGCAACTCGGTTAAATTTAAATTCGCGAACAGGTTCAGTAGTATTAAATCGAAACAATATTTTTTGATATTTTCGATGATCATCAATAACCTTAATTCGAAGATACATCTGTTTTATGTCAGCTGTAACTGCAATAGGAAACAAACGGAAATTTAAAAGTAATAAAAATATGTCAGCCTGTAAATTCGGCCCTGTGTGCAATAAGTCATTCAATGAAACGCCATTATGAGACTTAGCGCTCGCATCAAGGACCATGCGCACTTTAGTAGTATGTTTATCATTCCTAATAACAGGGTGATGCGGTATGTAATATCCTACAGTCTGATCAACAGAACTAGGTGCAGTTTCAGTTAAATAATTTTGATCGATATACTCTTGGATTATTTCGTTATAACTAGCGCGCAAAGCAGGGTCGCGAAGCTTAGTTTTTTCCAAATTAATTAAACGTCGATAAGCGACAGCATATGAATTTCCGAGTGATTCTGGATTTTTACAGAATGGTAACGCAGTACAGTACCTACCACTGGAGTCACGTGACACAGTAGAAGCGTACAGCTGTTCACATTCCCGGTCAGCGGGGCTCATAAAAGATTTTGAAGGTATTTCTTCGATATTCCAAAATTTATGTAAAGATTCGTCCAACGACAGAAAACAATGAGACTCATCTATATTTAACGCGGTAGAAAAATATGAAGCGGTATTTAAATCAACGAGACTGTTATTGTTATTAGATAAACTAGAGGGTATCTCACCCATAAGAATGTAACCAAAAACGGTTTCAATAGCTGATGGCGCGGTAGGTGAGAGAATTTTATTATGAAGTAATAAATACGGAAACAGCTTTGCCCCTAGCCTAGAAGCAATTCAACCTCACCGGGCATGTGCCACAGGGGGTCGGCTAGCGGTAATTCGAACAAATGTTGCACGGCAGAGGTGTCAACAAAGTGAGATGGTAATTTATCCGTTATACAATCAATAACAAGAGCGGTTATTTTAAAAGAATTTGTTTTATTTTTTGCAGTAACTGTTATCTCCACGTAACCTATGAGAGGCCGCGAAGAGGTTCCTACACCCTTTATATATGAATTGGAAAGTGGTATAATATTTAATTGCAGTTTTTTACAACAAGCTGAAGTAATTATATTATTTTGCGAAGCGTAATCTATTAAACACCTTACAGAAGCGTATTTGTTATATTTGTTATCAACATAGACTTGTGCTGTTGACAAAAGAACCGTAGTGCGTGGAATGTTTATGCCTACGCGAGAACACGCACAAAGCGCCACCTGTTGTGAATGCGCGGAACTAGATACAGCGTCAGCTGATATCGATCGCGGCTGTGAAATTTGTTCCAGATGTAAAAGAGTATGATGTTTTTTGTTACATGTCCTACAAGTGTGTATAGATTTACACTGTGAGGCAGTGTGCGTTGCACTAAGACAGTTTACACATCCACGTTTGTTTTTAATAAAATCCAAACGCGAACCGGCCGATAGTGCTTGAAAGTTTGGACAGGTATAAAGCTTCCAATGATCCTTGTTGTTACAATACTCAGATCAAGAAAAATAGGCAGATAGAACGTGCGCGAACAACAAAGTGAAGCCGGTTTTTATTTTAGTGTGCGCGGCAAATATGGCGCGCCGTGTACGAACACGTGCATCTGTGTGCGTTTACGGTTGCCAGATATTGACAAATACTCCCACATTTTGTTCAGTTAAATTGTTCTCAATATTGTACCTACCACTATTTTTTAAATTGGAAACGCGATTTTGCTTTATGGTTATACCCAGAGAGCAAAAGCGTGTAGTATTTATTATTTAACAGAATAATAATAAGGAATAAAAGTTAATATGCGTAATTACTTACTACCTATTTAATTAATTTATATCAGAACGGATAATACTTCATAACGCTTTTTAGTAATTTGATTAATAAACTATTTAAGGACAGGTTTTTTAGTTTAAAAAGATAAACAATTTGTTATAACAATCAACACATTTATTAAAATAATAATAATTTTACACACAATCATTAAACTTTAACAGCCTTAGTTCTGCACCAATTATAATATCCAGATAGCAACAAATAATAAAATAATCCAGCGGCGCGAGCTCGGCACATCCTTACAAGTACCGAATAGCTCAAAGGCATGCTCTCCGTCCCACTTTCTCACGCAAAAATACGAATACAGCCCCGCGCGCGGAGGTGCCATCCCGAGACGAGACCCGAAGTCTTTACGACCCGGACGGAACTAACTAGTGACCTTGTGTCATTACGACCATAGACCATACAACATTATTTTTAGTATATGCGAAACCTGAATATAGTTTGTTCAGAATCAATAACTGAATCGATTCCAATAATTTTTACACCATGTTATATTTTGTCCCAAAATTATTTAAAAAGGTTAGGAGTTGGACACCTATCCGCAATCATACGCGAGCACTACAGAGGTTACGGCAGATCAAAGCGATCAGCTGAAGTCGCGTGCGGCGGCAGCGCACAGGCAGCGGGGGACGGGGAACACAACCCGGTCGGGGTTGTGTTCCCCGCCCCCCGCGTGTGTCTTCAGTCGTCCGGTTGTAACAGTCGCACGCGCCTATGACACAACGCGATACGCGAAATAGTTTAGTGTGTATCTGATAAGTGATCGTGAAAAAAATACTAGACACGTGTTTCAGGTTTCGCATAAGCAATAACGAATGTTGTATAGGTACTATAGATTACGACTGTGCAGTTGTATTGACGTATTTCATTGTTATTTTTTATGCACAATACACATTCCCCTAATTCAGGGTAATTTACCCGTCCTAAACTAGCAACACAGACGATTTACTGTTAAGGTTTTGTGTTTCAAGTGAGCCGAAAATATTTTATGGAAAATAAATACCAAAACAATAAAAATAACAAGAGTTACCTGTGGAAAGATATTCCATCTTGTTTTCTTTGTTTTTGTGAACATTTTTTGCAGTGTTTAAACACACAAGACGGCATGTTTTGACTTAAAATGGCAAATCACTAGTGACGTGTGAGCGAGACGATGCGTAGCTTGGTACTGTCGCGAGTTTGTATTATCCTTGGATTTTGTATTATCTTTGGTCGACACACTCGCGTGTTCTGAGCGCTCTATCTGCCTATTTTTCTTGATCTGAGTTACAATATAAACAAGTTTGGTTATTATCATAAGCAACAAAAGTATGTACTGTACTATCACGTGACTGATTACGATTGGAATTATTTTTATTATTGTTGTACCCTAATGATGCGGTCCGAGAAGTAGATCTATCTAATATTTTAACTTGCGATTTTATGAATTCAACGAAATCCGTATAAGAAGGAATCTCCACATCTCTCATATGCATCTCGAATAAATGTATGATAGCGGGATCTAACTTTTTTAAAGCTAAATTTAATAACATGAAATCCTTTAAGTCGTTAATTTTTAATTGTTCTAATGCCGAAACAGACGCGTGAAAACTTTCAATAAAACTATTTAAAGAGGCGGAATTATTAATTGCGGGTTTGATATTTAATATGTTAGACATATAGTGTGAGCCTAGTGCTCGTTTATCTTGATACTTTTGAACCAAACTGTTCCAGATAGACGCATAATTTTCCCCTGACGGAATAATTCCGGCGGTAATTTGCAATGCGTTTCCTTTTAGATTACCTATTAAATATTGAACACGTTGAGAATCTGTAAGGTTTAAATTGCCATGGATATTTGATTTAAATGATTCATAAAAAACAGGCCAATTTTCAATTCTACCGTCAAAGAACGGAATCTGTATTGATGGCAGCTTGACCGAGCATTTAGACTGCGTCGCGGTATCACTAGACGTTGAGTCATTCAATGACCTTGAGGACTTCGCTTCAATAAGTGAACGTATTCTCTCGACACGAGTGTAAACGCCGACAAACGATATTTGACTGTTATAATCAATTTTATGATCAGGATTTATTTGTAAAGAATATGTATTTATTTCATCTACGTTAGTACTAAATTCCTGACGAATAACTGAGAGTATTTGTGTGTCTGCCATAAACGTCTCCGACGAGCGAAGCTCAATACTAGTCGTATTTATTTTCTTAGAAGTTTCATACAACGACGATAAACGCTCAAAGATTGCTTGATTTTTTGCTTGCAGTAATTTAACTTTGATTTTAAGATCTTCCATATTGGAGTGGTTCTAGAAAATACAGCGGATAAAATAATTTAGGTCTAGTGGGTAGACTTCAAGAATATATTTTTTTTTTTTATCATAGACGGGTGTAATAAATTATTGCGGTTGAGTATAAGTTATAGGCAAGTTTGCCGAACTAACTCACGATAATTGACGGTTTTAATAATTACCTATGCTATTTCAATGCAACAGGCGAACTATTAAGTTGGTACAGTAGTTCCCAATGAATAATGTACCTAGCGGGGAATGTAAGAACGTCAGTATGCGTTCAATATGGCGGTTATACGAATTGTAGGTATTTGACCTAAATCCTAGGTATGAGACCTATGAATGCTGATTCTATGAATCCGACTCGTATGGACCAAAAACTTATGGTGAAGTTGGGATAGCGGCTTTTCGAAGGACCAACAAGCGTTGTGTAATTTAGCGGGAAAATAATTTTTATGCTGGATCGAATATTGGACGACACAGAAATTGAGCAAAATGAAAGTATGGGATGAATATGACTTACTTGGGAGCACTGGATGTCAGGTTGGTGCACCGACTGCCGACGTGGATGATGACACGCGTTCTTCGATGATTTTTCACTCGAGCTCGGTAAATCGATTGTATTGTCCCACTTTGTCACTTTGTGTCGGCCGACACGTTAAATAAAGATGGTACAGCGATTGAGTTTTAAGCGGTGTTAAGCGGTTGGCTGCTTGAAGAGAACAGTGCGAATCCTCACGGCGACCTCTGTCCAGTCGCTGCGGCGGAAAACGCTTCTCATTGGCGTTGCGGTGTAGCACCTTTTTGAGGCATGGGGGTAGGATTGGAAAGGAAGCCGGAGTATGATTGGCTCAATACTGTGGTCCAATATGAATTCTACCCTCAATATGTGAGACGCGTTTGGATACATGATACCAAAATTTTTATATTGCCAGCTTGCGTAAGCAGCCATGTTTTTAGTACAAATACTCCTATGTGCGTAGTTGCAAAAATAGTATGTTGTGTTTTGCACAACATGTTCAATCGCGCAGGAATGTCGGTATAGCATTCACAATTTCGGAAGAAGAGCGACTAGAAGAGCTCCAAACAATTGCTGAAGTTCAAAGGAGGCAAACTAGGGATTTGCCATCTAACGCCGATTTAGCTCTAGGGCAATTACGTGGGCGAAACATAGTAAATAGGCTTTGGCGTTCACGTCATAATTAATTGATCGGTGGTTAAAGACAAGGATGTGTGGCAATAGTTCCTTCTGCACATGTGGCTTCCCTGGTAGCTCAGCAGCAGCACTTATTTGTAGTGTTTAACTTCTTCAATCCACGTGTTAGGATACGATTCATCTATTTTATTTTATTCCTGTATATAGCTTTTTATTTTACTGTGTTCGTTTTGCCCTAGCTTTTACTCTTTTTTTTCAGATTTGTTTTGACAGACAGTTTGTGAGAGAATATAGAAGTAACCCAGCTTCATAGCTTTCTTTTTACAGATTTTTCCATGATCCTTGTTTGTGAATGTGAGAACATAGTAGGTTGTGTGTATACAGCCTGTTAGTGTAATCAGCCTTAAACTTGAAACCAGTGGTTTGGTATCACTTACAGAACGTAAATTCAATAAAAAATAAAAACTTTTTTTTTTCAATAAAGTCTCCATTTTTCCCCAAAATTATTTCACCCTATTACGCAAAGGTAAAGAACACTAGATCAAATAAGCCGCGAGAGCCAAGCGCGCCGGGCCGCGACTCCGCCGCCGCGTCGCCCGCGCACACCTCAGTCTGCCGGCAGCGTCGCTATCGAACGTACGTGTCCCGTAACGTACGCTCGCAGCGCAGCGCTCGAGTCCGCGCCGCCCCACCGTTAATTTTTCGCGCAAGTGTTAGTGTTTAGTGATTATGTCGTACACAAACGAACAGTGGACCGAAATGGTTCGGGTTTACGCCGCGTCGGGTGATAACCTGAACGAGGCTCGGAGAATGTACGCTGACTTATTCCCTGGACAACGTGTACCAAGCCGAGAAACGGTGTTGGCGGCTACTCAAAGGTTACGTACCTATGGCCAGTTCACCGTGCCGGCCCACGCTCAGGGGCGTGGCAACCAGCAGCTGCCAGTTGACCTCCAGGAACGCATACTGGATTTCTTTGCGGAGAACCCAGAGGAGAGTACGAGGCGGGCAGCCTGTATTTTTAATGTTTCCCACTGGACTGTTTGGAAAATCTTACATATCGATGGTCAACATCCATATCATTTTCGGCCAGTACAAGAGTTAAATGAAAACGATCACATACCGCGGACGCTATTCGCAGAATGGTTAATTCAAAATTTTGACAATGTTTCCATTTTATTTACGGATGAAGCAATGTTTACCAGATCGGGTATTTACAATGTTCATAATGAACATTACTGGAGCCGGGTAAACGAACACCGCGTCCGACAAAACAGTTATCAGCACCGTTTTTCCGTAAACGTGTGGGCGGGAATTGTGGATGGGAAACTTCTAGGTCCCTATTTTATTGACGGACATTTAAATGCGCAGTCGTACATGGCAATTTTAAGGCATGTGTTCGACAGCATGTTAGGCAATGTGCCTCTTCGTTCCCTGAGGAACCTTTTCTATCAACATGACGGTGCCCCTGCACATTTTCAGCTGGAGGTCAGGGCTATGCTGGATGAAGCGTTCCCTGGGCGATGGATTGGCCGTGGAGGGCCAGTGGCGTGGCCCGCGCGCTCGCCAGATCTTACACCTTTGGACTTTTATCTGTGGGGTGAAATGAAGCGCCGGGTGTATGCCACTGAGTTCCGTAATACGTCGGAACTTAAAAGGCGGATTCGTAGTGCGTTTAGAGACCTGAGAAATGACACTTTTGTGCTTTCGCGAGTGAGAAACAATTTGAGAAAACGTGCGGAGGCATGCGTGGCCGTAAATGGGTCCCATTTTGAACAGTTGTTGAGGTTAATGTAAGTGTAAATGTAAATTCAATCAGTGTAAATAAAACCAGTAAGTAATTTTTAATTAAACTGTAAATAAAAATGTGATTAAGGGCTCCCGCACACGGGCCACTGGCCACAACCACAAAACGCCGCCACCGGCAATCGGCATATTTCTTGTAGTTTTCATACATTCAAGTGGCTGCCGGTGGCGACCAACGGCCACAAGTGGCTGCCGCGCGCTTCAGCTTCTCTCGTTTTGTGGTTGTGGCCAGTGGCCCGTGTGCGACGATACTAACTTTTAAATACGCCAAAAATACCTACCCAGTATTTTTTAAAATTTTCTTTGTTGTTAAATCTAACTTACATCTGGACTCGTCACGCAACAAAGGTAGGTATTTTTGCCTGTCCTAAGCCAGGAAAAGTATGAAGGGAAGTTAGTTACATCACAGGTTACCTGTATTTTATTACAATGATGTAGTTAGTTAAAACTTATGTAGGTATGTAGTTAAACGGACGGCTAGTGCGGCAGGTTAACGCCCTTTGCAGTGAATACGTAACTCGGGCGCATAGTATCCATGAATTAACGGACGGTGTAGGACAGAAACATTTTTGATTTTTTTAAAGAAAAATTCGTTTATTTATTTTTAAATTCAGACAAACATTTTTATAATTAAATCAACTACCTATGGTTTCAAGGTTAACGGTCTTCAGACAAATAGCCTGTATATATTTCTTCTTTTGTAGTGCTAATTTTCGTAAGGACTTTCCCCTTGTTACCAGGCCTACGTTTTTCTCCTGTTGGTACAATGAAATCTAATAAAGCTTGTACACCAGAAATATTTAAAAAACAAAAACGTGAAGAACATTCATCCCCGTTTGGCTTTCAACAAAATTTGACCTTATTATCTTACATTCCAAAACCCCGCAAGAAATGTGTTTATGCTGTCATCACTCCATCATGACATGGAAATAAACCAAGAAATGATGAGAAGCAAAAACCCGTGATAATAACATTTTACAACAAAACAAAGGGTGGTAGACACCGTTGACAAACTTATTCAATCTTGCGATGTCCTACGAAACTCAAGAAGGAGACCACTGACACTGTTCTTCTGGATGCTCAATACTGCTGGCATAAATGGTAAAATTATACAAATGCTCAACTGGCCAGAACACAAGCATAGTCGAAAAAGTTTCACAAAAGCCTTGGGCCTTGCTCTGATCGAATCAATCGCCTATCTAAAGATCTCCTGTAAGCGAATAGATAGTCATTTGGGTACCCAAGATGGCTCACCATTAAAAAAAACGACTCCTGCATGTCGATTCTGTAAAATTCAGACAACAACTCGCATTTCACGTCGCTATTCGCTCTCACTTCGCATAAGGTTCAAAATGACCTTGATTTTGCATTCTGTAAGCATCACCTAATCACTTGCGAAGTGAAGTGAGCTCCAAAGAGAGAGCTAATAGAGAAGAGAGAGAATTTGAGGCAGCTAATAAGTTTAAAATAAACAGAAAACTCTAAATTCGTGCCGTGATTATATTCTATGCCCACCCTACGAAAAAAAATCTAATCTGTGGACAACATTTTCATCTCGTCGTTGCATTGTTTTTTTGTTTTTTGATCGTTCAGTGCCGATAATAATTGTGAAATAATCATGAAGTAAGTTTATATTTCTTGTTGTAAAGTTAAAAAATAATATTAATTAAAGAAGTGTTTATATTTGTTTTCTAATCCAACAATAATGTTTCAGTCCAAATGAGACACGTTCCTCTCGCCCATCGTCGGCTCAGGTTTAAACTCTGATAGAGTTTATGGAAAGAAACCTTGGCATGGCTAAGGGTTTCTTGAGAACCTAAAAATGCCAGAGAGCGAAGTCGACGCCAGTTGGAGGAACTAGCCGTGCGCCTCAATAGTATAGGTGGCACTATCAAAACCTACAAAAAGTGGATCAAGGTTAGCAGTGCTGTTTTTACATGTTAGAACCATACCACACCATACTACACCAACCTTAAAGCAAACCACTTAAAATGTGCGATAATCTTGGTTTCAAGTGTGTTCCTTGATTTCATAAACATGTTATTTTAATTTTACGTAATTTTACTCTATTTTTGACTATGAATAATAAGGAAATGGGGATTTTAATGTAGTTTAAAAAATACATGTGTATTTAATAACAGCATTTTTTTATGATTTCTTTAATTAAATGTCTGATTATAGTATTGGTCTGAATAAAAGGGCCATAAAAAAAAGTAGCAGCACTCTCTGCTGCTAGCCGTAGGACAGGTGGTGGGGTGGAGGATGAAGTGGAGCTATCAGAGCTTGAAGAAAGAATTGTTGTTTTATATGGTGGTGAAAGCTTTTCTACAGGATATGCACATTTAGGCATACCGCCATTACCGGGAAGTTTAGTACTGAAACCTGGAAGCACTCTGCAAGGTTTGCTGTCGTTTTTTATAGCGCCCGTATTTTTTAGTAGATTAGACCCTTTCTAATGTAAAGTTAATTTTTATGTTAAATTTACCTACCTGTTTCAGGAAACTACGTCTCCATCACATGAAGCGCAACAAATACAAGATGCTGATACTGACAATGTAAGATATTTAAATATAATTCATAATTTTATGGAATTAATAATATACTCTTATCTAGCATTGATTTGTTTATATTTACTTATTATAAATTCATGTACCACAACAACAGCAGCGTCAGGCACCTACATAGGAATCAGAGCTATCGTATTTTGAGTAAGCTATATTGTACTAAATACTAGGTAGTACCTATTACTACCTATAGTAATCTGATGTGAATAGACTAGATAAAAGTGTGAAATTCGGTTTGAATTTGCGCTCCTGTCCTTGTTTTGATATGTCTATCACCTGAGGTTGCTCCTTAAAAAACTTATATTAAATTAATTACAAAATCATTTCTGTAACCCCGTACCGAAACACGTCGACAGTTCCCGAACAAAATCGGATCGCGTGTGACGTCACACCAACAATTTCCTGAGATTATATTGAATAATGTAATTGTGAGCTTAGCTGTGATATCTCGCATTAATAAAATCAGTCTTAAACTGAACTGTAGAGTGGGCACTCGTGTGCTCCTCTTGCCTTTTAAAAAGCCTGTCGCCTCGCTCACAACCTTACTGGAGTCGGTACGTCGCGTTCATCGGTTCCAGTGGAAGATTTCCTTAAATACCTTGTTCCGTGGCGTGCATAAAAGAACCTACCGTGAGATGTCAGAGAGATTCATCTAACATTGAACAGCCTCTCATCGGCTATGCTCGTGAGATAAGCATTTAATCTGATTATTCCCGAGATTCCTTTTCACTATCCCGGATATACTAACAGTGACGCAACTTTTGAGGTGTTTCTAGTGTCTAGGGACTATGAGTATTGCAAATACTGAAACACCCTCGCTACGTTCGACCCATTCTTCACCTCTTAGTTATTGGATTAAAATAGCTAACGATAAGAGGACACATGAGGAAAAACCTGTTTTGGATGAAAAGCCCGTACCAACCGACTATTCAACGTTCCCGCGATTACTAGAACAAGAGAACATTAGCATTTTTCATAGAAGGTGTTAAAAATGCTCTAGAATTTAGTTTGCTCTATTAATAGAGACGATAAATGTATAGCATGTCTCATTAGGAATAAACTAACAGAAGCCAAGGCACTATATCAACTAGATACGTACCACCTAGCAGTAGTTTATAACACTAAAAAGTAAAGAGAAATCTATTTAGATATTTGCAGCAATTGTACCCAAATGGTAGCCATAAAACATATCGGTGAAAGTATTTCCACTGCCTAAGTACCTGTACCAAATACATACTTCTATTACTTTTTTGTTTCAGTTAGTACACCCATTCACGGAATAACACGAGAGACTTTCATCAAATCTCTTAAAATGAAATCTGGGCAATCTCAGAAAAAGCAATATATTTACCATAAACACTTGCTATTTTTATTAAAAATTATCTATATATGTATTAGGATATTACTATGTTAGACAACGAATCCAGACAAGTACATCATCGTCACTAAATCCATCCCAAGATAGTGACAACGAATCCAGGCCGGGTATATCAGCGACCCCCGAACCAATTTCTACGCCAGGGTCTTCTCAAAAAGATTCATCTGCATCCATAATTTGTTCTTTTTACAATTGGGGTAGCAACGACAATGATGAATTAATGACGCAACAAGTCCAAACATGTCCAACAACAAAAAACAACCTACATACCTACCTACCTACATAACGCTGGGGCGGTGAAAACCTTGCGTGACAGTTGTCACGCAAGGTGCACACACAACACAGGAAGAAAAGAAATCAGAAGACTCGGAAGAATTATCAGCATCCCCGAAGAGCCCCACGCCGGACCTAGTACCGCCTACGCCGGAACCAGTAGCGCCGAAGAAGAAATTAGGAGCCTATCAGTTGCGACAACCTCCCAGCCAGAGACAGAGAATGGAAATGAAACAAGCGGCACAACAAGAACACAGACAGCAACAGAAGAGGAACTCGACGCCGACACTCTGGATTGCACAATGGGTGAAAGACAACCTAACGCCAACAGAAATAAACTGTCTCCTTGGAAAGTCATCGCTCGCTATACAGGAACACGAAGAACTCATTATCACATCATATACATCTCCACCGCAAAAAAACTGGGGGCATATCAGCGAGCTTGGAAAAGCTATTAGATCCAAAGAACACAAGTGTACTCAAATTGCATGTGTTCTGTGCCTTCTGGAGTATATTATTACCGGCGATGATCGTACAACACTTAAGCAAATTCTCACTGAACGTGATAAAAAGATTGCAATCTGCGTCGCTCATTCGCTGGGAATTGATCTTAAACAAAACAAGGGTAATGCTAGAGGTGCCGAAATAGGAAATAATCTATTTCGAGATGAAAGCTCAGAACGTGCCACAATTCAAAGACAGCTGGATCCAAGAGATTCTCTATCCACTGAAGACATATTTGAAAGTGCCCTCAATTATGAACAACAGCACAATCAGCGTGAAAACCGATATGATGACTCTGGAAGTGAACAGAATGCCATTTATCAACATACAATACTCAACAATAGCACAAGACGTACAAAGCTTATCCGCGAGAATCAAAAACTTCTGCTTCACCTATGTAAAAACAAAGCTTTTGACGAAGGGGAAGCTACAAAACTACTATGCAACACGCCTGATGGGATTGCAGTTCAATTTAACCGAAACTTCGGAGATCGACTTAACACAACACTACGTATCGCCAAAACACTGGTATTTCAAGAATCGCATCAACAAAAAATACAGAGAGCCAAACAATACGAACTACAACATGACCCAGCAACAAACGAACCAATAATAATCGAACAAGGACTAGACAACCTAATGGGACTCCTCCAAGACAACGGAATAAGCCCATACAACTGCAGAAACAACAAAAAAAAAACATTACTACGGAGAAACACAAAAAAAGAACAACCTGTTCTTCTTCGGACCACCGAGCACTGGAAATCAATGATAATGGACAGTCTAGCGAGCATGCACTTCAACATCACAGGATTAACGGGCCTCACACCACAGTCATCATTCAACTTTGCAAGTCTAATACACACTAACGCGTGTTTCATCGGTGGAACTTCAGGGAGCATTTCCTGCATTTGGCCCCAAGGCTGAACCGGGCAGCAGCCGCTCTCAAGCGGCTCCTGCCCAATCTCGGCGGGCCAAATGCCTCCTGCCGGAGGCTGTACGCCGGTGTCGTGCGGTCCATGGCCCTCTACGGGGCCCCTGTGTGGGCCCTAAGCATCAGAATACAGCAGAATAGCTATTGCCGGCAGAAACGAACACAACTGCGACACCAGAAACAGAATAGCTATTGCCAGGTTTCCAAAACCGTAAGCGTAAACGTAAGAGGCAGGCTAATCCAAAAGAGTGGAAAAAATGACAGAAAGATGAAAAGGAAGAAAGGAGAACCATACATATATCTAAAAGGGTTTTTAAAGCCGGTAAAAGCTGTTGGTGAGGTTTGTGCTGAATCCTGTAAAGAAAAATGTACAGAAAAAATAAGTGAATAGGACCGACTGAGAATGTTTTCATGCTACTGGAATATTGAAAATGTTGAACAGAAACGGCAGTACATTGTAAATCTCATTAATTGCGCAGACAAACGGCTAACTTCAGACTCGCCAAGATTCGTCGGCGGAACTGTATTGCAGTTATAATTAATTATTTTCTATTGGGGGCGCCACTATTGGAGCTATATCACCCTAAGCTAAGTTATTTCGACATTTTGTTGATACTTATATAATTTAATTTTACAGTGGATGAACTACAAAAGAAATGGAAGCACTTAAGAGATTATTACGTAAAAGAAAAAAAAACAAGATATTACAAGAAGTGGAAGTGCTGCACCTAAGAAACGTAAAAACTCGTACATTGAATTGCTGCGATTCTTGGATGTGGTGAAAGAGTCTTGGGTCTCATCGGGGAATATAAGCGCTCCGGCAGGTGATAATGACCAAAATGAAACTTCTTGTGATGAAATATCAACTAATACAAACACTCAACCAAGAAATGCAAACGCACAAGAAACTGTAACTGAGAATTTTATTCCACCTCAAACTGAAGAAGTTTCAGGGCCCTCCCAAATAAAAAAAAAAACGGCAAATTAAATGACAGTCTTTCAACAGAGTTTAATTACAGCAATGAATAAAAAGCAACAATCACCTAAAGCAGCCGAAGAAGATGCCGACACGAAATTTTAATTTTCTTTACTTCCTCAAATTAAGAGCTTAATGAAAAACAAAATTGTGAGTTCAGAATCGAAGTGATGAATTTGATTTCTAAAATCAAATATCGTAACTCATATAACATGTCACATAATCAAACGTATTCTTACGTTAATACATACGAACAACCACCTACAACATATAGTATACCTACAGAAGTGTCTCCGCAGGTCGGTGTACCAAGGATATACTTCGAATACAAGCTCCTATTCGACCATACAGTCACCCGATTCAATTGAAACACAAGTACGTCCAATTCAATCAGCTGAAACTGAAACAGCACACTCAATTGAGGAAATAGACGAAATATTTCAGAATAGGTCCACTTAATTGAGATAATAGAGGAAATTTTGCAGCAATTTAATTCAATAAAAAATTTAAAGTTGAAATTTTATTCAATAAAAAGTTAATATACTTAATTAATGAATAATTTGTTTCATTTAATATACCTACTTACTTAATATTTATCTTACCTTAATGTAACGGTCAGCCGGGTGAATATTCAAAGTATACCAAATACACAAGTTCCAGTGCGTAAAAAATTTGAATTTAGGTTTAAACTCGATTCAATATATGTAGGTGATGTAAAGCTATGATAATTAACAGGTGCTGTACTTTTTTTTGAGCTTCTATGTCTATTATGCATAAAATTTAATATTAATAACCCAAAAACTCATTACAGGCAGTTCCATTACTAGATTTGATACATTTATTATTTATTTAGTATTTTAGAAAATTTAGTCCGAATATCGCTAAATTGACGAGTGTATCAAATAACTTAGTCTTTATTAGTTTCATAATAATAAACTAACCCGTTGATTTATAAAAGCAACTCAAGTATCTTGATTTGGCTCACGAGGTTGTCGATATGTGGGATGTGGATTCAGCGATCATTGTGCCGATAGTCGTGTCGACCCATGGCTTAATTGCCAAGAGCCTCGACCAACATCTAAGGAGGCTCTCGTTAGGCAGCTGGATCAAGGGCCTGATTCAGAAAGCAGTTCTTCTGGACACGGCGCGCATTGTTAGGAGGTTCCTTTCTCTAGAGGCCTGACCGCCGGTAGCTTGGACCCTGTTCCCGATACCGGTGGGCTACCATTATTTATATTTTTAATTGTTTTTTTTTTGTTTTGTTTTTGTAAAAATATTTAAAAATGTACTTAATAAGTAAAGGAAATGAATAAAAGAACGAAACTAACCCGTTGATTTATAAATAAATTTAAGACTAATGTGTTGTTACAACTTTGTAACGGTGCAAAACTTATTACCAGAACTGACGGTTCATCGAATTTTACACGACAAAACCCTTTGATCATGCCACTTTTAAGTGGACTGCCACTCCCCCGCTTTTCAGTCAATCGGCAAACGTAGGGGAGATGTAGGTAATGGGAGTCAGTTGGCAATGGTGATCATCCCTAAATAACAAAAACCGATCGCGACTAAGCGATGCTAATGTACTTACACGCTAGCATTACGTCATTCCCGTGTGCGGCCGGCGACTGGCTCAGTTCGCGCGACGCGCTTGAGTGTAACGGGTGTGTGAAGCTTTCGCGCCATTTTCATCTAATTTTTAGAGTTGATAAATCCGAAGGTAAGTCACAAAATAACAAATATTTAATTCTGTACTTGTAATATGTAATAATCGTAGCATTTTAGCCTGCAATTCAACAGCCATATTGTTATTATAATTTACAATTTCTCGTATGGATTTTTTTTCCGTCTCTTTGCCCATGTAGGTAATCGAAGTCGGGTGATCCCAATTACCTACACAGTGATCCCCATTGCCCACATGACCTAACCTCGATAAAACAGTATTATTTTTTGTTTGTAGATGCCGAAAGTTCGTTCTAGAAAGACTAATAAAGCTAACTGGACTATAGACCAACTGGAAAAGGCTATAAAACTCATTGATGAACAGAATTATTCAATAAAGAAAGCCGCGGAGACCATGAACATTCCATTTGCTAGTCTTCACAAGAGGTACAAAAAAAATTCAATTGAGTCACCTCGTCTTGGCCGTAATACTGTCTTCACTGCTGAGATGGAAAAATAATTAGCGGACATAATCAAGAAAATGGCCAACATATTTTATGGGTGCACCCCAAACCAAATAAAAAGAGCTGCATTTGAATACGCTGAAGCTCTAAAGCTGAAACACAATTTTAATACGGGTTCAAGATTGGCTGGTCGAGTTTGGTTTGATGGATTTGTTACCAGGAATAATATTTCTGTTCGGAAGCCCGAAGCCACTAGCATCAACAGAGTTACAGCCTTCAACAAAATTGAAGTTCAACGGTTCTACAAGCTGCTAGAAGAACTAATGGGAAAATACAAATTTTTACCTAAAAACATATACAATTGTGACGAAACCGGCATTTCTACCGTCCAAGATCCTGTCAAAATATTAGCTGCAACGGGACAAAAGAGTAGGGTCCATTACAAGTTGGGAAAGGGGTAAGAATATCACTCTGCTCTGCGCCATGAGTGCTGCAGGTGGATATGTCCCGCCAATGTTTATTTTCCCCCGAAAGAGGATGACCCCGACTCTTGAAAAGGATGGCCCAACAGGAGCAATATATAAATGTTCGGACAGCGGATGGATAAATGAAGAACTTTTCCTAGAATGGCTCCAGCATTTTACCCAGTATGCCAAACCTTCTGCAGAAGAACCGATTCAATTAGTATTGGATAATCATGCGAGCCACATTTCTCTGGCCATCTATGAGTATTGTAAGAAAAACTATGTCCATATGCTATCTCTACCACCCCATACATCTCATCGCATGCATCCATTGGATGTGTCCTTTTTTGGTCCATTCAAAGCTGCGTATCGAAGAGAATGCGATTTATTCATGAAGAGCCAACTTTCACAAAGAATAACACCCTATGATGTTGCTTCGTTGGTCAAAAAAGCATTCTCTAATGTTGCCTCCATGAGCAAGGGCGAAGCTGGATTCAAAGCAACGGGTATATTTCCCATAAATCCCAATGTCTTTTCAGATGAAGACTTTATCGCAGCAGAAGTCCTTCAATTAGAGCCAATTGTTGTTCAAGATCTATTATTTTAGTATTCTTATATAAATTGGTCTTGGTACTGCAATATTCATTCGTTACAAAAATATTGTTTTAAAAATCTCTATTATCGGTGGCAGTCGTTATTCCGTTGAGGCTCAGAATGTCAACTTCCCAAAATGTCTCCTGGTATCAAAATGTCAACTTCCCATAATGTCCCTTTCCCAAAATGTCTCGTTCCCAAAATGTCCCTTTCCCAAAATGCCGCTTTCCCAAAATATCCCCCATTCTTAGAATTAAGCGTTATATTATAACCCAACTAAAAAATAAAAAACAAAATAATAATCAAAATTTTTAATTTAATTACTTTGTGGTATCAACTCTTACGTCATTTTTTTATTAGAAAAGGAATTTGAAATGAAATTATAGTTATATACTATAAAAGAAAAACAATAAAAAATAACTTTAATTACAACAAATACGTTCAAGTACACAGTAATTCAATAGGATTTCAATAATCAAATACAGACTGATAATTAAGCGTTACAACTATTATCAAATTTAGAAAGAAATTCAATTAAATAAAGCAAGTCTCAAAAATATCAATTTCTTTAGAAATTGTTGAATTGTGAGATGATTTCCTCATAATTGTTTTAAATATCTTGCATATTTTCTATCGAACTCAATATCTCTGAGCCTTCTTCTGCGGTTGGTCTGCTTAAATAGCGAATCCTGTATATACGACCATCCCAGTATTTGCTTTCTTTTTTTATCTTATATAAAAAATAGTACAAATTGGGATTCTTTGGTATAAGGCTATTTACACGTCGGTGCCATCCTTCTAGAGCATTAGTTGTTCTATGGCTTTGGCCTGCGCAGCTTAATATTAACGATGATTTTCTGGGATACCAAGTAGACTCGAAATAACTACGAAAACGCCTCATCTCTGATGTACTCGTATATGTATATGTATTCGTATATATTATTTATGAATAGCCATAGTTAGATGTAGTAGTTTCAATTGTTTCGTATTGTATTGTTGTACCTATTCCAACTGCTTCTCCTTTTGACCCAAAGGTTGACTGGTAGATAATGCCTTGTGGCATTAAGTCCGCCTTATGTACCACAATTGTACGTAAAAGTTTAAATAAATAAATAAATGTACTTGGCGCTGTTTCCAAAATATAATTCCATGCGCCTGGTATATGATTTGTCGGCACCAAAGGAAGAATGGCACTCTTTCTAGTCACGTTACGACCAGCTCTTGATTTATTCAATTTTGTTTTTTTGAATATTTCCAAATCGCTGCATTGAAGTGATGGTAGCAACCAGTCACTCTAGCCTGCGGAAAAACCGCCGAAACTGCGTTCATGATGGCAATTTCATAATCCGATTTGAAAGTTTTAATTTGGATCTGTAAATTCTCTTTTATGAGACTAAATAGTCGCATATATGTTTGTTCCGATTTGTTTGGTAAGAGGGCGTATATAACCGGTACTATGTTTGTAGTATTTTCATCCGATGCTAAATCCATGTGCAATACAAACATTTGATAAAATGGTTTTGGAGCTGATTTAAACGTCGCATCGGCATAGTATGAACCTGGCTTTCTCATTTTTTTTAGCGATAGTGCTGGATAAAATTATATTTTTTTCCGTACTGCCATCTTCACATACTAAAAACTTTTTTGCTAAACTTTGTGGTATTTGAACTGTTTCAGTATTATTATGTACTAGCAAGTCTCTATTCAATTTTTTTTTTTGCGCTCGGTTTTCGAGCTTTTTAAGGAACGAAATGTTGGTATCAAGTCTCGATCATTCTCATTGCTTAGGTCTGCCAAAGTAGATTCGCAAATTTTTTGAATCGGCCCTAATTATCACTCACTTCCTTCTTCAACCTCATTTTTTCTTTTTTAATATTGATGGCAACAATATTAAGTTCACAAGTATGCGTTGATTCTCTTAAAACAATTTTCCTGCTTTTATCTAATGCCAATGATGCATACATACGGTTCTATAAATACATCGCCATAGCATACTGTCTTTGTTAATTTTGTTTTTGTTGTACTGAAATCCCTTCCATATTAGTGTTTGATTTCCTTTTTGGTTACATACAAAGTCTAATTCCTCAATCTTTTTCAAGTTATTAATAAAAGCACGTCACAAACAACAAAAATAAACTGTCTCACGTAAGTATACACAATAACATTGAATAGAATAAAATGTCAATGAAATACATATTTTTGATAAAAGTACCCACTTTAAAAAAAAAATAGTTAGTTTCAAAGAATATGATTTAGAGGCTTTTTTATTTATTTAAATTTCTTTTTAACTTGATAATATAACATTTAATTACATAATATGTCGGAGGAAATGGTCAAGAACGAATGGATAATAATCTAGTTCAATTAATTTAGTTAAGTTAATGTCAATTTGTTCAATTAATTTCTGGACGAACAAGATCGTCTAAATGTGACCAACATAATACATTCTAACAGTTATGATCTTGGTAGTTATATTTATTTACATCCAACGAGTACAGCGCAACAAGCGAGGACGATTATAATTATTGTTTTTTTATTTTTTAGTTGGGTTATAACGCTTAATTTTAAGAATGGGGGACATTTTGGGAAAGGGACATTATGGGAAGTTGACATTTTGGTACCAGGAGACATTTTGGGAAGTTGACATTCTGAGCTTCAACGCGTTATTCTAGTTGATGTTGCTGTGGGTAAAGTCTGTAAGTGGCATATTTGAATTTAATTATTGATTCTGCAACCGTTCTCCGACAGTCGTTTCTCCTTTGGACTGTTCACCGACAGGACGTTTCGTTTTTGAGAGATTCGTCGATAGAACGTTTCACCTATGGATGTTTCGCCGACAGAATGGTTCGCATTTGTTAGTTTCGACGACAGGACTTTTCAACTATGGAATATTCGCCGTCAGATCGTTTTGTCTACGATTGTTTCGACATGGCTTTTTCACTATTAAACTACAAAGCCACCAAAAAGCTACTAGCTTGCTACAAAGACATGAAGAACGCTGAAGAAGCCTTTACTTTTAATGAATGGTATTTATCTATTACCTATCCATATTCGTTTATTTTGTTATTGCAAACATTGGGGAAATAATAAAACAAAAGATTAATGAACGTTTCATTTATTTATATTATAAAGTGTGGATTACAATGTGATTAAAAAAAATCTTCAATTTACAGTTTTATTATAAGTAGGTTAGTAGTTAAGTATACCTAGGTTTAAATAATATAAAATTATTTCATTAGGTGACAAATATGTCCATCCATTTTAATATGATTTTAAGTCCATCTGATTCTTTTCAGATAAATGTGTCTCAATCCTTTTCCTGTAATAATCTGTACCTCCACGCTTTCGCTTAGACATAGGTTCTGCGGATTTTATTCTTTCAATAATGTTCACTGTATTGTTTTGCTCCTTTTTAAACTCTGAGATAGTTTTAAATACGTTCCACTTCTGTCGATTTAGTAGTGTATTCCATCTATTATGCCACGATTCAAGGGCGTTCTTTGATAAAGGAACATTTGATAATATATGATCAAACGAACTTGCACAAGTGAAGTTCGATCGATATTATATGAGTACGTTTCATTCGAAGATATATAGCAACAATGTAGTAATTTTTATCCTACTGGCAACTTCGCACGTCACTTTTTCTTTTTTTTTTTGTCGTTCTCCGGGTAGGCGCTCGCCATAGCGATAACGGCTCGTCATTATTTTTAGAGATATTTTAGAAAATTTTCATTTTGGGTATTGGGAGGGTGGGAGTATATATCTTCGAATGAAACGTACTCATATAATATCGATCGAACTTCACTTGTGCAAGTTCGTTTGATCATATATTATATTTCAACGTTTCATTCTTCAGATATATAGCAACAATGTAGATGTTCAGAGATGAAAATTTTTGTGAAATAAAATAAACAGGTTTTACAAAAAACTCAACTTTTATTTTCAGCGGATGATTTTAATTAATAACTATCATACCTGTATTAAAGTACGGTACTAATTTACATAATCAGTTTTAGGTACAAATGTAATATTAATATTATGTTAATAATTATAACAATTTTTTGTTCTAAGTTACACAATTAATTTTTATAAATAAAATCACAAAGTATCGTTATCTGTCTGCAATACTGACCGAGCAAAAGTTCCTCTGTCCACTACTGAGCGGTGGTAGAACTTTGCGAACGTCTGAGAAGTACTGGTCCAGCCAGCTGCTTTCCTAATGGCATCTAACGAGAGCCCTGAGGCGTATGCCGCGGACGTAGCTGCGTGGCGCGTGCTGTGCGCGCTGAACGCAGTCACATCCACGCCGCTCGCACACAGCACCTGCTTGATCCATCTGCTGATGGTTTGAGCAGTGGCTGGTTTGTGCGGACGCTTATAAGTTAATATAAGGCTGTTTGTCGTTTCAGATCTTAAATCTTTTGTGGCAGACATATAATCCTCTATTATAGTGGCTGGGCAGATTGCCCTATTCTCATTAAAGTACGGTAATATTAAAACAGGTTGCCCGCGCCCAGCCGCGGATGTTTTGATGACATCAGAAATACCTATCTGAATACCAGATGAACCTACCACAATATTTTCTAGTTTTATTAAAGACAGCGTCTGTACTCTATGCGCTGTACATAATGCTAGGAGGACTACTAGCTTCTTAGTTATTTTTTCTATTGATAGCCCGCTGTTGGGCATCCATTCTGCAACAAGATTAAGAACTACTTGTGGATCCCAGGTACAAGTGTATTTTGGAGTGGCGGGTCTCAATTTATAAACGCCTTTTAGAAGCCTTTTAACTTGATCGTTAGAAGTCACAATACTGCCTAACAGCAAAGAAAGAGCTGAGCGATGACAATTCAGAGTTCCGTAAGTAGCACCTTTGTTAAATAATTCAGTTAAAAATATCATAATATCTGAAGGTGACCCAGAGTAAGGGTTAAGACTATTTGCTACGCAGAACTGCCACCACAATTTATAGGTACCGTTATACTGGGACAGTGTATTCTGGGAAAATGAAGCCATCATTAAGTCTAGCGCAAGGCTTGGAGTTCCTCTGGACTCGAAGGCAGACCTGAGAGCACCGCTGCAGCCAGGGTAAACTGTCTCACAGGTAGTTGGGGAGTCCTGAAAGAGGACAAGGAAATATTTGAATCAGGCGTTAAATATAAAATATCAGACTGACGTATTTTATGGAGTAATGGAAACCAGGGCTGTGATGGCCAATAAGGGAAAATAATTATACCTATTGCTTCGTCTTTAATAATTTTCTGAATGCATTTCAAAATTAAAGAAAAGGGTGGGAATTCATAAAAGAACCCTATGTGTTTCCAGTTTATTGTAAATGCATCTACTGTCATAGCGTCAGGGTCTGGTTTCCATGAAATATACAATTTGCATTTTGCATTGGTTCGAGATGCAAAGAGATCTATGACTGGTTCGCCAAAAAATGATTTGACCTTCTGATATTCCGAGTCAGAGAGGTTCCATTCGATATCGGGATTGATTTTTCTCGACTCTTGATCTGCTTCTATGTTATCTTTGGTATTTATATAAGACGCAAACAACCAAATATTTCGTTTCTCGCACCACTGCCAGATAGATTTGGTTAAATTGGTTAGATGAGGGAATTGAATTCCTCCCATTTTATTAATGTAACTAATAGCAGTGGTGTTGTCAACGCGTAGCAAAATGTTACAATTATTGTATTTTGGGTCTCGAGCGAAGCATTTTAGACCAAGAAAAACAGCAAACAATTCTAAATAATTAATATGAAAATTGCGCTCGTTTTCTTTCCAGCCACCGTTGACACGTTCGTTGTTACAAAAAGCACCCCAGCCTGTTTTAGATGCATCAGTAAAAATTTCTAAAACAAAATTTTGAGATTCGAGGGAATTTGATGTGAAATTTATATTTTTATTCCACCACTCTAAGTCTGGTAATATTATAGCAGAAGGTCTAAATTTAGCTTCATACGTTTGATGTTTTTTGAGAGCTAAATATTTCTGTCTCTCTAGTTCTTTCGTATAGAGCCAGCCATATCTTACAGCTGGACAGGCTGCGGTCAGAACTCCTAGCAAGCGAGAAAATTCCCTAATAGTACAAATCGGTAAATTTAAATATTTTTGTACAAGTTGTAATATTTTTTGTCGCTTTTCTAACGGCAATGCTATTGACATATCTATAGAGTTGTACATGAATCCTAGAAAATTGCAACATTGACGTGGATGTAAACTACTTTTATCAAAGTTAATTACAAAACCTAAGCACTTCAGTAATTTAAGGGTTTCACTAACATTTTTAAGACACTCGTCGTAGGTATCTCCTAGACATAATACATCGTCAAGGTAAATGACAGATTTAAATCCACGATGCCTTAAATAACCTACCACTTCTTTCATGATTTTTGTGAAAGTTCGAGGTGCGGAGGATAGTCCGTAAGGCAGAGCGTTAAATTCATAAGTGTAATTGCGTAATTTTTCGTCTTCAAATTGAAATCTTAGATACTTGCGATGAGATCTAGCTACAGGGACAAGTAAGTATGATTCCTTAAGATCTATGGTTGCCATGAAGCCATTTCTTGGCACCATTTTTGATGCGGTTCTATGGTCCTCCATCTTAAAATGCTCATTTGAAACGAACCTATTTAATTTTTTCAGATTTAGTATAAATCTATAACTACCATTCGATTTTGGTGTCAGAAAAATGTTAGATATAAATTGATCTAATTTAGGTTTTCGTTGCGTAATCGCACCTAAATCTAATAAGTTACGAATAGCTACTTTCATGTCCTGTCTTTCCTTGACGGAAAAAGAATTTCGGGGAACAGTTCTCTGTACAACTTTATGCGAAAAGGGTATGTGGTAACCGTGATAAATCCAACTCAGAATAACCTTGTTGTTTGTAATGCCTTGCCAGCAATCATAGTAATATTGTAGTCTACCGGCATGTACCTGGGTTATTGCCTCGTAGGGGCACGCTTGGTGGAGCTCCCTGCTGCACTCGCTCGCGCTGACGTCGATGTCTGCGTCGCAGGCGGCGCTCAGCGGTAAGGTTGGTGTGCTGGTGCACGGTACGAGGATGTCCGCCCCCCCCTTCTCGATGACGGGAAGCGAGGAGGCCCTGACCAGTTTCCCTGGTTCTGAAAACGAGCACTAGACGTCGGAATGTTTGATGTTGACGGCTTCGGAATAGGTGCTTTTTTAATCTGTTGTCCTTGTTTCTCGATCGCTTTGGAAGCCTTGATTTTGTCCGGTAAATTATTTCCGAAGAGGGTTTCATCTCTGTCTTGATCCTGTATCAGGGTTAAGAACGACTTGTCCAAACCTGGAGTAATAAGTTTTGTTCTTATTTGCGTGTCGGTAAAGTGGAGATCAGTCAGTATACGGCAGCTGTCAGACAAAATTTTAACAGCTTGTACCTTGTCTTCACCGGTTAACAGCAGAGTCATTGCCTTGTTAATAGCCGAAATGCCCAGGCCGAGTTGGTCCTGTTTGATTTGAAGTTTTTTGTCTCTGTTTCTTACTAAATCAGTGACAGCAGCCGATATTTCGACGTTCAAAGTAGGTGCTTTGAGTAGCTTGCAATTGTTAGGAATTGTATATCCTTTCAGAAGAGTTTCTTTGGCTTCGCTTTGTGTACCTTTTTTAATAATTGGTAACCAACATTGAGCCAGCTTGTCGTGTATGTCCGGGCCGTAAACTGGAACATCGACAACAGCATCGCCCAAAGCTTCTAGAAGCTCTGGGTCAAGTTCAGGATCGGTATTTACTTGTTCCAAAGCGGGTGGCTGGAGATCGGGTGATTTGGAGGTTGATGGCACATCTGGCGGTGTTTCATCGACATCAATGTGTTCCTCTACGTTTTGCGTTCCGTTATCTGAATTTTTTTTTTTTTTTTTTAGTTGAGGGTAGTTGACACAAAAAATTCTGAGAAGATTCTTAGATAGTACCTATTTCTGTTACTAGAAATTTTTCGGCGTTTAGTTAGTAGATTTTATAGGGGTCCATGCCCCCAGGGTCCAAACGGTACCCAATTTATATTGTTTTTTCAAAATCAATGCCTTTGTGTTAACCCGCAGTTGAACCTCCAGGCTGATAATTTATAGCGTCATGCTAACCCATCGTGATAACCCGCAGTTGATCCTCCAGGGAAGCTTATAGACGCTGAACGCATGATAAATTCCACATAATAAACACAATATTCCAACTTTCACTTTAGTGGGTACTTAATGGGAAACAAACTCACCTTTTATTTCCTCGGAATCAGACGATGAAGAGTACACTATCAAGCGACTACGTCTTTTTTCACTGCCTTGCTTTTTCAACTTTTTAATTTTTGCACTATAATATTTAATTTTTTCGTCAGCACTTCGTTTGGGCATCTTTATAACTTTTGTTCCGGAGATTTGTGTGCTTGTTGCCGCGCACGAAAAAATAATGACGAGCCGTTATCGCTATGGCGAGCGCCTACCCGGAGAACGACAAAAAAAAAAAAAAAGTGACGTGCGAAGTTGCCAGTAGGATAAAAATTACTACATTGTTGCTATATATCTGAAGAATGAAACGTTGAAATATAATATACTATCATGTACTGACCACAGAGTAGGTGGAAATTGCGGTGGAAGTCGTTTCATTGTCATTATAGAGCTAACTGATTTTGTAATTCTCATTGATCCGTTAATATAATATTTTTCGAACCACGTTATCACATCAATTGCTTCGTCTGGTATAATTTCGTCTTTTATTATAGCAAAGGCTTCAATAATTTCACTTGGCTCTATAAATGCCAGTGCACCGATATGCCGCATCTTATGAGCGAAATCTGCATCATTATTGTATTTCGTAGCTAGACCAGCTTTCTGTATATGACGATATATACTCTGATTTAAGTGGAAAAAACACAGTTTATTTAAACAATTTGGAAATGTTTTTTTAATAGCTTTCATAGCGGAAAATTCAAAATCGGTGAGGATAATGTCCGTAAAAAAAGCAAACCGTACACTAGGAGAACTATTTTATGCGTGGAGTGTGGTGCGCCAACCATTGCATGTATTGTATAGATCTGACGGAATGGACGCGGGCAACAAGCGAAGGTCCAAATCCAAAACTTCGCTTCGTTCAGCAATTTCAAATTTTCCTTTGTGGAAAATACTAATACGCACTCATTATCATCAATATAGTGCCCGATCTGAAATTGTTCACCACAGTCATTGCTCATTAATTCTTCGGGAATCACGACACTGTGAATATCCTTTGGAATCGGTGGAAGATTTTTATTTCTTTCTCTTTGAATAATTTTCCTCATAGCATCTTTATTGGGCATATGGGGAGCACTGGTACTCGGTACCATTTGGATGCACCGCTGTACAATTTGTGCAGGTGAATCCATCGATTGATTAGCTTTATCTTTCAAATAAGCCTTTAACTTCATTTCAATACGTTTTTCAGGGTTGGGTACTTACCATATGCATCGTGAATCGTGATCATATGCACTTGCATATGATCACGATTTTGGGACAGCACAATGTTTTGATTGTTGGTTGTAAGCAAAGAAGTAATAGATACATTACACCGGGTACTATCTTTTTTCGTACATCTCCAGTAGTAGTTATTATCACGCCTCTTATTTAAATGATACGAATATCCTTCATAAATTAACACATCTTTGCCACGTTTCGACTTCACAATTTCACTTTCATTCATTTTAAAACCGTTAATTAAGAAAAAACACAATGAGGATGCAGAACATACTATAACCAATGAAGAGAAAAATAAAACAGGTAATCATGACTACCCACATTTTTGTCGCATAATTTTTATTATACTAAGCTAAGTATCAAGCGCCTATTACTGTATTACTAGCAATGTTACAAAAATATACTTATTTCGAGAAACTTTTTGTGTACTATAGATGTAGTAAAATTGGCTTAAAATGTGTACCCAGTTGTAATAAAATAATTTTATAATCTTTTGTTTTATTATTTCCCCAATGTTTGCAATAACAAAATAAACGAATATGGATAGGTAATAGATAAATACCATTCATTAAAAGTAAAGGCGATCTTCCATTAAAACATTTTCTTTCTTCATGTCTTTGTAGCAAGCTAGTAGCTTTTTGGTGGCTTTGTAGTTTAATAGTGAAAAAGCCATGTCGAAACAATCGTAGACAAAACGATCTGACGGCGAATATTCCATAGTTGAAAAGTCCTGTCGTCGAAACTAACAAATGCGAACCATTCTGTCGGCAAAACATCCAAAGGAGAAACGACTGTCGGAGAACGGTTGCAGTTTCGTTTTCCTCTATCAATATTGCCACTAGGATACGGCCACATTATATTTTTCTGTAAAGGAAACGCTTCATCTCCAACTAATACAAATGGTTTTGGGGGTGCATTAGAATTTGGTAAAGTTTTGTTTCCTGGAATATTGAAGTCATTTTCTAAAAGTTTTTTTACCCGAAATTGATTGTTTAAAAACGTTGCTATCAGCTTTTTTGCCATAAGCACCAACGTCAATGGCTACAAAATAGTAATTTGCATCTGAAATAGCCATAAGCACAATAGAAAAGAATTTTTTATAGTTAAAATATTGGGAACCACTAAGATTCGGAACCCTTATGCGAATATGTTTCCCATCTACTGCTCCAACACAGTTTGGGAAATGAGTTTTTTCATAAAATTGATCAGCTAATATTTAACCACATTTCTTCATGCGGGCAAGGCATTTCTGTTTCTAGCAGCGTCATCCATATCACTTTGCAACATTCTTTAATTATTCCGGATATTGTAGATACTCCCGTCAGGAAGTCCAGGGATAATGTTTTAAAACTCATTCCAGTTGATAAATATCTGAAAATAAATAAAACTTAATTAATCATTAACTAATCTATAACCTACTAAATTAAATAATTATTCCATTTTTTAATAATCATGTACCATTTCTATTTCAGTTATTGACCTCCAGAAAAAATGGAAACATCTCCGTGACTACTATGTTAGAGAGAAAAAAAAAGAGAACAATGTTCGCAGTGGAAGTTCTGCTGCTGCAAAGAAGAAGAAAACGCCATACGTAGAAATGCTTCGTTTCTTAGATGTGTTAAGAGAAATGCGTCCTACAACTAGTAATATAGAAGCTGAATTTTATGTAACAAGTGGTGAAGAGAACCAACTACAAGAGGGCCGTGAATGATACAGCTCAAAGAGCTGTAAAACTTATGCAAGATTTATTATGTAAAAACATTTCAAAGATGATTTAACCCCATTGGCACGAAGATCACGAAATATCTTAACACTTACAAATAGTGTTCCATTGCTGTTCCGATTTTCAGACTGGATTTCCGTCTGACCTTTCGGCTTTAATTATGAACCGACATCAATTGACCAGCATGAGCCAGCGTGGTTTCAGAGGACGTGGAGGTTTTAGACCCCACAATGAAGATATGAGTTATTATAGTTTCAATCATGATAATTCAAATTTTAATACTGCTCAAAATTTAAATGTACAACAACGAGGACGAGGTCGGCCAGGCCGCACCACTAAACAGCGTTCAAACCAGCGAATGGAGAATTTCACGCACAAGTCGACATGAGGCAACACGTGAACTTATTAAAGATGAGTTGTTTGCAGGCGTCGAAGAATTCAACAGATTAGCAGAACAGCAAACTTTGCAGGCAAATATGCTATCAGTTACTAGTCGTGGCATCGGATTCGGAACGACACATTTAACTTACGTAGCTACCCAGTATTCCGATAATATCCGAAGTCCAAACATTTATTCACAATATAGAGCTTATCTCGCACTATTTGAAGCAAAGATTATGGACTTGATTCCAAATTATCCAATTCTCCCTCGATTTATGGATGAAGTCAATCAACATGAGGGTTTAACAGCTGAATTTTTGAAGATAATTAAAATTTTCACTTTTGTTCCAACTCCAATAAAGAAATTAATAGATGCAGTTGGTATTTTAAAATATAAAGAAAAGATATACATTCCTGTTGTCGCTGCCACTCCTGAAGTCGATGGCCAAATTCGACCCAAACCAGAGTCTACAGTTTATTCAAATTTAAGAGAAACAGTTGTTGCACTTGCAAATGCAGTCACTTCAGCTGTTCTCATGTAACGTGCCAATATTAGAAAGCAAATATCTGCACTTACAGCAACTGAAAAGCATCATTCCTAGTGATTGTCATCAGTTTTATGATAACTTACCCTGCAAGAAAAAATGTTATTCTGTTTTATTATATAAATTCTTAAAGACCGTGGATCTGTCTTGAATGAACCACTTTTTGATGTTTCTATTATTTCATTATTATGTTTTAATACATAAATATTTCGTTGTTTTATTTGACGGATTATTTAAATGGCTTTATTTGATTTGTAAGCTCTTTGTTTTGTTATGTTTGTAGTAATATCATTTAATTATGTTAGTAATTACAGAGTTTCTGATTTAAGCTAGTAATTACCAAATTTAAAAACGATGAAACTTATTACTTGGGTTATAACTTCTTTCTATTAATATTATCTGTTTTATTCTCTCTCTAATTCCGCGCACATGCTGAGAAAGCTCAAATAACAAATGCCTTATAAAATTGAAAACAGCGTAAGTGTATTTTCTAGCAAAATATTGATTCTATCGAATTAGATATTATTATATAAGTTAACTAATACACTTTTCTAAATAGATAAAAGTTCAGACAAGTATTTGATGGGTACAGGAGAAGATATTTAGTTCTTTCGCTCTCCTGAAAAATTTGCTATATCTAAGTTACGAGGTATTGCAGTATCAACGACGATATGGTAGTATTCGTGGACTATTATGTAACCTTTTCTCTGTAGGATTAATTAACGCTTTTTTTTTTTTCAAGTTTTTCATAAAATATTGTATTCAACAATACTCCACCATCGGAAACCCTTCCATTTGTTCCAAAATCAACTAACAGGAATCTGTATTTTGCGTCAACGATTGCTAGTAATACCATATACTATGTCATATTTATAGTTATAATAAAACGAGCCACTGTTACTTGGGGGCACTATTTCAACGTGCTTGCCATCAATAGCACAATAAACAGTGAGGAAAGTTCCATTTCTGCTCAAATTCTCTCGCTATTATTCTTCATTCTTCTATTTTACAGACGCAGTCAACCATCGGCATCGGCTCAGCGAGTTACGATTGTCCAGACAGCGATCGAGACACACTAACACTGGCCTATTCCGACAACGAATCAGACACACCGACCCCGGCAAACCGTTCTGACAGCGAACGAGCTGCATCAATGTCGGGTCGTGTTAGGCCAAGACCAAAAAAAAACATTAATTGAAGACGTACTTAAGTCCGTAAAAGATCATTTTAAAAGGCCTAAACAACCCGATAATCGTTTAGAGGTTTTTGGCAAAAATGTTGGGATGAAACTACAAGAACAGAGAATTATATAAAATAATTAATTAAACTCTGTTCTTGGCTGAAATGGGTAGCTTATATCACACACTGTAATGAACCTTTGCCAGGACCTACTCAATAAAGGACTTTATTTATACACAGATAACTGGTACACAAGTGTAGGCTTAGCCAGAGAACTTCGAAAAATGAAACACATCTGATTGGTACTTTAAGAAAGAACAGAAAGCATTTCCGTAAAGTTGTTGTTTCAACTAAGCTAAGAAAAGGCCAGTACATAGCGAGAGAAACTGATGATGGGATAACGGTTTTGAAATGGAAAGACAAACGAGATGTTTTGGTGCTGTCCCACAAAACATTCAACATGTTTTATTTCCGTTACCAAACATAATAGGAATTTCGTTAATTTTTGTCTCTATATGTTTGGCTATTTTTCTTCCATTTTTTGCCTTCTTTCTCGGGAACTCATTGCAGATATAGGTTTTACTTGACCCTTTTCTTTTTTTTTTAGGTATTTAATTCTTTCTTTTTCGCGAAGGTTTAGGTATTTAATTCTTTCTTTTTCAAGTGTTACAGGATCTGCTTTCATTTTTTCAAGTTACACTACATACAGGAGTATTATATTTACGTAAAAATTACACTGTAAAAACCCTACACGTTTTGCTCTCTTTGAGAAAATAATAGACACGATACAATGGCAGTTATTACGTGTGTGTGCAGTTACAAATGCAACGTCGAACTAAACAGTTCTCTCTTATTTCCACAACATCACTATGATACACATACATTGGTAGGAACGTCCTGTAGCAGTTAATCTTTCATGAGACTTATAGCTTCTCTCATTAGTGTCTTGTTTCTTTATTAGTGGAGAAACTAAAGCCAGCAGATTTAAATATACCTCTTCATTCATCCTAAAATAGTTATGCCAATCTTGCGGAGCGAATTTCAACTCACATAACAAGTTGGTATGAGAAAATTGCTTCCTTTTCATGAGCCAGTCTTTACACCATAGACTCCGCTTGTTTTTTTTCTTTAAACACATTGTATTTAGATTATGACGCACTTGCTATATTAACACACTAGCACTTTTCCCGCGACTTCGTCCGCGTGGGTTACGTACTTTCTTAATTCCCCCTTTTCACCCCCTTAAAGGTTAAATTTCCAAAAACCCCTTCTTAGTGCTCCCCTACATTATAATAGGAAGCCGTGTGCAAAATTTCACATTCCATGTACGTCAGGCTGGCCCGGCCCCATGGAATTTAATAATGAGATTGTTATCAATCCAATGTACCCGGGTATACTAATATATGTAACACCTTCATTTTCAATGTAACTCTTTTTAAAAGAAATTACGTGCACTTCTTAGTGGCCGGGCCAGCCTGACGTTTTCAGCCCGGCCACCTTGTTTCCCACTAATCTACAAAAAATACTGGCAATATTGTGCTACAGATGAAATGTACCCTATAATTTATGCATATGTAACACAAAATCGAATCCTAAAATGCAATAGCATACGAAATATTAGCGGTTGCAGGTGGCCGGGCTGAAATTATTTCGTTACTATAAAACAGTAAAACTGCAACACCTACCAAAAAATAATACCAGTACATAATGAGATATAGAGATATAGAATACATGTAACGCTTTCATTTTAAATTATAATACATATTTAGAAAGAATAATCACTTGAAATTATATTTCAGCCCGGCCACCTAAAAGCGGTAATATTCCCTAAAATCTTATGCTAATTTGTACAGTAAAACCTGATACAGCTATGAAATGAAAGTTACATTCGTTTCGTTTTAGTCGTATACCTTTAAGCCTTCTGTTTGACTAGATTATCAAAATCTGAGAAACTTGCCGAAGAGTGACTATCATTTATTAACTAATTTCAGGACATTTGGTTTGTTGAGTGAAACAAAATTGGTAATTGTCATATTTTTTTAAAATTTAGTTAAAATAACAGTTAACATATTTTCAATTATCTCTCTTATGACTACGATACACTCTGCTGTTTTAATGTAAAGAATACAACGAACAAAGAAAAATTTTACATTTTCTGTTGTATTATTGAAGCACGAAAGATTATGAATAGTTTTGACAAAGTGACTTGTATCTATTCGCATATATACTACAGGCAAACTATTTGTATGTCCCTCCAATGCACTGTAAGAAGCTTCTAAGTAATCTTTTGTAGATTTATATGAAGTAAAGCATTGGATTGTAGCAGCAATCAAAGCTGAGGAATCGTCCGTGATTATTTCTGCAGGAGGGATAATTCCATTACTGGCCCATTTACCCAACCAATCCGCAATGCTATTTTTAGTGTGAGAATCACTAAGCATTTGTGAAATTGGAATAGATTTTAAAAAGCTATCAGCAGTTATTAATATAACATATAAGAATAATCTTTTAGTAAATTTAGTCCCATTAGGTAACACAATTGGTTTAATTATAGAGCCTGTGGCATCTAATGATATGGTTGGTCGACCATACTCTTGAACATATTGTTTGTAATATTTTATTTGTTCTTCTAACCAGTAGTAAATATGAAAAGTTGGTTTCATTAAAATTTCCTGAATTACGGAAGAGTATGTTAAAGTATTTGCCATAATGACAACAGATAATATTTGATTGGTATGGTACCATTTCTGCTTCCTTGTTTCATGACGTATTTGGCGTAATGCTCCGACTGATGGCAATACAGGTGGTTCCTTATCTTGAAATATCATATCATGACTCGCTATTTGTTTTCTAACTATTGTTGCTGAATCAAATTTTAATTTCTTAGATAATGTTCGTCTTGAGTACGGAGTGAGTCGTATTTTTTTTAAAGGATTATGCTTAAAATTTGGTTGAAGTTGATCAATTTCCCATAAAAAATCAATAATATGATCAGTCTTATCTTTATTTTGAATTTTCACTGTTGCTTGACACTGAGTGCAACGTCCGTAGAATGTAATGTTAGCGCCTTGAATAACATGTCTTTTAAATGCTACAGTACAAGGTAACTTATAAAACTCCCAGAGTTTTTTTCTTAAAAGACCGGACCACTTAAATTTGGGAATAGCTCTGTACGTCTGATATCTTGCACTAGGTTTATTTTTATCGTGTCGTTTATACGTATAACTTAAGGGTTCAATTTTCTTCCATTCATGAACATCAATTGGAAATTTAAAACTAATTTGATGAAGTAAGCTTGCTTGTTGAATAACTGGAGAAGACCCTGATGATGATGTTGACGAAATTATAATACTATTGGTATTATCTTCATTTCTTTTAATGAAGCACTCATCTTTTGCCCGAGGTGAGTTCTGGTTGTTTAAAAAGTTTCTTCTAAAGCTGAGATATAGTGCTTTTGGTGACATAACATAGTTTATATCTTTTGCTATGGTATTGTATATAATAGAACTATATCTTGTCGTGGTGATCAAGCGTTTATGTTTCTCAAATATTTGTTTTTGAGCCACAATATCTAACGCACTACGTTTTCCCATGGTGTAGGCACGCTCAACTGAAATAAAATATATTCATTTTATCTATGGTTTCGTAATAGGTATTCATGTAGGCTAAATAACTACATTAATATTTATTTAAATACAAATTCCCTAAAAAGATAAGTGTATGCAGTAACATTTGCATGCATTATCAAGTATATACATAAATCTATTAAAAAATATTTTAGCACCTAAGGAAAGAAAGAAAGAAAGAAAGCAAAGAATGTTCATAAGAATCAAATTTACTTTCACAAAACTTATAACTTTTGGGACATTAGAAATATATAAGATCGAATAGAGATGGGGAGAGGGGCGCGTGTCGCGGGACGAGGAAAAGAATGCGGTGAGCGAGGGACGTGGATCGCTGTGGCAGGCCGTACAAGGGGGAGTTACAAGAAGCGCGGGTACAGACGAACACCGTCGACGGTTGCCTGATTACAATGAATAATTCACTAAAATCCAATATATAAATCTTACAGTAATTAATAAGAAACTGATTAATTATTGATTTCACGAAATAAATAAGTACACAATAATAATAAGTAAATACATAGGGTAGGTACACAACAATAAGATTCACAAAAACTAAACACTTACTGTTAGTAAATCACCAAAATTATTACCTATTGACTATAAACGAAAGGATAAAATATATTTAGTTGATGGCATTGTATGGAGTTTTATTATTAAGTAAATGAGTGTTTAGATTTACTTTACTTTACCTGTATATTTTTTTAAATAATTACTTAGCTACCCATTAACATTGTTTGTCGATATATTTTAATTTATCAAAACTATGACTTACCTTAAAAACATCACATCACAAACAACTACACTGCAACAACTGATCAAATTTTACACTCACAGTAATATTAAAACGTAAAATATTATGTCAGAAGTGTTGATAACTACACGGCTCTTGCGCATCTATTCTGTCTACTCGGGGAAAATATCTTACGACTTAGGTTGGGACGCGACACAGGCGCCGTCTAAAAATCGGTGGTAGCGTCTGTGTTATCTTTGTATGGTTATGTTGTGAAGCCAAAAACGGAGAAAATATATATAGGTTTAGGTATTATGTATCCAACAATTATTATGTGTGATTTATACTACTTAGTTTATTAATAAAAATATCATAGTAACGCATTTTGTTTCACTCAACAAACCAAATGTCCTGAAATTAGTTAATAAATGATAGTCACTCTTCGGCAAGTTTCTCAGATTTTGATAATCTAGTCAAACAGAAGGCTTAAAGGTATACGACTAAAACGAAACGAATGTAACTTTCATTTCATAGCTGTATCAGGTTTTACTGTACAAATTAGCATAAGATTTTAGGGAATATTACCGCTTTTAGGTGGCCGGGCTGAAATATAATTTCAAGTGATTATTCTTTCTAAATATGTATTATAATTTAAAATGAAAGCGTTACATGTATTCTATATCTCTATATCTCATTATGTACTGGTATTATTTTTTGGTAGGTGTTGCAGTTTTACTGTTTTATAGTAACGAAATAATTTCAGCCCGGCCACCTGCAACCGCTAATATTTCGTATGCTATTGCATTTTAGGATTCGATTTTGTGTTACATATGCATAAATTATAGGGTACATTTCATCTGTAGCACAATATTGCCAGTATTTTTTGTAGATTAGTGGGAAACAAGGTGGCCGGGCTGAAAACGTCAGGCTGGCCCGGCCACTAAGAAGTGCACGTAATTTCTTTTAAAAAGAGTTACATTGAAAATGAAGGTGTTACATATATTAGTATACCCGGGTACATTGGATTGATAACAATCTCATTATTAAATTCCATGGGGCCGGGCCAGCCTGACGTACATCACATTCCTAGCCCCAGTAGTTTCGGCTGTACGTTGATATGTCAGTCAGTCAGTTCTCCTTTTATATATATAGATAACCAGGCCTAATATAGCAAGTGCGTCATAATCTTCCATTGTTAACATGTATCTTACGCGGAGAACTGCCCGATAGACGTCGATATCGGAGGCGTGTGGAGCCACTAGGAACGTTCAAATGATCTGCACAGTCTGAAATCGCTACGATAAATCGTTACGTATGTACGAGGCTTTATATTCCTGTAACTGAAGAACCCATCTATCGAATCGTGTGGACAAATCTTTTTTCCTGAGTGTCATCTCAAATGCCAAACAATCTATAACTATCTTAAATGGTAATAGTAAATATCTTCTAAACTTTTTGACACCTTCTACCACCGCCAGGGCATCCAGTTCTTAACTTGTATATTTTTTCTCAGCATCTGCGATCTTCTTACTCATATAGTACACTGGGTGTAGTTGCTCGTCATTGGGGTCTCTTTGTAGTAAAATTGCAGAGAACGCCTTGTTGTGAAGCATCTGTATGTATCTCAGTTACCAGACCGGCATTGTAAAGTTTCAATACAGGTTGTTTCGATAAATAAATAAATAAATATGTAAGGTCCGGACTGTTTTTCTTCAACAGATCAGAAAGTGGCTTGGCTATAGCAGCATAGCCCTCGTTAATTTTACGAAAATAGGATGTTAAACCAATAAAACTTTGTACCTGCTTGACTGTCTTTGGTGTTGGATATTTCATCACTGCTTCTATTTTGTCATTTGAAGGCCTTACGATACCATCCTCAACTATATGACCCAAATATTCAACTCGCGTGGTGAGCAATTCACTCTTCTCCCAGTTAATTATTAAACCATATTCAGCTGCCACTTCTAAAACCTGCTTTAATCTATCTAACCCTTGTTCATATGTCACTGCTGAAATTATTATGTCATCAATAAAAATCTGCAAGAAGCCTTCACACAGTAAATCTCGAAAAATTGCATTTATAAATCTGGTAAAGTAGTTAGGACTTATGGCTAAACCAAATAGTGCCCTTGTAAATTCATACTGTCCGGTTTGAGTGACAAAAGAAGTAAACTTAGTACAGTCTTCCCTCATCTTCAGGTGAAAAAAGGCATCTTTTAAATACAGCTTACTAAAAACTTTTGCTTTAGACAACCTATCGAGCTGATCGAGTGAATCCTTCACCGTTTTCTCATTAATCTTCCTATAGTCCACGCAAACCCGTATTTGTCCATTCTTCTTTTTAATTAACACCAATGCACTGGCATATTCTGAAAAACTGGATTTCACAATACCTTTACATATCCATTCTCGAACTTGACGCTCCACTACCTCCTGCTCTGGCGCTGACAAGCGTCTGGGACCTTGCACCACTGGTAAATTGTCTTTCAGAATTATGACCATCTCCAACGGAGCCTCCTTGACTTGACAGGGTACGTAACTGTCAACCAAAACTTGAGCAGTTGCTTGGATATTTGAAGGGATATAGTTAAGGGAAGTGGAATGTACTTCTGGAAGCAAACAACTTAATAGGTCACCCTCACCCGGAGGCACAATGTTTAAAACACCCTTTATCAATAATCACACTGGCTAAATTTAAGAAAGGTTGACCTAAAATCATCTTATACGGCATTGTGTCTCTAGGTACAGTATAAAATGTTACATCACAACAAGCCTCATCAAGTTTTATACAAGTATTGAAAATAACAAATATCTAATCGAGCGCATGAATGCAGAAAAGCAGTCGACGAAAAAGGAAATAAAGATAGTGTTACTCCTTTGACACCACGACAAGCTTTAACTATGTTCGTTAAGGCCGATCTAACAAGACGTCAGTACGAGATCATTCGAAACACAAACAACGTATTTTATCCCCCATATTATCTTTTGTTACAGGCAAAACAAGAATGTTATCATAGCACGGAAAGCAGTTTACAAAGCCTTATTGACAATACCGTCACACGCTTATCAATTTTCTTGGAAGAAGTGCTAATGACGCTTAACGAAGAACAAAGAAATTCACTGAATATTATATGTAAATGGGGTTGCGATGGCTCGCAACAAGCTCAATACAAACAAAAATTTGATGGTGATGGTGAATCAGATGCAAATATATTTTTGAGCTCGTTTGTGCCGCTTAGAATAGTATGTGGAAAGTAAAAAAAAAAAAAAACTGGCAGAACCCCACGCCATCATCCCCACGATTTTGCCACCCGATAAGATTCCAGTTTGTATAAGAGTCTACTGACGTGACAAAGGAAGAAATAAGTTGAAAGTTCTGTGAAAGCTTTGAAACCCAGTGAAATAAACTTGAATCAAATTAAGTTTTCTTTTGATCATAATTTTGAAATGACTATGGTAGATGGAAAAGTATGCAATGCTGCAACCGGAACAAAGTCTACTAGTCGGTGCTTTATATGTGGTGCAACATCGAAAGACTTCAACAACATTGAAGATACAAAGGAAACATCAAGTTTTACGGGTGTTAATTTTGGGCTTCCGGTATTGCATGCCAGAATTAGATTATTTGAAAGTGTTTTCATTTGGCATATAAATTACCAGTAAAAATAAAGAGAAAGGGGGTCTTAGGAAGAAAAACAACTAGAAGAAAAACAAAGAAGCACATTCAAGAAAGATTTCGGATTGAAATTGGATTATTGGTAGACATGCCCAAATCAAATTTTGGAAATACCAATGATGTTAACACTAGTAGAAGGTTTTTTGAAGATCCCTATTTGGCAGCAGATATAACCGGGATAAACTATGAACTGATTTATAGATTAAAAGTTATATTGGAGACAATTTCAAGCGGGCATAAGATAGATTCACAGAAATACGATTGTTATGCCAAAGACACTGCAAAATTATATGTAAGGCTTTATGGATGGCACCCTGACTCCGACTATGCATGACATATTGACACATGGTGCCACTATAATAGAAAATGCTTTGCTGCCAATAGGTCAGCTTTCCGAAGAAACCGCAGAGGCCCGGAATAAGCACTTCCGTGTATATCGCTAAAACTTCGCCAGGAAATTTTCCTGAGAAAATTATAATATTGACGTGTACCATAGATTACTACTGAGTTCGGACCCACTTATTAGCAGCCTGAGGCCCAAGAAGATATCAATCCCCAGAACATTTTGCCCGGAAACAATAAACATGTTAATGCCAGAATATCCCGACGAACCAGACTCGGATAGCGAGCAACAAGATGAATCCATTACGTTATTTTTTTTTGTGTAAAATTCTTCTGTTGTATTAATTTGTTTGTAATATTGTACAAATTTTGTTTTATTTTGTGTGTATTTATTTTGATTGAATACATTTTTTACCTTAATTTATGTTTTTTTTTACCTTAATTTACAAAATGACGAAACAAAAACAAATAGTCTTATGACATATTTAATATCATGTAGACGTGATATACGTAAACAAATAATTTTGGCCGCGTAAATGTAGAATATTGACGTATGTGCGCTGTTGGATATTTTAAATTACTTGTTTACGAATAAATTAATTTCAGTGTTCCCAAATCTGTCCACAGCACTGAGGATATACCTGACACTTCCAGTCACGGTCGCACATAGCGAAAGGTCATTTTCTAAACTAAAAATAATTAAAAACTACCTTAGGTCAACATTGTCGCAAAGTAGATTGACAAATTTGCAAAATGCAAAAGCTCGAAAGGTAACTTTTTTGTAAATACATTTGTGTATATAAATATACATATAGATTTATGTGTTCGAGCGTCCTGTTTGTTATGTAACTATAATAGATTTTAAATTAAATGTTTTTGAAAGAACTACAAAGTTGTGATTTTTTTATTCTTACAAACCGTTCCTTCCTAGAAAAAACTTTTTGCTTCCCGTCATCATTTATATTAAAATTGCACCATTTGCATCCGAATTACCGTTTGAAAATATAACTGTTAGTATTTCATTTTGACCCCGCTCCTACTAGACTAGAGGGGGCCAAGGTACTGGTTGCACACGGGCCATTCGAGGATTGGTTCTTTTCATAGGTTCTGCCCACTTTACGTAGGTAAGAAGGGAAGAAGCTTCTCATTGGGGACAACTTAAGTTCTCATATAAATATGGAAGTTATAAAGGCATACAAGTCTCATAATATCGCATTTGTGGCTTTACCACCAAATAGCACCCACCTTACACAACCTTTGGACGTGGCCTATTTTACATGTCCTTCTGCAACCCGGGTAAGATCTCAAAATATCCGATTTAGACCTCCAGGGCCAAAGGAAGCTGCAAGAAATGCCAAAACGCCGTTATCTTGTCTCGATCTATTATTTGATGAAAGTATTTTTGAAATCTTAGTTACTTGCACGAATATTTACATAGATAAGATACAGAACCAGTACCAGGGAGAGAGATGCAAAGAGAACTGATATAGTTGAAATGAAAGCGCTAATTGGATTGTTGCTAGGCATTGGAGTCTCGCCGCATTCGGGTCGTCGTAATTTCAATTACTTCTGGGACAATTCCAAAGGTAACAGGGCTGCAGCTCGTGTACTGTACAATGTCAATAAACCGATTCAGGTTTCTTTTACGTGTCCTTCGATTTGACGATATAAATGACAGAGATGAACGACGTCGCCTTGATAAACTGGCACTCATTCGAACAATCACTCTGAAAAAGGTGAAGAACTGCCCCGATAATTTTACTCCCAGTAACCCAAAATACTCGTAGGAGAGATTCTGCTCAAGAAGTGAAATAAACAAAAATACAGCTAAGAGAGTTCCTGATTTGAAATCCTGTGCAGTCTCAAGCAAAAATAAGTCATATACTGCTGTGGCATCTAGATCACATCCCATATTTGCTGATGAAATAAGAAATGAAGATGCTTTCAATCTAAATGAGTTTGAATTGGATTCAGTGATCCAAAATACTCCTAAAAAACTACATATTTGCTTCACCATCCTGTGCATTCGGAAGTTATACAAACAAAAACACAGGTAAAAGAAGATTCTAAAAGCTGACACGAATGTCACAGCTTAAATTCTGTCGCTTTTCGGCTTGCTGAATGGCCAATACAGCCAGTATCTACAGCATGGGCAGACAATCAGCAAGCAGCATCGCTCAGAATCAAAACTGTGACATAAATTGCCAGCCTAACCATCCTGTACAATGCAAGAAAGTCGACTATAACAGATGAAGTTAACTAGCTTCTACCAGAGGCTTTGTCTAGTACCTGAGTTAAAAAGAAGCTTTTGTCCTTTTTATGTAATATAAATGTGAAAGTAACTCTGTCTGTCTGTCTGTCTGTCTGTCTTTTCTTCACGCCTAAACTACCGAACCGATTTGTGTGAAATTTGGTACAGACATAGTTTGGAACTTGAGAAAGGACATAGGATAGTTTTTATTACAGTCATTTCATTTTTGAAGAGATCCCGCGAGATCGGGAACTAAGTGGGTAAAACCAAAAATCTGTCGGAAGTCACTATTCCACGCGAACGAAGTCGCGGGCAAAAGCTAGTTATGATATAAACTAAATCCATGGCATCAAGATATGTTGAGCCCTTTAGCCAACTAAAAAAATTGTTATAAGATTGAGCAGAGGCGGCTCGTTCTAAAGAGCGCTGGTGCAGTGCACTCCCTCAAAAATGATAATAGATATATAAGGTGCTATAAAAATATCTGCCACGGCTGCAATGGGAGATAGTATTGTGTTTATAGATTACAATAGTAAAGATAAATGATTGAATAATTGTCATATTTTCTTTCATACAAAAAAAGTACGTATAAATTTTAATTGATTTATTAGTATAAAACCATCCCGTAGTAAGCTGTTGCCGTACCGCACCGAATTCAATTCATAAACACAGCGCCGCGCCGGCGACATTCATACACTGTTGCCATTCTTATCAAACAAATGCCGCCGTGCGCCGTGCGCGCCGTGTGCGGCGGCCACTCTGTCGTCAGTCGCGCAGCCCCGCGCGCCCCCACCCTCACCTGCACTACTCCGCCCGCGCCCGCTCGCCAGTTGTCAGTAGCCCGGTCGCCCCCCGCCCGCTCGCAGCGACGGCAATATCGCGCGCTGTTTCATTAAAAATGCCTCCCAGACGACGGTATTCCAATCAAGACTATCTTGAAATGGTATTGTGCTACCGCGAGTGTAACTCTGTAACTGCGCATGCAGTAAACTTGTACCAGCAGAGGTTTGGTGTGCGAGTGAGCCATCACACCATTCTGGACGCCGTGTACAGATTTAGACGACACGGCCGCTTTGACCCGCCTCCGGTTGACGCAGGCAGGCCTTCATACTCTGCCGAACTCGAAGAGGAAGTGTTAGACTTCTTCCGGCGTCATCCTCTTGCGAGCACCAGGGATGCTGCTCGAGTCTTCGACGTGAGCGACAACTACGTGTGGCGACTTTTAAATCGGGAAGGGCTCCATCCGTACCACTTCACAAGAGTACAAGAATTGCATGAACATGACTACGCGGCTCGCCTCGCGTTTTGTAATTGGCTTCGAGAATAACGACGCAACATTCTGTGGACTGACGAGTCAACATTCACACGGGTTGGTATGTTCAACAATCACAATGCGCATTATTGGACTGAGGCGAATCCTCGTGTTGTGCGGCCTGACCACTTTCAGACTCGGTTTAGCCTTAATGTGTGGGCCGGGATACTCGGCAACAGAATTCTAGGTCCAGTGTTCTTGGACAGACTGAACGGAGACACGTATCTGCGCTTATTACGAACCCGTGTGAGAAGAATGTTGGCACGTATTCCTCTTGAAGAGATAAGAGGGCTGCACTTTCAACATGATGGAGCACCACCTCATTTCGCCATCAGCGTAAGGGAATTTTTAAACGGTGTGTGGTACGGCGGTGACAGGTGGATAGGCCGAGGAGGGCCAGTGCCGTGGTGTCCACCCTCGTTTAGGCAAGTGAAAAGTGAAACGGACACATTAAATAAAGTGAAGAGACATGTGCGTAAGCGTGCCTACATTTGTGTGCAACGCGAAGGCTGACTAGTACAACAGTTTTGTAGATAAGTACGTACGAGTAGGGAGTGTGTAAATAACTGTAAATACGGTGCAATTGTTGTAAATAAGATGATTAAACTTTTAAACACGCCAAGTTACTGTAATTTATCGTTATTTGATATTAATCTAAGTAAGTACCCTATTGTTTAAAAATAATAAGAAAAAAATTGCGATTCTTACACTAACTTGACAGTCCAAAGCCTGTTTTAAGTGTGATGGGAAGTTTATCACCTTATTTACGTCAGTTTTTTGGAAGAATGCGGTCTGGTAAGTACCTACAGTAGAACTCCAATTATCCGAACTCCGACTATCCGAATCGCCGATTATCCGAATCACAAAAGTCAGTGTAGGCACAACGACAAGTTAAGACAAGTTCCGGCGCATTGCAGTCACGGCGCACCTGTCATTGTTTGTTTTGATTAGCCAGTGTGCTATTGACCTTGCTCGAGGACGCTACTCTTTCGCTACGGCTTACTTTTGTTTGTGCGTGTACAATACTGTATTGTTTTTATACCATGGCTTCGAAAAGAAAACGTGTTGTGCTATCGTTAGCGGACAAACTGAAAGTTATAGAGCAACTCGATAAAGGTGTAACGGGTAAGAAGTTGTCTGAGATTTATGGTGTTGGACAAGCAACAATTTCTGACATTAAAAACAGTAAGTCAACACTTTTAAACTTTGTTTCGGTGCTTGAAAATGAAGATGGAAGTTCCTCCAGGAAAACAATGAAGACAGCAACCAACAAAAATTTGGAAGATGCCGTGTTTAAATGGTTTTTGCAGCAACGTTCTATGGGAAATCCGATTTCAGGTCCAATCCTTTGTGAAAAAGCCAAAATCTTAGCAGAAAAGCTTGGTTATTCATCTTTTAAGGCTAGTAACGGCTGGCTAAGGAATTTTAAATTCAGGCATGGTGTACGCGAGTTAGATTTGGCTGGTGAGAAGCTTTCAGCAGACTCTGCAGCTGCTGAAAATTGTATTGAAAAATTTAAAACTGCATCAGAATCCTATGATTCGGAGTTTGTTTATAATGCCGATGAAACTGGCCTTGTTTGGAAAGCATTACCAAAAACCACTTTGGCTTCTAAAAGGGAAACTAGTGCCCCTGGACATAAGGTCAGTAAAGAACGTGTTACAGTGCTTAACTGTGCCAACTCCACTGGAAATCATAAACTGTCACTTCTTTTGATAGGAAAATCAAGAAATCCAAGAGCATTTAAAAACGTAAACAAACTTCCACTCTTCTACAAAAGTCAACCCAAGGCCTGGATGACTGCAGCTTTGTTTACCGAATGGTATAATGAAGTGTTTATTCCTGAAGTGAAAAAGCACCAAAAATCGGTGGGAAAAGAAGGCAGTAAGGTGCTTTTAATTGTTGATAACGCACCCACTCATCCTACAGCAGAACTGTTGGAAAGAGAGAATGGGCAGTTTAAAACGACGTTTTTGCCTCCCAATGTTACAAGTTTGCTGCAACCCATGGACCAGTCTGTTATTGAAACAATGAAGCGCCATTACAGAAGGCAACTGCTGAGAAAACTGCTGATCGAAGGTGCTGAAGATGAAGAATTGGTTTTGGCCAATCATAGCAAAATAAATTTAAAGGACTGCTGTTACATGGTAGCGGAAGCTTGGAGTTTGGTTACGGCAGTGACGCTAAGACGTGCGTGGAATAAACTGAAAGGCCTACGTCTGAGAAGAACAAAAAAAAAAGAATCTGAAGAAAATGAGAAACAAGAATATGGAGAGGATGATGATGATGAAGATGCGTTGTCACTAGAGGAAATAAGAAAAATGATTGTAAAAATTCCTGGTTGTACAGAAGTAAGTGCTGAAGATGTAGGAGAGTTCATGGCTTGTGACACGTCTGACCCTGGTTTTCAAATTCTCAATGACGATGAAATTGTTGCAAGTGTGAGAGAAGATGTTGTAGTGGAAGTGGAAGAAGAACTGATACCATATGGTCAGCCAAATTCTGACCGACTGTAAAAAATCAGACCGATAATTGAAAAACTAAACCATAACTTTGCAAAAGTGCCCTTTGAACAACATTTGTCCGTTGACGAACAAATGTGTTCAACCAAAGCGCGATGTGATCTAAGGCAATATTTGCCAGACAAACCCCACAAGTGGGGTTTCAAACTTTTCGTGATTTGTGGTGTGAGTGGATATGGTTACAAGTTTGAGGTTTACAGTGGCCAGGAGAATATACGCGCAGATGGCGACCCTGAATTAGGTGCCTCATCTAATGTAGTAGTCCGACTTGCCAGAGAGATTCCTACCAATCAAAACTATAGACTGTTTTTTGACAACTACTATACGTCCTTACCCCTGATTGAGTTCTTATCACGACGTGGTATTTTAGCTTTAGGCACCGCCGTATCCCAAACTGTAAACTCCCAGAAGAAAAGCAACTGAAAAGGCAACCTAGAGGCACCTCAGTCGAACAGGTCCAAGCTATAACGGTATTGACATATCCCTAGTGGCCTGGAGGGATAATAAAATTGTGCACCTAGTATCCAACTTTGCTGGCAAAAATCCAACAACTGTCGTTCGTAGATTTGAGAAGTCTCAAAAAACATACATCGATGTGGAACGGCCCTATATTGTTGCAGAATACAATCGACATATGGGAGGTGTATACTTGATGGATAGCGTAATGGGTCATTATAAAATAAGGCTACGAAGCAAACGTTGGTTTATGCGACTCTTTTACCATTTTCTTGACATGACCGTGTGTAATTCTTGGCTGCTATATAGAAGAATTCATGCTGACACGGCAACTACTGACAGGGTGCTCAATTCTGCTGATTTCCGACTAGAAATTGCTGAAACATTAGTCAAGTATAAAAAGGTGAACCGGCTGAAGCGCACTAGTGACGTAGAAGCACTCATTCAGGAAAAAAAGAAGAAATGGCACTGGCCTGTTTGGACTACCAAAAGGCTTAGGTGCAAATATCCAAGTTGCACTGGAACAGCCCAAACAGAATGTGAAAAGTGCGGCATAGCCTTATGTTTTAACAAAAATAACAACTGTTTTCGATCCTTTCACGTTTCGTAAAATTTATATGTTTTAACACCATGATGCATATCTGCATCACTATGTTTTTTTTCAAAAATAAATATATTTTCTTACCTATTTCTTTTTTCATTATTTTTCCCATCATTATAACGTTAGTCTGAATCTACTGTCAATTAAACAATACAAAAACACGTTGTTGCGTCGTAAAGGGTTAAATCATTGAATGAATGTGACCGAATGATATAAAAGGACATAGGGTTAAATTGAATTATTGGCAATACTTTAAGAGGTCATTGTACTCATCATTATGAACAACTTTTACTACGGGACCAAACCTGAAATCACGAAAGAAAGACGGCTGTTCCCTTCATTTTGATAAGTCTGAAAAACATTGCCTATGAATGCAACTCAACAAGTATTTGCTATATTGTGTTCGGTATTTAAAATATAAGTAAAATGCAATTTTACTTCAGCAATAAATTATACATTTTAGGTTTCCTAAAGAGCCTAACGCCCGAGAACAATGGATTGACGTGACAGGTAGAGGAAACTGGATGCCGGCTATTTGCTCTAAACATTTTACTGAAAATGATTTTATCATTAAAAAATCAGGTTATAGGTACCTAAAACCAGGGACGATCCCAAGAGAACAAATTGTTCAGATTTGTTCAAGTTCTTTGGTAGGTTTTGTCAAAATTTATTACTAACTTGTTGGAAGTTTGTCCCATGTTTCATATTCTACTACTATTTATTGTCTCCTACATTATGAACAAATCTGATTTTAGGTTTTATTTTATATGGTTGTTCATTTTCATGAAATATATTTTGAGTATGTATGGAATCTTATAATAATTATTACTGTAGATTAATATCACACTCCGGTAAATGATTATCATCCAAGCTTCCAGCTCTTTAAAAATAATTTAATTTTGATTTTTTGTTTTCTACTTTGTAAGTTTATGTGGCATATTAAGACTTTTGCATTATTTTTCAGGCAACTAATTCTTGCAATGCTATAATTAATAAGCCCAGTTACGTTGCTATTTCCACCAGTGTGCAAAATTGCGAAGGCACTCAGGTACCATAATACTTATATGTTATCTTGAATTATAATCGCACGTGTAAAGTCAGCTTCTCAAGATATTTTATGCTATTTATAATTTTAGGATTTACAAGCACAGGCTTCATCTTCAACTTTGTTGACGTTGACACCAAAAAGAGATAAATATTTAAAAAGAAAATACACTGAAGTAAGTTAATTTATACCTACAGATTGATCAAAAATCGTTTCATAGTTGTTTTTTTGTAGATGAAATTGGAATTAATTGAAAGAATGGGTTTACTAATGTTTCTCCAAAGCTTATTTCACAAATTTTCACTTGACAAGCAACGATTCATATATTATTGATTTCACAAACCACTTGTTCCGCAAATGTTTCATTCATTCATTTATTTGTAGGAAAGCGTAATGTCATCTTCAAATGTAAGCACTCCTAGGAAAAGAAAGCTTCAAAAGATAATCATCAACAAAGAATGTTTAATAAAGAAACAGAGGTTGAAGATAAGAAGGATACAGGCACAAAAAACGAAGACTGAAATTTTTTTTTAATAAAATGCAAGATGTTTTAAATGATCTTCAAGAAAAATTTTCATTGCAGGACGAAGATATATTTGTTCTAAAAAATTTAAATGTAATTCATCTGCTGTAGCCCGTGTTTTTTTTGTCTTTTTTGCAATTTACAGGTCAGTTTCAGCTTGTATTGATGATTCTTATGGTTATAATTATGTAAATACATACTTGTTATTGTGACGAATTAAATTTTCATCAAGATACAAGCTGAAATTTACCTGTAAATTGCAAAAAACGACAAAAAATAAGGTGGCCTTATAAAAATAACAGAGATAATGAAGATATATTATTTTAATTTTATTCACAGATACAAGAACTGACAAATCGTATGATAGCAAAAAGTACTGGTGGTGGCCCATCTAAGCAAAAATATAGTCCAGCTCTGCGTAGTCTTGCGCTAACACTATTATTCGCCTAAGGCGTATGAATATGTACGCAAAACTTTTGATACTTGCCTCCCGGATCGCCGTACGCTTCGAAAATGGTACCAAAATATGGGAGGTGATCCTGGTTTTACTGCAGAATCCATAGAGGCGTTAAAAATAAAAGTGAAAAGCACGAAATATCCCATTATTGCAGCCCTTTCCTTGGATGAAATGGCTATACGTCGTCGTATAGAATGGGATGGAAAAAAATTACTCGGACATGTTGATATTGGCCACTGCCAATATCAACATGTCCGAGTAATTTTTTTCCACTGCATCGAAGGAGACCACGTAGGAATAGCCAAAGAGGCTCTGGTATTTCCAGTGACAGGCATAAATTGTAATTTTAAGGTTCCCGTTGGATATTTCTTAGTTGACGGAATTAACGGAAGACAACGCGCAGACTTAATTTTACAATGCTTGGAACTTATAGCAGAAACAGGCATACAAATAGTTTCCCTAACTTTTGATGGATGCGCTGCAAACATTGCAATGGTAGAACCGTAGAATGCTTAAACTGTTCAATCAAAGATAAAAAAAAATTCTTTTCCCCACCCGTCAACGAATAATCCAGTTGTTGTAGTGCTAGACCCATCACACATGATAAAATTAATCCGTAATGCTTTTCAATGCTAAAACACATTTTTAGATAAAGATGGTAATACCATAGAATGGCGATTTTTGGAACAATTAAATAACCTTCAAATGAAGGGGGGCTTTCATTTAGCGAACAAGCTTCGTTACCATCATGTTCATTTTCAAAATAATAAGATGAAAGCTAAGCTCGCAACGCAATTGTTAATACGGAATTATTAATTGATGAAATAGAGAAACGTCCTGCGATATGGGACATGACAAGTAGCGATTATTCAGATAAGAATTTGAGAAGACGGGCTTGGGAAGAACTCGTCCTTATATTTTGTGAAGGACATGACAATGAAGAAAAGAAGAAAATATTATGTGAGTATATATATTTATTTACATTTACAATCGGTTTGTGTTACAAGTTAAATATAACGATCCTGCCAATCTACTTTTCCTTCATTAATGAAATAGTTTGTTAAATGTACTCGAACATTATCCGCCTGTCGCACAGCACGTCCGGTATAATGTGAGGCTAGATTTTCCAGGGGTGGCGTATAAAGTGTGTCTTCAAAATTGTAGCCATCCCTGATTCTGACATAATTATTTAGTGTACATATCGCTTTTACGATCTTTTCTGCAAAACCGATGTTAACATCTAACGGCCTGTGTAAAATGCGCCATTTATTGCACATTATGCCAAAAGTACATTCAACATACCGGCGTGCTAATGTCAAACGGTAATTAAATATTTTTTTAGCATAAGTTAGTGACCTTCCCCAATATGGACGCATTAAATTCTCCATCATGCCAAAAGCTTCATCAGCCACTATCACATATGGCAACGTTGTCGGCCTATTTTGTATTAACAATGCCTTTGGCTCAGGTAGATCTAATGACCTTTCTGTCAGCTTTTTGTACAATGAAGAATTCTTGAATATACCTGAGTCACTGTTTTTACCGTAGGCACCTATGTCAACCCACACAAAACAATAGTTTGCATCCGCTAGCGCCAATAAAACTAGCGAAAAATAATTTTTATAGTTATAATACATAGAACCCGTGTGTTCAGGCTGGATTAACCGTATATGTTTCCCGTCCAAGGCTCCCAAACAATTGGAAAACTTTGAGTTCTTTTCAAATATCGTGGATATTTCACACCACTTTTCTTTCGTTGGTTCACTCATAACAACGGGCCTTAATTTTTTCCAAATAGTTTCACATACATGTGGTATTATAGTAGCCACAGTAGATTTGCCAATTCTATAGTCGTAGCTTAATGTCCCAAATGAACATCCAATAGCCAAATATCTGGAAACAAACATAAACTATTACTAAATACTGTTTTTTTTTCAGCGTCATACCTGCAATAAAAGTGGAAGAGTTTACGGGATAATTATATGAGAGAGGTGAAGAAAATAAAGACTGTCAAATCTGGATCAGGAGCTTCCAAAACTTCGACATATATTCATTATAATAGACTACGATTTCTACAGGCATCAATTGCCAACAAAGATACAGAAACTAGTTTCGATGCAGATAATGCATCAACTTCGTCAGAGGTTGCTGAAGTAGAAATAAGTTCTGGCTTTAAGAGTCCTAAATCTACTTCAAGAAAAAAACAAAAATTAAATCCTGCTGATGAAAGATTTGCAAACATATTAGAGCAGAGTTTAGCACAGAAAAATGTGTCTCATCCAAAAGAAGATGACGATGAAGACAAGCTGTTTTGTTTGTCACTCGTTCAAGAGATTAAAAAAATTCCGGAATATAGGCGACTTCAAACTAAAATTGCCATTATAATTTAATTTTGCAAAACCAAAATGAATTTCAAGGACCACAACAACAGACATATGAAAATCAAAATTACCCGGTATCACAACGAAGAAATTATTCATCACAAGAGCAGCGTCATCAGTCATCAGCTTCTGTTGAAGGCTTTCGTTATCATGATTATAGATCACAGCAGTCTAGTGTGTCAAATAATTTTGCACATTATGGTTATACTACAGCAATGGGGTCTCCATCGCCAGTAACACCTACTCCATCGCCAGCACCAACTAATGTCAGCAATGAATCAGAGTTAGAGTTATTCTGCGAGTAACAAAATGTTATTTTTAGGGTTCCGTACGTCTGAATACAAAAACGGAACCCTTATAGGATCACTCGTGTGTCTGTCCGTCCGTCGCTTACAGTCAATTATCTCCGAATCTATTAGACCGATTAAGTTGAAATTTGGTACACATATCAATTCCTGTGACCCAAACACAGAGGTGTGACGTGAGCAGATGAAATCTGTATATGGGGGGTCATTTTTGGGGGGGAAGGGGAAAATTAAAAAAAAAAAACTGAAAACTGCATCGTGTGGCATATCAAATGAAAGGTCTTGTTGAGAAGATCTTAAATGTATTTTTTTGTAATTTTAAAATAAATAGTTTCCAAGTTATTCAAGAAAATAGACGAAAATTGACCATTCCCCCCCCCCCTTATCTCCGAAACTACTGAACCTAAAATTTTGAAAAAAATACAGAAATTAGTTTTCTCCTTATAGATTATAGGAAAACCTATAAGAAGTCCATGATATTAAAATAACATGGTAAATCACTCAATATTGTGCGTACCAACTTACATTTTTTTTTAATACGTCATAAATCGTAAACCGCAATTTATCTTTCAAAGTTACAACCAACTTTTATATAATGTTACTTGCTGCTACGGAACCCTTTAAAGGCGAGTCCGACTCGCACTTGGCCGGTTTTTTCTTTAAAAAAATTGTTCCTAAACAAGTTGATTTGATTTATTTGATTTATAGATTATGTTGATTATTAAAAAACTTACCTCAATGTAATTATGAGTTTTTCTTCCGGTGAAATGCTATATCGCACAGCGTTTTTATCTGCTACGAATTCATCGTTTATGAGAGTCAGTAAGTCATCAAATGACTTGATGGACATTCTGAAGTAGTTAAAGAATTTGGGCTCAAATTGCCTTAACTTAGGATATAAAATAATGTACTGACTTTCAGTCAGCCTGGTTGACAAAATTAGGTGAACCCAATATCTTCGTCTTCTGTTGTGTCGTTTCTGCCGTCTGTATAAAATCACCGATAAAACTGTTTCTACGTCCATCTTCGACAAATGTAGAACTCAAACTGGCCGCAACAACGCGCGTTTAACGCCTGAAGAGCGCGCACCATGTGAACACTATACAAAAATTCAACGCGCGTTCAACGCGCGCTGAGCGCTTGTCATCTGAACCTACCCTTAAGGTGTGTCCAAACATAAAGCGGCATTCGAGCGCAGCTGCCGCGCGCGGCTTGCCGCGCTATGATTGGACGACTGCCGCGCGCGGCAGCCGCGAGCTACCTGCCGCGTGCGGCGATCGCCGCGAACGGTGTTAGTTTTGGTTCGCCAGTGGTTGTGTGTGGACGGACGTATTTTATCAGGTATAAAATGGATAACGAAACAGCAATTCGTCTTATTGAAATTTATGGCTCCCATAGTCCATTATGGGATACTAGACGTAAAGAATATCACAATAATAACGTGAGAGAAGATCTATGGGATGAAATAGCAAAAACATTCGTACAACCAAAAGCAGCTTTAAAATTGAAAATGAAAAGTCTTTTGAGTTCTTATAGAAGGGAGAGAAACAGAGAAAAAACAAGTAATATCACTGGCTGTGGTAAGTTTAATCTTATTACATTTTAGTAGTAACAGTAGGTACTTATTATTACATTTCTGGCCGTTTACATTTTCACTATACTAATTCTTAATTATCTCTTAAACGCGTGGACCGATTTACATGATTCAAACTGATGAAATGGTTTTAGACCTAGACCTTTCATTTGACACCATAATCGTTAAGATATCTCAAGAAACAAAAAAGCAAATTTTCTAGTTGCTCTCGTGATTATCCAACATTTGTATGAAACGCGTAATTAATTCTTTTAAAAACTTAACTTAATCTTATCAAATATCAAACGTTAAATTATTTGTTGTCGCTGTGGGTACGGCCGAGTGAATGCCTGCTCGAGGGCTAGTTAGTTAGTTATAAAAGTAGTGCGAGTAAATAAGACACAAGATCAGCTTATGTTTCATTTATTTTAATAATGTTCTTTTTTCTGTTGCAGGTAGAAACAAGGCCTATAAATCTAAATGGTTTGCTTATGAAGCATTCAGTTTTTTACATGACAGGAATAACCCTATTGATGCAGTGGTAAATACCTATTTATTTTATTTCTTTATTAGACTATAGCTTTCCGCCAGCGACTTCGCCCGCGTGGTCTGGTTGTTTCTTATAAATTATAACCTAATGTTACTCGGTGAAGATGTAGCTTTATAATAGTGAAAAATTTTTCAAAGTCGGTCCAGTAGTTTTTGAGTTAAATCGTAACAAACAAATAAATCTTTCCTCTTTTTAATATTAGTTTAGAGGTAACGGCCATATTATACATACAGCCCGCATACTACAAAAAGATGAGATCAGATAATAATAATAATAATAAATCATGCTAAGGGGCCGTTTATTAATTACGTTAAGATGATTTTGGCCATTTTTAATCTAAGGTTATGTAATTATTTAATATCTTTCTTGCCAATCAATTGATCCGTTTGTCATAAAATATCTTGACAAAAAAATACGAATATCAGAAGGAGTGGTAATAAATTGATTTGGAGTAAAGGTAGCTGCTTCATTCGCTGAATTATTTGATTTTTTTAATAAAGAGTCTCTGCGAAGAAAGTTATGCAAGTGAACAGTAGCTAGAACTATGGTTTTGGCTGATTTTGGGCTTAAAATCATTGTACTTCTCAATACTCTAAATTTTGCCGACAAGATTCCAAAAGCATTTTCTACTACTCGGCGTGCTCTTGATAGTCTATAGTTGAAAATCCTTTCTTTTGACCCTTTTGGATGAATTCCTGCAAATGGTGTCATCAAATGTGTGCTTAATGCAAATGCTTGATCTCCTAATATTACATATGGTATCTTAGTTATGTAGGGTATTTGTAAAATTTCTGGTGCTGGTACATTAAGTTGATTATTTTCTAGCTTTCGATACAATTTGGAATGTTTATAAACTCCTCCATCTGAAATTCGACCTTGGCTTCCTATGTTAACATACATAAAATTGTAGTTTGAGTCTACTAATGCTAATAGCACGATGCTAAAGAACTTTTTATAATTAAAATATTCAGTGCCGCTACGAAAAGGAGCTTGAATAGTTATGTGTTTTCCATCTAACGCCCCAATGGTGTGCGGAAAATTCCATTTTTCCTCGAAGTATTTTGATACTGCTTTCCAATCTTGCTCTGATACTGGTAGCTGAAAAAAATAATATTAATATCGTTTTATTTATTTTGTTATATTTTTGTTTCAGGATTGTGGCTCACCCTCAGAGCCGGGTAATACAGAACAAGCTATTCCGGAACAAGGCATTTCAGAACAAGGCACTTCGGAACCAGGAACTTCGGAACAAGGCACTCGAGACCAAGATACAAATACCAAGAAGTCGTCAAGAAAAGAAAAGCCAGCTAACAAGAGGACATACCAAGAGTCAGAATATGATGCTGAAAATCAAATGATAGAAGAGGCATTAGAAGTAATGCGAAAACAAAATGACAGTAATAGTAATGATCCTTACGTTGCTTTTGGCATGCACATAGCAGCCGAACTAAGAAAATATGATGCCACTATGTTTACGAGAGTTAAACATTCAATAAATACTATACTATACGAAGCTGATATGGAGCGCCTCAATCAATTATCAACACAAGAATATAACGCTGAAAACAGACGAGGATATTTCACTTCACAGTTTACCGATCTTGACTCATCATCTTCTAGTAACATGGGTACTGGCCTTACACAATTGATTCACGATTTAGACACGGATGGATAATATTGTGAATTAGTTGAGAGCAACTGTGATTGATGAATGATGATTGTGTTGTTTTTTAATTACTACTTAATTATGAAAATAAATAAATAAAAAATAAATAAATTAACAATCTGTAGTTTAAAATATTTCGCCAAATAATAAAAATAACATAAGTAATAAAGTTCATAATTATTTACCTGTACCATGTCCTTAAGAGCTCTCACTATGGCTTCGCACACTTCTGGAATTATTGTTGATATTGTTTGCTTTGATACGTGAAACGTGTATTGTAGGCTGGAATAGGAGTCTCCTGTAGCCAAATATCGTAACGTTATTGCAAGTCTCTCCTTCGACGTTATTGCCGTTCGCCAGTGAGTATCCATTTTTTTAATAAATGGTTCTACCAATGTATGTATGTGTTCGAATTCTTCCAAAGATAATCTTAAAAACTGTGGCGTTCGGTAGTTGATTTCGTAATAGATCACTTCCAGATTCTTTGTCCTCTGTTGAAAGAGTGGTCGCATCCAACACTGCCTCTGTCTAATACACTTTCTTCTATTCCTTCTTCTACGTAATTTACGAATAATAAGCAGAGCAACAACACACGCGGCCGCTTTCATTGTGGTTTGAATACGAAATAAAGAACGCGGCGTGTCTTGGACATGCCGCGCAGCACTGCCGCGCAGAAGGTCTAAACTAGTCGCGCGGCAAATTTGTGTCCCGCGAATGCCGCGCGTAGCTGCCGCGCACCTTGCACGCCGTGTTTGGACACACCTTTAGTGTATGAGTTACGACCGTATACCTACTGCACACGCGCGCGCATTCTTGCTAACGTACAGTTGAGCCCATAATTTGTTATTGTTTGTTAATTGTTTTGTTGAGTTTTTTTTTTTGTTTGTTCCGTTAAGTTTTTATTGTTATTGACTGTTTTGTTTTCATGTGTGTGTGAAAGTACTTTTATTATTTTGTTTAAATATTCCACGTGGACGATACAACGTTTTACGCAGGCAAGCCAGGAAAATGGTGTATAATGTCATGCAATTTATGAAAAAGGAGAGTGAAGATGGCGTCCAAATTCCTCTGAAGTTCGTTCAAAAACGAGCCGCAGCAGCTACAGGCGTCTCACTCAGGACGGTACAAAGAATAGCTGCATCAGCAAATGAGTCGGAGATGGTAGCCGTCTTTCGTACTCCTGGCAAAAAACAAAGGGAGTTAAGAGAGTGACGAATATTGACAGCTTCGACCAAGGCGTCATCAAGAGGTACGTGCACAACTTTCACGTAACTAAAAAAGAGTTGCCAACACTTACAAAGAAAATTAAAAGACGACATACATTTCAACGGTTCTGTAACCAGCTTAGGCCGAATATTGAAACAATTAGGGTTTCAATGGAAGAACACCCAAAATGAGAGAAAAGTCTTAATAGAGCAGTCAAATATTCGGTTACAGCGCATTGAATATCTGCATAGTATTTCAAAATATCGCTCGGAAGGCAGATCCATTATATATACCAACGAGTCTTATGTTGATTCTTCCCACAGTATGTCGAAGGCTTGGGGAGATGGGTCACATATGGGAGTTAAAAAGAAAATATCGAAGGGTCAAAGAGTGGTAATAGTGCACGCGGGTTCTGAATCCGATTTTGTACCCAACGCACTTTTAATGTTTAAGGCGGGTACAAAAACTGGCGACTATCATGATAACATGAATTATGAAAATTATGAAAAATGGATCAAGAATCAACTCGTTACAAATTTGCCAGCAAATTCAGTCGTTGTTGTAGATAATGCGTCTTATCACAACAAACAAGAAGATCCTGCACCTACCTCAAACTCAACAAAAGCAGACATGCAATCTTGGCTTCGTGTAAAAAATATTGAATTTGAGGAAACAATACAACTGTACAAGTTAATTGCGAAGAATAAAGAACGCTTAAAAAAAATTAACATCGACAAAATGTTGAAAGAGAATAACCACTCAGTTTTACGCCTCCCCCCTTACCACCCCGATTTAAATCCCATCGAGATGGCATGGGCAGCAATAAAACAATACGTCGCAAAAAAAAACGTTAACTGGAACGTAAATTCAGTCATGGAATTGGTCCAGCAAAAAGTTAACCGAATGGGGGAAAATGAATGGGGGGCATTGTGCCGAAAAGTGATCAAGATAGAGGAGGACTACAAAAAGAGTGATGTTGTCATTGATAGATCGACCGACGAATTTATAATCCATGTCAGTGACAATGAATCAGATACCGAGTCTGAGGAGGAATCCAACTTTCCGGAGGAAGATTTTAAGAAAATGGTGACTACATACAATTTCCTGGAAAAAACCAAACTTAAAAATGAGTTATTAGTCATTTATAGTAGAGAAGATTTTCACAATGCTGACGGCGCCATTGCTTTACTTCAATATTTTATGGAATATTCATTAGATTCTGTATTTGCTGAAAGTATGAAGCTTTTAAATATTATATGCACTATTCCTATGACCTCAGTAGAAAGTGAGCGCTGTTTTATAACGTTGAATAAAATAAAAACGTTTACGCGCAATACTATGGCGCAAGACCGTCTCAATGAATTGTGTATGATAAGTATAGAGAAACGCTTAATTAATACCATTTCTGATTTTCACAAGAAAGTTATAGATGTCTTCGCTCATCAAAAAAACCGGCGAATGGATTTTTTATACAAATAAAATAAATGTAAGTTCTAGTTTTTCGTTTTTATTTTTAGTGAACACCCATAAAAAAATATCACGAGCCGCCTCTGAGCTTGAGGCTATAGTGTGTCTGTCTGTTTGTCTATAGCTTCACAAGTATTGCCACATTAATTTGTCTATTCTACTCTCTTTAAGGTTTGGAAGAAAAAGTGCTTGGAGTACTAGCAAGCATTAAAGCGCAAAATGAGGAAATAATCTCGCTTTTAAAGATAGACCCCACTCAAGATGCCGCACCACCACTGAAACCTAATATCAAGTTCCCTTTAGAAACCTTTGAAGACATATCAGAAATAGAAGCTTTTCTTCAAGATGAAGACAGTTCAAAACCTCTAGTAAAACATTTTTTTACATACCTATGTATTAAAGCCAGACTTACCAACAAAAATGTTCATGGGTTCCATTCCAGTTTCTTACCATCCCGAATTTTGGCATTTGCTCCAACAGTGGACACATACAATAGGCTACTAATTATATGAACTATTAGATGAATACATAATAAATTAAATATTTTTTCCAGATTCGATACTTAGGCTCCCTAGGAGGACGAGATGTTGCAACAAGGGTGTACAGAGTGTTGAAGCATGTAATGATTGACTGGCTTGCTTCACAATTTAACTTCTACGGTAAGCGATCAACAAAACAACCATTTTGCAATATATATACGAGTTAGTGTTAAGCAGAAAACAAAGAAGCACGTAACAATCTCTCCTAAGCAGCTAGCATCCATCTTGATGAATATGAAGAGAGGCAAGTCCCCGGGGCACGACTGCCTTAGCATTGAACATCTTTTGTTTGCGGGTAAGCATATATGTGTAGTTCTGGCGTGGCTTTTCACACTCTGCGTAAGACATTGCTATTTGCCATCAGAACTTATTAAAACTATAGTTGTTCCTATAACTAAGAACAAAACTGGAGATATCTCGAGCATGGGAAATTATAGACCTATTTCCCTGGCTACTGTAGTGGCCAAGGTATTTGAACGAGTTATTCAGTCTCATTTTACAAAAGTAAATATTGATGACGGACAGTTCGGCTTTCGCCCAAAGATTTCCACCGACATGGCAATATTCGGATTAAAACAAGTTGTCGGATATTACAAACAGCACAAAACCACTGTGTATGCCTGTTTTTTAGATTTAAGTCGTGCATTTGATACACTTAAGCACGACTTATTGTGGAGAAAATTACGCGACACGACTGTCCCCGCTGAGGTTGTTGGTGTTCTCGAGTACTGGTACCAAAACCAGACCAATAACGTCAGATGGGGCGCTGAATTATCTGATAGCTATCGTCTCCCATGTGGCGTTAGACAAGGTGGCCTCACTTCTCCCGATCTATTCAATATATATATGAATGACTTGATCGTGGAGCTGAGCAACACTCCGGTGGGGCTCAGGATGGATGACAGATATGTCAACAGCTTGAGTTACGCAGACGACATGGTGTTGCTCAGCCCTTCGATTAAGGGTTTGAAAAGACTAATTAACATCTGTGAAAGATATGCCGCAGAGCATAATCTGATATATAATGTGAAGAAAACTGAAATGGTAGTATTTAGATCGGGAAAAGGACCGCAGAATATTCCCGATATTCATATCAATGGTCAGCTTGTTAAAATTGTCGAGAGCTTCAAGTACCTTGGGCATATAGTAAATTCAAGTCTTAAAGACGATGCAGATGTTGAAAGACAACGAAGGGCCCTATGCGTCGTGGGGAATATGATTATCAGAAAGTTCTCCAAGTCTACTCATGACGTGAAGATTACACTCTTCAAATCTTTCTGTCAGAGTTTCTATACTTGTCAACTCTGGACTGATTACACAAAACGGGCTCACGATGGCATTCGAGTCGCCTACAATAACATCTTCAGGCAACTGATAGGCCTGGAGCGCTATTGCAGCGCTTCAGAAATGTATACTTCAGCCAGAGTCGACTCGTTTAATGCCATCCAAAGGAAAAGGATAGCGTCATTCATGTCCAGAGTTGATAAGTGTAAAAATACTATTATTAGCGGATTGGCTGATAGGCTTGTGACAACCGCTGCGTATGGCAGATGGGTACAGATAACTCATACATGATCGGTCCTTGCCTGTATTTAACTTTGTGTTCGTTGTACTTTATTTTAATTTTTATGTGTAATGTGTTTTTTTCTATGTGTATTTTATGTGTAGTCTTTATGTTAAAAATATGGATCTTTGTGTCTGAAATAAAGTTATATTATTATTATTATTAATATGAAGCTCAAATCTGTGATAACAGGTAAAGTATGCTCCATAAGAATAATAAATCATTGTCTGTGTTACTATTATTAACTTCATACAATATAGGTACAATATTATTTAGGAATGTGTGTATGTTTATAAGATTTAATTACAAAAACTGACCGTGTCTACTGTTTGTGTGAAGTCTGTGAGTCTGACGGTGAGTTGCACGAAACCACCATTAGTTTAACGGAGACTTTAAATTGATGCTGTCACTTTCTTTTTGATACAAAATGTAATGGCATGATTTTATGGTCTCTGTTAAACTAATGTTGGTTTTGTGCAACTTCACAAGTGTTTCGTATGCGTTAATTACTATGCATTTAAATCTTTTGAAATTGATACAAAAATAATTTACTTTCAGAGAGCATCAAATGGTCATCACCAGGATCAAATGATAAAGATATAGAAGATTGCATAAAAGTTAGGTTAAAACATGCACCGGAACGGCTGAAGAGGCACAGCATAATAAGTGAGAAATAAGGTAAACTACTCAAAACAAAATAGGGCCCACCTCAAATTAGTCCCTATTTTGTTCTAAATATAATTATTTAAGTAGTTGTTGACAAAGTTATGCATTTAACCGTCAAGCTGACATGTTTAGGAGCCCTTATCAATGTTTATTCCGACAGCTTTTATATTGTTTTCAAGAGGGTAGCTAAAAAACTGAAGTACTCGAAAAAACATCGATTGCACAAATTCTCAGTCACTTATGTTTCCAGTCTACACTAAATGCTGTTGTGGAACACTCACGTTTTTAACGAATTTGTTTCATTCCTGTATTCATTGTGATCAATATGCCTGGTTCTCGCCGACATATGGACATGGAAACCGCTGCAAGAGCAGTAGCTTTGCTTCAGGAGGGACAGTCTCAGAGATCTATGGCTATGCACCTCGGTGTATCACGACGAGCCATCCGAAACGTTTGGGAACAGTATCAGGAGACCGGGATGTAGCTAGGAGACCGGGCACAGGAAGAGTTAGGGCTACAACTGCCCAGGAAGACCGATACCTGAAGTTAAATGCACGTGGGGAGCGTACTGTAGCCGCTCGGACCTTACAAACTCGACTACGGCATCATCTCACACGGCTCATCCACAGGAACTAGAGTCAGCGATCAAACCATTCGGAATCGGCTTCACGAAGATGGACAACGCTCCAGAGTACGTGCTATTCGACTGAAACTGACGAAGCGCTCTAACGCACTAGCCGTTAACCGCGGGATGATTGATATGATTTTGTGGCGGTTTAGTGCGTACAATCATAAGCGGTTGCATATTAAACTGGAAAAGCGGCTAGCCGCGCGGTTAGCCGCCCCCGCGGTTAACCGCTAGTGCGTTAGAGCGCGAAGGCTCATCGTGCGGCACGCTGAAGATACGCCCGCGAGCATTTGGAATGGACCATGGATAACTGGAGGAACGTGCTTTTTACGGACGAGTGTAAAGTGAAGTTTTATAGTGACGACAGGCGGATACGCGTGTGGAGAAGAGAAGGGGAACGTTTTTCTGAACGTGCGTCCATGGAACAGACCGATTTGGGAGTCCCAGTGTTATGGTATGGGGTGGAATTAGCTTATATAGCAAAACAGAGCTGGTAATTTTAAATGAAGGTACTGTAACCGCCGCCAGTTACATCGAGCAAGTAATCCGGCCTCATGTCATCCCATTTTCACAAAGAGTGGGCAATAACTTTGTCTTTATGCATGGTCGCGCACACACAGCGCGCGTTACACAAAGAGCACTCTCTGAAGCCAATATCACCATGTTACCATGGCCAGCCATGAGTCCCGACCTCAACCCCATCGAACATTTATAGGATCAGCTCAAAAGACGCCTGAAAGAAAATAACAGTGATGTGAATAGCCAGCAGGAAGTCATTAACGCCCTGAAAGTCTGCTGGGAACAAATACCGGAAGTAAACGTGACCCACTTGATTGAAAGTGTCCCAGATAGGCTCAGAGAGTGCATACGGAGCAGAGGAGGACCCACTCGTTATTAAAAAACAACAAGCCCCATATTTTTTTTCCAGAATAGATTTGGGCGTTTACAAGATCATGTTTTTCTTTTATTTTGTGTAAATTTACCTAAACAGTGTTATTTTGGGTTTTGATTTAACAAAATAAACCAATGTTTCTATTGTTTCTCTTTACACTATTCCTGAATGCTTACTTTAAACTTGTACATTCATAAAAACTGAATATTTCGGTTCAATTTTAAGTTGAAGCAAAAAAAAACACGGTGGGCCCTATTTAGTTTTGAGTAGCTTATTATTGTTTTCTTTGTGGTAATAGTGACCTTGTACAATAATACAACAATATTATAATGGGTGTAATTTCATGGCAAAAAAGCAAGCACAGTCAGATATTAAGTTGCCACTTTCATTGATATCATTATTTAGACCTCAGATCAAAAAAAATAGGCAGATAGAGCGCTCAGAACACACGAGTGTGTCAACCGAAGATAATACAAAATCAAAGGATAATACAAACTCGCGACAGTACCAAGCTACGCATCGTCTCGCTCACACGTCACTAGTGATTTGCCATTTTAAGCCAAAACATGCCGTCTTGTGTATTTAAACACTGCAAAAGTTTTTCACAAAAAGAAAGAAAACAAGATGGAATATCTTTCCACAGGTAACTCTTGTTATTTTTATTGTTTTGGTATTTATTTTCCATAAAATATTTTCGGCTCACTTGAAACACAAAACCTCAATAGTAAATCGTCTGTGTTGCTAGTTTATGACGGGTAAATTACCCTGAATTAGGGGAATGTGTATTGTGCATAAAAAATATCGATCAAATTCGTCAATACAACTGCACGGTCGTAATCTATAGTACCTGTATTTATTATTAATTTATTATTTGATGTACGTTTAGTCGTTTACTTTTAGTTCCGCGTGCGGTGTACTGCGCTTTAAAATTTTTATATTTCAAGACTTATTGGGGTTTATGAAATATTTTATTATTACTTTTAGTATCTAATTGCAACAATTAGGCTTTGCCATGTGACATTTAGAGGTTTCCATACTTTCATTAGTGATATTTTTTATTTTCGAATTATTAGTTGCAATGCAAGCAGTATCGTGAGTAGAGCTGGTAGGGCATTTTCTATTGGCCGATAAATCGTTTTAATTTTGTACATAGTGTAACATGCCAGCCCCCCCCCCACACCCTTTTAAATTAGGTCTTCGCCACTGGTTATACTACAATTATTCGAATAATGTTTTTGCAGATTGCCCACGGATCCGGTTTTACGCGATAAATGGGTCACTATTATTCGCCAAAGCAGGCAGGATAATGAATGGCTTCCTTCAAAATTTTGCGTTATAAACAAATAACCAAAAAGTGTTATATTCTCTGATATGATATGATGGTCTGATATAAATTAATTAAAAAGGTAGTAAGTAATTACGAATATTAACTTTTATTCCTTATTATTATTCTGTTAAATAATAAATACTACACGCTTTTGCTCTCTGGGTATAACCATAAAACAAAATCGCGTTTCTAATTTAAAAAATAGTAGTACAATATTTGAGAACAATTTAACTGAACAAAATGTGGGAGTATTTCTCAATATCTGGCAACCGTAAACGCACACAGATGCACGTGTTCGTACACGGCGCGCCATATTTGCCGCGCACACTAAAATAAAATCTGGCTTCACTTTGTTGTTCGCGCACGTTCTATCTGCCTATTTTTTTTGATCTGAGATTTAGACAGTAAAATTTAAATTAGCATTTGAATTAATATCAAAATAATTTTAATTTCACACATCATCTATAAAATTAATCACAAATAAATAAATCGTTAACCAGGACAAGGATTTAATAATGATATTGAAGACTGCATGCACGAAGGCGGCTAAGAGGCAATGAGTGAAAAAAATACAAAAATTCCTTACAAACATAAGGCAGATGTAGGTCTAAACATTGTAACTAAATAACTAACTTGACATTTTAAAGGAAATACAGGCGACTGCGGACGCTAATAACGATCATTTTTTTTTTTTATTTAGGGTGGCAGAATCATCAAATGAGTCTTCCCGCCCTGGGCGGGGCGGAAGGGACTGTCAGACTATTACTGACTAAAATCCACCCGTGTTTCTTCGGATGCCCTTTACGTTCCGGGGCCGCGGTATCCTGGATTAAGAAAAAAGCCGCAACCCCAGCAGGCATTTGGCCCTGTAAGGGGCCCCGTCGGTTACGCGTGAAACACGACGCGCCACCGACCCTGGCTTGGTCCTTGGTCGGACGGCGAGCTTACCCATTACTCACCGTCCGCAAGCCCGCTCCGCCGCTGTGCCCTCTGCTGTTCAGAGGGACACGCGTTGGAGCATCCACCCGACAGGCTATTCGCATACGGGCAAAGAGATCCCTTAGGCACGCAGTGCCTAAAAGAGTTTTTGCCCGCATCCCAGGGTGCACCGGCCCGAAAAACTGGTCTTCCCCCCGGACGTATCCGAAGGGGAACTCCAGTCCACGGGCGCACGTGGAGATTTCCTGTCTTAGCATCCCATAACAACGATCATAGCAATAATTTAGAAATAGTTGCTCATAATTATTATTGTAACAATCATAACACATGTTCAAACAACAATGTAAATTTATTTTCTAACTAGCTTTTGCCCGCGACTTCGTTCGTGTGGAATAGTGACTTCCGGCAGATTTTTTTAGGAAAATCCTATCACTTTTTTCTTTAAGAATTCTTATGAAGCTGCAAATTACCACCAAGTTTTTGTACGTAGTTCACGGCGGTCTGGAAAACCAATCGCAAATATTTTCTATTGGTTTGTCGCCAGCATACACAAGCCAGATATCCCCAAATCAAAATAAAAAAAGGGATATAAAAGAACTGATTGATAAAAATATAATTCCGAGGACCTTTTATGAATCGTAGTATCGAGATTTGATTCAGTAATTCGAACGACTAACTATTAGTTAGCACCTATCAGACATTATTTCATTTTATTCTATGTTGCTTTGGAGCATTTAATTTTGTGATTTGTGATTTAAGACTGAAAAATAAGTAATTAAGAGATTTTTGTTCTTGTTTTGTATAAAAAGGATTATTTTGTTATTTGAATATAGGTAAGTCTAAAACGTTTGTATAACATTTTGAATTCACAAAGATGAATCTTTGTGTGATTTTCAGATTGATAAGATTAGTGATGACTATTTGTAAAGTGGCTGATTACTATTGCCTAAGAATTCATTTTTTATTCGTTTTGTTTAAAGTTTTTTTTTGTTTAATTATTAGTCCAAAATGTTGGCAATGTTGTTATGTTAATAAGAATTTACAAAGATTAGTGATTATTTGTAAAATGACTGAACTAGAAATGCCTAAGAAGAATAAGTAAGAAGAAACTTTAATTAATATTACATTTTTTAAATTTTGTATGTGCCATAATTATAGTTTTTGTAAATTATTTGTATGGTTTCTTTTGATAAATACAATATTTGAATATTTGATTGTATTTTGCTTTATTTATGCCCTAACCATAGTATCTAAAATACGTTACCTAAAATCATTCATATAAAATCAAAAAAAAATTGTAGGAAGTCAATTATACCACTTATAACTACGCAACAAAAAAAAAATATTTTTTGAATTTCTCACACAATACTGTATTAACTCCAAATTTGGAAATAACTTGATAACCCGCAATCTCAGAGATTACTCATAATTAAAGAAACCCCTTAATTTTATCACTTATTCTAAAACACTATTCACTTTTTTACAATCGTTTACAGGAAACTTGTAATCAGTTTTCCATAATTTCTGAAAAAAGCTTCATTTTGAGTTGATACAGTCTTGTGTTAGCAGTGCGATGTGCTGACTGTACTATCTGTCAACGCAAGTACAAGCCGCCATTTAAGATTCCTTGCCTTTTTTTTTTCGTGGTAAAATCATCAAATGAGTCCTCCCACCCACTGTTACTTACTGATGCTGCTCCTTATATGGTCAAAGCTGCAGATGCTCTTAAAGTTTTATATATTAAAATGATTCACGTAACGTGCTTGGCACATGGTGTAAATAGGTTAGCCGAATGCATAAGGTTTCAGTTTTAAAATGTTTACAGTTTGGTATCAAAGGTGAAGAAAATCTTTCTGAAAGCCCCGAGCAGGATTTCCAAATTTAAAGAGTTGTATCCCGAAATGCCTTTGCCACCAGAGCCAGTGCTGACAGCGGTTGAATACTATGCCAAGCATTTTAATGAAATCCAAGCATTTTAATGAAATAAGGCTATATTTCAACCAAATCGTCAAGAGTTTTAATTTTGATAATTTAAAGAAGCACGTCATTGTGTATTGCAACAAATTTGATGATAATGAAAGTTGAATAAAACTGTTATTTTTTGTTGAAATAAAACTGTCGCATTTTTTTTTTATCGTTTTTTAAATGTAACTGTAACTATGCACGTCACTAGTGACCCTTTTCTTACAATAAAACAATGTTTAATTATAAAAAGTATTGTTATTTTATACTCCATATTTTTTCCATATTTTTATTTTTTCGTCCATATTTTATGTAGGTACATAATTTTGATTTTTTTATACACATTTATCCGGGCCTTACTCATAAGCATCACAGGAACACCAAATGTCAGCCTCAACATGTGAGAAGGCACTCCTGATAACTCTAAGGAGTTAAGAAACTCTGTTGGGTAAGATGTCACTTGCTCGGTATCTACATATGTCAAACATAATTTGGTCATTTATCCGGCAGTGACAGTGTCCAAGATTTAATAAAACAATTTTATGAAAATGACATTAACAGTCGCACTGGCGTCTGACCCAGTTAACGATAGTTTTCCTACAAAAACCTAAACTAAATTTTAGATAGTTAAAGTCTGACAGTCCCTCCCGCCCTGCCCTGGGTCATTTGATGATTTTACCACGATAAAAAAGCCACATTTAATTAAAAATATTACTGTAATTTAACTTCTTTATAAACTTGTAATATCAAATTGTTCTGTATAAAAATAAACCAGTTTTTTATATAATTTGTTGTTTCTTTCTAGTTTGTTCCCCAACCGAGAGGGAGAAAATATTTTATGTAACAATCTAAACGTAGGAAAACAATGGAGATACGAAAACAGCTTGCTGCCAGCGAATTAACATAATTATGCCACGTAAATGAGCTTGCGAGCTTCAGGAAACGTGGTCGCTTCAAATATTTTGAAGGATTACACAAAATCGCCAATAAGGGCGGTACAGTTTCGAAAATCTATGACTCAAGCAGAAAGCCTTAAAAATAAAAAGCTCTCGCCTACAGAAGCGTTATCTGTATTTGTAGAAGGAGATTTTACAAGAAGACAATACAATATTATTAGCACAGCAGACAAGGCTAAGAAACAATGTTATCCTAAGATTGAACGTGTTACTTCAACATGTGCTGAGGTGAAGTTACAAGATCTTTTGGACCATACGTGTTCTCGGCTTTGTCTTTATTTGACGGAAGTATTTGAATCATGCAACCCCGAAGATCTAGATGATTTAGAACTGATTAGTAAATGGGGATATGACGGTTCTCAGCAGAGTCAATTCAAACAGAAATTTAAAAATATAACATTTTCCGATGAAAACATATTTCAGAGCTCCCTTGTCCCAGTCAGATTGGTTAACAATAAGAGTCCAGAAAAAAAAGTAATATGGCAAAGCCCATTGCCATCATCTTCAAGGTTTTGTAGACCGATAAGAATTCGATTCATACACGAAACTAAAGATGTGACCCTAGAAGAGATTCTGTTACGTCCCGAAGGTGAGACGGAACGCGCCCATCTGAACGTGTCCAATCTGACGTGTGACATATGACGTTTTTCACTTGTCATTCTTGCATTGTTTTTAGAAAAAGGCTGATTCGAAGCCGCTTGATAAAAATTGAAATATCTTGATATAATTCCGCAATCCTTTAACATCGTTGGCAAATTTGAGGATATTTATTGAAATCCGAACTAGTGATTGTTGATTTTGGTTGTTATCGTGTATAAAACCAATATTTTGTGAATTGGGATCACCACGCCGCGCCGGTTGTAAGCTAACTTGCTTCGCGTGTGAACTGGATTAATTTGAACTGAACTATTCCCCCCGTTTATAAAACCGGGACGAACTATATAACCGATATTGTGAGCTAAAAGCCTGTGTTTGTTGACCTGTGGAAGCATCGACGGTGTTTCCGATGACCAAGCGCTCCGGAGGGAGCTGAGCGCCTAATTTGAGGGTCAAATCCTTCGGTATTTACTGCATACACATCACTATACACAAATACTTACCCCGCCTACACACAGACCGAAATTGGGCCCAGCCGGTCGTTTCCTCGACAACGCACGTGTGGCTTCCGGTAAGTGTCTGTATTTTGTTGGTTTAGCTCCGCGTAACGCGGACACGTTGGGACTGCTCGGGCAGTCTCAAACATTTGGTAGCAGAGCGTGGTTTAAAAACCATCCCTTGAGTAACCTTTGTATTCGTTGTATTCACTTGTTGCCCCGGTCAACCTGACTCTGAAACATATTTGTTTATGTTCCTTGTGGCTGGTACTTCATGTCCGTTGACCTCTTTGATCATTGACCTTTGGGGTCGAGGTCGACCTGTAATCTAATTTGTAATTTGTTTGATTATTTTGTTGAAAAGTACATTGTTTTGGAATTGGATGTCTGAGGACATTAATAATTGATTGATATTATTGATTGGTTGGTCGTACTTGCAACAAAATTCAAACTTAAGTTTGCTTGGATGTTTAAGGTCATATTGTTGAATTTAATTGTTTTGGTTTGTGTTTACAATAAAGTTCAAACTTAAGTTTGTTAATTGTAGTACCACAGGGAGGTATTCAGTTTGGGCCCTTGTATTAAACGGTGGATTTGGTTTGTTTTACCGGTTTGAATTGTAATTTGGGTCCGGGAAGTTATTCCTGTGGATTATTTAATTGAATTTTAATTTTGTTTGCTTGATATTTGTCGTAATGGCTTCATTGAAAGCTGTGAAGGAATCCATTGGTGGATTGACCTCACAATTGAGATGGTTCACTTCAGCTGCAGCAACCGTTGATCGCCTGGATCTGGAAGAGGCCACGCTTGCCCGCTATGAGAGGTTGGATGCGAGACTGAGTGCAGTCGACATTTTGTTTGCTCGCTTCAATGAATTGATTTTGGACGTGGATTTGGCAGTATTTGATCAAGCAGCCCGGGACAAGAGCGCCCTGCACACGTACAGTTCGGACCGCGGGAAACACCACGCGCCGTTCCATCCCTCGCTCCGAACTGTACGTGTAGATGTGCTGGTCTAACAGTCCGATCTGGCACATCGACACAAGCGCATAACTCACAGTTTTACGCGCGCATCACGTGTAAACGTAAATTACATTTGGCGGTTTGGAGCGTCAAAGCTATCACAGAGTTCATTCGTTTGTTCCGAGAACAACCGTGTCTCAGGAAGATAAAGCGTAAGAAGATAGTAAGAGAAATATGAGAAACAAAGCAATTATGACGCTTGTTGAATTTTGCAAGACAGTAGGTTTTTTATTAGCTGATCGCGATTTCGTCCGCAAAAAAGTACAGAATTTAAGAGATGCATTTCGCAAAGATTTGATGAAAGCAACGGGGACACGGAACAAAAGTAACTACCTAACTACAAATTCAGATAAACGCGATGACCAAACGATCGTCCATTTTTCTTACTACCTAAAAAACTTTTGAAAGTTTTAACGTTCCACGCGCCAGTCCAAACTGCAGTCCAAACTCTTGAAATCAAATTTACACGCACAGTTCGGAACGTTTGTCTAGATATGAAAGTTTCATCCGCAGTCCAAACCGTGAACGCAGTTTTAATCGTATTTGGCACAACAGTTTGATCCGCAGTCCAAACTGTACAGATCTAACTGCGGTTTGGAACGCAGTCCAAGATGCGCGCTCCGAACTGTACGTGTGCAGGGCGCTAAGGTTGTTGCGGACTATGACCAGATGTTGAACCTGGGTGACGTAATAAGTATGCGTGCCCGGGAAATTTTGAAAAATCGGGACCCTGCCCAGGTCAAAACAGAGACCTCTGTTGTTGCAGGCCCTGGAATATTGAGTAGGCTGCCTACCTTGGAGCTGCCACACTTTGACGGTCGCTTAGACCACTGGCTGGGGTTCCAAAATCTTTTTGAAACTTTGGTGGATTCGCGTTCTGATTTAAGACCGGCACAGAAGATTATTTATTTATTTATTTATTAACACATCATCACTATCATTACAGGATTTTCCTTATTCAATAGTGTGGCCGCAATATTACAATTTTAATTACTACCTATAACATAAAATGTACATTGTAGTTTTTGTGAACTCACTCAGAGAACAAGTAAAAATATCAATGTTTTCTGCTACGTCATTAAGTACACGTAAGGTTCGCGTCATTGGGGCTTTACTCAGTAGATTGGTCCTACCACTGGGGATCGCCAATAGACGTGGTCGTCGCCTTCTCAATACATAGTTGTCGGGCACACACAGGTTTATTTCTTTCAATATACCTGGGTTCGAAGTCTTGCCACGCAATAATTTAAAAACATAAGTAGCAAGAGCTATGCCCCTCCTTGTTTCCAATTTATTGTATCCCACCATGCCTATAACAAACAAAGTTGGATACGTCAATGGATAAAATGGATATACACCATACAACCTTCGATACAGAAACCTAGTAAATTTATTTTGTATACGCTCCAGCATGAGACTATATTTAGCTTCATGCGGAGCCCATATGATTGCGTTACATTCGAGCTGACTTCTTACCAAAGCATTGTACAAAGAAGTAAGCGCAGCGATGCTTGTAAAGCCCTCTGCTCTTCTCAGAACAAAACCTAGGCTCCTATAGGCTTTTTTACAAACATTAACGATGTGATTACGAAATGCCAGGTCCGAGTCAAGGCGAACTCCTAAATCGCGCACCGTTTCCACTCTTTTCAATAACGTGTTGTCCACTCTGTAATCATACTTCTTGGGTATTTTCATCCTACTAAAAGTTATTACGGAACACTTTGACGTATTGAATACCAACTTATTCTTCTTTCCCCACTCGACTACCCTGTCTATGTCTTCCTGCAAGCTCTCAAAGTCGTTTTGTTCTTTCACAGCAAGTAGTAGTTTTAGATCGTCAGCAAACAACAGACACTTGGCATTCCTTACGATCTCGGGTAAGTCATTTACCATCAGTATAAATTGTAGTGGCCCTAAATTACTGCCCTGACTGACTCCTGACCTCGTAAAATAAGATTCAGATTTGTACCCGGCATATTCCACATACTGCTTTCTGTTACTCATATGATCAGCAAAGAACTTCAGCAATTTAGGAGTGCATCCGAATGCTGCAAGCTTCTCCAACAAAATGTCATTGTCTACCAAATCAAAAGCTTTTTTTAAGTCAAAGTATGCAGCATCGACCTGCACTCCCAAATCAACGCTAGGAACCACATATGTCATAAAATTCAGCAGGTTTGTAGTCGTGCTACGAGCCGGCCTAAACCCATGCTGTGAATCTGACAAAGTGACTGAAACCTGGTTTAAGACGCAATGATGGATTACTGACTCAAACACTTTCGCTGGTACCGACAGCACCGCTACCGGTCTGTACCCACTAACTTCACACCCTGCTTCGCCTTTAGGTACTGGTATTACGCGTGTTATTTTCCAACGTTCCGGAAAGTATGCCTGTTCAAAACATACATTATACACGTGTGATAGTGGTTTCGCTAAGTAATGCCTGCAGTCTCTAATAACAAATGGTGGGATGCCATCTGGTCCTGCCGAACGCTTAGGTTTGAGTTTAGTTAGCGCCTCCCTTACCTGACTCCTATCAATGGTCCCTATATGTACTCGGAAATTACTTGAGCTACTCTCAGACACGGCTTCATCCACGTCTAAGTTTGCTTTCCGGGGACTGTATACGGACTTGAAAAAATTTGCAAACTCGTGAACACTTTCGGTTTCCGACAAAATTTTACCATTTTTTGTTATTTTTCTACGATTAACCGTACCCTTTGATGAATGAAGATGGCTTATTTGTTGTCGGTTCTGGAAGGTGAGGTCGGTTCTGGAAGGTGAGGCCGGTTGTAAGCTAACTTGCTTCACGTGTGAACTGGATTAATTTGAACTGAACAATTCCCTCCGTTTGAGTTATTAAACCGGGACGAACTATATAACCGATATTGTGAGCTAAAAGCCTGTGTTTGTCCTGTGGAAGCATCGACGGTGTTTCCGGTGACCAAGCGCTCCGGAGGGAGCTGAGCGCCTAATTTGAGGGTCAAATCCTTCGGTATTTACTGCACACACATCACTATACACAAATACTTACCCCGCCTACACACAGACCGAAATTGGGCCCCGCCGGTCGTTTCCTCGACAACGCACGTGTGGCTTCCGGTAAGTGTCTGTATTTTGTTGGTTTAGCTCCGCGTAACGCGGACACGTTGGGACTGCTCGGGCAGTCTCAAACAGATTCAATATATAAAAAATCAAATCAAGGACCTAACCAAGTGAAGTGAAGTTGAAGTGAACCATTACAAACCATTTCTGGTTTAATGGTACAATATATATGTAAACCAATATTAAAATTGTATAAATAAAAAAATAAAAAAAAACCAAATCGAAAGTAATTGTTAATGAAACTGAATACCAAATTAAAAACACTCTATTGTTCACTATGGTAGATTGAAAAATATGCAATGCTGCAACTAATACATTATCTACTATGCGATGCTATTTGTGTGGTGCGACCTCGAAAGCTTTTAATGATTTAACAGTGAAGAAAAATGTGAACTTCGAATCATTAAATTTTGGGCTTTCCGTGCTTCATGCTAAAATAAGACTGTTTGAAACTATTCTTCACTTAGCCTATAAGATCCCTATCGGAAAGTGGCAAGTTAGATCTCATGAGGATAAAAACATTGTAGCAGAAACCAAGAAAAGAATACAGCAGAAATTCAAAGACGTGATGGGGCTCTTGATCGATATACTGAAAGCAGGATTTGGAAACACCAACGATGGCAACTCAGCCCGCAGATTTTTTGCGGATACAAAATTATCAAGTGAGTTAACCGGGGTGGATGAAACATTGATGTATCGATTAAAGGTAATTTTGGAAGCCATTTCAAGCGGACATGAGATTGATGTTGCTAAATTTGAGAGTTTTGCCTTCCAAACGGCACAGTTATATGTTAGACTATATAACTGGCACCCGATGACACCAACCATGCACAAAATTTTAGTGCATGGTGCAGAGATAATTTCTCATGCTTTATTACCAATCGGGCAACTTTCCGAGGAAGCAGCAGAAGCACGAAATAAACATTTTCGGTCCTACCGGTTAAGTTTTGCACGCAAATTTTCACGGGAAGATTGCAATAAAGACGTAATCAACAGATTACTGTTAAGCTCGGACCCTTATCTTTCCTGCATACGCAAGTTGCCAAGAAAAAAAACTCAACCATTTTGTAGGGAAACGATTGAACTGCTACGCCCTGTGGAATTTGGTGTAACTGGAGATGAAAGCGGAAATATTCTGGACGAGGAAAATTCAGAAAATGATGAATATAGTGATAGTGACTAACGAAGATTTTGTATTAAGTGTTCTTTTATTAAAATGTATATCGGTATCTATTATTTTGTGTTTTGTTTAATGCCAATCGATTTTGGTAACAATTTTGCTGAGAAAACAAATCTTAAAATATTTTTGGCCATTTTTTGTATCAAATACCCCTTTGTGCGATGGAACGATGATTGAATTGATAAAATATTATGAGATAACCTATTCCTTTTTTTTTCAGATTCCTTTTGATGGTTCACGATCTATATGCCATGCTAGTTGGGTGAGATTGGATTCTGGTCTGAGAAATCAGCCTAGGCGAAATCAGTCACCTCAAAAAATTCACTACAACAACCCCAACCCTCCCAACGAGTAGAAGATACTGGTGAGGAAGAGCAAGATGTGAGTCAACAAGTGAATCTTGGTTTCATTTCTCTACAAGGATATTCTCGTGCTCCAAATACAGCTAGACGGTGCATATTTCGAAACTGCAGGAATATGGCTACGCATGTAGTGCCATTGTATCTTAAATTCTATTTGTTGCATACAAATAATTTTTATATACCTCCACTTGATCGTGTATGTCATTCACATTTACAAAGAAATGATTGGGAAGAACTGAATACTCAGAGAGTTATGCATGAATTCAACAATACTCATGTACTCGATATTATAGATTTGTATAAAAAAGACGAAGGAATCAACTGGATTTTGAAAATATTAATTCGGTTGACGATAATGAACTGCATTTTTGGATAGGTGTAACAAAACATAAGTTCAACACTGTTCTACAACTAGCACAGTCTCTTCATAATAGAACTGATAGTCCTGCCATGGCTTTAGATATTTATCTGACAAAAAAAGGGACTGGTGAACGGGATGAACGGTTGGCTACGAAATTCCAAATGTCCAGAAGAACGTTGGAGATAAAGATAAGATTAGCAAGAGAATGTTTAACTGATGATTTCGTTCCGCATTTTCTGGGCTTAGAATTGCTCGAAATCTTTCCGTCCCGGCTCACATTTTCGCGGGCGACCGCGAAACAGCTATTTTGGTGTGCGACGGCACGGCAAAAATGGGCAAAAAAGTTCCTTTTTTTTATTCCAGAGACTAACATATAGTCTACATAAATATAGGAACTTAGTAAAACCTTTTTTGGTAGTTTGCTCAGATGGCTACATATTAGATGTTTTAGGGCCATATGCAGCAACAACATCAGATGCGACAATTATGCGTAGCCTAATGGAAGAAGAAAATTCTGCTTGGCATTGGTTTCTACGAACTAATGATATCTTTATACTAGACCGTGGCTTCCGAGACTCAATTCCTTCTATACAACAATATGGCTATAATCCCCAGATGCCACCATCTACATTCAGAGGGGAAAAACTAACAACAAACGATTAAAATAAGTCGAGACTTATCACAATGACCCGGTGGGTGGTTGAGACTATGAATAGTCGTTTTAAAAAAGATTTCAAAATATTTCGGCACACCTTTTTTAATATTTCCTTACCAAACATGATGGCAGATTTTAAAATTACCGCAGCGCTCATCAACGCTACTCGGCGTGCATACGAGAACAGCATATACGCCGAGCAATTAATTAATATTATTAATGAAAATGTAAATAGAAGAAATGAGTAGGCAGATTATGTGACCGAGCAAAATCTGAACAGGCAAAGAGTAGCTTTTATTTCAATTGATGCAAATAATGCAAATTTAGATAACTTCCCACGGCTAACTTTTGAAGATTTAATACTATTTACGTTGGGCACCTACTATTTAAGAATCGCTAGATCATACGTTCACGAACACTTGCGACTAAATGGTCTGTACATTGTTGAACTATACCGGCACCATGAATAAGTTAACCACAAAATATTAATACGAGGAAAAATGCAGTCGCGACATGTCAGAAGTAAAAAATACTAAAATACTATATACTATACTGGTGAACCCAACAAGACAGAGCAGAGATAGTCGAAGATTACTACTGCTCTTGTATCCACGGTCGCCGTACCATTGGATGCTGCGCGCATATAGCCAGCATAGTATATTTTTTGTCTTGGGCCCGACATAAAGATCAAATTAATGCGGCGGTTTTCCTGTAGACCTTGGATATAGTTTCCATACTTAGTTGCCCAATGACCTTTCGCAGAGAATACTTCGAAAAGCAATAAATACATTTTTAAATAGTAATGTTGTGTCACTTTCTTGATTCCCGAAATTTTGAGAGCTGCCCACGAACCCTCAGAAAATAGATGGATGCGAAAATGGAGTTGATTACTATAATAAAAAGATATAATAATCCAATGTACAATAATTACACAGGCCTGCAAAATGAAGGTCATAACTTCCTCTCTGGAATTTGATAGCTGATTCTGGAGTATTTTGATGCGCTGATTACGAATATGTACTTAATTTTTCTCCATCACCTCCTGATTTTTCAAAAAAGCTACAGATAGAAAATTGAGAAAAAAGACAAGTTTTCACTTAAAAAATTATATATTTAAAAAAGTACTTAATTTTTAACTTAAAAAACTATTAACACGTAATAACAACTTATTGCTGGGTTAAAATACACTTAAATTTTATTTGTGGAACCTGGTCCTTTTTTCCTGGAAGCTTCTGTTGTGCGATTTTCGCTTATATTTCCGGTTTGGATCATCACGCTTCAACAACCAACAATAGTCCGCCATCATGCTGACATTCCATCTTCCTTGATACCGGACTTCAAGCTCTTTTAAATCTTGGTGAAATCTTTCACCTTGTTCTTCGCTAACGGCTCCTAGATTTTCTGGGAAGTAATCAATGTGCGAATTCAGAAAATGAAGTTTAACGCTCATATTACAACCCATTACACCAAAATTCGTTATCATTTTGGCTACTATTTCTTTATAGTCCGAGCTTTTATTGTTCCCCAAAAAGTTTTTTACCACTTCCTTAAATGATTTCCACGCTTGTAACTCGACATCATTGAGTTTTTGATCAATTTTTCCTCCGACATCAATTTTCTTATATCAGGGCCGACAAAAATTCCTTCTTTTAACTTAGCATCTGATAAAGATGGAAAAACTGAATGCAGATATTTGAAACCTTCCCCATCTTTATTTAAAGCCTTCACAAACTGCTTCATTATACCCAATTTGATGTGTAAAGGCGGCAGTAAAACTTTTTCTCTGGGAACCAAACTCTGTTTAAGCACGTTTTTGATTCCTGGGGTTAGTTCAGTTCTTGGAGGCCATTCCTTTTTGGTCCAATGATGTTGTTTATCCCGGCTATCCCATTCGCAAAGAAAGCACGGGTATTTTGTATAACCACCTTGTTGGCCGAGTAGCATGCTTATGATTTTCAAGTCTCCACACACCATCCAGCCGTGATGTTCGTAAGCTATAGTAGCTAAAAGCTTTTCCAAATTTTCATAACATTCCTTTAAATGGACAGAATGTGCAACAGGTAGTGAGGCATATGTATTCCCATTATGTAGAAGGACTGCTTTTAAACTTCTTTTTGAGGAGTCAATAAACAATCTCCACTCCTTAGGATTGTATTCAATGTCGAACATTTTCATCAAGCCAGGAATATCTTTACAGTACACCAAATCATGATCTTCAGGGAAGAATGGAAGGAAATCTTTTTCTCTGTGACGGTACCATGAAAATGAAGTACCAGGTGCAAGCATATTTCTTTCTTTTAATCGTGATCCGAGGACCTCAGCTGCATCTTTGGGGAGATTCAACTCTCTTGTCAAGTCGTTTAAATCTGACTGTGAAAAGAGCTGACACTCGTTAGAATCTACTTGAAATACAGGATCAGATTGGGATGCATTCTGTTCATTTGTATCATTAGCAGAATCCTCAATTTGTATAGCTGGATACGGGGGCTGCACCATTTCTGAATCTCCGAAAACTGCAGGCGTAACTGATGACACATTTTGATAGCTTATGTCACTTTTATTTTTAGAATTGTATCCAGTTATGTCACAACAACAAAAGTAGCAATCTTCAACATGGTTGTTAGGCTCTCTCCATAGCATGGGCGAAACGATTTTGAAGCAATTTTTCTGTCCTTTTGACCACTTGCGAAGTTCAAGTAAACAAGTCGAGCAAACTTTTTGAGGTGTCCAAGTTTTGTCTTGGTTACTTATAGAATGTCCAAAATAACTTTTGTAAATATTTTTCACATAGTCTGTAATGTTGTTTCGTTGTTTTATCACCATGAATTTCCGGCAAATATAACAAAAACAATTCGAAGAGTTTAAACAACTTCGCGACGACATTTTAAAGTTTAGGTTGCAAGATGCGCACTTCGACTGTTAGTTTTCTAATTCAGAGTAGGTACTTATACAAAAAAAACCTTTTGTTTTCTCCATTATACCCTTTTTGAACAACATTAACAACAATTAGGCAATATCACCTAAACATCGTGTATTAATGAGCTCATTACTAAATGAAGCCAAAATGACCCGTTTTCGAAATGGTTAATGCGAATTACTTACACTTATTATGTAGTAATTAACAAATTACTGATTTGCATTCATTTCTATGTCGTCTTAAACTAATTAAATGCAATAAAAATTAAGCTGAAGTAATTAAGTGACGTTTTATAGATTTTAAAATGTATGCGCTCAGACATTTTTAGTTAAAATCTTAAATATTCAATATCAAAGAATCCTGACGTGATAGAATTTTTTTATTATTTTTCTCGTAATCAGCACATCAGAAACTATAGAAAACGTTAATCAGATCTCAGAGAGGAAAACCATTGCAGACCTGTGTTATCAATATGGGTACTACACACAAAATCAACAATTTAATACTTCGTCTTCTAATAATCATTATCAGCTCAGTCAAAGTACTCAAATGTAACGTCAGACGAATTTAATATTGACACACATTTGTTTGAGGATACTCCGGAGCCATTACAAATTAATGTTTGATTTTCCATTATAAAGTTGATTTCATAAATATAAGGTTTTTTATTTACTTGGTAAGTTTGAGAAAATGACTTACCTCAGTGTTATAAGAAGTCTTTCCTCTGCTGAAATGCTATTGCGGAGTCTGTCACGACGTTGAATACTCAAGAAGACTGCATAATTCGTAGAAACTCGGTTTTGACATTAGAACATAATTAAAAAAACATATCATTAAATACTGTTATATAATCACTATGCACATGACGATTTTGAAACAAAGGATTAATCCAGTAACCGTCTTTTTCGTTTTTTTACGCGACATCGATGGCGCCGAATGAGTACTATCAAAAGCAGGAGCAACAATGTTTCACCGTCGGAACACATTTTAGAAAGGAAGTACGCCACACTGAACTTAACTGCCGCAAGGCAGCGGCGCTGCTAACGCGCGGCTGTTCTTAAAATGTGAAGGAATGCGCTTCAGGCGCGCTATTGTCGCGCCGCTAACGTCCTAATGTGAAGGGACACTAAGTTGCAGTTTTAAATTTGTGTTTTGTGAAAGTTTATTGTTAGGTTATTCAATTATAGTGATATCGTACTGTTACTTCAATAACTAAAGGTGATTTAATTTCAATAAAAATGCCATTAACACCATCACAGGTTGCACAAACTGTAGCATTGATCGAACAAGGGCTGACACAGCGAGAAGTTGCTGTTATTCTGAATGTACCACGTTCAGCGATGCAGTGTGCGCTGAAACGATACCAGGAGACAGGACGCTACTCCCGCAGACCAGGCAGTGTTGGCGTCAGATGCACATCAGCCCGGGATGACCGCTTTATTGTTCTGGAAATTTTGAGAAACCGCTACCTCACCTCGTGAGAAACACCAGCGACTCCAGTTCACAAGAGGTGTCAATGTTAGTGAACGTACAGTGAGAAGACGAATGGAGGAAGTGAAATTAAAAGCTCGTAGACCAGCACGCGACCCAGAACTTCTCAGAAGTCACCGAGTAGCTCGATTTCGATTCGCACGAGAACACGTCAAATGTAGCATGAGCAGTGGGCTCGAGTGGTGTGCACAGATGAGTGTCGAATCGCTTTACGAGCTCCAGATGGTCGGGAGCGTGTTTGGAGAAGAGGAACGCGGCTTTTACCCATTACCACCACACAAACTGTTAGTTTTCATGGAGGCTCTATAATGGTTTGGGGAGGAATAAGTTCTGATGCACGTACGGAGTTATCGTCGATAACCGATTAACAGCAACACGATACATCGAGGAGATTCTTCAGGAACACGTGTTACCATAGTCAGGGTTTATAGGGTTCGACGAATTCCTCCTAATGCACGATAACGCGCGCCCACACGTTGCACATTGCGTGGAGGAATACCTTACATAGTGCAGCGTTATAAAAAACGCTACATTTTTAAATATCACCTTTTTTTATGGTGATTGTCATGCAACCTGTTTTCGGAAGCCTTTAGTCGAAAGTAAATAAATAAATAAATAATAAATTTTTTTGCTGTTTTTTTTTTGGCCGGAATGGCGTGATCTGAAAATTTTCCTATGTATCGGAGGCGCTGAGTACGGTATCACCCACAACTTTATAAACTAGCAGTCGGGAGCAACGCTCCACCGCGACCCCGGTGTGGTCGCGTGCAGTCTTTCCGGATCCTGAATTTGTCAGGCTCTTGAGCCGACAAATAAGTCCAAGCGTCAGATCATCGGAGGCCTGGTCCTGTTTTGACCGTGGCTACCAGCACGGTTCTCCGCGGCAGTCCTGCAGCGCGTCTCTCCATCCCGACAGGATTAAGCTGAGGATTCTTTATTTATTTAAATTAACTGTCTTATTTTTTGCTTTTAATGTTTAAATTGTTATTTTTATGTAAGGCACAATAATACAACCCCTACACAGGGTATGTACGAGTATTTAGGCAAATAGCATCACTTTTTTTTTTCCTTCCGAGGCGTGTTAATTGACATTGGCCAATTAGTTAGTTACCGCTAGGATCGCTCAAATATTTTTTCCTCTGATATTCAGGATTTTGGTTTTTCCTCAGTAAATTAAATAACTATTGATTCGTACATTCTCTGGATAATCTGACATAATTGTATCGTAACCGAATTTTTTTTTTGTGTGTGCGACCTAATTTTATTTAATTCAAAACTTGTTACTTTGATAACCGGGCACAATCGCATCCTAACTGTATTTTTTATTTACTTTTACAATTTTACCTATATCAAAATTATACGTTTTAAATAGGGGAAAGTTGTTTTCTTCAAGAATCCCGCTATATATGGCGCCCGAACTAATAAAGTAAGTATTTTTCTTGTCCATACTTCTTCTTATTTAAATCTACATCACATAATTTTTTTTTTGCAATTTCGAGGGTGGTAGCTCGCTTCAAGTGAGCTAATAATTTCTTCCACTGTGTGAGCTAATTCTTTCTCTGTTTATTCCTATTGTTGGTTTCAGGACTTTAACGTGATTACCCAAGTGACCAGTTTAAGAGTTTCCTAGAGCCTGGACTGTTCCCATGGTGATACATCACGAGCCCTGAACTACAGATACGATAACGAAGAACTGGCAGGATACTGTTCTTTGTTTGCTTGTGTGAGTTGTAATTTTTCATCACTTATATAAAATAATTTTGTGAACTATAAAACACACAACCCTCTTTTATTTCTCACCCAACAAATACATAATTTACCTGATTGTTATCCCTTGTGTTTAATTTGTTTTCCTTTAGCCAGCGGTTGTTAGAACCCGTAGTGCATGAGTGTGTTGTATGAACTTATAGGCGTCGTGTTGCAAAGGTAAGCTCCGTATGCACGGTTGTTGTCTGTTCTTAGTGGTGTCTTTTGTTTCCTAGCTTGGCAATTCCGGTCACGGCAGGTCGCTGCGTGTTTAGTTTCTTTTTTGTGTTTAGGTCCAGCTGTACTTGGGGTGCCTATTTTTTTTTGCTTAGGATCAAATCGACTTTTAATTCACAGCCGTCGTACTTATTCTAGTTTTATGCACGTGATTGCCTAGGGTTGTATTAGTTTTATTTACATCATGTCGGAAGAAGGAAATTCCATTGGTGAGACTCCGCATCGTGATAGTCCTATCATCTCTCGACCGCCACCTCCTATTCCACCTAGAGTCTCTTGTGGTTCCAGCCAGTCTATTCTGCCTTCACCTATCAGATCCGATGACGGTCCACGGTTCGTCAAGCAGTTCTCTTCACAGCAGTTCACTTGTGTACGCGATTTTTTTTCCAGTTTGGAAGAATGCAGGGAGGCTGACAATCTAACGGATAGTTATCTCGTTAGGCGTTTTCACGAGGTTTTGTCTGGTATCGCTTTACAATACTATAGGTCCATCCGTCGACCCGGTCTGACGTTTGTAGAGATCAGACAGGCTTTCCTTAAAACATTCGGTTCAGCCGATTTTGAATTCAGGACTGGACAAGAGATCCGTAATCTTAGGCAGAGACCTGAGCAGTCTGTGAAGGAATTTGTTATTCGAGTGACGTACCTTAATGCCAAACTCGTCAAACCCATTGAGGAATCAGAGTTGGTTGAAGATCGCGAACACGCAACCACGCGGACAGATTTGCTACCCTAAGCAAGTGTCCATGCCCTTGCAGATGATTTCGATTGATGTGATTGGACCGTTACCCATCGCTTATTACGGTTATAGGTACATCATCTCTATGGTTGATGTTTTTTCGAAGTATGTGTGGCTTGTTCCTCTTAAGAGAGTAGACGCTTTTTCTATTATTAAAGCTTTAGAGTCCGAAATTTTCTTTAACTTCGGCGTTCCTCGTTCTATTTTATGCGATAACGCTACTGTTTTTCGCAGTAGTCAGTTTCTAAATTTCCTCAGATCGTTCCATATTGAATCTCCTACATTTACACCTTATTATACACCCCAAGCGAATACTGTTGAGCGCTATAACCAAAGTGTAGTGACATGCTTAGGGATTTTAGTTGGTGAAAACCAAAGATGTTGGGCTAAGATGTTGCCTAAAGTAAAGCTCTATCTTAACTCATGCGTCAATCTAGCCACAGGCTTCACGCCTAACTTTCTCATGTTTGGTAGAGAAGTGCTAATGGATTCTAGCCGTGCTAGTAGTCAGACTCAAAGCTCTAATTTAGCGGACAGTCGGACTCGTCACGCCTCGAATTTGTCTTCACTTCGTGAGGTTTATGCGAAGGTGGCTGATAATCTTTCTTTGGCTTTCCTCCGTAACTCCCGAGCTTATAACTCCAATCGGTCGGCTATCACTCTAAGTGTTGGTGACACTGTATGGAGACGTAATTTCTCTAGGTCATCTGGAGAAGACTTTTTCTCTGGAAAGCTTGCTCCACGTTTTGTTAAGTGTCGTGTTTTGCAAGTTATTTCTAGGACTACTTATTTACTACAGGACTGTGGTTCCCTACATTCTGGTAGATATCATATTAAAGATATCCTAAAGTAACTTTTTTCCTCTATCTTTTATTTCAAATATTTTGTACGGGACTCAAGCGATTCTATCGCGCTCAGTTTGATCCTTAAAAATTGCCTATGATTACCGTTGGTTCAGTACTAACAATTAATTACAGATGGCAGTTGTTAAACTTTTGTGTTAGGACATCTTTAGTCGAGTTGTCGCTAGCGATTAGTTCCTATAATCGTACATAGATGGCGTTTTTCTAAATTTTATGCTAGTACATTTTCAAGTCGCGTCATAGCTAGTTCTATTATAAATGGCGTGTTGCACATTTTGGTAGGGCGTTGTGTTAATTAATTACTGCACTTAATCTATCCGAAATGATAGTCTTGGACTTATTTTTCTTGTTTCTCTTGGACTTGAAATCCTGTTAGCCTTAGTCCTCCTCTGACTCTAGTTTCTGTGAACCGGAGTCCTTTTGTCTCTTGTCTGTCTTATCTACAACTGAGACTTATCTCTGAGTTCGTGTAGTACTTGATTTGTGTATAGACCCAAGTTATACAAGTGAACTTGTGGCTTTCATAATTTTAGAACTCAGCCATACTGGTGTATCCTTTAGTGATGTGCACGTATCGATAAAATCTATTATCGAATTTTTTTTTTATCTTCGATTTGAAACTTTTCCTTAAGTTCGAATGTTACTTGATTTGACTTTAGGCTCAAGTTATTTCTTTAAGCCTGGTTTTTTTCTAAACCTCCCTTTGTCTCCCGTTCCTTGTTTGAACCGGAGTACTACTTAGTCGTTCAAGTTGTATCTTTGAACTTGAACGCTGTTTCTGTTTTTGTATTCTCTAAGACTCACGTTCCTTTGTTCGAACTGTTGTTCATTTGTCTTATGTCCAAGCCTTATTTAGACTTGAGATAATTTTTTTTTGTCCTTGCTTGTCCTAAGTCTCTTTTATAGACTTATGATGGATTTGTCTGCTGTTGATTTTAAGGCCAAGGTGTTTCTTTGTCCGAAACTGTTAAATATTTTTCAACCGATCACGTTTGTCAACTAGGTGTTATTATTTATCCTAGGTTTTATCTTTTTCTTTTGGCTCTTTCAGGTCACTTTGTTGACTTTGTCGTTCTAGTTTGAAGTTAGTTGTATAATTAGATAGCTGCTACTGCACAACTGTTAAGTTAACTTAGTTTTACTTAGATTTAATTTTTCCTTGTTATTTTCTTGACCGGTCAAACTTAGGTTTATTGGACACTTCGTGAGCTTGCACTGATAACGGGTAGATGAGAAACCGGTTACTCATTTATTCTGTATCTGTTGTACTCCGATGTCGTCTATGTTAGGTTTAGTTTAGGTCAATTATTAGGTATAGTGTTTTTGGCTAGTCTAAGTTAATTTCCTCTGCTTTTTTCCCTTCTGCCGGACTTGTGTCTTTTTTTTTCTTGGAAAGGGGGTACTGCAGCGTTATAAAAAACGCTACATTTTTAAATATCACCTTTTTTTATGGTGATTGTCATGCAACCTGTTTTCGGAAGCCTTTAGTCGAAATTTTTCTTTAAGAACTGAATCTTTTTAAGTTAGGAATTGGTTTTTGTTCGAGAAAAAATGAAGATTTTTTTAGTGTCAGTTGGATGTGTTTTGTTGCCCGTGACGGGGTATTGCTGATTTTTTTGGGTGGAAATCACTTTTTGTTAAAAAATGTGAAACATTTTGAATTTAAAGTCGACAACGTTGGTTAAAAAAAAATCATATGTGAAATCTTCTGTTTTTTTTTGCTGTTTTTTTTTTGGCCGGAATGGCGTGATCTGAAAATTTTCCTATGTATCGGAGGCGCTGAGTACGGTATCACCCACAACTTTATAAACTAGCAGTCGGGAGCAACGCTCCACCGCGACCCCGGTGTGGTCGCGTGCAGTCTTTCCGGATCCTGAATTTGTCAGGCTCTTGAGCCGACAAATAAGTCCAAGCGTCAGATCATCGGAGGCCTGGTCCTGTTTTGACCGTGGCTACCAGCACGGTTCTCCGCGGCAGTCCTGCAGCGCGTCTCTCCATCCCGACAGGATTAAGCTGAGGATTCTTTATTTATTTAAATTAACTGTCTTATTTTTTGCTTTTAATGTTTAAATTGTTATTTTTATGTAAGGCACAATAATACAACCCCTACACAGGGTATGTACGAGTATTTAGGCAAATAGCATCACTTTTTTTTTTCCTTCCGAGGCGTGTTAATTGACATTGGCAAATTAGTTAGTTACCGCTAGGATCGCTCAAATATTTTTTCCTCTGATATTCAGGATTTTGGTTTTTCCTCAGTAAATTAAATAACTATTGATTCGTACATTCTCTGGATAATCTGACATAATTGTATCGTAACCGAATTATTTTTTTTTGTGTGTGCGACCTAATTTTATTTAATTCAAAACTTGTTACTTTGATAACCGGGCACAATCGCATCCTAACTGTATTTTTTATTTACTTTTACAATTTTACCTATATCAAAATTATACGTTTTAAATAGGGGAAAGTTGTTTTCTTCAAGAATCCCGCTATAATAGGTTGGTATTCAAAAATTGCAGTGGCCAGCTCGTAGTCCAGACTTAAATCCAATAGAGCATATCTGGGACATGCTTAAAAGAAAAATAAACTCCTCTTCCAACCCGCCTGAAACTCTGAACCAGCTTCGAAATGCAGCACTGACCGCTTGGGAAAGCATACCACAAGTTGAGATCAGAAACATCATCCAAAGTATGCCAAAACGAATGCAAGCTGTTATCAGGACAAGGGGAGGAAACACCCGATATTAAAATGCAAACACAACTAAGACTTTTTGGTTGTTTTTAATTTTGTGGTATTTTTAATTTTACCGTAGTTAAAACCAATATTTTTGTGAAACTGCTTATTTTTTAAAAGATTACTGCTGGTGCATAAGTTTTTCAATGATTGAGTTACAAAACCATAAAAAAATCCTAATTTAGTGCATAAACCCATAATATAGTGAAAATTAAATATTTAAATAGCAATTATCGGCAAATTATTGGTGGCCAAGTTTCCGTGACGGTGAGTGTATTTGAAACATGACACCAAGTTGGATATGGAATTTGGGATTTAGATAAATTTCAATTTTTTATTTCTTTCCTCTGCACCGGTGATTTTTTCTACAACTTTTGATTATTTTGTTATTTTCAGTGTTACAAAATGCGACGTAGTCGATGCTCAAGAAATATAAGCGTATTACTTTTTGTCAAATGAAGACGGGACAAAGGTGAACGTTTGCAAAGTATAGTAACAAAAACATTCCAGTTGATAAGCGAGGAACTAATCCTAAACCAAGAAAGTTTGACGACACTAAATTCGTAGAACATATACTTTTTTTAAATCCCTCCATATCCCATTACACACGAGAGCACGCTCCGAATAGAAAATATCTTCTGTCCGACTTAACAGAAACCAGAATGTTTCAAGATTTTTGCGAACTTAAGAACTTTAATCATAACAGGTTTCAGTTTCTTCAAATCATAAAAATCTTCCTGTCCCATTTCTTGTAAAGGATTTTTTCTTGATGCAGTTCTAATAAAATAATAACACTTTTCTTGGCCAGCTCTTTACTGCCGTCATTATCAAAAAGGACGCATCTACATAAAATGAGAAACAGAAAAAAAAAATTAAATGTGTTTCAAAAACTAAAAAATTCGCTGTGCGAAAGGAATGAAATAAAGTCAATAATTTGTTTTTTAGACGTCTGGTTTAGAGGTTCATCTATCAGTAGTAATATGTACATTTTAATAGTAATAAATTCTTTATTAAATAAATTTTTCCTTTTCTTTTTCATAAAAAAAGAAAATAAAAAAAATACAAATCACTCTCAACAAAAATGGAAAAAAAATTATTAAGTTGAATGAATTGAATTTGTACCTATATTTAATGAACCTCTTCTAAAAAAATATTTATCATTGTCTTCGACTGAATTGACCAGATAGAGCAAATAAGAATTCACAGACTAATTCTTATTCTGGGATGCACATTTGTCTAACCAGATAACTATGTTTTAAATCTCTGTTTGTCTGCAAAAAACTTTAAAACAGCTTATTGTATCATTCATTTTGCGACCGGCAATTGCTTCATGCCATATGGCAGCATAAGTTTGCAAAGAAGCTTTGGTCACATCATAGTCCCACTTTACGACGCTCCTTATCTAATAAAAGGCATTAGAAACAATGTTTTATTAAATTACTTTGTGGAGAGTGGGACTACTTCAAAATGGTGACTAAACATTTGAAAGCAAGGTGTGATCTGCATATCGAATGCCGACAACTAGTTGACTTGACCCATGTAATCGACGATTTGTTTGACTCTTTGAATGTTAACAGTTCCTCCATACCGAATGGCAAGGTTTATACAAAAATATTACTGTTGGAACAAAGTCCGATTGGTTGAAAAAGTGGTGCCATCTGTTACGAAATTGATTAAAACGATAGAGGTTACGAAACTCTTTTGGCAAGTGTTGTCTTGTATTTATAGACTGGATGCTATGATGACCAGGAACTTTAATCAAGACCCTTTAGAAAAGCAATAGGCAGAATTCGTACAACATACTTTTTTGTTATTCTGTGATAGAATTTGCACCACTTATTAAGGCAACTAAACTATTCATTTTCATGAAACATTAGTATGTATACTGTGTTGTATGCGGACGTTCCATACTAAGAATCAGTCGACGCAGGATTTTGATTGAAGGTGCAAATGAAGAAGAGCAAAGAATGGCTATCACAGTTGCTACTTGGATCCAACCACGACAGGTATAACAACATGTACCTATTATAACTTTTATCAATTAGGTATCTTGATTTGATTTAAACTAAGAAATAAGACAATGTAAATTATTTCTCACTAATACCATGCATTTTTAAATGCAAGCTTTTCTTTATTTATATTTTTTATTTTAGCTTCGTTCTGAAGATGAAGCTTGTGTGCCATGTTGGCTAAGAGCTAGAAGAACTAGGGTTGTTTCACCAAATGAAGATATTCAACCCATTGTACCTGATCATCTGTGTTATATAATAAAGGTGTGACAGAATCATAATAAAATAGATAATACTGTTGAAAGACTTTAATTAAATACAGTGGAGACGACATTATTTAGACAATTATACAGGCCACAGATAATACGACATTTTTAATAATAATGTTGCCAGCTTACTAGTGTTGCTACACTTATATTATTATTATGACATCTCCCCTCTTTTAAATTAAATGGCAAACTTACACAAGTTACATTTATGACAAGTACAATAATTAAACATTACAACAAAACACTTACACAAAATACTTATACAAAATACTAAATGAGATGCTCATGACACATCATTACAAATTTAGCCTCTTTGGCCTATTGACAACTCTACCAGATCTGGTTTTGAATTCACCAGTATTATTCTGCTCAGGACTAATGTCTGTAGGAAGCACTTCGAAATCAATAGCTGTATTATTTTGCTCAGGACTAACCTCTGTAGGAAGCACTTCAAAATCAATGTCTGTATTATTTTCATATGCACAGTTATTATCATCAACACTAGTAGAATAGTCAGTGGCCACACAAGTATTATCATAAAATTTCTTAATTTGTATCCTATTTCTCCTGTATGTTCTTCCATTACTACTAATCACATAACTTCTAGGTTCAGGACCTACTTTGATTATTACACCTTTACTCCATTTCTTATCAGAAGGAAGCAACTTAAAGATTACAACATCATTTATATGCAATGGACTTAAATTTTTACCTTTAGTTTTGAATGACTTTGACTTATTTTGCAAATATTTATAATACAATTGAGGTTTGGTTACTTTAGGTTTTAATTGTTCTGTTGTGGTTGGAATGACTGTTCTTAATTTCCTAGACATTAATAGTTGTGCTGGGGAAGCCAGACTGTCTGTTGCTGTGTTTCTATACTGAAGTAAAGTTAAATAAATGTCAGAATTTGCATGACTTGATTTGTTAAGCATATTTTTTAGAGTTTGAACTGCTCTTTCGACTTGTCCATTTGACTGAGGATAATTTGGACTACTAGTAACATGTTCAATGTCCCATGACTTCATAAAATTTTGAAATTCAATTGAACCAAATGGAGGACCATTATCAGAGACCATAATGGATGGGATACCATGCCTTGAAAAAATTGATTTTAATTCCTTAATTACAGATTGAGCTGTTGTTCTTTGCATTAAAGCTAATTCAATGTACTTAGAAAAATAATCTATACAGACCAGATATTTATGTCCCTGAAAATCCATGAAATCAACTCCTACTTTGCTCCAAGGAAGTAGTTTTATTTGATGACTTAACAATGGTTGCCGACTGTTATTATTACTGAATTGCTGACATGTTGCACAAGACCTGACTACGTTTTTAATATCATTGACCATATTAGGCCAAAATAAAGATTCTTTAGCATATTGAACCGACCTAGACATACCAAAATGACCCTGATGGATTATTTCCAACATTTCTTTTCTAAGAGACTGAGGCACTATGACACTTTCACCTTTAAAGACAAGTCCGTCAGCGAGGTATATTTGATCCATGAATTTTAAATATGGACGAACCTCAATAGGAATATTATTTTTGTTAGACGGGAACCCTTCCTTAACAAATTGAATAAGACTAGTCAATGACTTGTCAGTACGAGTTTCTTCTTTAAATTTATTGAGCCTATCTTTAGATATTTCAAGACTTGATATTAATACTCCGACATGAACTTCAACATTTTCATTTAGCTCATACATAGACTCTGGTAGGGGTGCTCTCGATAGGGTATCAGAAATATACATTTTCTTGCCTGGGACATACATGACATCCAAGTCGTACTGTTGAATTTTTAACATTAGGCGTACTAGTCTGGGAGGAATTTTATTTAAGGAGTTTTTAAATAAGGGTACTAACGGCTTATGATCTGTGTGAACAATTATTTTATGTCCATATATATATTGATGGAATTTTAGGCATCCAAAGACAATTGCGAGTAATTCCCTTTCTATCTGGGCATAATGTTGTTGACTATCTGTTAATGTTGCTGAAGCATATGCTATTGGTTTATTATTTTGCAACATGACTGCACCAACAGCTGATTGTGACGAATCGCATGACAAAATTAATTTTTCATTTTGATCAAAATATGCTAAAACTGGAGCCTTTGTAATTATACTTTGTAAATTTTTAAATTCCTGTTCATGAATATCATGAAACTGCCAAACTACATTTTTCCTAAGGAGTGCCCTCAAATTTTTAGTTTTCTCAGAGTAATTTTTAATAAAAGGCGACAGATAAGTTAACATTCCTAAAAAGCGACTTAATTCTTTTGTGTTGTTAGGTTTTGACATATTTACAATAGCTGTGACTTTATTAGGATCAGGACGCATTCCTTGTGCATCAAATAAATGACCCATGTATGTGACTGACTGTTTGTTTAGTTTAGACTTTGACATATTGAACTTCATTCCGACTTCTCTAGCCCTTTCTAACACAGTTCTTAAAATTGTGTCATGTTCTTTCTGGGACGACGCATGGACTAGTACATCATCAAAATATATAATTATATTTGGAATATTTTTGAATAGATCAACCATAATGGCATTAAAGAGCTCTGGTGCTGAGCAGACCCCAAATGGTAAACGAAGAAATCTATACCTTCCGAACGGAGTAATAAATGTACATAATTGTGACGATTCACTATCTAGTAGAATTGCCCAAAATCCAGAATTTGCATCTAGTGTTGAAAACACTGTAGCACCTTTTAATTTTGACTTGACTGTGTCTATACTAGGAAATGGATAATGTGGTCTCAAAATGGCTTTATTTAAATTTCGTGGATCAAGACAAACTCTGAGCGCACCATTTCGTTTTTTGGTGATGACTATACTGCTGACCCAACGAGTTGGTTCATCGACTTTTACTATTACACCCAATTTTTCCATCCTAGCTAACTCTGACTCTAATTCTTTAAGTAGACTAAAAGGAACTTTACGAAGTGGTTCTATAACCGGATTGACTGATCTGTCTATTTCTAAATGACATGGTTTTTTGACACAACCTAGACCCTCAAATACATCCTTAAATTCTTTAAATAAATTATTTTCAACTTCTGAATTAAATGAGACTGTATTAATTCTTTTAATAATTTTAAGCTCTGAACATGTTTTCAGCCCTATGACAGTAGCACAATTAATTTCCAAAATTATAAAAGGAATCTGACTTTGCTTTTCATTTATAAAACACCCTAAGACAGTCTGACCTCTAACAGGCAGATTTTGTTTACTAAATGTTACTATTGTAATTGAAGACGGCTTTATTAAATTTTCAGACAGTTCTAGACTTTGAAATGTACTCATACTCATCACATTTGCTTGAGCACCAGTATCTAGCATACCAGTTATGACATGATTATTAATTTTAATTTGAATATTCCAAGATTCCATACTATTAACTGAAACTTCACCCAATGCATAAATTGAACCCATAAATAATTCTTCTACTTTTTGACTATTATTACTATCTTGAGACTGTGACTTAACTACATTTACCGAAGACTTGTTACCTTTATTATTAGCTTTTTTAAAATAACAACATTTAGCATAATGACCCTTTTTATGACAATTATTACATTCTACATTTGAAGCTGGACATTTAAAACGGTGTTTTTGAGCACATCTAGTACAAACTTCTGACCTGTTGTCGCTTCTGTTTCTTTGACCTGACCTGGTACGACTCCTGGTATGACCTTCATCTCTGCTATTGCTTCTGCCCCTGTTATAACCTTTTCCTCTATTTTGATTGTATACTGCTCCAAGAACGTTTTCTTCGTTTGATATTTCGTTTGTCTGAATTGTGGAATGCTTTATAGCCTGGGCCAATTGAACGACTTCATCAAGGGTGGTCTTGTTTTCTTGGATTAGACGTTTTTTAATTTCAATGTTGTCTGCATTTAATCCACAAATAAAAACATCCTTTACTAGACTTTCTCTTAGTGTGTCAAACTGACAGTTTAGACTTAAGTTTTGTAACACGGTAATGTAATCATTAATTGATTCGTTAATTTGCTGTTGTCTTGTAAAAAATTTATGGCGTTCATATGTGAGGTTCAATTTAGGCGTGAAATATTCTTCGAATTTCGTTAATAATGACGAATATCCAATTGTGTCAATATCTAGATCAAAAGAATTAAAAATTTCGAGGCCCATACTGCCTAAATAATGTAGCAAGATGGCTACTTTTCGTTTGTCACCTTCATTTTCAAGTCCCGTAGCTCGTATATAAATTTTGAACTGGCTCATCCGCCTTTTCCATTCTTGCGCCTTATTACTTGCATTGTAATTAAATTCTGGTATTGACCCTCTGGCTTGAATAGTTTGAGCCTTTTGACTACAAGACGACGACGCCGACGCTCCTGGCTGGTCCGGCATTTTTTTTTTTTGTTTTTTTTTGTTTTTGCACTCACTGAATAGATTATTACATTGACTCACTGAACTTCTGACACCATGTTATATAATAAAGGTGTGACAGAATCATAATAAAATAGTTAATACTGTTGAAAGACTTTAATTAAATACAGTGGAGACGACATTATTTAGACAATTATACAGGCCACAGATAATACGACATTTTTAATAATAATGTTGCCAGCTTACTAGTGTTGCTACACTTATATTATTATTATGACAATCTGGAGGGTGATCATTCTGATTTGATGTGTGCTGTCAGAGTCTATCCACCCCAAGATCAGATCAAGAGTGGAATCCTGACAATACTGCTCGTTTGTTGGAGCAACAGCAGGTATATATGAATTAATATATTTTTAGTAATTAGCTTATAAACATGTGTACAAAGGGCTATTACTATTTTATGTTACTTAATCTGGGACAGTCATAATGTTGGCTCTACTAACAACAAAATGATACTGGTTTTTCCATTGTCACATAACCCTTCTTCTCTACTCCAGTGAGCAATAAACCTATTCATTTATATGAGTCATATAGATGCAAAGGCAGCATCATCCAATTTTTTAATAATAGCAACTTTGAATGCAGTCTGTTAGTGTAAAATCAGCATAATTGGTTGATATATTTAGTTTTTAGCAAAAGAAGCAATATCCCGTATAAAATGACCGTTAAAATCTTAGGTTTGTAGCAAAAACAGCATTATCCACTTGAGTAATGCCAAAGACAGCAACATCCGATTCGGCCAATCAGGTGTCTGTATTTGGCCACCATGACACTTTATTTAGTATGGCGATTATCGTTTTGTTGTTCTTTGGTCTGTTAGTTATTTTTGTAAATTTAAACAGAATTAAGTATATTTTTACCAGTAAAAGGTGAAAAACAACACGATGGAGTGTTTTCCTACCCCATGTGACAAAAAGTCAAGTAGAAAAAAGCAAGCTGACCCCGATAAATGGAAGAGAAATGAAGCTAAAAAAACGCGGTAAGTTAGAGTGTGATTCAACGTTTTTGATCCTTTAAATATTTTTTAAATGACACAAAAAGGAAGAGCTTTATTATATATTTTTTGTAATTAAGGTGCGCTCTGTGAATCTAATTTGATTGGAGGAATATGATGTAGGTACTACAAATGGAATTGAAGTTGTTATTGTAGAATTTTATTAATGTTATTTAATTTAATTGTTTTAGGTATTCTGCGAAGACTCTTCCAATAAGGTTGCTATGTCGGCACAAGAAAGGTTTTGGCTGTATGACACTAACTATGTCTGATTTGAAGCAATTTTTTGATAATTTTTATGCAGACCCAGACAAACAAAAACAGGATGCGTATATTTTAAAACATTGCACGCCTTGCAAGGTATCGCGTCGCCGTCCTACTACATCAAAATATGCAAATAAAAATTTTCAAACAAAATTTTACATTTACAGCAAAATACTAAAGAAAAAAGTGAAAGTGTGTCAACGATATTTTCTAACAGTATTACAAATCACAAAGTACAGAGTTCAATCTGTAATGAAGGAATATTATAAAACTGGAAAGCTATTAGCTGAAAAAAGGGGAGGTGATCGTACTTCAATGAAATATGCGGCGAAAAGAGAAGCTATCATGAATTTTATCAACACGATACCATGCCAAGAACCACATTATTGTAGATGAAACACTAGAAGGTTGTATTTGCCGTCAGAATTATCAATAAATAAGTTACACAAAGAATATAATTCGAAAGTTGATGATGACCTGAAAGTGAAGAAGTCTTATTTCAGGCATGTATTCAATACAAAATATAACCTTTCGTTTGGTACTCCGCGTACCGACGTTTGTGCAACTTGTATAAAATTCAATGAACAAATGAAAACTGAGAAAGACACTAGTAAAAAAAATAATTTAATGGTAGCCCAAAGGCTACATAAATTAAGAGCGAAAGCTTTTTTCGAAAAAGTTAAAGAAGAAAAAGAAACGCTAAAAATCTTCTCGTACGACTGTCAAAAAAATCTTAACCTGCTAAAAGTGCCCGATCAGGTGGAGTATTACCTAAGAAATGTGTATTTATACAATTTTACGATAGTAGAGGGATCTTCAAAAAGCAAATTGCTTCCCGAAAATGTGTTCGCTTACTGTTGGGCCGAAAATTTGTACCCCAAAGCTGCAAATGAAATTGCATCAGCTCTTTACCACAGGCTGACAAATTCAGACCTGTCATCCATAGAAACAGTAAGACTTGTCGCAGATGGATGCGCAGGTCAAAATAAAAATACTACCATGTTAGGAATGTTGTCGAAATGGTTGACTGAAGCTCCGCAAAACGTCAAGAAAGTTGAGCTTGTTTTTCCTGTTGTCGGACATTCGTATATACCGCCTGACAGGGTCTTTGCCCAAATTGAAAAAGAAGTGAGAAAACATGAAGTGATTAGCGGCCCTCAAAAATATATCGAAATAATTTCGAAATTTAGTACCGTTAACGCATTAGGAACTGACTTTGAAGTATTCGATTGGAAGACAGCTTCACAGGAAGTCTTTAAACCTGTCGGTAGCTGGCATTTTAGATTCAAGAATTGCAAACGTTACATTTTAAAGCGTTCTAAAAGGGCTGGAAACGTTATAATTGAGGGACATCTACACTACAAAATAGATGATGGAGTTTTGAAAAACGTTTGTCAAAGGAATAAAACAACATCCATGATAAATCCAAGAAAGATTAATGCTTCCAATAACATAACGGATAGTAAGAAAAAAGATTTATTAACATTGCTTAGGAGCCATTGGGGAGACGATTGGCAGCAAAATGGAGACTTGTCATTCTTTGTAGCGTTACTAGAAAGTAACAACCAAGATGAAGATGTCGAAAATGAAGACAGAGAAACTGATTTAGAGTGTGAAGAATATCAGGAAGTAGATGATTTGCATGTTTAATAATATAATTTTAATAATTTTAATTATTGGTAGCTACTTAAGTACGCTAAATAAAGAAACAATTTATAATTAAGTAGTTTTATTTTATTCCTTACCTCTTCTCAGTATATGTGGGTAGTCATTAGACAGAATTCCGTCTATTATTCTGAGTATTAGTTGGAAACCCAGAAAGAAGTTATTATTATAAAACTACTTTACTGTGCCAATATGTATCTAATAGGTAACGATTTTATTTCCTGCCCAAAAAAAAATCCACTGATTTTTAATGCAGAATAATGGTTTAAGTTTATAATTTCATTTATCGGTATGGTGTCCCTTAGATACAGTAAAATCCTGACGTAGACACCTGTTGTATGTACTTTGCACCAAAAGTATCAAGATTATTCAGTCTGATTATGATCAAAAATCTGTGGTTGCAAATGCAGCAACATCCCAGAGATTTGGCTGCAAAGGTAGCAATATTCACGAGTTGGGCGCAGAAACAGAAACAACCAAACCAAACGTCTAGTTTTTAGAAAAAATACGATATTACTGTAATATCCTAAATTGTTCTTGTATTAATCACGTGATTCTCTAAATTTTTATGTTAAAAATAGAACCCTAATAGTTATATTACTGCTTTAAAACAAAAAATTCGTTTACTGCCATTTTTGTAAAACTGGATGTTGCTACCTTTGCATCTATATGACTCATATTAACACAACATAGATATTTTTGGTAACGGTTTTCTGTAAGGTGAAAACCAATCATTGTAAGTCAAGAACTATTCTGTAGCTTGGTCAAGATGGGCGCAATTTATGTCTATCAAACTTAGTGTTTAATTTTTATTTCATCAATGTTATTTATATTTACAGATGTCATCCATGAATGAAGTTTGTGGAGTTTGCTGGGGCCAAGATCGAGATTTGAGCTTCAGTGTTCCAGAAGAACCACAAGAAAGACCCCAACATATTGTGATGTTCAATATAAGATGAGGCTGAAACACCAAGACATTGCATTTTCCAAGAGTGCATGAAACCAGAGCGAAATATTGTGCCTGAAGAAACCAGGCAAAATGTATTGGTTAGGTATCAATATATTGTACCAAGAGGTGCTCGTATTTGCTCCTTACATAGACAGGAAGCTAATTATGAAAACCTATATACTGTTGAGTATAGGCTCAATAGCTTTACTTCCACACACATAGAGGAGATAATTTTTATATTCATGGAAGGGTTAAGTAACATCTCTTATGAGAATACTAGCACTTTTCCCGCGACTTCGTCCGCGTGAGATACGTATTTTCCTAATTCCCCCTTTTCACCCCCTTAAAGGTTAAATTTCCAAAAACCCCTTCTTAGTGCTCCCCTACATTATAATAGGAAGCCGTGTGCAAAATTTCACATTCCTAGCCCCAGTAGTTTTAGCTGTATGTTGATATGTCAGTCAGTCAGTTCTCCTTTTATATATGACGGATTTTCGAGCGGCTGAGACACCACGTGTCGCTGTTTATCCGTCATCTGTTGGTCCTCCATTATGGGCGTGTAGGTGCAGGTAGTTGAAAAATAATAATCACAAAATATCTCACTTGATTTAACTTTTAATATTTTAACAAAACTTCACCAAAATAACTAATGATTACAATAATAATTACTGATTAAATAACGGAAGAAAATAATTAAACTTTACTTTAGAGCCAATGGGTTTGTGCATGTGCCTCGGCTGACGGTCGCGTCAAAAGTGACCGTCACCACCGCCATGACACTCACAACTCCATTCGGTGTTACCCGCTCTAAATTAAAATTACCAATAAAGAAGTAATGCTTACACCACAGAGTAAAAATAATCGATTACAACTTATAAAAATTGTTAAAATAAATCAATTAAATTATGGCGCGCCGTTACGGCCGTCCTGCATCATCACACGTCCTCGTGTGTACTTTCTTCAACATCTGTGAACAAATGAACAACCAGGTAGTCACTTACTTCAAAACTCGGTCATTCTGACCACAACAAAGTTTTCAAGGATGTTTGTCAAACCTTGACACGTCTAATCGAAATAAATCCAGGCTTAATCGTCACTAAGACCGAATACATTACTAAAACTGAAAGGGTACTAAGGTAGTGCTACGCAAATGCGCGACGTAGTATAACTGACTTCACGTACCACACAGGCTAATGCTAACAGGTGCCACACAGGCTCACGGGTTCCACACAGGCTCATGGGTGCCACACAGGCTCATGGGTGCCACACAGGCTCACGGGTACCACACAGGCTCACGGGTACCACACAGGCTCACGGGTGCCACACAGGCTAGTCGTTGCCACACAGGCTAGTCATTGCCACACAGGCTAGTCGTTGCCACACAGGCTAGTCGTTGCCACACAGGCTAGTCGTTGCCACACAGGCTAGTCGTTGCCACACAGGCTAGTCGTTGCCACACAGGCTAGTCGTTGCCACACAGGCTAGTCGTTGCCACACAGGCTAGTCGTTGCCACACAGGCTAGTCGTTGCCACACAGGCTAGTCGTTGCCACACAGGCTAGTTAATGTCACATAGATCAACAATACAATTGAAAGGAAATGTAATTACTCACCAGCAACAGCGCCGTTAACGGAACATTCTGACTCTACACTATTTACACTCTTACTTGGCATTTTCAGCCCAACATTCAACTAAAGGAACGCATACTTATACGCTCGATTAGAGTCTAATGCCTTTAGCAAATATCTGTCACCATAAAGCAGATCAGCCACTTGATAAGGTCCTTTATATTTTGGCTCTAACTGTATTTTCTACTGGCCCGTTAGCACGACTAGAACCTGTATCTATCAAATGTAAACTAATGTTGTGAGTTGTACAAAAGTTACTAAACTCTTTGCCAGCAAAACATCTACCCTGGTCCGCTATTATACGCGTAGGTGCACCAAAGAGAGACACACTCGATTGCAAAGCATTTATAGCATTCTTAGCGTCAATATTCATAGTATGATGCAACAGTACAGATTCTGTAAAAGCATCGATAGAAACAAACACATACTCTTTGTTATCTCGCTTGCCACTTAGTTTTCCCGTGGCATCCATATGAATGGTGTGCCATGGGGTTGTAACTTTTGGAATTGGATAGAGCTCGGCATGAACCTTGCTCAAATGAGACTTTGGGACCTTAAATGTGATGCAATTATCAACAACGTATCGGACGTATTTATTCGTATTAGGGAACTAGTAATGGCAAAAAGCCTTTTCTAGTGTTTTCTCCCAACTTAGGTTCATTACACTCTCGTGAACATGGTTAATAACAGCCCATTGAAAAGCCCTTGGCACCACTGGTAACCACACACTTCGTTTATTACGTTCTATTTTTCGATGTAACACGCCTCTCCTCATTTCATAAGTCTTAACCGCCTCATCTGTAAGTTCACTAGACCCGAGTTTCATAATAATGGAATTAACCACCTCATCTTTTCGTTGCTCTGCTTGTTGCTTGCATTCATCTGATATTTCTGCTAAATAAACTCGTTTTTGCTCTATTTTTGTACAGGCTAACTGGGAGATTGCTGGTAGAGGGTTTCGAAATAATTTATTTTCTTATTGTTTCAAAAGCTGGGGTCCACTGTTTTTTTTTGCCTTTACCTGAAGGTAATCTATAAAGACGCGGTCTTTTGAGAGAAACGTGGTACAAATTGTCGAAAGTGCGAAGCTAAGGCTATAAATTGACGTGGTTGAGTAACTGTTTGGGGAGGTGTTAGTTCTGTCAATGCTCTAATTTTGATTTGGTCGTATTTCGCCAGCGGCTACGTGGTACTCTAAGAACTCTACTTCAGTTTTGATAAAAGCACATTTCTTTATGTTGAAAGAAAAACCAGCTTCTCTTAATGCTTTCAAGACCTGACGCAAGCGATCATACATTATAATACCCTAATTTACACTACAAGATGGGATTATGACGTTATCTAAAAAGACTACAGCAAATTAATCCGTCAAAACTCCTAGAGCTTTATTTATCACACGTTGGTACACCGATGGAGCATTCTGAAGACCAAAAGGCATTGCTAAATATTCAAATTTACCATGAATGACACCAACATTGAGAAGTTCTTTTATTTTAGAGCGCACTACTTGTCTTACATCACGTTATACAGTGCGATTGGGATCAATCAATCTTATTTCTAATTTTCCTGTACTAACCCTACTTGTAGAAGTGCCTTCTACAACAAAATCTTGGTGATTTTAAAATAAAGAAGTTAATTGTCCTCTATTTTCATTGGGAATATCACTATCAATACCAAAATCATTTACTTCAGAGCCTACGTCATAAACAGCGACCATTTTAATTTTCTTCAATAACACAGATGTTTCAGAAATTTCAACTGAAAATCCCAATGAAAGTAAGTCTCGTCCTATCATAATGGCAGTAGAAATAAAATAGTCAGGTACGACATGAAATAATAACTGTAACGAGTAACCCTGTATCATAACTGTGGGTAGTATTTGAAAAATGCATTGTAAACTAGATTGGGCTATGCCTAACAACGTAATCGTATTTTGCTGTCGTTTACCAGGGAATCTACTAGCTAAACTTTCCCGGATCAAAGAGCACTCAGCACCGGAATCAAAACAAAATGAAAACGACTCACCAGATTCGATAGAGAGTAGATCTGTAGCTGCCTTAATGGTGCAGATATCCACTCCCTTCTCGACTCGGTTGTTCCTGGAGTCAGTCTCCTTCTTTGGACAGCGTGTAACGATGTGACCAGGTTCACCACAGAAGAAACAGGTCACTGACGTCGACGCTTTCTTTGAGACATCATCTTTAGCTGGTTGCGATCCACTATTTCCTGAAAACTAAGATTGAGGGTTAGCAGAAGGATCGCGAGAACTTTTAGTCAAGCATTCATTTGCCATATGACCCGATTTTCCACAGCTGTAGCATCTTCTTGATTGGTCGAACTTTGGCTTCTTAACGACGGCAGGTGCATTTAATTTGTCCTGCATTGGAGTTCGTCTTTTTCGGTACGTAAAAGCCATCAGTTCTTGTTGTAGTTTAACTCTAGTATCAATCTCCACAATAAAAGCCAACCGTTGAAGCCGTGGCCCTATTTTAGCTGCATGCGCCATAGTTACAGCGATTGCTTTCTTTTCAGTTGAATAGTTGTTCCATTGACTAAGTAAAGTGCTCAGAAATCGGTTTGCATAAGCTGACAAGCATTCTCCTTCCTTAGCGCTTTCATTAAATAGCCTGTATAACATTGCAGCAGGAGTTTCAACACTATCGTATCGAGCGAGAAATATGAAGCTGCCGAGCCCTTGAGGGCTTTACTCATTGTAATAATCTGCCTACTGTTGGAAATTTGTTTTTCTTGCAAACATAATTCTACGGTATTGCACCATGCTTGGGCATCACTATCTCGAGACTCGGGATTAAATTCAGGTAGTGCCAGCATAAAATCTTCTAAACTGGGTTCTTTAATCGCGCGAATCAATTCTCTCATTTTGGCTTTGCTGCATTTCAAATAAAAATTTCCAACAGTTATTTTCACTAGCACTTGAAAAAGAATCAATATTCTGACCTGTGGACTGTTCCTGCGACGTTCCATCGTATCCCACTTCTGATGACGGATTTTCGAGCGGCTGAGACACCACGTGTCGCTGTTTATCCGTCATCTGTTGGTCCTCCATTATGGGCGTGTAGGTGCAGGTAGTTGAAAAATAATAATCACAAAATATCTCACTTGATTTAACTTTTAATATTTTAACAAAACTTCACCAAAATAACTAATGATTACAATAATAATTACTGATTAAATAACGGAAGAAAATAATTAAACTTTACTTTAGAGCCAATGGGTTTGTGCATGTGCCTCGGCTGACGGTCGCGTCAAAAGTGACCGTCACCACCGCCATGACACTCACAACTCCATTCGGTGTTACCCGCTCTAAATTAAAATTACCAATAAAGAAGTAATGCTTACACCACAGAGTAAAAATAATCGATTACAACTTATAAAAATTGTTAAAATAAATCAATTAAATTATGGCGCGCCGTTATATATATAGATTCCAAACTACTCTGATAACCAAGTACAGTACTTTATAGGCATAAATAAACAACAACATCAACAAATATTAGATGTAACAACGGCTTAAAAGTATGCATCCGGGTAGTTTTGCATTAACAGCCTTATTGTGTAAATTAAGGACTGGGGATTCAGGGGACAGATTGTCATGTCTATTTCCCGTTCCGAGAAGGACCCTAGAGTCATTAATGTCTGTAGCAAGAAATATTTTGCTAACTAATTATGTTCCACAATTTCTTGGTTTTTATGATTTAGAAGAGGGCAAGTGCCACCAAAAAATTCAAACATTGCCGATCACATTTTCGGTGAGCCTAATAATGCACCAGCTGATCAAACCTGCAATCATAATAGCTGATGCAACATAAGTATATACACAAAAAAGTAGTAATTACTTGTTCCAAAAGGATCCATATACCCTTCATAAATATAGGAATTTATTAAAGCCATTTATCCTGTGACTCTGCGGACCATATAGTGCCACTACAAATGATGCCACATAATGAATAATTTATTAAATGAAACTGAATTTTACGATTTTTATAACGAATACGATATCTTCATCGTAGATAGAGGTTTTCATGACTGCATGGATAGTCTGCATCAGAAAGAATACATAGGTCATATGACTGAAACCAAAGAAGACGGCCACGCACATCACAGTTATCTACTCTTGATGCCAACCGTTCACGCTGTGTCACTATTAACAGGTGGGTATTAGAAACTGTGAATGGCCCTTTTAAGAGAGACTTCAAAATATTCCGCCATGAATATTTTAACCGTGGTTGTTGCAATTTAATGGCAGATTTTAAAATAGCAGCTGCTCTGCTTAATGCGTTTACTCCGCCATTTAAAGAAAATATACGTGCAGAGAAGTTTGTGTCAATCAGATTTGAGCGCCTGTTTTTAACGAATACTGTAGCTGAATTAGTTAGGTTACATAATTTAAACAGGCGCGGTTCCTGGTTTGGTACTAGTGTAAACTTTTTAACCACAACTAGTACGATATAAGTATCTAGGACTGTTATAGCCGTTATAGCCGATGTTATAGCCATCACCCAAAGACCCATCAGTAGCAACACCGTCAAAACTAAATAAATTGGATAAAAGAAGAGAGACAGAAGAAGATGATATAGGAGTTGAATTGATTAACGTCTTAAATAAGAATGTAGAGTTAAAAAGGTCGAAGAAAATGAAGACAGACTTTTCTTATTGTCGGTGTATAGTGAAATAAAAAAAAATGCCTGAGCAATATACACCTACTTATAAAAGCTAAAATAATGCAAGTCTTTACTGAAGCCCAAACGTCTGCATAAAAATACTGTAACTCTACATGGGATTACGTTTGACAAGTTAACTATACACAAGGGCCATCTCAAGGATCTCAGACACCATCATTTTCTAGAAATAATAACCCACTACCACCGCCCGATAAATAGGTGGAACGAACCCACCTACATACCGTAGACAATCTCCAACATGGAATCAAAAATCTCCTGAATCAACCTATTCACAAAAGGCATCTCCAGAATCTGATAATCTAGATCTTTTTAATGGGAATTTTATTTTTTGTCACCAAAATTTATATTTGTCATCAAGTTGAATCACCTAATAAATAGATCGTAGGCAATTCGATCTATTTATTATATCGCCATGAAATATTTTTGTTCTCAGTTAAACAAAGTGTGCCCAAGTATGAATTATCAAATTATTGTTAATATATATGTGGGATTTGGAACATTCCGGAAGGATATGTCGTGAGTGAAAGGGAAAGCAAGAGTATGATATAGATAGAATAAGGGGCTGTCGCCATTACGACGTTGACATGGACTTGGGTTTGTATGTCGACACTTGCCTCGACTGGCGTAAGCAAGTCGCGAGTGTGAGCAGTAAAGTCACGGGAATGTTGCGGTCGCTTTATCGCTTGAAGAATGTTCTCCCGTCTACCATAAAGGAACTGCTTGTTCGGTCCTTTATTTTCCCCATAATTGATTATGGTGATGTGTGCTGCTACGACCTGAATGCAGATCTACTTAACAAACTTGACCGACTTCTGAATAACTGCATTCGATTCGTAATCAATCTCCGCAAATATGATCATGTTTCCGCACAACGGTCACTTTTACAGTGGTTGCCCATTCGGCAGCGTAGAGCGTTGAGGGCATTGACGACTCTATTTTCCCTTCTATACAAACCCACTTCTCCTTCTTATCTAACTTCTCATTTCCAATTTTTATGCTCAGCACACACCAAGAATCTTCGTTCCACTAGTAACCGCCTTCTGCGATGTCCCTCTCACCGCTCTAGCCTCCAGAAATATTCCTTTTTTGTTCAGGCGGTCTTTCTCTGGAATGAACTCCCCCAGAATATCAGGACGGCAACCAATTGTTTTTCGTTTAAGGTAAAAGCTCGAGAATTTTTACTTAAGAAGCTGGCAGATTCGGTTCAAAATTAATTGGTTGACAGTTTTTCCATTTATTTTTCTTTTCTCTGCACTAAGTGAGTGTATGTATGTATTTATTTCTATTTATTTTTATATATGTATTGTATAATATATCTTTAGTTAATAGTTTTCTTTTTTTTATTGCACCTGCTATGTTTTGTCTCTGCATCACCCCAAGGTAGACTGGCAGAAAATGCCTAAGGCATTAAGTCCGCCGTTGTACAGAGTTGTGCAAAAAGTTTAATAAATAAATAATAAAATGTAAAAGGTGTTTTAAATATTAAATTGTTTTTAAAGTGCATGAAGACTTTTGATTTCTTCACCCTCGAATCCTACAATTTGGGGGCTCGTCTAGGATGTAAAACGATTTGAGATTTGGAACGAGGGTGAAGAAAAAATTTCCAAGAAGACGCTGGGACACAACGAACAAAAACGAAGCCATTATAACGGTGTGTTTTATTTAAATTTAACGGACTGCTATTCTACACGACGTAAACACGCCTAAGGAAGTAAGAGAAAGAAGGAAAAGCCGACAAGCAGATGTGGATGCCGAGTTTAAAGACTGCGATATGAAGTTGGCTCCTAGTCCAAGCAGTTCTTCGAACATGTTGCAGATAACATGCGGAATTAGTACCAAAATTCATGGCAAAAAGCCTTGTCTTACAATGAAACAGCAAGCGAAAGAAGATCGTAGAGAAGTGCGCACTACTGCCGAAAAGACTGATGCAGTTGTTGACGCAAGGAACAGGAATCTTGGTTTAAAAAAAACCAGAAGCTGACGTTCGAAGATGGGACAAGCAAAAGTGAAAGCATGTGACTATAAAGCGACCCTATGTAGTTGGAGAGTACAATCGTCACATGGGGGGTCGACCTCTTTGACAGCATCATGGGCATCTACAAGATAAAGCTACGTAGTAAACGATGGCAGGTGCGCTTGTTCTACCATTATCTAAACCTCACAATGGCTAATGCATGGTTACTTTATAAAAGAGTCTCAAAATACAAAAATCTTTCAGCATAAAGCATTTAATCATTAGCACATTTTCGTCAGGAGGTTGCAGTGACCCTATGTAAAATGGGTACAAAGTCTGGTATGTCTGGCTGGCGTTCGCCGGAGACCGAGATTCAAGCTAAAAGGCGCAAAGGATCTGCACAAAACGTACCGCCAAGACCAGATAGGCCACTGGCCACAATGGTCTGAAAAAAGATGAGATGCAAGCTTCCAAAGTGCGTTAGATTTACATAAAACATGTGTGAGAAATGTGGAGTAGCACTGTGTTTTACCAAAACTAAGAACTGTTTCAGAAATTTTCACCTATCATTTTTTTTGCTGAAAAAGGTTTCTAAAGTAATTCATACTCGACGAAAATACATTTTTAGTCTTATGGTCCAGCGTTGCTTTAAAGCAACACTCTCCTTTTTTAAAATAACTTTTAAACTATTCTAATAAATGAAAAATACTTAAACACGTGTATTTTATTTTGTCATTAAATACCCGGAACCCAAAAATTTGAAAAATCCACGTTCTTGAGTAATAGAGGGTTAACGCGAGCGAAGCCGCGGTCAAACAAAATTTATTGTTTCAGTACTTATTGTAATTCCAGGAAAACAACAACGGGGTTGAGGAAATAATAATGAGCATAGTCACAGTACTAAACCAGACGTAATAGATGACTTAATATTGAGAGTAGAAGTGGGTGATACAAAACGTATATAGATATTGAATCTATATATTGGTGCAATATCTAAAATCCGATATCGGCTTAATCTGAATCTATATATCGGGCGAAACATTGCTCCGTATCGTGTATCCGAGGGCGAGTATGATGCTAGTCGTATCGTATTGAACCAATTTACCGAATGAACACCGAGTTTACACGATGTAACACGATCTCTACCGACGAAATAACTTAGCAGCGGGCCGAGAGAGAGAGCGCGTGATTAATAAAACCAACGTACAAGTGGCGGCACGAAATTTTAAAGTAGTAACAGACGATCGAACTTGGTACGGACCGAACCACGACCTTGGTTCGGTTCGAAGCAAATTCGATCGTGTGGCGCACGGTCCGCCGGACATTATTATTATTAATATCGGTGCGGCTGGTTCGGAGCGCTTGCACATCGAACGCGGTGCGTTTCGAACCGATTAGCGCCCTGCACACGTACAGTTCGGACCGCGGGAAACACCACGCGCCGTTCCATCCCTCGCTCCGAACTGTACGTGTAGATGTGCTGGTCTAACAGTCCGATCTGGCACATCGAGACAAGCGCATATCACACAGTTTTACGCGCGCATCACGTGTAAACGTAAATTACATTTGGCGGTTTGGAGCGTCAAAGCTATCACAGAGTTCATTCGTTTGTTCCGAGAACATCCGTGTCTCTGGAAGATAAAGCGTAAGAAGATAGTAAGAGAAATATGAGAAACAAAGCAATTATGACGCTTGTTGAATTTTGCAAGACAGTAGGTTTTTTATTAGCTGATCGCGATTTCGTCCGCAAAAAAGTACAGAATTTAAGAGATGCATTTCGCAAAGATTTGATGAAAGTAACAGGGACACGGAACAAAAATAACTTACTACAAATTCAGCTAAACGCGATGACCAAACGATCGTCCATTTTTCTTACTACCTAAAAAACTTTTGAAAGTTTTAACGTTCCACGCGCCAGTCCAAATTGCAGTCCAAACTCTTGAAATCAAATTTACACGCACAGTTCGGAACGTTTGTCTAGATATGCAAGTTTCATCCGCAGTCCAAACCGAGAATGCATTTTTAATCGTATTTGGCACAACAGTTTGATCCGCAGTCCAAACTGTACAGATCTAACTGCGGTTTGGAACGCAGTCCAAGATGCGCGGTCCGAACTGTACGTGTGCAGGGCGCTATTCGATCGTGTGGACGGCGCACCGAACCATATTTCGGTTCAGTCGCAATTGTGCCACCGTACGCGCAACACGTCGCAACATGCTCACAGACATAGACATTGATTCGGAGCGACGCCAAGAAAACATCGGTAGTACCGAAAAAAGAGCTGTTATAGAGCTGTTGGAGTTATATAAGGACTTTCCATGTTTGTGGAATACGGCGCATAACCTTTACTGCAATAAAGATGCATGCAATCAAGCTTTTCAAATTCTATTAGAAAAATGGAGGTCATATTACCCCCTTGCGACCATTACGGATATTAAGAAAAAAATAGAATGTCTCAGAGCTGCCTATAGACGAGAACGGAATAAGGTGAGAAAGAAAATAAAACAGATGACTTTATTATTATTATTATTTATTGTGTACTTAATAACGAAGTAGATATTATTTTATTCGGCATGTTATTTGTTTTAGGCGGAATCTAGACAAAACTAGTGGCGCTGGAGTGGAAGACTTGCATGTCCCGGCATTGCAGTATTACCAACATTTATGTTTTCTGCACGAAAAGACAAACCCGACATCCGAAATAGTTGACAACTTTGAAACAAATGCGAATAATCCATCTATTGAGGTAAGCATTAAATATTCAGTACATTAATCATCCTTTCTTGAAAATGCACACGCCCTTGATTGTTAAAATATTCTGTAAATATTTGCCTAACGGAATTACCATCTGCAGTGCGTTCCCTTTCTGTTCTATTAACACTCACAGAGTTGTCATTTTGTCGCCAATCTCCTGGCCGGAAGGTATATTTTTCAGTGTCCTCCAAATCGACGCAGTTCCTTGTCATGTAGTTGCAAGACTTTATCCTCAAATAATTGTGTAATGCGCATGAAGCCATTATCACTTTTGGTACATTATTGACATTTATTTGTATGGGTTTTTTAAATACTCTAAAACGTTCAGCTAAAATACCGAATGTATTTTCGACAATTCTTCTAGCACTGCATAATCTATAGTTAAAAATTCTTTTGTCATGTGTCAAATTTCACTGTGGGTAGGGTTTAAAAGGTTTTCATTAATGGCGAATGCGTTATCTGCAACAAAACAATACGGGGCAACAAGATCCGACGCGGGCAAGGCAGAAGGTGTTGGTAAATGTAATTAATTGTTTAATAATTTTTCGTGAAAAACTGTATGTTTAAATACTCCGCCGTCAGAAACACTGCCATTTGCGCCTGCATTCACGTAAATAAATTCGTAATTGGCATTTACGATACCAAGTAAAACTACACTGAATGTACCTTTGTAGTTCTAATATAATGAACCAGACCCTGGTGGCTTTTCGATGAGGATGTGCTTGCCATCAATGGCACCCAAACAATGACTGAACTGCCACTTCCTTTCAAAATCTGTTGTTATTTGTAACCAAGCATCTTCTGTTTCAGGAACCTGTCACAAAAAAGAAAAATCTTCAATTAAACGACAAAATGCTATCTTTAAGAAACAAGAAGAGCTATCAGAGTCTGCCAGACAGTGAATGCCAATAGCTCATCGGAATTGACGGCTTATTCCACTTTTCCCCGTTGGATGATCCCCATTGATGGGGATTAGTGAACTTTTTGTTCACTATTCCCCGTTGACCCAAAATTTTTATTTAATGGGGATAAGTGAACTAAAAAGTTCAATAATCCCCATTAGGTAGGTACGTTAAAAAAATAAAATATTGTATATGAATCATGTTACATTTATTAATTAAAAATATAACTTTCTTATACCTAATAAAGTCACAGATTGTTACAATCATTAATTTAAAATTGTAGCATGAAAATATATCTTTCTTATACCTTGTAAAATCAAAGATTACAATCACTTAAGTTTTTCTAATTAGGTACGTTAAATAAAAACAATATAAAAATAAAATATATGAGTCATGTACTTTTATTTTTATAAGGTAAGAACAAAATTTTAAATTACCTACATACCTACTTTACGATTTTATTAGAACGAAAAACAGATTGTTGCCCCAACGAAATTGTTCTAACGATGTTTGGGAATAAGACCTTATATCTATCTATCTAATAAGATACACAATACTGTAAAAGATGCTCATTTTCTAGAGGCGCGCGCGCAAGGCGGTGGCGGAGCGGGGTGCGAGTTAGCTCGTATGTGATTGGTCGACCCATCTTTTGTTTTTGTTTCGTAGTCGTTAAGGGTTAGTAGTGTGTAGTGTAGTTCAAGCGTGCAGTTCTTATCAGTTCGCAGTTATTAGTTTAATATAGGAATAAATAAAGGAAATGGCTGGTAGTTCAACTGACGTTTGTTTAGAGTACGTTAAAAAAGGTAAAGCTACCATACTTCTCCGGGCCGGACATCAATACAGTAAAAAATGCAAATATAAAAATGGTGGAGTTTTGTGGGAGTGTACCACAACAAAACAAAGTAAATGTGCCGGATCCATCACTCTCATGGTAAGTTACTTATTATATTTTGTGATTAATAATGACAATAATAACTCAGGTTATGTGTGTTATCTATATCACGTTTATCAATATCAAAATTTAAAAATCAACGTTAAAGTTTAAACACTGTTTCTGTCATGGCGGCACGTGTGACGTCATTGTTTTGTCAAACAAGTCTATTACACCTAGTGTAAAAGAGTGTAGCTGAAGTGAATTGTATATATTTAATTATTATTACATATTTTAGTTAAGCATAAAGTGAAATATGTTTTGTTGAACTATTCTGATAGGATAACAACAATTTGTTATAAGTTTTAAAGGTTGTTAAATAGCCTATTTAATTTTGTATTCTATGTAAGTGCAATATTGTTTACTTAAAAAATAATGTAAAGTAATTAATTATTATTACTTAATTTTACAGGACAATCAAGTTGTAGCTGAGAAACGACACAATGTTTGTGAACCTGATTTTGCGCGGAATGAAGTTACCTTGAGGTTATTCAAACTAAAAACTACACTTGCGGATCCAGAAGCACCTGCTATTCCCACTGCTTACAACGCGGCTGTGAGCTCACTAAAAGATACCGGAATTGACAAAATAAAAGAATTCCCTGCCCTGAAGTCTATCAAAACAACATTATATAAACACAGAAATGCAGCATTTGAAGTAAGTAAAATTGAGTTCAAAAATGTTGAAGAAGTTAAAGTACCTCCAGCTTATCAGGAATTTATTTTAGCAGACTACAATGACAGTGGTATCCGTGTAATAGCTTTTTGCTCTGAATTTGCCCGACATCAAATGAAAAATTTGAAGATGTTCTTGGGTGATGGAACGTTTTGGATCTGTCCATCTCCCTTTTACCAACTCTACACCATTCATGGGGATTTGGGCAGTACAGAAAAACACATAAACATTGTGCCACTTGTTTATGCCCTCATGAGCCATAAAAATCAACAAACATATGAAATTTTATTTAGTATGCTAAAATCTGCATTACCTGATTGGAATCCAGAAATATTTAAATGTGACTATGAAGTGGCTCCGATGAACGCAATGCGAAATGTTTTTGTAAATATATCTATTAGCGGCTGTTATTTCCATTTCACCCAGGCAATATGGAAGAAAGGAAAACAACTCAAACTAACAAAAGATAAATTAACCAGAAGACAAGTTGCACTTAGCACTGCTTTGGCTTTGTTACCATCAGATAAAATCATTGCGGGTTGGTTTTATGTTGCCTCTCAAAGCCCTGATGATGATAATAGCAAGGAGTTTAGAAATTACATGCTCCGACAATGGCTACAAGATGATTTTATTAAAACGTGGTGTGTATTTGGACAGACTCATCGCACTACGAATTTAGTCGAAGCATGGAATAATAAAATAAAAAAGCGTGTGAAAATAAAGAAACCCAACATTATGAAGCTCCTCACAGCGTTGGCTGAAGATGCATCGTATTACGAAGTTCTTGCATTGGGGGTTTCTGAAAATAAAGGTATAGCGGAAAAAACAAAAAAAACATCAATCGCGATAATTATATACAGGAGGTCCAAATGGAACTCATTAATAATGAAATTACGATTGGGCACTGTTTAGAAAAACTTAAGTGAGTGTAATCTTTGATTTTACAAGGTATAAGAAAGAAATATTTTCATGCTACAATTTTAAATTAATGATTGTAACAATCTGTGACTTTATTAGGTATAAGAAAGTTATATTTTTTATTTTAAATTAATAATTGTACAATCTGTGATTTTACTAGGTATAAGTTATATTTTTTATTTTAAATTAATAATTGTACAATCTGTGATTTTATTAGGTATAAGAAAGTTATATTTTTAATTAATAAATGTAACATGATTCATATATTTTATTTTTTTAACGTACCTACCTAATGGGGATTATTGAACTTTTTAGTTCACTTATCCCCATTAAATAAAAATGTTGGGTCAACGGGGAATAGTGAACAAAAATTTCACTAATCCCCATCAATGGGGATCATCCAACGGGGAAAAGTGGAATAAGCCGAATTGACCTCAGCTGATGCTTTTGGACACTCTGTGGGCTCCCAGCTTAAGGAGCTACCAAAAATGCAAAGATTAATTTGTGAGAAATTAATTGCAGAGCTGTTATTTTATGCAAAATTAGGCGAGCTTACTTTAGAAACTTCAATATCTCTAAATTCACTTCACTACTTAACCCAAACACATAACAGGCCTGTACTACAATATCAGTTGCACACACAACAGTCTGTACCATCAATGCAACCGTCCCAATACCAACCATCACCATCACCACAGCCCTTACACTCATCTCAATACCAACCATCACCATCACCATCATCACAGCATTCACACCCATCTCAATATCAACCATCACCATCGCCATCACCACAGCCCTTACACCCATCTCAATACCGACCATCACCATCACCACAGCATTCACAATCATTATCATTCCAATCATCACCACATCCGCTCACACACGTCCTCCTCCGCCCCAAACATCTACAGATGAGTATTCCATTGTACCACCACCTTCAAATAACATTCGTTGTCAGTTGAGCCAGCAGAACGTTTTTAGAGGAAAAGGGACTGACATACATGAATTTTTGATATTTAAAAAATAGAATTTGTATTTACTGCGGCTTCGATGTTATTCAATACTTAATTAATGAATAATAGAAAAAATATGATTGAAGTTATGTTGTGTTATTTGATATCTATAAATTATACATACCTTTTAGATAGTTTTTGAGCACTGCATAGATTGCTTCACATGTCTCTGGTATTATGTCAGATAGTAACTGTGACGATATACTAGTGCTGAATTTAAGTTCTCTGAATTCTCTACCTGACGCTAGAAATTTTAAAGTAGCCACCAATCTCTCTTCAGCACTCACAGCTTGTCGCATAACTGTATCGGATTTAGTTTTATATGGTTTCACAAGATCCAACAATTCAGTAAATGCTTCGGAACTCATTCGAAGATATATACGAAAATCTTTATCATCGAGATCTTTAATGAGATTCATATGACTGTACTGTTGTCTGTTTCTGAGATAAAATTTTGCCCATTCTTTTCTTCTTTTGCGTGGGTTATGTATTGGCGATGTAGCAACGATAGTTGCCGCAACTAATGCAATTTTGGCCTGTTTTGATAGAATAGGCGGCATGTCGAGGAGACGTGTTCACGCAATGCTAGCACAATTCGACTGGACGTTTCGGAGTCCGGTGCGCTCGTCTGTTGTGTAGACCGCACCGTACAGTTCGTGGTTCGGTCCGAGCAAAGTTCGTTTTTTTTTTGTGAATGGCATCTCGCAGGTCAACCTAGAAGAGGTTGTGGGCTGCTTAACCGGACTTTTCTGTGGATGCCTTAAATTACTCTAAGGCCTCCAGCCAGGGGCTTAAAACTAGAAAAACTACAAACTAAATGACCACACGCTAAGAATAGCTGCAGCGCTTACCAATGCAACTCATCCAACATATGAAGACAGCAGATTTACTGAAGAGTTTATAGAGATGATTGAAAGAAATAGGGACAGGCCGAACCTATTAGCCGAGTACGTTGATTAACATCATTGGGATCGACAAAGAATTGTGTTTACCCGAATGGATGCAACACACCCCAATCTATTGGATTTTCCAAGAATGGATTATGACCAATTAATTGTGTTCGCAATAGGCACATACCACGTAAAACTTGCAAGGTCCTACTGTTGCGAACATATTAGAGGAAGTTGGGTTTTTTCAATTGAAGTTTTTAGACACCCCGAAAGGACAAATATTAATAACGAAGAAGGTACATTAATTAGGTGTCGAATCCATTCTAGCCACGTCGGGACAAGAACATATTCTGTTATGTTTTATATAACACGAATAGGATTTCGAAATACTGTTACAGCTGTATTCATGGTCGCCGCACATTGGGCAGTTGTGCCTACATAATAAGCATTATATATTATCTGGCCTGGACCAGGAGGCCTACCGCCAGCTCTTAAAACAGTATTATAATAATCTTACATTGACTTTCGTACCATGACCTTCTTAAAATAAGCTTATTATCATTTTAAAACAATATTATTTTCTTAGCGGTTTTGGTGACGTAACCTCTAAAAAGTTCATTCAATTCGTACCACGACGTGACTTTTGACAAGAAGCAATATTGTTTAAACGTCAAATTTAGCAATCTTAAAAAAGTTCTTCTGGCTCGACGGAAGTATTATTTTTTTGCAAATATCTATTTAAAAAAAACATTTTCGTGTCATTTAAAGTAAGTAAAATGTATTTATTTACGTAAACTTGCCTAGTGAATTATTTAACTAGTGATTTTAGTACATAGGTACTTATTTAATTTCTTGCTTGGTTCTAGATGGCGAATGCATACGAATTATTTGAATTTTTGGAAGCTGATAACGCAGAAGTTCACATCACAAGGAAGCGGGGTCGTATGCAGCTACGTAAGAAATGCGACCCCTTTAACTTAGATGATGTGGAGTTTGTTAAACGGTACCGACTAACAAAAGATCTAGCACATAATCTGTGCGATGAATTGAGGCCACTGATGAAGAACCCTAAAAGATCTACAGACTTGTCTGTAGAAACGAAGGTAAAAACCCTTATTTGTACCGCGAATAACACTAAAGTGGCAAGTGTATATGTGCCATTTATCACTTTTATACATAGGTACTAACTGGGTACATTCCTTTTGTCTAGGTATTAATTGCATTATCATTCTATGCAACCGGTTCATACCAACGTCCAGTAGGCAGTAATGAGGGTCATTTTGTGGCTCAGCAGACTGTTTCTTCTGTCATCGCACAGGTTACTGTGTGTCTTAACCTACAGCAGATGAGACAGAAATACATAAAGTTCCCAATAAATAATCAAGAACGCAACAGGATTAAAATGAAGTATGTACCTTTTTTATTCAATATTATGTTTAGTGAAGATACAGAATGCCTATAGATAATACTATTGGATGGGCTCAATGGTAAAATAAAAGCATATTTAAACTCACTGTAGCATTTATAATTTTGTAGGGATTACTAAAACCCAGCAGTGGACTAAAATAGACTGAGAGGAATTGTAAATTTTAAATCCACTTATCTATTGCAGATTTTACAATACATTTGGAATACCAGGGGTTCTAGGGTGTATAGATTGTACCCAAGTAGCTATAGTACGCCCAGTACTACATGAGGAGCGCTACTTCTGTCGCAAGCATTACCATTCCTTAAATGTTCAATTGGTAAGTGTTTATTTAGTGTCAAGTAGAAGTTACTACTTAAAAACTAATTAAAGTATTGAAAATAAATAAAAAAAAAACAGGTTTAAACAAAACATAAAGTTTTATAATCACTTACTACTATAAGAGAACATACATACAATTCTTAATCATAAATATGGCACTTGACAGTCTTTTAGATAATAGACAATATATTTTTAGGTTTGTGATGCAGACATGCAAATAATCAGTGTAGATGCAAGTCATGGTGGTGCAACTCATGATTCTTTTATATGGGCTATTCATCCACTAAGAGCTCACTTGGAAGATCTTAGCAACACAGAAGATGTTTGGTTTCTTGGTATATATTACACACTCATTATCCTTGTTAAAAAAACATTTTGTATTTAAATTCAACTTGTAACTGGACAATAATAATTTTAATTAACTTTGTTGTAGGAGATTCCGGATACCCTTTAAGAAAGAGCATGATGACGCCAATACTTGATGCAGCACCTGACTCACCAGAAGCACACTACACTGACTTACATGTCCATGCAAGGAACATTATAGAGCGCACTATTGGGCTTCTCAAAGCACGTTTTCGTTGCTTACTTGTTCACAGAGTCTTGCGCTACTCACCAGAAGTAGCTGGCTCTATTATAAATGCTTGTGTTATATTACACAACATTTGCAATAGGGCCAACTTATCTGTGCAACAACTAAACAATGAAGATGTGATTAGTGAAGCCCAATTACAACCACAAAACCATGCGAGTGAACAGCCACGGAGCAATAATATCGCGCTGCAACAGGGTTTGGCTACTCGTGAAGCACTGGTTCAGCGGCTGTGGGAAAGGCGGCATTTAAGATCCTGAAACAATATAGAAGTACTATTTTATACAATTGTTTTTTTTTTTTAATGTAATTTAGACCTTTTTTTTACTGCAATTTTTTTTATGATGTGATTTAATAAAACTTAATTAATATTTAATTTTTTTAATGCCTTATTAAAAGACACACTCTGACATGGTTGGAATGCTGAGCGGAGATTTATAGTCTGAACATAATTTAAACTTTGTACCTTTTAATCTTTTCCAATGCTTCGGCACTCCTCACAGCAGCCTCAGCATGCATTTGAGTAGACCACACGAGCGCACGTCTTGCAGCCTCCTGCGACATAGGTGGTTCGCGCCTCCGACGCCGGTGTCGCGGAGAGCGGGCCGCAGATGTAGTGGCATGTTGCGGGGTCGGGGTAGTAGGAGTTCTCGGGGAATAGGCTAGTGTTTCTTGGACTAGGGGTTCCAGAGGAGGATTTTGAGGCAGTGGCTCTGTGCTAGGTTGTAAAGGTGGGTCTTGGATAGGGACAAAAACTGTTGGATCATCATACAAATCAATGTTGTGTAAAATGGATTCGGAAGCAGGGGATTCATGCACATCTACATCTGCCGAAGCAGTGCCAATCTCTGGAGGCTACAAAGAGGGAACATAATGAGTTATGTGCTTAATATTATAAATAACAATTAATTATGCTTAATTACTTAGGTATGTTTTCTTACTAGTTCCACCTAAACGCCTGGTAAACCCTGGCCAATGTCTTCTCCCAGGATTTGAAGAAATTTTCGTTCTATTTCTGACAAGGGTTTTTCAGTAGAAGGCCCTCCCCCAGTTTGCACATGAGAAGCCCGCAAGACAGCAACCCGTTTTTTTAACTTGGCCTTGTAATCTACCCAGTACTGAAAAAAATATTGCTTAAATTAATATCAATAAATTAAAAACATACCCAATTCATATTGACAAAATAAAAAGTCACAAGTAGTTACTTTAGTCCAGCCTGCCCAATCTTTATGAGTACCATCACCTGGCGCGTTCAAAATTTCAGTAATTTCCTTCCACTTTCTTCGTGAGTACTCTTTAGCTTGCAGAGAACGATTGTGGGCAGTCGCGATGGATTTGTTGGAATTTAAAAATTCCCAGAGGAGTTCTAGCTGCCGCCAGGACACCCGATTAACTCTTCGGCTGCAAATATCATAACAAAATAATAACAAAACACTGAACACCGACTGACCACATACTACATAGATATTGTTTCAAATTATCTTCGTAAAATGATACAGAAAAATGTCTCTTTGTGTTATAAGTATAGTCTATGGCATTGAAGACAACATCCCTAGAATATAGAGCAGACTTGGCTATGGAGAGCTTCAATAGAACTCAGCCCTGTAAATCTGTAATTCCATGTTTACCATTATTAAATATAATATGTTGAAGACTCAACCATGTTTTAATCAATATGATAACTAACATCATAACATGGCGCTGCGTAAAGGTCAGTAAAGAACCAAAGTATTATAATTTGACGACTCAACTTCGACGTGCAACAAAGAAGCGACGCGATCAAGATGGCGGAATCTACGAGAAAAAATGGAATAATGGGATTAAAACCCCCAACTGGTTTAAAAAACTTAACAATGGAAGAATATAAAAAGTTCATGCAAAGATTTGAGATATATAGATTGGCGTCGGGTGCTAAGAATGAACCAACCGAGGTACAGACCGCGCTATTATTACATTGTATGGGAGAGGAAGCCCAGGATATACATGCAACTTTTGACTTGGACGAAACTTATAATTACACAAAGGTAATAGAAAAATTTAATGATTACTTCATCCCTAGGAAGAATGAAAGTGTTAATTCACATCTGTTCTTTAATAGAAGCCAAAGAGAAGGTGAAAATTTCGATACTTTTTACACCGATATTAAAAAACTTAGCACAGAGTGTGACTTCGGCAACCTAGCGGATAGAATGTTAAGAGATAAAATTGTAACAGGAATAATAGACAAGAGGCTAAAGGATAGATTACTAAGAGAAGATGATTTGACGCTCACTAAAGCCATTAAGATATGTAAAGCAGCAGAGCTAGCAGAGGAGCAAATGAAGAAAATAGAAAGTGAAGCAGGAACAAGTGCAGTACATAATATAAAAAAGAAAAATGGAAGAGGAACAGAGTCGGAGAAAGAAACAAGAAACACAACAGTTAGAAAGAGGCATACAGAGAAAGACAGAGAATCAAGAAGCAGATCAGAGAAAAAGAATACCGAGCATAGGAATTCAGAGAAGTATAACCGTTATGAAGGTTCGAAAGCTGAGAAGATGTATGATTGTACAAGATGCGGATTTCATCACAGTGAAAGAAGATGCCCAGCCTACGGAAAAAAATGCATGAAATGTGGTAAGATGAACCACTTCGCAAGAAAGTGTAAAGCAAGAGATATAAAAGCTGTTCAAGAATCAAGCGATAGCGAAGAGTCACATTGTATGTATATCATAAATATTAGTAGCATAATTTCAGAAAAGAACTGGTATGAATATGTATACTTTACAGAATTAAATAGAAACTTAAAATTTAAATTAGACTCGGGTGCACAGTGTAATGTCATATCCGTAAATGATTGTTATAGATTTGGAATAAGTAATTTTCAAAAATCTAATTGTAAATTGACCAGTTACAGTAATGAGAAAATAGAAACATTAGGTAAAATAAAATTAACAGTAAAAATAGGTAACCAGGTTGAGAAAATTGAATTTCAAGTTTGTAAAGGTAATTACATACCGATATTAGGTTTGCCTACTTTGATTAAGTTTAATTTAATTCAGAGGACAAATTCTGATAAAATTGACAGTGTTCAGACAAAATATTTAGATTTATTAGAGAAATATAAGGAAGTCTTTAAAGGCATAGGTGAGATAAAAAATTATGAATATGATATTAAACTAAAAGAAGGTTGGCAAGGAAAAATTGAAAGAAATAGACACATACCATTTAAATTGAAAGATAAATTAAAGGAAGAATTAATTAAATTGCAAGAATTAGGAATAATATGTAAAACAGAAGGTCCAACTGATTTTGTTAGCTCATTGGTTATGACAACTAAACCTGATGGGGCTATGAGAATTTGCTTAGATCCACAATATTTAAACACTCAGATAAAAAGAGAACAAATGATGATTCCTAATGTTGACGAAATAATAGCTAAGTTAAAGGGAAGCAATTACTTTAGTACTTTAGATGCAAATAAAGGATTTTGGATGATAAAATTATCAAATAATAGTAAAAGCTTAACAACATTTAATACTCCATTTGGAAGGTTTCATTTCAATAGATTGCCTTTTGGTCTAGCGTCAAGTCCAGAAGTTTTTCATAGAGTTTTCAGTGAAATTTTTAAAGATATTGATGGAGTAGAGATATATATTGATGATATTTTAATACATGCGAAAACCGAAGCTGAACATGATATAATACTAGAACAGGTACTTAAGAAAGCTCAGGAATATAATATTAAATTTAATAAGAAGAAGTGTAATTTTAAAAAGAAAGAAGTCAAATATTTAGGACATATACTAACAACAGAAGGAATTAAGATAGACCATAATACACTTGAGAGCAATAAAATCGCACACGTTGACTTTTTGTTGTTAAAGCAGTTTTTTTCATAAATGTGAATACATATTAAAATAAAACTTACACTATTTGAATGTTTACTTCAGTACCTTTCTAATGATATCAAATACAGTGTAAAAAAAGTACCCATAGGGAGTTTTAGGGCACAAAACCCAACATACGGATAAAATTACCCAATTTAGCTTAACAAAGAATAAAAATAAAACTCAAAATGCTTGATCAAATTGTTTTTTAATAAGGTGTATTCCCTCCCCTAGCCTTGATTACAGCTCTTAATCGGTTTTTCATGGACCGTATTAATTTCACCATGAAATCTTGTGGTATGGCGTTCCACTCCTCTTCAATGGCAAGTTGAAGCTCTTGGAGGCGCGTAGGAGCAGGGCTTCTTGCTCGAACTCTTCTTTTTAGCTCATCCCAGACATGCTCAATCGGATTGAGATCAGGACTACGAGCTGGCCACTCCATCGCGGTGATTCCAACATCTTCCATGTAGTCGCAAACTGTTCTAGCGACATGCGGTCTGGCGTTGTCGTGCATTAAGAGAAAATCTTCTCCCATAAGCCACGCAAGCGGCCTCACATGTTCTTCGAGCACTTCTTCGACGTATCGTGCAGCCGTCAAACTTCTCGATCTCGGGCCGGTATTCGCCGTAGTGATGAATACAATGTCAGTTTTAGTGTCCAACATTATGCCACCCCAAAACATACACGATCCACCTCCAAAAGCCACACGTTCGCTTATGCAGCATTGTGAAAATCGCTCTGATGACCTTCTGTAAACCCTAGAGCGTCCATCATGACCATGTAAAGTCATTCTGCACTCATCAGAGAACATAACAGCCCGCCATTGGTCATACGTCCAATTTAAATGTTCCCTAGCAAATTGTAGCCGGGCTTGTCGGTGAGCTGTGGTCAATTTGGGACCATTTGCTGGGCGATGTGAAGTCATTCCTGCTTCACCTAGTCTTCTTCGAACTGTCCACCGACTTATACTGACATTGCGAACTTCTCGAAGCTGTTGTCCCAGTTGAACCGCGTTCAGTTGCCGATTTCTCAAAGACCTTGTCACAAGAAAGCGGTCATCACGCTCTGATGTTGTGCGTCGCCGGCCAGATCCTGGTCGCCGAATGTAGCCACCGGTCTCTTGGAACCTCTGGTATACACGACGAACAGAGTAGCGGCTCAAATTTAGCCGTCGAGCAACTTCACTTTGGTTATGGCCTGCTTCGAGCAAGGCAATAACTTGAGCGGCTTCTGCGGGCGTGGTATCCATATTTTTCCAGTAAATCCGTATGCTTCCAGTAGAGATGTTATCACGTTGACCGTCGGTATGCAACTGAATAAAAATTCCAATAAACTGACCTTTTTATACCTGCGGCTAAGGGTGCAAGTAGTGACAACGCAAACGCGTGAATTTGGGGAATTCGGTGTACGGTCGGTTTTTGTAAGTTACGTGAAGGTCAATGATTTTAATTTTATGTTTTTGTAAAGCTAAGCTTGTATGCTTTAATTTTGTCAATGATTTTTACTCAATATCTTTCGATTTTAGAAAACAATCAGTAATAAACCAAATTACAAGGGGTGTGCGATTTAATTGCTCTCAAGTGTAGAACAAAAGCTATCGTGGAAATGAAAGAACCAAAAACTCAGAAAGAATTATTGAGATTTTTAGGTATGATTAATTATGTTGCTAGATTTATTTCCAATGTGTCAGAGGTAACGGCACCATTGAGACAATTAATTAAAAAAGATGTACCTTTTGTATGGTCGAGAGAACAAGATGAAGCTTATAAGACTTTGAAAAAATTGTTAATAGAACCCCCAGTATTGAGTTATTTTGATATGAATAAACAGATAGTACTTAGCGTAGATGCTTCTAAGGCAGGATTAGGGGCAGTAATTTTACAAGAAGGAAAACCAATCGCTTATGGTTCTAGGGCAATGACAGAAACAGAAATACAGTACAGCCAGATTGAAAAAGAATGTTTAGCAATTTTATATGGAATAACTAAGTTTCATCAATACTTGTATGGAAGTCAATTTAAAGTAGAGACAGATCATAAACCACTTGTATCAATTTTTTCCAAACCATTAAATAGATGTCCAGCAAGATTACAAAAGATTAGAATGGCTTTACAACCTTATTCATTTGAGTTAAATTATAAACCAGGTAAAGAACTGTTAGTAGCAGATCATTTGAGTAGATCTCATTTATTAGAAACAGAAGAGAACACAGATCTTAAAGTAGAAACACATGTGGCCATGGTTATGGATAGTTTTCGAATATCAGATGAAAAACTCAAAGAATTAGTCTTAGAAACAGCAAAAGATGAGGAATTAATGACAGTAAATAAATATATACTAGAAGGATGGCCAGAAAATAAGTCACAGATAGACAGTAAAGCTAAAAACTTTCATAGTTACAGAGATGAGTTGAGTAATATTAGAGGATTAATTGTAAAAGGTAGAAACATAGTAATACCACAGTCGAAAAGAAAGGAAGTTTTAGAAAACATACATTATGCACACTTAGGGATAGAAAAAAGTAAAGTGTTAGCAAGAAATTCAGTGTTTTGGCCCAATATGAGTAAAGAGATAGAAGATTTGATACAAAATTGTGACACTTGTAAAAGTTTTCAGAATATAAATAGGAAAGAGACAATGATTGAGAAGGAAATTCCACAAAGACCATGGGAAATTTTGTCAATAGATATATTTTTTCTATATACAAAACCATACATATTGATTGTTGATGCATATAGTAAGTATGTGGAAATACAACCATTAGATAATTTGTATGCAAAAAGTACAATTGACAGTATTAAAGAAATTTTAGCAAGGCATGGTATCCCAGATATAATTTATACAGATGCAGGATCTCAATTCACTAGCTTTGAATTTAAAAGTTTTTCTAAAGAATGGAATTTTGAACACAAGATAATAAGTCCAAAACATCACCAAGGTAATGGCTTAGCAGAAAGATACATACAAACAGTTAAGAAATTGTTGAAAAAGTTAATTTATGATAAAAAAGATGTATACTTAGGTTTGTTAATGTATAGAAACACTCCTGTAACCATGAATGGAAAAACACCTTCAGAATTGTTATTTAATAGAAATATCAAAACAATTTTGCCAAAATTAAATTTAAAACAGGATAAGAAAGATAATAATTATAAACAAGAACTTTTAAACAGACAGGGAATTCAGAAAAAGTATTATAATAAAGGAAGCAGAAATTTACCGGAGTTGAGAGAAGGAGACGTTGTTAAAATACAGGATGAGAATTTGAAAAAACCCCATGAAAGCGGAGTTGTGATAGGAAAAGGTAGTGGTCCAAGATCATACCAAGTAAAAAATGAGTCAGGAAATTTTATAACAAGGAATAGGAAAATGTTGATTAAAGGAGGAAGGTATTATGATAAGAGTAGGGATCAAGGAAATTATGAGGTTAGTGAAAGACAAGAAGTACAGAAACAGAGAATTCAAGGACAGGACATACAAACCAATATTATACCTGAAGATAACTATAATGGTTCTTCAGGACAATTGGTTTCTAATAATGATGTTACTGGTAGTAGGACATCAAGATCAGGCAGATTGATTAAAAGACCAAGTTATTTTAAAGATTTTGTTTAATTAGTGATTAAGAAGTTGTATCTTCACATTGTATGATTGTAACTTAAAATAAGAGTCTTCATTGCTTGTTTATATAAAAAATTGAGTTTAATATTTGTTGAATAATAATGACTAAGCTTCCAAAGATAATTATAATTGTAAAACTTTGTTCCTAATTAAAGTAAATAAATATGTGTAGTTCAGTTTAACATAAGTTCAAATAAATAAGGTAAAAGGGAAGGATGTTATAAGTATAGTCTATGGCATTGAAGACAACATCCCTAGAATATAGAGCAGACTTGGCTATGGAGAGCTTCAATAGAACTCAGCCCTGTAAATCTGTAATTCCATGTTTACCATTATTAAATATAATATGTTGAAGACTCAACCATGTTTTAATCAATATGATAACTAACATCATAACACTTTGTTTAAAACTTTTAATTTATTGAATTAGTGTTTAACCTTACCTTGATTACATGTTTGTTCCTTGAACCAACTGGCTACATAATACTGGCGGGCGATACTCAGGATCATATTCATAAGCAATTATGATAAAATAACTCCAACCACTTAGAAAACCACTTAAAACACTTTTGAAGTTATGAATTTTGCTGTTTACGATCTCATACGATATACAGCTGATAAGAACACAGTTTGTTCCGATTCCTATTATGTGAACGTAGCCGCAGCATATTTTTAATTTTTACAATTGTTTTTCTCATTTTTTTAAGTAAAATCTTTTAATATTTGTGTTAATTTCATGAAAATTATTGATAATAACTTATAATAATTAGATACTAATACAAAGTTTTTTTTTTTAAATTAAAAAGTTAATATTGTATTTGTAAAACTCCATAATTGGATTTCGGACCGACGCCGACGTGTGAAAGGGACAACGCTATACAGTTCATATAGCGTTGTTTCTTTTTTTTTTTAGCAGGCCATAGATTAATCTCACAAATAGTTCGTTCTTTCCCAGCCCTAAGCAGGAATACAATAATATTGCACAATGAAGGTCATGGTATGAATATGAGTAAGGTTATTATAAGCTTGAAACAAAACTCTCTTGAAATAAGATTGTTTTGTAAAAGGTTGTGGTCAGCCTCCTGGTACCAAGACGACCTTATGCAACCTGCTGGGTTCTTAGCTGATATATTCATAGACATTGAAAATAATTGAAATAAATATTTTTCCCACAGTATTTGTTTTTTTTTTTAATAAACGACTGAAAAAATAAATAATCTGAGACAAAATAGGCACATTCAACTGTAAAAAGATTTCACGACAAAAGTATCTTGACATATGATTTACAAGCTGTGAAATATAAGATTTTACTTGATAGGTTCATATAATCGCAACTTTTATTTATTATTGTCCTATGATTATTATTATTAATATATTGCTGTTGAAAAAAACTGATAAAAATAACAAGTTATTCATTATTATTATATTGCTGTTGCAAAAACTGGTAAAAATAATCAGTTATTCAAGATTTTTCCAATATACTTTGTTAGCCTATAACTTTTATATCCCATGGATAAATTAATATAATTTTTTCGGTGGGGTAAATTGTGCATTTTAATAAAGCTATTGATACCAGATTTGTCTAAATCGACTCTGGGTTTTTGGTCCCTACATTTTTGGACAGGAAAGCCAAATTTCGTGTTTGTGGTGACAGTTATAGTTATAAAGGTACGACAGGCAATCTAAAGGCAAATTAAAAAAAAAAGCATTTAGATGCATATACGAGGTTTGCTACCGGGCAGCAAGATATTAGGAATTCCCAAACAGCCTCAGCAGGTCAGATTATTGCCGCAGATACATCTGCAACAGTGTCAACATCGGCTACAATAACTACGTTAGCAAACCCGACAACCGCCTCAACTTCAAAAGCAGCGCATCCAACAGTTTCACCCCCACGTCACGTAAGACAACAAGGTATAGAAAGATATGGCGCCACTAAAAAAATATCAGGTGACTTGAAAAGAAAGATCAATAATGTTAATGATGTACTATGTAGATTTATTCATAGATAGCTATCACCCCTTTACATTAGTAGAGGAACGAGCTTTTAAAAAGTTATGCGCTGGATTCCTGGCTATCAACTCCCAACTCGAAAAACTATTTCTAACGTTATGATTCCTGCCTTGTACAATAAAACCTAAGAAACTTTAAAAACAACGACATTGGGCAGCATTGAACATTTGTGTCTTACAGCTGACTTATGGACATCAAGAGCCAATAAATCGTACTTGGCTGTTACCGGTCATTTTATCGCGGAGGAGTTCTAGCCAAAGACCATCTTGCTGGACTATTCTAATTTCGAGGATTCTCATACGAGTGAAAACATTCAGAGTGTGTTAAATGATGGAATAAGTAATTATGAATTAACATTAAACAAAATTAATTTTCAACTTTCGGAAACATTCTTTTCTCGGACGAAGCCTACATTCACCTTAACGGCTTTGTCAATAAACAAAACTGCCGTAACTGGAGCGCTGAGCAGCCTTCGCGCATGCACCAAAAGCCACTTCATAGCCAGAAAGTGACGGTTTGGGCGTCCATATCAGCTACAGGCATCATTGGGCCTTATTTCTTTGAAAACACCTGATTTTTTTTGTGGGGATTCTTAAAAGACAAGGTGTACTCCAATAAGCCGAAGACAATAATAAATTTAAAAGAAAATATCCAAGCAGAAATGGCCGCCACATCAACAACAACGTGTCAGCGCGTTTTTGAAAATTTTCGATTACGCTTGGAAGAGTGTTTGCGGCGAAATGGAGAACATCTAGACGATGTCATTTTTTAAAAATATATTGCATTAATAGTAGATTAGGTTACTTGTTAAATAAATACTTTAAGTATTATTAGTCTTTTTTTGTATAAGTTTCAAAAGTGAATTTAGCACTGGCCCATCCTGTATATTAGTATATTAATTGTCATGTCATTCTATGACAATGATGTGGAAAAATTCCGCACATATGCAACTGACATCGCCAAATATTTTGTGCAAATGTACCCTTGGTATGACATGCCTCCCACTATACACAAGTTTTTTATTCACGGGCCAGAAATAACAAAAATTGCACTTTTACCAATAGGCCAACTAACGGAAGAGGCCCAGGAAGCCCGGAAAAAAGACTTGAAAATATTCACAGAACACCACTCTCGTAAATGTAGTCGCGAGAAATCGAACACTGATATTTTCAATCTGTTACTGATATCATCAAATCCTGTCATAACCAGCAAAAGGAAACTGCCAAAGAAAAAGCTGACTTCACTGCCTAAAGAAGCTCTAGATCTGATACCACCATCATTAAAAGAGAAAATTCTACGGATTAGGTAATACGGGATAAGGTGATTCTGACTGTAACGAAGATAGTGACTATAGCGCTGATAGTGATTAGTTTTGTAATGACCTATATCTTTGTCGTTGCCTAGGGTAATAATAATATTTAACATGCAACACATTATAAGTATGAGTTTGATTGTACCTATAATACGTATCTATACAAATATAATCTTATACAAACAATTTTCTTTTTATTTCACCAGCCTTATCATGTCACCATCGAAATATCGACTCCAAATGGACGTAGTTATGCAGAAACGTTCCAACCCACAAGTCACCCGAAAACGAAATAATGTGATCAAACTACATAGATCAGAAATTAATTTTTTCACTTACGTTCCAACCCACAACCTTTATCAAATAATAACTTGTGTAAATTAACTAGAACGTGCTATGAGGATAGGAACATTTAATATTTTACGACACAGTGTAAATTATTTTGTTAAAACATCACAACATTCTTGTACTCGTAGCGTTTTAGAAAAACCACGTTAAACTATTTTATTTTATAACAAATGTTCCATTTATATTTGGAACGTTTTTGCAAAATTAATATAGCATAGAAATAAGACTTGAAAAAGAGAAAGTGTTTTCAGTATTTATGAAATCATCATTAGAGGAAGATCACACAAGACATACGGGTCGTCCAAAAGAATGTGAAGAAAGGAGAAAACATTTCTAGATACTGTGATGGAGTTCACATAGGAAAATGGAAGGATAAACGACCTGTTACCTACATAACTTCAGAATTTGAACATAAAATGGTTCCAGTAACTAATAAACGTGGACAAGTCGCCCAAAAACCCGAGGCAATTGCCAAATACAATGAATTTATGTCTGGAGTGGAACGACAGGATCAACTATTAGCATTTTACCCATGTGAAAGGAAAACTCTGCGGTGGTACCTAAAGGTTGCTATTCACACATTCCAGATGCTACTGATAAATTCTTTCAAATTATATAATAGATACTCTGGACAGCCTAAAATGTCATTGTATGATTACCGTTTATCAGTAATAAGCGCGTTGCTACCTGATAAACATGTAACTGCAAATTCAAGACCTGTGAGAAGACCACTTATGACGCACAAAATTTGTAAGATCACTGAAAGAAACGCAAAAGGTAAATTGAAACGTAAGCAGTGTCGTCAATGCACAAAAGACAAAAAACGTACATACACTATTTGGCATTGTATTACTTGCATTGAAAAACCTGGATTATGTGTCGAATGTTTCGAAGTATATCATTCTACCATTTAATTTTTTTTTTTTTATTGATTGTGATATTTGATTTCGTGCTAAAAATAATAATTGAAAAGCAAAAATTATTCATTATTAGGGTAGTTCATCATAGTATTGTTAATTCTACTAATTCATAGTATCATTTTAGTTTCTTGTAACTCATATAAGTGGCTGTACTTCTTAGAAATTATAATTTGGTTTTATAATAAATATTTAAACACTAAATACCTAATCACGCACAGGCGCGGGCTTGGCACTACGTATGGATTTTTCAACCGTAGTGCCGGGCCCGCGCTAGCGCGGGTTTTTATTTTATTTTTTACGAAACTAATAATAATTCATTTTTTTTTTTTCACCTTATCACTGATGTTTTAGAAACTAAATAAATTATAAAGAACAGTTCGGCATTTGACACTCTACCCTCACAATTTAGCTGGCAGTGAAGCTGTTAAGTAACTGAATTGGGAAAAATATGATTACAAGAAACTAAAATACGATTATTAATTCCAGTCAGTAAAATGACATTTCCAGTGTTGCAGGTTTTTGGCCCAAAATAAATAGTGATGTGGTAGAATCGAGTTTTTACAATTAAAAGTAAGTCGAGATTACATTTTTTTTATTAAATATCAAATTGCCTTTATATAAATAAAAATATGTAATTTACGGTAATTAAACAGAAGACATACACGGTAGGTAATTAAATATTACATAAAATACTGTTATAATATTTGTTTTTGGTTATTGGAAGCACTATGGTCATCACTTGTCACGCTATGAACACATTTTTGTTTTTCATTCTGCTTCCGAATTCCAACGGTGTCAGAAGTGTTTAGTGTCCTGTGCAATTTCTTGTTTATTTCATACTTGTTAACTTGTTATTTTTTTATTGAGTATTGTTACGTTGATGTTTGAGATGAATCCCCAACCGTCCACCTCTAAAGAGGGATGTCTCCCTCCAAAAAGAAAGCGATTATTTGTTGCGAGTGAGAAACAAATGGTTCTCAGTGCATTTAATTATGTATGGAATTAAATGCAGCAAAACCTTTTGATGTTCCAACGAAAGATGAGAGTGTGAAGACAGTATCTGAAATTATGGGAATTTCGACTAGATCTGTGTATCGAATACTGAATAAGAACAAAGGAGAACGTTCAGTTATCAAATCGGAAAAAAATCGGACCCAAACTGACATTCAAAGATAAAATTCATGATATTGACTTTTCAGCGATACGTCGTAAAGTTCACCAATTCTTTTATGCGGAGGACCCTCCAACTACTGCCAAGGTATGTAAATTTATAAAATTATAATACAATACGAAATACATAATTGCATATCATACATAATAATACTTAACCCACATTGTCATTGTCTCGCTGTAGTTAAAAATTAAATACTTGTAATATTTTACAGGTTCATCAGGTTATAAATGATGACCCTGACCTACCAAATATGTCAAAGAGTACCATGCGAGCAGTTTTAAAACATTTAAAATTTAAATATGCCAGTCGCAAACGACGCAGCTGCTTGACAGAACGTCAAGATTTAATTCTGTGGCGTAGACGGTACTTGAGGACAATCAAAGAATATAGGAGACAAGGAAAAATAATTAATTTTCAAGATGAGACCTGGACCAATGAAGGTAATTGAATATTTTTATTTACAACTGTATTTAGTGAATACGAGTAGTTTTTCATTTTCAAAATGTATTTGTGTCAGTATTGTATTATTTATATGAATTTTGTATATTATCAGGTCATAAAACTGGAAAAGTTTGGGTGGATACAACAAAAGAATCTTCCAAACAGGCGTTTTATAAAGGTTTGACTACAGGCCTAAAGGGCCCAACCGGCAAAGGTCGACGCCTTATAATTTCTCATATTGGCAGTGATGAAGGTTTTGCAGAAGCCAGTTTACTTATGTTTGAATCGAAGAAAAATTGTTTGGACCATCATGAAGAAATGAACTCATAGTGTTTTTGAGGAATGGCTTAAAAGCATTTTGCCAAATTTAAAGCCAAATGCAGTGCTGGTATTACATAATGCACCATACTATTCAAGAAAAGTCGAGCGTATCCCCACTTCAAACCAGTGGAAGGCTGATATTATTCAGTGGTTGGATGAAAAACAAATTCAATTTCAAGCTACAATGATAAACTTTGAAATAATAGAAACAGTAAAATTACAAATATCTAATTACGAACACTATGCTGTGGAAGAGTTGGCTGCTGAATACGGTTTCACAATCCTGCGTCTGAACCCTTATCACTGTGAGCTCAACCCAATAGAGTTAGTTTGGGCTCAAGCAAAGGGGTACGTCACCAGGAACAATAAAACTTTTAAAATAAAAGACATAAAAGAAAAATTTTGAAGAAGGCCGGAAGGAAGTGATGCCTGAAAATTGGAAACAGTGCATCAACCATGCAGAAAAAGTCAAAGACAAAATGTGTCAACTCGACCACATCATAGATGAATATGTGGATTCAATGGTTATAAATGTAACTGATTCCAATCGAATTGATGAGTCGGAATCAATAGCAACCATAATGAATAAAATCATATAAAATTACTTGTATTTTCCTGACTTTCTAGTGTTAATTCCTCTGAATCTCTTATACATTTTTCCCCAGCTTTTGTAATAATGTTGTAGAAAGAAATTTTAATATGCTGGTGAGGTCCATATTTCTAAAATTGTATTATTTAATACAGTATGTATTAAATATTTACAATAAAAAAAATGCTTTGATACCTAATAAAATAAAGCATGACTAAATGTCTAAGTCTATTGATTGCCAAAAATCACTATTGTAGCAGGTCACCCTTTTTTATATCAGTGACAGTTGCACTTGTCATTTTACTGACTGGAATTAATAATCGTATTGTTGTGAAATTTATTTTTATTTTCTGTATGAAAACACATATTTTAAGCACCTTAAAAAAATCTATTCATTTGTTTAAAACGAGACAACCCTACAGAACTTCTATCTACTCCAAGGTAAATAGGGGTGGCTTATAAAAATAGCTCTGAAGCATTATAAAGCTTAAGGCCAACCTTGACTCAATAAAACTTCATTAAATAAAAAGACAAGAATCAAAAACAATATGAATGTCAATAGCAAAATGACAAACAGTATCTATTCACCCTGTTTCTAGGTACCAATGTTTGAAGACCAATGCTAGGGTCAGTGGGTCATCTTGTTAGTAAATAGCACTATTCTAACCTAAAAACTTTAACCATGGGTCTCGGCAGAGTGGGCATAGAACTGGAGGCAGCCCAATCCTATATATAAATCGATAGACCATATAATATATTTTATCCACTACGCTTGTTTTCCTAATCACTGTCTATAAACCTTCAGACACTGATCCACAACCATTTTATCAAAGTGATCTACTATATGTATTCTATTGAACGAAAGGACACGTGTCATTCATAACACCTTTTGGGACAGCATACAGTTATGCCAACCTTTCTCCCCAGCGTTGGGATGGCTTAGCCGAATGCAGTTGAATGCAAATAATGAGGCGACTCTATTTGTAACAACAGTAACGAATTTCAATTTTGTCTCTCTCAATCATTTAGCACAGAGATAATCTTCAAAACCACACGAGTACTAAAGAGAGAAATAGAACAGAATAAGTACGAAAAGCTACGTTGAGCGGTGAGCCAAAGCCAATAATAACACACTGAACACAACTAAAAAAACAATCGAGAGCGATCCACAACGACGAAAACAAAGCAGATCCAGAATCCATAAAGCAGATTGAAGGGATTTTTTTTTCTGGCATGGCTTCTGAGCCTTTGTGTTATAAGCGTAGCTACAAACTACAAACTATAAAAGGCTAAGCGGAGCGACATTTAGCATGCGCTGAAATAGAACAAAAAGGTAAATTGAATGTTTATGTCACTGCTTAGCACTTCAAATCAAATACAGTTCGAAAAAAAACTCCGCGCTTCAAAAGCGCTGACGTGTGAACAGATAAATGGAATTAAAGTCAAATAAAAAAGCGCTGGTGCGAATGGGGGCTGAATGTTCAAATAAGCGCCCTTTAACTCGTAATGAACGGCATTTTCCGTAAGTGTAACGATAGATTTATACGAGTCTTAAGTCTCACTGAGCTTTAGAATGCTGCGTACACATTGGTTACCGCAAGGCCGTTGGTCTCGAAGGCCCATCCGAATTCATTTAGTGACCGTTCAAACGATTCTTGGCACCTGATTCCGGCTTGGATTATCAAATTATCATTGATGAAGTAATTATATTTGGAAGTTAAGATAGTTTTGTATTTTGTTGAGTTAAAGCTAACTCGTTTTGGTATACAAACTACTGGCTGTAAAAAAATCGAAAGTGGAGATGGTGCACAACCACCATAAATTATAGGACAACCACGGATTTTAAGAATAGAAATATGTATAGTGGAAGTAAAATGCTCTCGTTTCAACTAAGCGGTCGTTCACTGACCTTCGGTGTTCACCGAATATTAGCGAACGAACCCTTAGTTCAAACTGTATTCTATCTACGGATACAATACCTTTGATATTGCCGCCATGCTTCGGATCGCCGGCAAATGCGAAAAACGATCTTCGTGTTATTAACATAATATATTAGTTTATCTCCACCGGCGTAATGGCGGTTCCGCTCTAAGCGAACGCGGCTTGTGTGGCTGTGTTCCGCATTCGTTCTAGTTAGTTCTGTGGTGGTGTGCAGTGTGCTACAGGCGTAAGTTCTACCTCGGTGGTTTGGTTGGAAAGAGCGCCGGATGTAATGAATCGGGAGGGAGGTCGCAGGTTCAAATTCTATTCAAGGTTTGAAATTTTCTTTCAACTGAAATTCTTTGAAATTTGTGACGCATGCGTTAATGCGTTTATTATAAATTATGCTTCATAATTTTCCCACTGTAACAATTCCCAACAAAACAAAAAATCTTTTCTTTTTATTTTCCATATATCGATTCACGGGATCGATTCAGAACTATTTTGGTCCTATGACCATGTCGATGTGCAAAGCATTAAGTACAGACTACCATGCAGTTCAAAGTTCAACTAAAATCGAGATTTGCTGACGCCATATATTGTGATGTCATGCACTTCTTAATAGAACTCGTTTTTAATAACAAGATAAAAGAATACACCATTCATTTTAATACCATTTATTTCAATATCATTAAAAATGTATTTTCATTGATTCTCCCCTTTGTCTCTCATTTTTAATGGAGCTCATAGATTTAAAGAATGGATTGGGCAATGGATACCCAACATTGTTCACGGCCTCTAGGAAGAGAGGGAAATATTTTTGAAGTGAAAACTTCTTTAGCGGCGATGTGCACTTTTTTTAATTCTAGGTTTATGCAATTAATTGTTATATCTGTAAGTTTGTCAGGAAAGGCTGAGTCCATCTAAGTCTATGATTAAACCGCACAAAACATTTTATATAAATGTCTGAGTCATAGCCTTAAAGTATGGACTGCGTAAAAGCAGCCCAAAATTGACCCACTCAACTAGAAATTGCGGAATCGAAGAGTGGGCCTCCTAGAATATTGGTCAATTTTCTCTGTCAGATGATTAAAGAAGGCGCAGTCCATCTTTTTAAGTTTATAGTCTGAGTAGCGGTGTAGTCTGTGGCATAGTATAAAGACGGGAAGTAGGATCTCCGGGCCAATCCGCCATATTATTGCCTACTGTCTTAAGGTTGTTAGCTAAATTTTAATTCAGTGCCTAAAAATTGGCAAGGGTCGGGAAGTTCTCCGGCGCGATCTCAGGGCAGTATGTCGCAACCGAGGTCCGGGCACGCCGCAATCGCGGCGGTAAGACCCCTCTTTGAGGAGTGGCTGGATAGGCGTCACGGCGTCCTTACCTTCCGCATGACGCAGGTCCTCACCGGACACGGAAGTTTCGGGAGGTTCCTGTGTCTGATAGGGAGGGAAGAAACGAGGATCGTCCGGAGGACACGGTGGAGCATACGGTGCAGGACTGCCCCGCTTGGGCAGAGCACCGCCGTGTCCTCACGACGGCGATAGGCGGAGACCTCTCGCGCCCGGCATTGGTCGAGGCCATGCTGCGGGGCGAGACGGAGTGGGAAGCGGTCGCCTCCTTCTGCGAAGCAGTCATGCTCGTGAAGGAGGAGGCGGGCCGCCTGAGGGAGAGGACAGCGTCCTCCCTCCATCCCAGCCGCAGTGGTAGACGCCCACGGCGTCGGACGTCACAGGACGATCTCCGGCCACCGTAGGCGCGGGCATGCGGGCAGCGAGTAATGGGCGACTTGCTGTCCGACCATGGACCATGCCCGGGTCGACGGCGCGTTGTGTTCCACGCGCGCCTCAAAGAGTGTCAGCAAATTGACGGGGCCTGTAGAGGGCCAGAGCCTGCCGGGGTCGCGGGACTTACCCATCACCGTAACCCCGGTACGTAAAGGGCTCGTGAAGGACACCGTGGATTTTAGTCAGTACAAGTCTGACAGTCCCTGCCGCCCTGCCCTGGGTGGGAGGACTCATTTGATGATTTTACCACGATAAAAAAAAGAAAAAAAAAAAAAAAGAAAAAGGGTCGGGAAGTTGTATTTTGTACTTGAATTGTCTAGGTACAGGGTTTGTGAGGTCAATTTTACTTAACGATGATGAAACCTTTTATGATAAAAGAAACAGCGATAGCGGTTAAGCGAATAAGCGGTAGGTTACTTATCAGTAACATTTTTTTTGGTATAACCTTTTTTTGACGAAGTAAGCGAACATAAATATAGGGAACAGCTGATTATTTTTTCTCGTTTTCAGGTTTGGTCCCATAGTAAAAGTAATTCATAATGATGAGTATAATGACCCCACAAGAGGCGGGCGTTAATTATGTTACACGTTGTATACTTATATTTTATTGACTACTTAAACTGCGATCCAATTATGAAGTTCACCTTCTACTGACGTCACAACTGTCCAATCTTAAGAGTTGTCTATGGACAGATAATACGTTTTGACAGATGAAGACCATAGACTCCAAAGAGACATGACATAAGTGTCTATGTAGTTTGGCTGTATGGGCTCAGCTCCCTTTGCCTGTCCCAAAGAGGGACGAAAAGAACCAAAAAAAAAAAATGTCTATGTAGTCTGTGGATGGATGCGCACGTACTGGCACGTACTATGTCAGCGACACGGCGACATGCGACATTTTTATTCGTTTTTGTCGTGTTTTCATTTTTTGAGCGATATGATTTTGTGTGAAGTGTTGATTTTGTCGAAAAGGATACCGAGTTCCATTCACGTTGATTATACTTTCATCCAGTAAAAATGAAGGCCGAAAAGCCGTTAGCCTAGTGTAATTTATAAAACTACCAGAATTCTCTTTTTTTTCAATTGTTTGCGATGATCCGTCCTCTGTTTCTTATAACTTTGCTTGCCATAAATTACTTGTAAGGAGTTCTAGGACCTATTGTATAAGTAGTTACAAACGAAAAGTTAAAATGATTGATTTTGCTTTTAATATAATTCCCTTGATAATCAATGTTCATTGTAAAAATGTCCTTGTAGCATAGGATTGACCAGAAATAATGTTTTAATTTTAATTCAAAACGATTCATTTAGGATTTCGTCTTCAAAGGTTAGGACTACCCTTTGGCTGGGTTTCAATTCTGTAATACCTCACTGCCCTAGTTCAACAGTAAGATATCTTTAAAAAAAAAACAAAATTGAGTTAAGTTTTGTTTCATGTGAAAAATTTCCTCTTCTATCTGGTTCAAAAATCGGAAATTTGTAAAACGCAACCAAAGTGCCTCAATTTCAAATGCTGATACTTAACTCAATTTTGGGTCAGTGGGTAGCCTTAGTTTTGTTTTTTTTTAAGATATCTTACTGTTGAACTAGGGCAGCGACCTAATGAACTTTCCGTATGGCTCATTCTTCTTGCCTCAATTAAAGGAAGGAGGAATGTTGATGTTCTGAGTTACCCTATCTTCAGTCCAACCCAGAGGAACTTAGGGCTCTGACAAGTCCTTAAAATGTGATATTGTACTGTGATGTAGGCAAAGGAAGTTATTTTTATTTTAAGTAGACCTAATTATTATTATGAAGCTGATAGCATTTTGATGTGCTTGAAACTCAACTGAAATGTGAATTCTTCCTAGACATTTAACACTGCCGAAGAGCATTATCAACATTTCAAATTTTATAAGGTGTAGAACAGTGCTCGGGATCTCCCCATCTTTCAGAGATATGATCTAAAGTCCATTGTCTATTACTGTATATATTTAGTGTTCAGTTTCCTTTTTTATTATTTTAGGTGGGTGTGGTTTTTGAGAGATTTTTCAATTATTTTTAATTGTTTTATTGTTGATAAAATCATGTGCAATTGTCATAGGAGAATGTTTGTTAGAACTCGAGAGTATTTGATGAGTGGTGGGGTCCTATGAACCTCAGTACATGTATTCACCCATGTACCACTTTTAATTGCATTCATAAATGAAAAAACATATTCAAAATTAGATAAAAAAACATTGGTTTAGTAGTTGTTTTATTTTTAGAGGTAAAAGCAGTAAGGTTTGTCAGTAATAAAAGTTAATGGCTTGTTTGAGTCGTACTTGAAAATGTGTCTTTGTTTGGTTCTTAGTTAAATCTTGCAGTTAATTGCAGAAGTGGTTAGTATTTGTTGTTGTTTTGAATTTTTCCCAAATGTAACTTTTGGCAATAGGAGTGGATGGGTTGTTGATATGAAGGAATGGTAGAATGTAAAACTAAAGAAATGGCAATCCTACTAATATTATAAAGGTGAAAGTTTGTTTGGATGGATGTTTGTTCCTCTTTCACGCAAAAATCAGTGAACGGACTTGGTTGAATCATTCACAACTTCCCAACTTTTGGATCTAAGCTTATTTAAAATACAATAGTATATTCAGTATTGTGACTCAGGTACTTCAACTGTCATTTTTATCTTTACATTTAAAATTTTATATACTTTTTTAGAGAAAAGGCAACAAATATTATACTTATGTATAATTTTCCATTTGAGAGACTGATTTCGAAGGTCATTAAATGTAAAATCTACTCAAATAATTAAAAAAATCAGCTCCATAATATAACATTAACTTCAAACTAAATTATCACAATCAGTTCCGGCTTAAGGCATCACATTATTATTATTTATCTAAAGGGTAAATTACTGTCAAGAATAAGAAGTCTTTTTAATGTTTTATATTGGCACTAATATATCAGTCTTCGTGATTCGTTTATTATTAACATTAAATAATAGCAAAAAAATTAAGGGATGATTCCGAACAACGCTGCACGCTGTAGTGCTGCCACTTCACTACTGATCCCCATAAATTTTCTTAGATCTGAGATTACATTCCAAGCACGGCAGCAATGCTGCGTCACATGGCTACTGTGCTCGGAATGTAATCTTATATAAACCTATAAAAATGTATGGCAACCAGTCCCCCCTGACCGAGCCTGTAGCTTTAAATTCGCCCCCAAATAATATAGATCAGATCCAGCCCGTCCCCTTGCTGTCCTCTCCCAGCGACGTCTTAAGCCGAGGCTCGTACCCCACAGGGGGTGCCCTTAGCGTGTTGTGTTGTGGCTTTGTAGCGTGTAGTTTATAATTTAGTTTTAAGCTCTGGTTGGAGGCCTTAATTTCCCATAAGGCACCCACAGGAAAGTTCGGTTAACCTCATAGGTTGAACAGCGAGATGCGAGAAAAAAAATATGGCAACCAGTAGTGACGCGGCAGTACTGCCGTGTGCAACATTGTTCGGAATCATACCTTTAAATAAACAATACAACCAATTCCGGTCCTTACTCCATAACAACTACTACCTTTAAATATCTAACAACAACGAATAAGTTACAAGTTACAATTAGTTACTGAGATCTGTAGTGTAGCTTTAAAATATAATTCTTATTTTAATTATAACAATGGATACATTCATCAAACAGGTAATGATCATAAACACCTGTGGGACAAAAATTACACCAGAACAAAGAACTTTTCATAAAAACCCATATATGTGGACGACGCATATTAAGGATTATAAAATGCAGAGGTCTATTGGCTATATTATTATTTTTCCCACATCTGGAATAGTTCTGGGAGAAGACAAAATGTGTCTCAACCCAAGGCCAACTTGTCTTGACCATTTTGTCAATATCGACGTAAATCACCATAATGGATAAAAAAAACAAATTTCTTGTTTCAGTGGATGTAAACACGAAGGTTAATCTGTAAATTAAAAATATCTTGACAAAAACTAAGATGACGTAAGCGACATTGATCACATGTATAATCAAACTCCATTGGCCCTCCATCAACGCATTCTTCGCAGTACCATTTTGAACAAGCAAGACATTTAACCTTTTTTTCCTAAAATAGAACATGTGCATTTTTGGCATTCAAGAAAGCAATTCGTTTTTTTGTTTACCTTTTGCAAGGTTTTGTAGGATTTAACATGTTCGTTAATCGTTAAAGAATTTAGTATTTCAACGCTTTTTGAGTCGTCATTAGGAATAAATATCATCGACCATGTATCATCATTTTTAGAATCATTTAATAGTTCGTCTTCGTAGTCATCAAATTCAATTAGAGTATTGCCTTGGTTTTTTTACGTACCAAAAGACTCAATTTCTTGCGAAAGGTCTTCTAAGTCTTGAGAGTGAGGTATCGGTGGTTCGATATCAATATTTGTCATCTCAAATCTTGACGTGATGTTGCACAGTTTTTGCGGGATGGTACGGAAACGTTATTTCTTTTGTTTTTGATCTGGATTCGAGTTTGAATATGGCTTGGGACCACATGATGGATTTGCGGAGAAAAACAATCGCATTGTCCTGGAACTGTTCCACAGATACAACTTACATCCCTGAATTTGATAGAATTTTCGTCTCTTATGATAATTTGATGTACAAGAAGAGTGCCTTTTAATGGCTGCACATTTAACGGCAATATTTTACTGATATCGCTGATGAAACTGTCTGGAATCAGGAGAACTTTGATTCTTTTAAGACTATTCCTGAGAATTTCGTAGGCATCTTTTGCATCAACTATGTCCATTCCTTGGCAGACTTTTCTATCTAATGTACGTTTCACGCAGCCGCCTATGCCATCTGCTACACTTTTTCCGTGCCCAGCTTCAAAATACGACCAGGTTGCATAATTAAATCCAAGGCATTTTGTAACGGGCACGCCGCAATCGCGGCGGTAAGACCCCTCTGAGGAGTGGCTGGATAGGCGTCATGGCGTCCTGACCTACCGCATGACGCAGGTCCTCACCGGACACGGAAGTTTCGGGAGGTTCCTGGGTCTGATAGGGAGGGAAGAAACGCCTGGTTGTCACCACTGCGAGGATCGTCCGGAGGACACGGTGGAGCATACGGTGCAGGACTGCCCCGCTTAGGCAGAGCACCACCGTGTCCTCACGACGGCGATAGGCGGAGACCTCTCGCGCCCGGCTATGGTCGAGGCCATGCTGCGGGGCGAGACGGAGTGGGAAGCGGTCGCCTCCTTCTGCGAAGCAGTTATGCTCGTGAAGGAGGAGGCGGGCCGCGTGTGGGAGAGATTTGAGCATGAGTAACAAGGTTTGAAATAGATAAAAAGTCCGTTTGTACTATGCTTGTTATGATGTTAATACACTTTGATCAGTTACTCCTCATTTTTGGTTGTCTTTTTCTTTTTGTTGTAAGAAGATCAACCGGCGCCTGAGGCCGCGCGCATACGTAGGTGCGCGCGGCTCGCGCGGTATGACAACGCCCGCTCTAGGCGGCTGTCGCGGACGAAGTGCAGCGGCTCGCAGCAACAGTCTTTTAGCAGTGTTGTTTAAAAGATTTTGGAGAGATACTTCAGCTTTTATTTCAGTACACATAATACCCTCGGGGTAACACTTCTTTTTAGCTTCTCTTACAGACTCGTAATTAGGGAAAAGATTGCTATTGGCTGACCTGGTACTAAAGTGGTATATGATACAAAATATTTATTTTCTGTAATCAAACGAAACGCGTTCGAAGTCACAATGTGCTTATGAATGTATGTTCTGTTGATGTTAAACATTTATACTGTATTTAAATACATAACTTAGCCATCCATATGTAATTTTAGTGATAATTAGGATATTAAACGACAAAAAATAAATTAAAATAAGAAAAGTTGTCTTTTAGACCACTTTAGAACTATGGCAATTTAGAAAACCCTAAATTGCGTAAGAGGAAATAACGATTAAAATAAAAAAATGGTCATATTAATCAAAAACCTTTATTAATAAAATCGTAGAGGTGAAACTGAAAATTAATCACGCACTTGGTGATGACAGGCAGGATATTGTTAATTATTGTCATCCTGCCTGTCATCACGAATTGCTGGCAAAGCATCTTGTGATTCATTTTCAGCTCTACGATTTTTATGGGGAAGGTTGAGGTAAAAAAGGTGATGAACCGGTGGTACAAATTTTAACATTTTCTTAATATCTTGCATTTTTTTAAATGACAAGGCACGAATATCACTGTCATTAGTTGGTTCGAAATTCCGCAAAATACCAAGAACTCTTCTAAGTTTACAGTAGGTTTCTTTAAGTCCACTAATTTATATATTTTAGAATAATCATCATTATAATACATCTCAGATGATTTTTTACAAACTTAGCTTTCGTCACTCTTGAAATCATAGCACCTTGAGCCACTAAATTCTGATACTCTTTAAATATTGGCTGCAGTTGATCAAATGATATAAATTTTCCCACCATGTTATTAACACCAAACGGATTATGTTTTCTACAGTTTTTTTTTTTTTATAAATTCATGCCGTTCATTAGATGTATATACATGACTTTATTTTTTTTGGGCCCTACTTATGAATGAGAAATCACCATCATTCGGCAAATATGTGTGGCCAGTAACGAGGTAATGAACATGACGGCACAGGATCTAATAAAACTGATTAAGTACTGTTCGGTCATCCTGCTATTGGTTCGGGTCCGGTCTACCTAGACACTTCAGATATTAAACCACTTGGTCCAGTCAACTATGACTCTACAAGTGCTTTTTCTTGGTCCGGTCAACCTCTGACCCTACAAGATTAGCTTCTTGGTCCGGTCAACCTCTGACCCTACAAGATTATCTTCTTGGTCCGGTCAACCTCTGACCCTACAAGATTATCTTCTTGGTCCGGTCAACCTCTGACCCTACAAGATTAGCTTCCTGGTCCGGCAATTGTTTTGCCCTTCAGGTGTATCCTTACAGTAAAACTGACCGGATCTTAGCTAGACCGAACGAGTATCGTTCCTTTAGCTTAATTAACAAATAGCTCAGTGCTTTTGTTGATGTACGAGTGCTTCTGTTACAATGTTAAGTGATTCAGGATTAATAAATTCTACTGAAACAGCTTGTAGACCAAGGTTTCTACAATTTGCATTATTATGAGAACTGGTAGATACAATATCATTTTTGGCAGACATGGTATCACTATTGTCAGACTGAATATAATCATTATTCATCTGTTGCCTAGTCTCATCAACAAGAACCTCTGTATCGTTATTAATCGCCGACACGTCATCCTCATCCTAATTTTCTGCGATTTGTGAAAAAAATGACTGACCACGCAAGTTTTCTTGAGAGTATTTGTAGATTCTATTGTTTCCGTTAAAGTGTTTTAATTGTTCGTTGGGTTCGATTCCCACCCAGGACAAATGTTTGTGTGATGAGCACGATCATTTGTTCTGTCTGGGTGTAATTTATCTATAATATGTATGTATTTAGAAATATATAAGTATGTTTATCAGTTGTCTAGTACCCATAACACAAGCTCTGCTTAGCTTGGGACTAGATGGCGTTGTGTGATAGTTGTAGAATATTTGTTTATTTATTTAGTGGTTTTATTACGTTCGATTTTACGGTAAAGAATGCCCTGTCTAATGTTGCATGTGTGTGATATTTCAGACGGCAATTCATTTGAACGGAATTTTGAAATAGTGTCTGATATTTCAGAATCACGTCTTGTCTAATTCAGACAAATTTACAATTTTAGCTGGTTTTTGAGTAAAAGAAATGTCAGCATGATTAAGTGAAAGGAAATCTGCGTGTGCCATATTTTTTCCCTCTTTATAGATAATGTCAAAGTCATATGACTGCAAAATTGCCCACCACCTATGCACTCTAGGCGTAAGGTCTTTAACACGTTGAACGCCCAAAAAAAAATACGCCTTCGCCCTATGGGCCATGGCAGACACCGTATGGCTGACAATGAGCCGGGTCCATCGGGCCGCGGCAGACACGGTTTGACTGCCAGTACGATCTGCGTTAAAATGTCTTTACTGGGCTGGCAGACATAAATAAGTTTGTGAACGCTATTCGCAGTGACCCGCGGGGCGCTGTAGAACAAACCTCGCGCCTTAGCGCGGCAAAAATCTTACAAGTCTTTGAGATATTTGGGACCTGACGGACCCGACACATTTTTTCTCTGACATTTCTGGTTTAACATTTATACGGATGACTTTTAGTTAAATAAATTGTGTCATACAGTTATGATTTTAATTATTTACATCATTGGGGTATAAAATTAAGCATGCCAAATATTAGAAAAATACCTTTATTATAAAATAAAAAATACAGTACTCTACGCTATGACTTAAAATTGGAGATCAAACAAATTAAATGACTTCTTTCTTAATTATACATAATAAAAATGAAAAAAAAACAATCAAAACACATGGACGGCTTATAAGGGCAGGTTTCACAAAATATACTGACTTTCTTGGTTTTATTTCTAGCATATTGTTGGCCCATGAAATAGACATAAGTTCTAAACTTTATGTAATCTATTAAAACAATCAAAACATATGAACGGCTTACAAGGGCAGGTTTCACAAAATGTGTTGACTTTCTTGGTTTTATTTCTAGCATATTGTCGGCCCATGAAATAGACATAAGTTCTAAACTTTATGTAATCTATTAAAACAATCAAAACACATGAACGGCTTACAAGGGCAGGTTTCACAAAATGTGTTGACTTTCTTGGTTTTATTTCTAGCATATTGTCGGCCCATCAAAATGACATTTTGCTTATAGCATCCAGAGCACAAACGTCGGGTACTTTAAGATTTGCCATCTTTTTTAGACAATTGATGCTTCAACCGTTTAGGCACCTCACGAAGTCGATACTCCTCGCTCTCTGTTTGGCAGAATTGTTGTACAATTTCCTTTCGAAAATCTACTATTTGAATAGTTTTCTTTGTGACTGACTGATACAAAATTAGAGCATTTATCACTGTAGTGTTTAGTAGTAAATTAATGGCAAGCTTCTTATACCATTTGACAGATTTTCGTAGTGGAGTCGAATAAGACGCTAATTGATCAGAGAGGTCTACCGCACCCTTTGCCATATTGTAATCAACAATTATTTTTGGCTTCCGTATAGTTTTCCCACGCTGTTGAATATTAACAAATCGATCAGTATGTTTAGTGGATAGAACATACACATCCCTCTTGTCCTTCCATTTTAACACGTTATTCCGTCGTTACTCTCTGCAGCTTTATACTCTCCACGCTTAAGTTTGGCATCAATGACCTCTTTTGGTAAACCTTTACGATTTTTTCTTACGGTGCCGACGAGATGCATTTCTCTTTGTAATAATTGTCTGGCTAATGTAATGCTTGTGTACCAGTTGTCCGTAAATAATGTATGCCCTCTTTCAAAACGATCTTCACATAAAGACATCACAACATTTGTGGGTGTGTTATGAACATCATCATTTTTCCCCGCGTATACTTTTACTTTATAAGTATAGCCCGGTATGGTACATAGTTTAAATTCTTTAATCCCGTATTTATGCCTCTTTTGTTTATTGTATTGTCTGAAAATAATTCTCCCACGGAAAGGGACCTTGCTTTCGTCTATACACAGGTTTTCTGTTGGCGAAAAGTTTTCCTGAAATACTTTATTTACTTCATCATACAGCTTGCGGACACGATGCAGTCGGTCTGATTTATGTTCATTGTCATTTTCTGAAAAGTGTAACATTTGCAGCAACAGCTCGAAACGATTACGAGACATAATGGTCTTTGGAAATGGATGGCTAATCATGTCGTCCTTACACCAATAATCAGCTAATTTAGGTAGCCTCACCAAGCCCATAAATAAAATCAAGCCAAAAAAACATTTCAACTCAGCAGGGTTAGTGGGTGTCCATCTACGAACCCGTGCAAATTTAGAAGCTTCAGGTAATTGTGTTATTTCTTTAATTGCATATTCATTAGTGGCATCGACTATTAGTTGCAATATGTTATCAGTCAAAAAAAGCGAAAAACATTGCGCAGGAGTCATTCCATGCATACACTTTATATGGGGTGCGGGACCAGAAATGTCTGTAAACGGAATAATACGGCGTTGATTACCTTGAACCTCTGTCCAGATGTTCGAAGGGCTTGTATTATTACTGGGGCAGGGCGGAACGTTTTCGGCATCGCTGTCTTCGCTAGTTGATAATATAATTCGGCGGCACTTTCGTCTTAGGGGTTGAATTATATCACTACACTCGTCATCTGAACTCGGCATTATAAAACTATTATTTAGTAATGATATTTCAATATTGTCCAGTTGCATCAGATGTTCAGCGGTTATATCAAAATCCAAGTCTTCCATGTTTATTAGTAATAGTAGGAGTATTAGTAACGAATACTGAATACGTATGTAGGTATAATTACAAATTACAGAGCGCGCGAAACGGTCCGCACTTTAGCGTACGACTTTTGCCACTGAGTAGTAGCGAGAGCAAGCGCAGCGCTTACGCGCGGGTGCGGGGGGTGGTTGACAAGGTGACCCGCGTGGCCCCCTCCACTGAAATAACGAATAGTGCTTTGGCTGGGCCATGGCAGATAATGGTGACTGCCAGCTATTTTTTCTCTATATTTACTATTTTTCGCTATTGTATTTATTTCATATTAGATTATACCCATTTTTCATACAATTAAACCGGAAAAATATGTTAACAAATTTTGACTGTTTTTTAATATTTCATGAAGCCCACTGAGAATACACACTGGCAGATAAATGGTGTCTGCCATGGCGTTCAACGTGTTAAGGCGTTACGGTCAGTAAAACCTGTAAAGGTGTTTTTTTTTCTGTTTCAAACCTGTACCTAGGTACAAATTACTAATAAAAATCCTTCCAATAATTTGTGTTTTTTGCAGTATTTAATGTCCCATAGATTAAGAAATAAAAGAATATAAAAAAAAGCTTCCTCGCAACGTTACTGCGTAAAAAGAAACGTTCATGACAGCGTCGACAGCTGTCAATCTGTTCTGTCAAAGTATTTGTTTGATGTTGTGAATAGATTGATGTACTTTGTTATTATCTTTTGTTTGGAATGTTACACTATTTTATTGTCTTAAACATGGACTCGGGAAGGGCACAGCGACATACTTATATATTGAACAACATTTTGGTGTTCAATAAACCTACCTATCGTTCGCGTTGACGGAGAAATGCACAGAAAGCTATACCAAGCCACTCTTTCGAAGTCTGATAAGATCAAAAGAGAATCTAAAATGCTTACATTGGCCGTTCTATTCCAATAACACCAATATTGTGTCTGTAAGGCTTAATTGTCGTCGTCATATTATAATGGCTGATTTACATTTATACAGTAGTTGGTGTTAGCATCACTGAATCAACACTGTATCGTTAAGTCGACGGCAATCAAAGCCCAGTACAGTAATGATGCTTCTATTATCATTATGTAGGTAATAAAGACAACGTACAAGGAATTGAATAGTGTGTAGGTATGGCAATAGGACCCTGTATCTATACATATAATAAATCTGTAGAAGGGTCAATTCTGTACATTGAAAAAATAAATAGCGGGGGATGTTGCTGGATCGATACCAAACCCAAATATGTGATTAAAAAAATTTTTGTCTGTCTGTCTGTCTGTCTGTATGTACAAACATCACGTGAAAACTAACGGTTCGATTTCGATGAAACTTGGTATAATTATACCTTATTATCCTGGGCATAAAATGGGATACTTTTTATCCTGGAAAAATACGTAGAAAAAAAAAACTTATTTTTCTGTTTCTACAGAACGCGAGCTCAACAGCAGTAGCTCAATTAGATATGAGCGCCGACAGTCAATCTATCGGCGGCGGCGCGCCGACTTTTCGAAGCCGGCGGCGGCGGCGTCGCACAGTGGGCGGAAACGATCAAAATTACGCGCGGGGCAGAAAAAAACGTCCAAATTAAGTCTTTCTTTTTTTTAAATACTCGTTATTATGTCCGCTATCTTGTATCACTGCGGAAATCCAAATTTATAGGGGTAAAAACCACCCCTAAAGCGGTCAACCCACCCCCAAGCAGGCTAACCTACCTAACCCTGGGCAGAGCGACTTCTACCCGGCATGCCGGGTTAATGTGGGTTAGCCTGTCTGTTCTTAAGGAATGCATATTTGTTAATAAACCAAGTTGATAGAAGTCGCTCTGCCCAGGGTTAGGTAGGTTAGCCTGCTTGGGGGTGGGTTGACCGCTTTAGGGGTGGTTTTTACCCCTATAAATTTGGATTTCCGCAGTGATACAAGATAGCGGACATAATAACGAGTATTTAAAAAAAAGAAAGACTTAATTTGGACGTTTTTTTCTGCCCCGCGCGTAATTTTGATCGTTTCCGCCCACTGTGCGTCGGCGGCGTGACCATCATAATTATAAGTTTTAACTGAAGAATCTAACTAACTTCTTAGGTACCTTAATTCAAAAAAAGAAATGAAACAATTATTTACGTATCATTAAGCTTTATTTATTTATTCTTTATTGTGTACAAAAATTACAAATAAAGGCATTCACTTAAAATTTAGTTCACAAAGGTGAGCTTATCTCTTAAAAGAGATCTCTTCCAGCCAACCTGTAAAACTGATATGTATACGAGATAAATAATACGGGGACAAGAAGATTGCACACACAAATAATTTTATTTTTAAACAAAAAAAAATACCTACACACAATAAATACACATATATTAATATATAAAATACATAAAATAATATATACATAAATATCAAGGTTGTTGCGAAAGGAAGTGCTCTTTCAATTTTTGTTTAAAAGATGTTACAGAGGGAGAATTTTGGATTACGTGTGGTAAATTGTTCCAAAGTTTCGTAGCTCGATAAGTAAAGGAATTGAGGAAAAATTTAGTGTTCGCTCTAGGACACTCAAGTACCTTTGTGTTACATGCGCGCCTAGGCCGTGGATTAGGTGGTAGTAAGCGGAAACGGGAACGGAGATAGTCAGGAGTGGACGGGTCTTTAAGGATTTTGTAGAGAACAGATAGGATGTGCACATCACGACGAAGTCGGATAGGGAGCCACTTTAATTGAGCACGAAATTCAGAGACGTGGTCATATTTGCGAAGTCCGAATATAAACCGAATAGCAAGATTTTGTAGTCGCTCAAGTTTATTTAGTAGCTCCTCTGTCACATCCAAGTAACACACATCAGCATAATCAAGAGTAGGAAGGAGAAGTGCTTGTGCAAGCATGATTTTCGTTGGCAAAGGCAGGAAGGACTGGAGTCGCTTGAGAGAATGAAAAGAATAGTGCATGCGCCTGCTCACCTCGCTAATCTGAGCTGACCAGGATAAGTGGCAATCAAATATTACTCCCAAATTTTTTGCTTTATCCGTGTATGGGATACAGGTGCCATTAAAATAAATATTATTGTTGTCAACATTTGCAAGCCTACTCCTAAGTCTACTGCTACCAATAATCAGAGCCTGTGACTTACTGGGATTAACCAATAACCCAAAGTTCTTTGCCCAAGTTTGTATGGCTGCAAGATCCGAATTCATCGCTTCAACCGCTTCGGAGAATTCATCCAATGAAAAATGTCTGTAAATTTGTAAATCATCTGCATACAAATGGAAGGGAGAAGAAATGATTTGAGAAATATTATTTATGAAGATGGAAAAAAGCAATGGAGAAAGAACGCCGCCTTGTGGAACACCAGCAGTGAGATTCACCCAGTCCGATATTGAGTCGTCGGTTTTCACACACTGCTGGCGACCATGAAGATAAGACCGAAACCAATCGATCACATAAGGAGCAATATTAAGAGAGCTTAGGGTACCAAGGAGCATATCAAAATCAACTGAATTAAATGCGTTACTGAAGTCAAGCAGAGTCATAACAGTCAGCTTGGTGTTATCCATTGCATGGCGAATATCCTCTGTGACATTCAGCAACGCACTAACCGTACTATGAGAGGGACGGAAACCGGAGTGGAAAGGGCAGACTAGATTATTGGAAGTAAGATAGGAGTAGAGTTGTTTGTGAACTACACTTTCAAGAACTTTCGAAAGTACAGGAAGGATGGAGATTGGACGGAATTGAGAAAAAGAAGTTGGATTGGAGGTTTTGGGAAGAGGGATAACAAATGCTTTTTTCCACACAGAAGGAAAGACATTAGCCCACAATGAAAAATTTATAATGTGTGTGATAGTAGGCGTAATGCTTCCTAACACAGGGAGGAGCATGTCAAGACTAAGACCGTCACTGCCCACAGCCTTCGTTGAGATAGAAAGGATACTCTTCTTAACATTGTCCTCGGTGACCGGATGAAATATAAATTGAGGGCAGTCAGGTGGGTCAAGGCTGGAAAGGTAAGAAAGTGATGATGTTTTTGTAATAGTATCGAATGAAACTGGTGGAGTAGAGAAGAAATTGTTGAGTGCATTTAGATTCATGGTACCACTAGTGGCATCCATGGCCTTGCCCACGCCCAATGACTTTAAGAATCTCCAGGATAGAGCCTGAGAAAGATTTTTAATTTAGAATGAATAAAGCGACGTTTAGTATCCCTACACAGTCTGTTGCAGATGTTACGCAATTTTTTATAGGCAGCTTTATTTACGACAGAAGGATCCTTCCTAAGTTTACACTTAGCTTTGTCCCTTCTTGCCATAGCCCTCTTAATATCAAGAGTTAGCCAGGGAGCAGGAGCATGCTTTACACGCACTGGTCTAACTGGTGCATGGGTATCAAACAACTTAGTTACAGTTAAATTAAAAGCCGCAACTTTGTCATCAATGTTGTCTGCTGTCAATACCGGCGACCAGTCGATACCCTCAGCATCCTCCCTCAGACGGTCCAGATCCATGTTACGAAAATTACGTTGAAAGATTACTTTACTCTTGATTTTAGGAGGTCGTACTTTATACGCAAGAAATATTAAGTCATGATAAGAGAAGGGGGCCACCATTTGTCCATGCGTGATGACAGCCTCCGGCTTGGAGACGATCATAACGTCGAGTAATGATGGCCTGCAATTGGGAAGATGATGTGTAGCTGAAACTGGGAGAATGTGTAAATTCAATGAAGAAGCTAGAGAACAAAGTTTCTGTGATCTGGAATCATCCCTCAAGATACACGAATTCAAGTCACCCATAATGATAATATGTTAATATAGAGTACTAAACTGTTCCAGAAGGGACTCTAACGCAGAGAAGTAAATCACCTTATCATTTGGGCTGTATACTAGGGTGGAGCGTTTAGGTATGAAAAAAAATTTTTTTTTAGATATTAATTTGTAATAGGGGGGAAAAGGTGCATTATATTGTAGTAAAAATAAATGTGATTTTTCAATTACTTTGGCCAGCATCTTCTGCCTCCGCACTGGCCTCAAACAATCTAAAATAAACTAAAAAAGAGTAGTACACATTTTACCAACTATTGAGCTTAGTTTAATGGTATATGAGTGATAAATGACATACAAACTTTAATTAAGACATTTATTAAAGAACTGCAATCAAAAACACAGTGACATATTAAGAATAATTATTATAAAAAAAATATTAATTTGCTTTAAAATCTCTTTTTGTCTCAAATTTAGGCATTATATTTCGAGATTCCAATTTGGCTTTTATTGCACCTAACCGTGCCTTTTCCGTGCATTGAGACGTGGCTGCCTCTGTAGTCATTTTTACTGCTCGTTCTACAGCTTGAGTATGGCAAGGAAGCCTTAAAAACGTCAAATGATCCTCATCCCCAGTTTCGACGACGTGCCGAATTTCTTGGTCTGAAAAGATTTTCAAAATAGGGGGTTCTGTTATTTTTTCCTGCCAATTTATTAAATCAATGTATGTCGCAGCATTAAAATTTATACAGGGCAACTCAAACAGTCTAGTTGTTGAAGTTTGCTGCGTACTACGTGCTTTTAATATGCGCCTGGCTGCCAGTTCTCGAATATGCTTCTTGTCATCAGTTAACATTGCAAGAAGCGTGTTCTCCGGATGCGCAAAGTAGCTATTTCGTTGAATGACAGGATCAATTATCTTTTTAAGATCTTCTGACAGGTATCTGGAGGCCGAAATTATATAGAAAAGATGTCGCGATCCATCCTTGCAAGAGGGCTTATTTTTAATTAGGAACCAAGTTGGTGCGTAAACTTTAACAACAAATGTTGCCAGAGTTATCAGTTTCTCTGATGGTGTTTCGGTCGCTACATACAAACGCAATATTCTATTGGCACGTGTGACCCAACGAGCATGTGAAAGTTTGCCGGGAGATTTATTAGACAAATCTTCTGGGAAAACACCTGTAATTACCGCTGTGACAATGTTGTGTAAGTACTGTTGATCTGTACTCAAATCTATGGCCATTTCTGTAAGCATTTCTCCATCGATAGGTCGAAATTTTTTAACAGGCAATTGTTCACAGGTCTCTAGTGCTTTTCCCAAAGGTCCAGAGAAAGACTTAGGCCCCGAAGTACACCCGTCGAGATGAAGAAACAAGTGTCGCAAAGGCAGTTCATTCATGTGCAGTAAACAAACTATCCACTGAAGTGGTTTTTGTAGTCTTTTCTCGAACAGTCTTATAATACCACCATTCTTTCCAGTATTCACGTTTGTGCCATCGCAGCCGATTGCCATAAGTTCATGAAGAAGTATTTCTTCTCGTGATAAAAACTCTGCTATGGAGATTTCTATTCCTTTAGCTGTCCCAACATTAGGTACCACATATCCTAGATAAATTGATCCAGGCTCTTGAATTAGTGAGATGTGTTCTTCGACAATCAAAGTCCTGTAGCATTTGCCGCTCTTTTTAATGATTTTTAACGTTTTATCTTTTCTCCCGTCAAAGTATAAAGCATTAAGTTCCGGAATTGTCACCGCTTTTAATAACTTATTTCTTGTTTTAGTTCTCTGTCTGCGTAATTTATGTCTATCAATCACGTCAATATCAGAACCAATGTCGAACAAGACAGATGATGCAATCGCGGCTGCAGCCCTATCTGAAACTCCGTACCTGTCACATGTCTTCGAAAGCGTCGGAAAGTCGATGTGTGAGGATTTTTTCCTTGTCTTTTGAGAAACCTCTTCAAGTTCGATTTTATCTGACGTTGATGATGTTGCCGAAGAAGTACTAACATTTAAAACAGCCAACGACGATGTACTCGTATTTGAAGATACATTTTGGCGGTTTTCTCGTTCATGTTTCCGTTTTAAAGTGTTTTGCAACTTCTTAGTGACGATTGCGTCGATGCCGCCAATGATCATACTTCGACAGGTTCTTTGATCAATTAAAAATGCTTGCTCTTGTTTAGGAACCTTTTTATCCTTTGGACAGGTGCACTGAATCAACTCTTTGCATTTGCATGCTGAAATATCAAAAAGTAACTTACTGCTTTGCCGAAATATCTCTAATTTATCTTTAGATAGTCTCTGCACAGATTTAAGTAGATTTTTGTATTTTAAATGATAGGCTTTTAACATTTGTATGATTCTTGTTCGTGTTACTGTAGGAATAGATGCAGTTCGCCATATATTTTCAATCCTGGATGTCACTATATCTGCTATTTCCGCAAAAATTGGCTCTTTTGCTGTTTCTAACTCCAATTTTCGTTGATGTCTTGTCCATTCATATAACTTGATAACATCGTCATAAGTAGGTAGAACATTGTCTTTTAACTCACAAATATCCCCTAAAACAGGGCATTTAAACACACTCCGAGTTCTCTGCATGTTTTCAAAGAATAACAATAATTAAATACGGCCGGTACGTGGCCGATGCGAGGGAAAACACAAGCACACTGAGCGTCGTGACGATGCGACAAGTGGCGCTAACCGCTCCCTCCGCTCTCCCTCACTCCCCTTATTTTAAATTATGAACACAAAGTGACGCTTTTATTTTGTATTATATCGAAAATAGATTATAATAATAGTTATTTCGTAAAACAAAATTGTTCTATTAATTAGAATTTATTATATTTATACGGCGTCAAACAGGTACTAAAATAAGATTTTTTTTTAATTTCAATGACATTGCGGAGGCAGTTGCCGTAAACGAAATCAAATAATATTTTTTATGGTTCAATTTGGACCTAAAACGCACCATATTTTTGCTATTAGATTGCCATATAACAAAAAAAAAAAAACGCTCCACCCTACTGTATACAGAAACAAGTAAGACTTTTTTATGGTTAAGGATGATTTCCAGGAAAAGATGTTCAAGAGATCCAGAATATTGAGGGGGAGAATTACTAATAAGTGTGGCTGGGATGTCACCGCGAAGGTAGATACCTACCCCGCCGCCACCCGCGCCGACACGGTCATTTCGAAAAAGCCGAAAACCTGGCAGACCGAAAGATGTTGAAGGAAGAGAAGGCTTAAGCCATGTTTCAGAGATTAAAATTGCATCAACTACCGTGTTACTAAAGGATGTGAGAAGATCATTGTAATGAGCTGGAGCACTCTGTGCATTGATGTGCACCAAGGATAGAAATTTCGAGCTACGATGAAAAACAGAAGAAAGTTTTTCCTCTAAAGGTTCAGAATCAGAAAGAGACGAGCTAGAAATACTATGAGCACTGAGATATTCATCATCAGAGGACGAGCAAGACAAATATTCATTATTCAACATATAAATAAACTACAATAAATACAATAAATCTATATAAATTTACTTAAGATAAAAATATTACAAATACCTTTTGAGTATCGTTAACCAGCTACAAGTTGACTGAAAGAGACATTATCAAAATCACACAACCTAGTAAAAAAGTAATAATTTACTATCTTAAAAAAACAACATCTAAAATTATAAAAAAAAAAACAATGCATAAAACGGAACGTTAAATATAAACCCGTACTTGCGTTCAGAAAAATTAAGCTAAAAATTGCCGCTACTCAAACATCAATTAAATGAAATGGAACGCGGTCAATCAGAAACTGTCAAACAGCATGTCATATTTGACATCCCTAGTTGACATTGACAGTTTGCAAAGAAAATATACAATCTAAAAAGTAAAAGTTCTACCCCAAATATTGTTCACAATTCCGAGCCTAGCCTACCCCATTGTAAAACAAGTAACGAGAACACAGCACATAAGAACTACATTATAACGAGAAAAGTAGTACTAGTGAACAACATTCAGACAAGAAAACACTAGGTACTTTATTTTCCAGTTTCCTTCACATACTTGTCTGGATACTGCTTGATTAGCTGCTGTAACTCAGAAATTGTTACTAGCTTCTTACGTGTCTTGTCTGGCAGTAAAATCACTATAACACCGTCCGACGACCAGCAGTTCTTCATGCCAAAATGGTCTCTGGCCGCGGAGAAAACGTCTTGTCGCGACTTTGTAAGGAACTCCGAAATAGACATTTTGGAGCCTTTCAACTTCGTTTTGGCATTCCATACGGCTGAACGTTGCGTTGCAGTGGAGAAGCGGACCAGAATAGGACGGTTTTTGTCCTTTTTAACGCCCAAACGATGACTTGTTTCAATCGCATCAGGAGTGAAGGACGACATCTTCATTTGATCGCGAAGTATGGTGTACACTTTTTTCGAAAGATCTTTCGTTCACCTCTGAAACCCCATGAAGTAGAAGGACCTTTCTTCGTGAGTGTGTTTCCAAGCGGTCCAATCCATTCACCAACAATTCTAGCTGCGATCTCAACATGGTCAAAGTGGTCAGCACAATAGATTTGAAACTGAGGTAGTCTGCCGAGAGAACCTTCACAGTAGGCGTACCTGTTGAAGATGTTGCCTGCTGATTCTTCTCGAACTCAGTCATTCGGGAATCCATCCACTCAGCAAGCTCATCCATACTTTTTGCTAAGAGTGCAGTGTTATCCATAGTTATGGTTGTTGTTTAAGTGCAGATAGTTAAAACAGTGCGATTATTGGTGAAAAATAGCGGTGACAAGTCAACTTGTAAACTTGGTAAGATTTTATATCATTAATGTTAAGTTTACTATTTTATTTTAAATTAAAAACAAAGAGAGCTCAAATTTGCTGTTAACGCTTTCCTGTCTACCTCCTTTTTTTTAATTAATTATTTATTTATTATTTAATTATTATAATTTTGAGGTGACAAATTAAATTGACAATATGAATTTAAGAGAAAATTACAATCAAACAAAATTAGATACTTTGTGATTCAGTAACTAACTGTTAATCAATAGATTAGGAAATCGGGAACAAAACTTTTTGATTAAGTTATTAATAAAGAATAATTAAATAATCAACAAAAGTATACTATATACTTTCATCTCTAACTCAACGTACATATAAATATTATTCATATAAAAATTTGTAAACATTATTATAAACTAACGTTATCATTATAACATATGATATTAATTACCTAATAAAAATAATTAAATAATCAACAAGGACAGTCTTCAACTACACCTCAATGACAAATTTTAATATGAAAACAAACAATTTTAATATTAAAACTTGTAAACATTAATAACGATGTTATTATAATATAGGTTTAGTCAGTTAAAAGATGAAATAGTTTACTTACAATTTAAAAGTCGGATTACTATTAGCATTTTTACAATGGCTATAATTGTCATGTATAAATATTATTCGATTTACTCTTAAGGGATTTAATCGTTTTGCAGTTATTACTTGACCTGCAACAGAGAAAACTCTTTCGCTTGGGGAACTTGTCGCCGGTACAAACAATATTGCTTGAGTCAAAGTTGACAACCATGGAAAGGAGATCTTTCTGTCTTTCCAGAACATCAATATTTTACCGTCGTATGGCTGAAGATCCTTGACGCCGCTTGCTGTGCTGAAATACTTCCAGCATTCATTTTCTACCTCGCTGTCTATGTCACTGGAAGAACTGCTGTGCTTCTGACCCAAATACATCAAAAAATTTGATGGTGGTGTAGGCGCAGAACTCGGTCCAGGTGTTGCATCTCTTGCTGGGTCAACAACATCCTCATCTTTCAAAATATTCTTTACAAATTTAGTCAAAAATGCTACTTTATTAGTGTCTTGATTTTCCATGTAACTGTCGATATCCTTAATTGCTTGAAATCTGCAATCCAATAAAGTAGCCGCCACAATAGTATCTGTAACAGGAAGACGATGGTCCAAACGTTGCAACATGTTATTTTTGAGTCTACTGACAATGACAGGTTCATCGTCGTCACATTCTTCCAGCAACCTTCTAATTTCATATTTAAAAATCAATGCCACATTGATTGTGGGTTGTGATTCTGAGCTCAGGATTTCCACTATCGTCTTGAATTTATCAAAGAACGACGCCAAGCTTATTGTACGTATTTGGGTTCAATAGATATTTATAAGATGTCATTGTCAGAGTAACTCAAAATGGAGAAATAAACCATACACGCGAAGACCGACATCCGCGCGGACGGAGTCGCGGGCGGAAGCTAGTATAATAATAAAATTGAATTTAAGCAATTTTTGCTGACCCTTCTTTCCAAGAGATGAAGCTCATTGAAGTTCCTATTCTTATTTAAATTGCATAGTACGTCCGGCGGCCTCTGAACAATGGAGCCCAACAGCATTATTATACCTATTTAACTTTTTTCATCAAGAGTACGCAGATGCCAAAATATCTTTTCGATCATCTTTGAGACAAATCTTAACAATAAGATTTAAATGAATAGGTATTTTAATGTATTATTATTTTTATATACTATTTTAATATTTTATTCATTCTGAGATTTTACACAACTAAACTTACGATACAGGTTTTTGGATTGACTTTTGATTTATGTTCCACGAACCTGTTATACAAAAAGCTGTGCATCCTCATGAGCGTCCCCATTTCTTTCATCAACTTCTGGAATATTTTCCAGCATTTGTTCATGGTGAACTTCACCATGGACTAGAACTTCTGGTTGGTTCTCGTTTGGATGTGGGGCCTCCTGTGCCCTTGCCCCATTCACATCATTAACAAATTCTATTTCTTCATTTACGTCATCCTCCGGCCTTACCTCTTCAACACCATCATCATGGACTAGAACTTCTGGTTGGTTCTCGTTTGGATGTGGGGCCTCCTGTGCCCTTGCCCCATTCACATCATTAACAAATTCTATTTCTTCATTTACGTCATCCTCCGGCCTCACCTCTTCAACACCATCATCATGGACTAGAACTTCTGGTTGGTTCTCGTTTGGATGTGGGGCCTCCTGTGCCCTTGCCCCATTCACATCATTAACAAATTCTATTTCTTCATTTACGTCATCCTCCGGCCTCACCTCTTCAACACCATCATCCAAATCTCCTAACATTGCTCTTAATAGAACAATTAATCGATCAACTGGATGATGATTTTGATCCTCATCTTAAATGGGGAAAGCAATACTTTGATAATACTCGTAATTGTTTTTTTCTTCCGACCTCCCTAAACGATAACTTAATGAAATTAAAGTTTTGATTTACTTTTTATTTGTTACAAAATTTTGTGACCGTGTTAATTTAATTGAGAAGTTAAATTGTTGGTTTTCAATTAAAAAACGGATTAAATTGCATAATTTCTAATAATTTAACACATTCTTAATTTTGCATTCGGCCTGAAGTTTTGCCAGCAAATTTAAAGCAACGCAAATATATCTGTGATCATGAAATCAATGTTATGATAACATAAGAAAATTGAACAGTAACACGTACATGCTGAAAAGACAGAAGGACACAATTATTACAATAATTTACATGACAAGAGGATTCTGACACATTTAACTATCATTACCATCAGATACCAATTTAATTTAACACCATTTGAGCGTAGGATCCAATCTGAATCAATAGAATGGCAAATTAACCAAAATTCCGAACAATGGAATCCGGTATCTCGAATACGTAAAGAACTTTGGACATGTTACAAAGAATTTTGAAGGATATTCCCAAAACAATAAAACATTTCACGTCAATGGCTAATTTCTTGACCTATTTTTTTGATTTTCGTAATTTATAATATCAATAACTTGTTAACAGATTCTTTAATGCTTTCTATTTTTATAACGTACATTATCAGCGGGTGATTTTATTCTCATACAGCTAAGGTCATTTGGTTTTCGTTGTGAAAGAAAACCTGAAACTAATTTTTTTTTAAATTTGTTAATCAAACTTTTATGCCACATAACCTAAAAAACATTCCAAATAATTTTCTCAAATCTCCCTGTATTTGCAAAAGGCTCATAATTATATTGTATGTTCAGATAATAAGTACCTGGTCGACTGAGCTTAGCTCTAACTATAAATATACAATAAATTAATAGTGATAGATAAATCTATCTATATACAGGGTGTTTTTTGCATGCTAACGCAAACTTCGCGAAAAGGCTACACCTAATGCCACTAATCAAATTGTGAAAGTCATTCATCTCGCTAATGATCGGTTACAGAAATTTTCATTTTCTTCGAGCGCGCAATGTATTGCGAACACCGCGATATAGACGCTCAATACGTTGTACCTACGTAGCATATCACTGCCTACAGGCGAATATCGCCAACAACAATAATATCACATAAAATCATTTTAATCACTCATAAATACCTACTTATTGATGTTAGGAACATGTTTATGCAGAAGTTAAGAGGAACCATAACCTTAAGGCCACTGCGTACGTGACGGGTAAATACTTCGGACGGGACGTGAGCAGGACGGGCACGTGATTGCCTCGTTCAAAACGGGAACGTGGTGCAAACGCATACGCACCGTGACATTGATTCGGATCTAACGTGCTAGTGTTGTGAACAACGAAAGATGGATTTGCAATTCAAGAATTGGCTTTAATTGCTATTGCTCTAGATGACGAAGAATCTACGACCGTCAAGAAAAAAAGGAGATTTTCTGTACATCCTACATGGCATAAAAGAGAACAAGAAGGAGAATACCACACTCTCTACAAAGAACTTCTGGATGATGAGACTCAATTTTATCAGTATTTCCGTATGACAAAAGAATGTTTTGCTTTACTGGAAAAAATACTAAGCCCTCATTTACATAAGAAAGATACTGTTATGAAAAGAGCTATCACACCTCGAGAACGATTGGTTGTATGTATAAGGTAATTATAAAGACATATTTATATTTATGCGTAAACTTATATTTCAAAATTGTAATCACGTGACACTGCAATCGTAGGTAACATAATTTTAGGCTCAGGTCTTCTATTCCGACCTATACATTAACATTTAAAAATATTAGTCATTACTTAGCAGAATCATATTGGGAGAAATAAAGTTGTATTGACTTCGACGACCCTGGTTGTTCAGGAAGTTGTATTGATTCTAACGTTCCTGGTTGTTCAGGAAGTTGTAGTGATTCTAACGTCCCTGGTTGTTCATAAGATGACAAACGCGATGATATAACAGACATTGATGGTGATGAAGGCGAAGGAGAAGACAAAATAATAGGTGTAGATGGTGAAGATGTTAGATTTTCAGTTAATTGTTGAAGCTCCAAATCGTGGATTACTTGAAATATTTTCCCTTTTGCCACATGTTGCAAATATGGAGAAAATGATTTTAAAGTAGGTGTAAGCCCCTGTAAAAATGCGTCAATAGGATGTTGTTCCCCTTTTTCAGTACTGTCGTTTTTATTCATGAGCACATATTTCATTAGGGTAGATGAAGCGGATTCAGGAACAGGGGCAGACGTCTTTTTTTTCAGTCGCGAATTGGTCTGACGCTGTTTTGGCAGATCTGGTGGAGACTCATTTTCCTTATTTGTAGTCAATATGCAACTGGTGATACTACAGATGGACTAGCTACAACATCATTGTGGGTCTGCGAATTTGACTGCTGATTAATGTCTGAATTGTTGCTCCTGGACAATGTTACTTCTGATGGTGGAGAAAGCATAATTTGGCTGCTTTCTACAAAATTCTCTATTTTATCTCTATCCTAGTCAGCACCCTTGAGAAATTGAAGTTGTTCATAAAATTTGTACAATTTGATTTTCTTCGCAGCCTGACCGGTAGTCGGGCACGCCGCAATCGCGGCGCACTATGGGCCAGATCCGTGCGTACCGTCTCAAAAATCTGTAACTTTTATGTTAATTGAAATAAAAAGCTAAAATTTGGCACGCAGTATCTCGAATGTATACACAATCCAATTATGAAACATTTTTTGTCAAATGTTGAATTTTAAATATTTAAAAAATAAAACAAAAATAGTTTTTTTTTTTTCATATTAAACCATACTTTGTTTAGCTTATTCTATTACAATTTTACAGTTTATGATATTACTACTGTATAACATAATTTTTTATTATATATAAATCATTAAATAACACATATTATATAATAATTAATTCCAAAAATATATGTTTTAAATTAATGTAACACCTACTTCTACTTAAATATCTAAGAGGTTCTTGGCTTCGTCTAACAATTCCTTGGAAATAGTCACTGATGGTTTTCTGATACTTGATAGATAAGGATCTGATGTAAATAGGAGACCATGAAAAACGTCTTGATTCGTTGCTGATCTAGAGCATTTTCTTGCGTGAAACAATCTGAATTTTTTGTAATCTTTGTTTCGAGATTCTTGGGCATCTTCAGATAAATTACCAATAGGCAGAACAGCAAAATGTCTAATTATACTTTCCCCATGTATTAAGATTTTATGTACTGAAGAAGGCATATTATACCACATATATTTTGTTACGTACAGTTGTGCGGTTGTGCGAGTATATTCACCAAATTTTTCTGGATTTACAGCAATACCGGATGCCAAAGTCTGGAGAATAACATAGAACCTTTTAATAAGTTCCTCGTCAACTCCTGTTATTTCCGAAGCGCAAGAGTAGTTCACAAAAAAACGCCGAGCTGTATTGCCGTCATTGCTGTTTCCACTTCCTTGTCGAGGCTTATCAACGTGCAATCCCATTCGGATTCTAAATAAACTTTGTACAAGCTTTTTCTTGTCTTCTTTGCTTTTTTTATCTTCCGGAGATCTCGCAGCCCATTTTTTAAATGAAAGGTTATATGAAATATGTAAAATTAACTCCATGCACCTGATCCACGCATGCAACGTAGACAAACCGTATTCGTATGCATTTATATTATCTGGCTTTGATTCAATCTTCTCCAAATTATTCATTTCGCTTGGTTTAGCCCCACACACTGTACACACAGCTCCAGAACTTGTGTCAGTTAAAACTTGTGTAACTTTTCCATCCACCATAGTTAGGAATAGCTCGTGCCTTATTTCAATGACCTGTTCATCCTTGTGTATCTTTGAAGTTCGCAAATTTTCAATTTGACCCCTAATGTTACCAACGACCGATCGGGTTTTCTCAGGGGTTTCTTTAGCAAATTCCATCAGGATTGGTCGGCAATAACGAATAGAAGAACAAGCCGGATTTTTCCAAATAACTTCATTCGTTTCTGCGTCAGTCAGCTTTATCGGTACCAAAGACGCTATAAATAAATTTGCATCTGAGACTAAGTCATTCTCATCTGTTAAAACTTGTTTATACTCACTTTGTCCCGATGAACCATCACATCCCCACTTGATAAACAGTATAAGAGACATTCTTGTCGGGACGTACACATTGTCAATCTTCAAAATGCGAGCAGTAGTGTGATCCAGTAAATCTTGTAGATTTACTCTAGCATCCTCCACCATCCAGCATTGAAATTACCGATACATATGTATCGGTAATTTCAATGCTGGATGGTGGAGGATAACACAGTTTTTTAGCATTCGTCAATATATTGTATGATGGCAATATATCGAAGTTTTTGTTAATCAGACTTGCTCGGAGTAATCCGTATTGTGATTTCGAAAGATCTAAATCTGCAAAAATACTTAAAGCTTCATCTGCCGTAAAATATATTTCATTGCGACTTTCATGTAACAATTTTTCCTTCATGATCCTTTTTTCATTTCTATCAACATTCCTTATCATTGAAACAACAGTAGCTTCTTCGAATTCTCCTTCAGAACGCAATCCTTGAACGTATGCATTATGTATATACTCGAGTCCATATTCTTGTACTAATTCCATATTCTTCCTTTTTTTCGATTTTTCTGATAGATCTTCATAAGACTTTGGTGGTCGTCCACGTTCTCCAGATGTTGTAGGTGTATCCATCGGTATTTCTTCGAATTTGACCCTTAATTCACCGTCCAACCACGTTGTATTTTTACTATAAAAACGTTCTTTAGTTCGGTTAGATTTGGCCCACCGATCGTTAAAAGCTGTTATAAGTGATTTTTGAATACCTCTTAGAACTAACTCACTTTTTTCAGACGACAAATGGTGTTGTTCTTCTAAGTATTTTTGAATATCTTCTGATTTCGTTCCATGGTCAATGAAAAATTCGCATAATACTCGCAGAGGTAAAACAAATTCACTCATTTTGTTGTATACGTAAACTTCTAACTTTTTTTAATGAGGATAGTGAAGACTATAATTATTATGTCATAGCACACTAAAGTACTGGTAAATGACAACGTAAATCAATTACTTTTATACTAAATACCGTGCGAAACATTTTTGTCATTATCACGTTCTTAACCACTATCAAGAAAGTTGGTTAGTAGTGCTGATATAATGTACAATATCAACTTTAACCACCATTTCCTCCCTACATGAGAAACTTGTAATTCACACAGTGATAATAAAACATTAACCACATCTGTCTTGAAGATAAAAAAAAATAAGACATTACCCATTACTCCCACCTTACCTAAATTTTTGGTAAATAGATAGTACGTTATTGAAGAATTAGAGGTAAAAAATAATATAATTGTCCAAAAATCTCATCTATCACAACTTAAAATATTTTTTGAAATATTTTGTATTTTCCCTCCATCTGTAATTTTTGATTCATTTGAAGGGGGGCAGATTCGGGCAGAATTTTTTTTTTGCCCTGACTTCTGTATAAGTTGCTCTATGTAACACTACCAAAATTACGTCATGGGCAGACACGGCTAACTGTCAAAAGTCTATTTGAAGTTTCTAATTAGGTTAAAATATCAGGCCCCAAAATAAAAGTTCTATACCTTTCCAGTTTGCACAAAAAGCTTCACTTAAATTATTTTTAATTAGAGTACTTCCTAACGATTCTAACCATATATCACACTTATACATTTGCTGTGAAATTAATGAAAATAAGATCATGTGAACTGGAGGAATTGTGTTCTACATTATTCTCATATTTTTAACCGTCAACTTGCAAGCCTTAGTCTAATAGTAAAAATCAATAAATAATGGATTTTAACTACTACGTAATATGCATTGGACATTTAGTTAGACATGTGCATTAACGAAATATTCAATATCGAACATTACCAAAACCTATTTTTGAGACGGTACGCACGGATGTGGCCCATAGTGCGGCGGTAAGACCCCTCTTTGAGGAGTGGCTGGATAGGCGTCACGGCGTCCTGACCTACCGCATGACGCAGGTCCTCACCGGACACGGAAGTTTCGGGAGGTTCCTGTGTCTGATAGGGAGGGAAGAAACGCCTGGGTGTCACCACTGCGAGGATCGTCTTACGTACTTACATATGTACTATAAAATGTAAATATTAATTTAAACAAACAACTCTAACTCACACATTTGCAACAATCAAACTAAAAATTACTTTATTATTTTCAATCATACATATTTTTGTAAAATTTCAACAGTAATTTATTATCAACCTCGAGGCTATAGCAAGGTTTTGCACCAATCAGTTGCTTTGTATGTAAAAGACCTTCAATAGTATTGGTATTAAGTCTATTTCGTTGTTTTGTCTTTATTAAATTTATAGAAGAGAAGATCCTCTCTACGGCGGCACTGCAATGAGGTATACTTAGGATTGCAGAAACAAATATTTACAGAGTAGGGTACAATTGATTGCTGTAGTTAGCAGGATCACGGGCTGCAGTGACTTTACACCAGTAGGTTTCGACGTTTTCTGATTCATCAGGGGCTAGGTCTTTATTATTACGCAAAAACCGCCACTCTGTGTCTAGTTGTTGTAGTTCATCGACTGAGATCAAATTTGGGAACTTTACAGCCAAAGCGACCAATGAATCAATTTTACGAGACTTGACGACATGTGGGTCAAGAAACTGCATTTGCTTAATTACATCATTGCTGAAATCATATCATTTTTTGATCTGCTTTGCCCCCTTCAATAAAAAAGTCAAGACATTTGAGTTTGAATGCTTTAATATCATCTTGGTTTAAAGTGTTTGAATTCGTGGAGATAAGGGAGGCTGATACCTTCGCTCTTAGGTAAAGGTTATCTATTGGTTTATAATGACGTGGATTGTCAATCTGAATTAATCCGACTTCTGTTCGCGAAACATATTCGTCGTCCATGTAACATTCCAATAAAGATTTATAAACCGTTACCATGTTGTCATGCATTTTATGAATTTGCGGCCGTTCTGACTGCATCAGCTTATTCATATTATTAAATATCTCTAATGAAAATTCCAAAAACTCTAAATACAGCTTATTATATGGATTGTTTAATCTAAACAAGATCGAATCAGCATTCAAGTGGTCCGTAAGAGCGGCTTCGGTGAAATATAATTTTAGTGCGGCATACTGTTCTAGAATACGGCAAACTGCTGCTCTAAGCGAAAGCCATCGAGTTTGAGCAGGATGAAGTATTTTATGGGGCTATATATTATGTTGAAACTCTTTTAGAATTCCAGTTCTTTTGGGGCTGTTATTAAAATAACTATAAATGTCTCTTATGAGAGTTTCGGGCTCTCTTGACAATTTTAAACACGCATACGATGCACAAAGATGGAATGAGTGACGTACACACTTCAATACAAACAGATGAGGGTTTTCGGCAACTAGACGGGATGATAATGAATTGTGCTGTCCCATCATGGCATTCGCACCATCTGCTGCAAATCCGATTAAATTGTTCATTGGGATGTTATTGTCACTCAAAACTTTTTTAATATGATGGTACAGCTTTTCGCCAGTAGCCTCTTCAAGGGGTATTAGACAAACAAATGCATGCTCCACTTTGCTTTCAAAAAATCGTGCTAATATGCATAAATGCTTAACACATCCCCTATCAGTGCTTTCATCGACGATCAAAGAAAATTTAAGGTTTCGTAACTTTTCCATTAACATCTGTTTTGCAGTTATGCCAGTAACATTCTTTAGAATAGCTGAAGTTTTTGTTCTGTCACAACTAATACTTTTTGCAATCTGTGAATCGGGACACACGTTTTTTAGCAATTGAGGCAAGTGTTCCATAACGTTCATGGGAATATTATGTTCAGCTATAAACGCTGCGAGCAAAATCTCTCCTCTTTTGAGTGGTTCAATGTTCTTGTGTGTGTGGCCTTTATTATTATCATTTATTCATTTTCATAATCTTCTCTTACTAAAATATTATCTAGGAAGGAGGCAGGAGCTGTTATATGTTCTTGATGTCGAGCGAACCCCATATACCAGACAATAGTCATGATGTGAGCACAGCAACCCACGGTACGTTTTCCAATAATGCAGTTACAGTAATAACCATGGATTCTGTGCTCCCAACTGCTTTCTAGTTGATTTAATAAAATATAAGTAGGTATAGTAAGCCCTTCCACTACGGTGTCTAGATTGGATCCTTCCCCTAAATAAAAACATTTCATTTTCAAAATCTGGTATATGGAGACTCTCGACATCATTACAAACTTCGATTTCGAACACTCCATTTTGCCTTATATGCTCTCTATAATAAGAGCGTGCCTGCTTAATCTAATAAGTTCCCAGTGCAAATAAAACTAAATCAGATTCTGTCATCACTGGGAACTCATCTATAAATATGTCTGCATTGATATTTACAAACGACGCTCTTCTCCTATTTATATTATTTTCAATAATAAAATCAGCTAAAACATTTGGTTGATTTAATTTTTGCAAGGCTCGCTCCAAGAGTAAAGAGGCATCTGGTCTGTCCGTGATGGGAACATGGAAAGCATTAATCATGGCCCCTGCTATTCTAAAATCAGTTATTAGATGGGTAGCGGCATTGTTGCTGAAATCATTTCTTATTAGTTTGTAATCTCTTTTAAACCTAACATTTACAACTTCCACTACCCATCTACACATTGTTACTAGTCTCGATTTGTTTGCTCGTAAAGTAGACAACTGTGTCTCACCAGATTCCAGGGATTCAGGTTTATAAACATTGTAATTTAAAGATGCATCGGAATTGCATCTCTGAATCCCCTATCTAAAATAAAAACTTCTCTTTGTCTAAAATATTGACGCAGCTCATTATTTTCATTTCTAAATAATTCTGACATTATGTCAGCATCCGACATAGTTGCCGCATAGGGGCCATAGATGTCAAGTATGTGACCATCTGTTGTTACTATTAAAAAAGGCTTTATTAAGTTTCTGTACTTATGTAAACTGTAGGATTGTTTTTGAAATAGGTAATTAGATGATTTTTGTAAATATGTATATGTCTCATCACAGATGACAATAGCCTTCCTATTGCCTTCTTCCTCACCACCAAACAGACATTGTGGTGTAATTAAATTATGATTTATTATTTCATTTCTTGGCAAATGGCCAATACCCATATGTAGTGGTACAAATTGTTCATTTAAAATATTCCTAACAATAGTTAACGTCTTTGAAATAGATGATTTAGACATTCCGAACATTTGTCCTAACCTTGAATGTGGTTCCCCTGTCCTTAATTTAACTAAAAATATTCCAAGAGCAGTCTTTTATTTTTTTAACTGTTCTCTTTAAAGGGGAGCTTCATTGATTATTATCATGAATTTTTCTTTAGTCATGCCTGTCCAGTAATGACATTGTTCATCAGACATAACGCTTAATTGTTCAATATCCTATTTATTTATTTCTTCATCTGTTAGGGCTAGTGATAATATCACTGCCTCTAACTGCGAAGGACTAAACTGATTAATGTAGTCATATTCATTAAGAAATTCCCAATCATAAACTCCCAAATGATAGCTACATATGCGAGCATTTTGTGTTATATATAGTTTGATTTTAATATTTGATACCTCAAAAAGCTTGGTACAGCATGCCGCTCCACATTAATGCAACCATGTACAAAACATGACCTTTCCGAGTTACTTGTCCGTCTAAAATTCGGTAGAGTGGTTAATGACTCAACATTGCTTTCTTTATTAGTTGATGCATTAGATACTTCTTCAACTACAATCCGGTTATTTCTCCGAGCTGATAACCAGCATCTATAGCACACTCGGCTATGAGTTGTAATCTAAAAAAAAATATATGTGTAACAAACATCATTATGCTTACAAGAATGGATAAAATCAAATAGTATGTAATTGTGATTAATTACCAGTCTGGGAGAAATTCGTTGGGCAATATAGTCTCTTTCTGGTCCTTCAAGCAAAGAATTGGAATGACGTCTCATGATCATCTTGTGTGGTAGAGGGTTCAGATTGTGGGGTAGACGGTTCAGGCTGAGATGGTGAAGGTAGAGTGCTTGAAGTGATGTGTCCCATCCTCATCAATTCCTGCTGTTGTGCTCGTTGAACATTTCTACGAACTGCAAGCCAGCATGCATAGCTATTTGCAGGTAGTATCTAAAAACAAAATGTAATAAAGTAGATTTTAACATATTAAATTAATTTTATAATCTATACTATAAAGCTGAAGTGTTTTTAGTTTGGTTGAATGCGCTAATCTCAGGATCTACTAGTCTAATTTGAAAAATACTTTTACTGTTAAATAACCCATTTATGGAGGAAGGTTATAGGCTATATAATATCACACTACGACTATTAGGAGCAAAGCAGTAACCAAAGATGCGGGTGAAACTGCAGGATACATCTAGTGTTAGTAGAAAAATAAGCACAGGTGATAGTCTGTCAATGCTATACTTCTTACCTGTCGCGGCAGTATACGGCGAGCGATATCATCTCTTTCAGGACCATAGGGCAATGAATGAGAGTGACGACCAACAATAGATCTCTGGCACCACAAACATTGATCTTGCGAGACAGCTCTTGATTCCGAAGACAGATTTGCAGCTGATGTAAAGCAGTTTTCACATAAAAGGCTATTGTAGTCAATCTAAAAAGAAAAAACAAAGCCGAAAGATGTTCAGGCTAGAAGTGGGCCAAGCAAGCACTTTGACCGATCTAGTGCTTTCCGCAGCTATCGGATTTTTACAGCCTCAACAAAATCATGTAGTTCGTCAAACTCCAAGTGAATCTCTGGTGTTTGCTCTCTCATTGTTTTTCTATTGTGTGTCTAATTCCATTATTCAAAAGATAACACATGGTAACAAAAAAAAATACGTACCTCACGATTTAGATTTCTTAAAACAAATTGAGCTTATTTCACTGCCAATTTCCAATAAGTCATAATACTGCCCCTCATCATTCAAGGGAATATTGCATGAGCAGCACTGCATTGTTGTACAATACACCTGATACCCTAAAACAAAAAAAAAACTTGGTCAAAAGACGTATTTATTTTTTCGTAATAAGTACTAATATGTTGATGTTAAAAAATGTGATAGTCGTATACTTACACAAAGCTTATGTAAAAAGTCGGAAATCAGTCCAGAGTATGTCGCACAGTTGTCGAGATCCAATGAGAGAACCGATCGCAGCCAAGTCATGTGTATCGAGTCCAAATTCGTAAACCAGGTCAACAAGTTGTAAGAAAAAGTCCAGGGAAGAATAGCCAAGTCATTAAAACGAAATAACACAATAAAAATAGCACTCCAGATACGATTAACCGAAACGGAATGATTTGAATTGAATGACAACTGACAGTATCGGCCCTGGCTTTGGTGCCCTGTCTTTTTGCCCGGTTGATAACCAAACGCAAAAAATTATATGAATTGTGAAATAAATGTATTTTTGGGAATATTTATTTCTATTATAATTCACGACATATACTCGTATAAATAGAAAAAAAAAACTATCTGTAACACAGAAAAAAATATTGATTAAAACATTTTTAGGTTCACAAAATGAAGCGACGAAACGCATTATCGAAGAAGTAAATCATGACATTGCCAGACTGAAATTCTTGGGTTGCTTTAACATCTTCGATCGACAATTACAGGTGGTACAAATGCGCAAATAAATCCAATGTATTTTTTCCAGATTCTACGATTTTTTTCACGTAACTTGATACTTTTGTTTTTGAAGCACACGCCGGGGCCAAAGTAGGGAAAAAAAACATCTCCTTTACGCCCATACAGGTAATGTCGAAAATGTTCCACAGATTTAACGACGGCTAATGTTTCCAATTCATACGAATGATAACGACTTTCTGCACTTGTGGTTTTGTGTCTAAAATGAGCGACAACATGAGGCTGACTATTTTTTTTTTGTATAAGTACATCCCTATATCCTTCACTGTTTGCATCAGTGTGGAGTTCAAAACTTTATCGTCATTTGAGTGCAGTATTGATAGCCCTAAATCCTGTGGAGCATTTCGTAAACCAAACGGCATGGTTAAGTATCAATTTAACTCTAATGCAAACTCACGCAATAAATTGTATTGGTGTTTTGTTAGGTGGCTTTCAATAACTAAAGACAAAGCTTTGTCTGGTGTATAGCGTGCATGTGGTTCATCAACTGATTTTAAAGTTGTACATGCATCGCATTGTAGTAAATCTTTGAAATTTATCCCAAATGACTTGGTGCACTGAAAAGGTCCCTTTAAATGGTTTTAAGTTTTTTGGTATATTCTTCTCTCTTTCGATAACATCTGACTCTTCAACGGCTTTTATAACTATATTCTCTATGCGATCATTTAAAATATTACAAAACTGGCTGAAACTACCAACATCTTCCCCAAAGCGGACCATCTGGTCTGCTGTTCGTTTCAACACAGCGCCAACTCCGTCTGGGGCTCCTTTACCGTGCCCAGATTCCGAGTAGTTCCACGACACCCTTTTTATTTGATGAAAATCTTGAGAAATTTGTGAAATGACATAAAACATAAATTTATTCCTGTATTGCGAGGATGGAGAATCAGATAAAAAGTGTACAGCTTCAATAAACGGACTTTGTTTGTACGCTTCTTGAAGTAACGGTATCAAATGTGCCCAAATCGCTGGCACATCATGTCGTAAGCATTTACTTATAGTGCAAACACACGTCGGTTTCACATTTCCTGTGTTAAAATCGTTAGTGTAAATCACAGCTGTGTGCAAGGCCACTTGACAGCGACTGCCAGCAAAATGGAAGCTCTGAACTTCTTCAGCATAATTAAGTGCATAATTTTCGGAATAATCAACATGAATTATTGCCTCATCAAATCTCAAATTTTCTCTTAAATTTTTCATGACTGTATATACTGTTTTAAAATCTTGTAAGAATGAGCAAAAAATTTAGGCAAAGCTGTTTCCAATCTTTGAATCAACTTTAAGGGTTCTTCCTTATTTTTCTCCTTGCTTGTTATTTGTTTTTTCTTCTGAACACCTTTGTTTGTAGTGATGTCTTTAATTACCCTTTTCCATTCGTAAAAGGTTATAGGCATATCGTTAGAAAATTCCATATATTCAGGAACTCTTTCTGCACAATTTGCACATGTTCTTTCTAAACAAACTGGATTTGTTGTGCTACAACACAAAGTTTTTAGGAGCTCCGCAGAATTTTTTGATTTTAGAATGTGGGCCTTATTTAAGGCACTAATCAAGAGATCCATATTTGTATGGATTTGGCATAAACAAGTGTCTCTATCTTGTGGTTTTGGAAATCAGACCCAAAATGGCCATTCTTTGCAAAAAGTTGAATAATGAATTTTACTGTTTGTTTGATCTTTGAATTTTTTATATGGTTCTCTTAAAGATGCTGTTAAAATCGTTTCTGGTGTCGTATTTTGTTTTTACTTATTAATTCCTTTTTCCTGCTTTAATGACACTGTTATTATCATCATTAAAAAAAGCATGAATTGTCTCAATATCTGTATCCGATATTTTTGGTTGCAATAAATTGGTATTTTTTGGGGATTTCTTTGGAATTCTTTTCGGGGAAAATTTAATAGCGGTTTGCTAGTAAGTTTTCTTTGATTGCAATTTTTCATTTTCTTCAACTTTTCCGCTAAATTTATCTCTTCTTTGTTGACGTCTATGTTCTCTCATTCTATACATCGCATTTTGTCGTTTTAATATCTTTATCACTTCCCTTAAATATTCCTGTTTTTTCTGTTCTTTGTAACGTACTCTTCTTACAATCAATGAAACTTCTTTAGTTGAATATACCCGTCCTCCAATGCCTTTTAATGGATCTCTTAAATTTTCTTGAACAAAACCTTCTCTCTTTTCAATAATATCTATTTTTTCGGGATCTGGTAGTTTATTACTTTCTCCTTTCTTGTTGTTTCTATAACGTTTTGAATTTTCTTTCCATTTCTGTCTTTGTAAGTAGTATATTATTGGGCATTCTAGACCACTTTCGGCAAATCGCTCGGCGACGCCTCGCTGCCGACAGTGGTCTAGAACGCCCAATAATCGGTAATCGACTCGACTCGTTCATTTTGTTCGTTTGTTCGAGTTCTTAGCATTCTGTCGCTTTGAATCTATCTTTAATAGATTTTCAACCTCATCACAATAGTGGAAGGTACATGTATGTAGGTTGAATGAAACACTAAATGCTAATGAGATTCATTTATTTTTAGTGAGCACAGATTACAATATTATAATTGAGGGGAACCAATCTCAACAACAATAAAAATGGATGGATGGATTATTATAGTAATGATTAACAATATATTATTTATCGTAATATGTTGGTGGTTCGGTAAATAAAGCATCAGTCGATATAATAAACTCTTGTAGTTTACACCATTGTGTAGAATTGACGTCGGTCTGGACCTTGATGCGGACCAACGCCTTTTTCCACAGCTCCAACGAGTCGGTGAGGCGCGCGTCCTCAGTTTTGTATACTTTACAGTCGATGTAGTACTCGCCGTTCGTGCTTGTCGTTCGCCGCTCGCTACCGTTGGCCACTCGGTTCACGAAGTATGATGGGAGAGAAGAGGTTTCGCTGTTCGCTGTTGCCCTCCTGTTGTTATGTTTGCGGCTGATGCCAAATATATCGACGTCAGATTTCGATTTTTTACTGAAACAAACAAATTGATCTCTTGTTAATTCGCACCCAAATTTATTTTATAGTATTAACTTGAACCTGCTTTAAAACACATACAATATACAAGAATGAGAGACGAGACATACTACACAACGCTATCCATGTTCTATGAATAGCACCTAGACAGCTGATATACATTACAATTAAATACTGTTTGTTAGTAAAAACATACTACATTATATACACAGAAACATAAAAAATCTTTGCTATTAATCACATTCATGCACACATATTAATCTCGAATAGGCATTGAACCCACGACATCAGCGTAGTAGTCGCTTGCATCAAGCGACTGTCATCTACGCAATTGATTGACAAAACAATGAAGTAAATAAATCGTAAAGTTTACCTTGGGTGCGTTAAATTTTGCTTTGTTGATTTCCGTTTCCCAGGGACTGGTAGAGTTGGTTTGCGGTTAGACTTAGTGTCGTGCTCCATCACATCACTTGGTAGGTAGGTTTCGTACTCAGAGTCTGACCTGAAATAAATACATAAAGTTAAAAAAATGTTTGGTTAACCATGCAGGGTCAGAAGTTTGTGGAGAATGCTGGTTTTTATACTTACATTTTCTTTGAAGAATCGGTCGGCAGGCACAGTGACTAAGAGCAGCTAATTCGTTGAGTCGGTTGGCTGATACAGTGGCAGTGAGCAGCTACTGTCTAACTATCACTGATAAGTACTTGGAGTCTTGAAGATTTCTACTAGCACTCGTCGAGTCGATTGTATAGGCACACCGATAACATACTGTTTATAAGTCAGAAACTTACAATAATATCGCTATGTTTAGAATATGTACAACTGACGAAACAACTACGTAAAAAACAACTTTTTTCCTGGTCGTATTATACACATACGAAAAATAATTGGCTAGATGATATTTGAGGAGCATCGACGTTGATTAGTGTTGATGCAGTAAAAGCGTTCAGGGTTGTCACACCGATTGCATTAGTTATCGAACATTTTTAATGTGCACGAGTGCATATATGTAAACTCGTGGTAGCCTTAGGTAAAATAGCTTACACAAATAAACGTGTCAACTTACTGGAAAAATAATTAGGTTGAGCACACGTGTAATTTTTACGCAATATCACATAAAATTATTTGGTACCAAATTTGATATTTCAAAGCATTATTATTGACTAAGACCTCTTGATTAGCCATTGTGTAACTCGTTCTTTTATCGAGAATAAAATAAATTGTCTAAAAGATTGGTAATTTTTCACAAATTTCATTAAAATGAAAATAATACAATAATAATTATCGACATTCTTTCTTCCAAGGTTTCTTAAAAATGAACGTTGATTAGAAAATTAAAAAACACAATTATTTGTTGGTAAGATATAAAGTCAATTCTATTATGTTTTATTAGCATTTATGTCTAATGGTTACCGATTATCATTCTATTTGTTTAATTTCAGAAATATATTGGTAAACTTAATTTTACCAATTTATGTGATGGTACAATACGAACAGGAAACGAGAGCACGTCAGACCTAGTCTCGAAAGATTTTTGTCAACGTCGAATCACGAAGTATCTAGGTAAGATATAAAGCCAATATATTTTCTATTATGTTTTATTATCATTTGTGTCTAGTGGTTACCGATTTTCATTCTATTTGTTTAATTTCAGAAATATATTGGTAAACTTATTTTACCAACAATACGAACAGGAAACGAGAGTAAGTCAGACCTAGTCTCGAACGACTTTTGCCAACGTCGACGCGTGAAGTATCAACCCAGAAGCAACGTATCTGTATAAGATCTTTAATATTAGTAGTAATTAGGTACGTATTTACATGAGTTTTATTGTTTGACTTTATTATTGTGAATCAGACGATAAAAATAATAATGCCATACTGTACAGTTTGTAATGTGTCTGTAGATAATCGACGGTGGTCAAGTCATTTACGTACTAATGTACATAAAAACAGTAGTACGACCCTTCTGCATGATAACGTTTCAATTATAAACTCTACGTTTAAAGGTAGAATTTCGAGTTACAGAATCACTGCAACTAACGAACAAACAAATACTTTTCCAGAAATTTTCCTCAATAGTGTAAAGGTATACGTTAAAACTCTAATAGATCAGTTACTAGTAAAACATACATCTGTTAAGATTAACTTTGAACTTTTTTCGTATTTCCTTTTATTTAAAAATGATCAGCAGGAATTGAAGTCGTTTGCTACCAAAAACTTTGTTATTCCGTTTTATTATAACTTTGATTTTATTTATAAATCAGTAGTCGAGATACTGACAAAGAAAATAGAAGAATTTGAGCATCGAGATAGTGGTTGGACATTTTTAAGTAATTCTCATTTAGAAGTTAACATTAATAAACATCAAACTCTCAGCGGGTCTAGATTTATACCTTTGCCTAATGCTATAAAAAACAAAAAAGCATGTTTAAATATTCAAAATAGGGATGAAAATTGTTTTTTGTGGTGTGTTGTGGCTGCTTTGTACCCCACAACTCAACATCCTACCCGAGTAACGTCTTATCCCCATTTTAAGAATGTTTTAAATGTTAGTGATTTAACATTTCCAATCACATTATCTGACATAGTCGTATTTGAGAAAAATAACCCTAATTTAAATATTTTTGTTTATGGATTAAAAAATAATAAGACGATTGTTGGACCGTTGTACACAACTACTAATAAGAAATCTAAGAGCATCCATCTCTTATTTTTAGAAAATAACACAAACAGTCATTTTTGTCTAATTAAAGATTTACCGCGATTAGTTAGAAACCAGATAACCAGACATCACAGTAAATTATATTTTTGTGAGACGTGCTTATTATTTTTTCCTAATATAAATCAAATTGAAACGCATTCGTGTGGTGGTGTTGTTACAATATTACCCAACGAGGGATCGTTTTTAAAATTCAAAAATTATGAAAGAAAACAAGACGTTCCATTTGTCATATACGCTGATTTCGAAACATTGCTGAATCCGATTTCTTGCAACGAGTCCGAAAACGTCAAGACATCAAACTTGCAGCGTCATGTGCCTGCGGCGTTCGCTTACAATATCGTATCATCTACTAATAATACTAATAATGGGTATAGATGTTATCGAGGTACTGATTGTGTTTCCAAATTCATACAATTTTTAACTGAAGATCTTAAGGCACTACACACCATTTTAACAAAAAACGTACCTATGATATTTACTACAAATGATTCTTATGATTTCAGACACGCAGTTGTCTGTCATATATGTGAAAATTTGCTCTTAAGCGATCGGGTTAGGGATCACTGTCATATTTCAGGACGTTATCGTGGTGCAGCACATCGACATTGCAACTTACAAAGTAAAGTACCAAAATTTGTACCAATATTTTTTCATAATTTATCTGGTTATGATTGTCATTTATTTATAAAACAATTAGGTCAAATTCCCGGGCAAATTAGAATTATACCAAAGACAAAGGAAAAATACACCACGTTTACAAAGTTTATTCCTATTGCTAGTAATGAATATATACAATTAAGATTTTTAGATTCGTTTAACTTTTTAGGCACAAGTTTAGACAAACTCGCTAAAACTTTACAGTCACGAGATTTCGTTTATCTAAAATCACAATTTCCTGATGAAAGACAATTTAGTTTATTAACAAGGAAAGGCATATATCCTTATGATTACATGTCAGATTGGAAATGTTATGATCAGAAATCGTTACCACCTAAATGTTATTTTCATAATTCTTTAACCAACGAATATATTAGCGATGACGATTACAATCACGCTAAAACCGTTTGGAATATGTTCGGTATTAACGATTTGGGTGACTATACAGATTTATATTTAAAAACAGATGTGCTTTTATTAACTGATATATTCGAAAAATTCCGAAAAACATGTAAACAGCATTATAAACTAGATCCGGCATTTTACATAACTGCTCCTAGTTTGTCGTTCGACGCAATGTTGCTTAAGACAGGGGTTCAGTTAGAACTCATGTCGGATTTAGCCATGGTTCGTATGATTCAAAGCGGTATACGTGGTGGGTTGTGTATGTGTTCCCATCGATATGCAAAAGCGAATCATAAATATATGCCAGAGTGTAATGCAACAGAACCTCAATCTTTCATAGTATACTTAGACTGTAATAATCTGTATGGGTTTAGCATGTGTCAATATTTACCGTATTCTAGTTTTAGATTTCTCATCCAAAATGAAATAGATCAATTATGTGTAGAGCATGTTGAGGACAACGCTGAATGGGGGTATATATTGGAAGTTGATCTTTTGTATCCTGAACATTTACATAAGTATCACAATGAGTTACCGTTTTGTCCTGAAAAATGTATACCGCCGGGAGGTAAAACAAAAAAACTGATTGCTAATTTATATAATAAGTATAGGTACGTTATACATTATGTTCATCTAAAAAAGTGTCTTGAGCATGGTTTAATACTTCGTAAGATTCACAGGGTTATTACGTTTAGACAAAGTCCTTACTTAAAACAGTATATAGAACTAAATACACAGTTAAGACAAAACGCTAAAAGTTCCTTCGAACAGGACTTTTTTAAGTTGTTAAACAACAGCGTATTCGGCAAGACATTAGAAAATACTGAAAACCGAGTAAGCGTTCATTTAGTTAATCAATGGAATGACACACTTAATCGAACTAAGAAATTTAAATCCGCTGAGAGACTTATAGCCAACCCCTATTTCCATAGTGCATCTATTCTATCCGAAAATTTAGTTGCAATACAAATGAAACCAGACCAAATTGTTCTAGATAAGCCAATTTATATCGGTTTCACGGTGTTAGAGCTTTCTAAATCACATATGTACAACTATCATTACAATATTATTAAACCCTTTTATGAAGATCGAGTACAGTTGTGTTATACAGATACCGATTCGTTTGTCTACAAAATATATACCGATGATTTTTATACCGATCTCAAGTTTCATTTTTTGCAGTATTTCGATACCAGTAATTATCAAGAACAAAACATTTTTAATATCCCTCTCAATAACAAAAAAGTTCCGGGGCTATTCAAAGATGAAATGGGTGGACAATATATTTCTGAATTTGTTGGTTTAAGAGCAAAACTATATTCTATAAAAACTCCAGATAAAACTGTTAAAAAAGCAAAGGGAGTAAAAGCATGCGTAGTGAGAGATTTAGACATTACGAACTACAAACATATTTTATTTAATGGTGGAGTGATTCGTAAAAAAAATATAATTTTTAAATCTATCAAGCACGAAATTTTTACCCAAAGTATTAATAAAATTGCCTTATCAAACAACGACGACAAACGAGCGATATCTGTAAACAAAATATCAACGCAGGCCTGGGGTCACTCAACTAAGTTAAATATTTAAATATGTACAGTCGACAAAATTGAATCATGACCCACCATAAGCTTATTTTCCTACAAACATTCAAATACAATTAGGTCGACATTCGCGTAAACATACATTGTCATGGCAACGAATTTGATCTTTGTTATTTTGACGGTTACAAACGATTTATCATCAAAATGGGTCATGATTCAACTTTGTCGACTGTACCTACCTAAATAAACGCCCTTTGATTACTTTCCTTTTTAATTTTTTTGTACATATTACTGTGTAAGATTTATTTTTAGTTTGTATATTTTTAATTTAGTATTGTATTATAATAGTACCTAATTAGTTAATTTAGTTTCAAATTAGTCTGAATAAATATTACAATGTACCTAAATACGAATAAGTTTAGTGTTAGATTTAAATTAGATAAAATTGTATAGGTAATTTAATTTTAATAATTGTTTAAAAATATAAATAAATGTAAACTTAAGTGTATATACAATATACATATATATTATAATATAGATATTATACTTAGTATATTTTTAATAAGTTACTGATTGTAGAAATATAAATAAAATGTGTGACCATGTATGTACTTGTTTCATTTATCAGAAACTTGATCAAAAACATCATCCTCCTTTTTGAAGTTGGTTAAATAATAGGTAATGAAACCTTGACTCGTTGAAGTTTCTTCATCCTGAATGTAATATGATCACAACATCCGTTTCGACATTATATTATTAATTAAAACAAACACGAAGCAGTTTATTGTCCCTAAAAATGCTTAGTGAACATTTTATAGCTAAAGGTAGTCACTGACTGGAAGCATGTGCGTGTTCTGTAATTATGTATGGTTCGATTTTGTGCATTACGTACTGATTGCAGTTATCTCACTATGCACCTAAAATACCATGCATCATAAGGTTGATTTTCGAATAACTAACGTTTTACGATTAAGTAACATGCTTACAAGGCGTTGTTTGTCATTGTATAAGTGTTACCTACGTTGCAGTTCATTGGCCTTAGCCTTGAGACACAAACGCTTAGTTGACAATATTAGTATGACATGTAATTATTTAGTTATTTTGTCATCATTTACGAAATATTATTCGGCGCGAACACCTGTTTAATATTTTTTTAACTTCCATCAAAAGTCATCATGTCGGTGAGTAAAATATTTTTAATTCGTTTTTTTATGATTGTTTCATAACTAGAGATTGTGTTCGCAGCTGTGTTGTGTTGCATTTTTCCAGAGCCTATTGTCACTAATCTAAAGTAAATCTAGACTTTCTCGATTGAAAACCCAATTAAAACGCTATACTAGCGGAATAGTGGTATAAATTGTGTTTATATTTTGTTCCAGAATTCTGACACCGAGATTGTATTCAGTCAGTATGCTCAGGATCCTTACGAGGGATTCTCCGAGATGTTTCGCAGTGAACCCGGGCAAAGCAAACAAGTCACGAAAGATAAAAAACCAAAACAACGGTGCAGGGAAAAACCCATAAAGCAAAAACCTACAAAATCCTTCGTTATGAGTCGACTACAGCGAAAAGGGATTAAGTTAATAAAAATTTCAGTGGTAGATCTGTGTAACAACAATCCTCAAACCTTAGACAGTGATAGTGACAGTGAAAACGTTATTATAAACGCTCAATATATTGTTCAAGATCCCATCGACAGTGTTATGGACGAAACTGAGTCTTTAGTTAAGAAAATATCAAAATCTTTAATAGGTACTGACTTTTATTAACCGTTTTTGTAAAGAAGTTAATATTTGTATTTTCATTATGATGTTTTTATTTAATTTTGTATTAGGTTGTGTTATTTGTGGAGTAGCGTGGGGGTGTTTAACAAAATAAAAGCAAATTTACATTATTTTGATTTTTATTTAAAAACCTTAAAACCAATAATCTAAATACAATCCACATATGAGTACATACATTTATACCCATTCTAAATATTTCCTTAAACAAAGCACATTTTTAAGAGCACAATGCTTTAGATGTTTATTACAATTAAAATTAGATCTTCCTTCACAGTATTTTTTATGCAAAACAGAGAAACTAAGACATTGTTCTGTACCAAGGTCTGATACTTTACAATTCACACACAGTTCCTTTATCCAATTCACCTTCTCCAAACCATTTACAATAATTTCCTTATTTTCTAGATATGGAACGATTATACGCCGAAATTCTCTATAGTCAATATATCCTTCATTCCAATAAATACCTCTATTTCTTTCCAACCATTTAACTTGTCTCTTTTCGTCACTTGTTAAGTGTTTAAACAAGTATGGCGGTTTTATTAAAAATGTTTGCGTATAATCACGACTTGCAAAAGCTAATTCTTTTATTATAAAATTATTGTTCAGGTCTTTAAACCCTTGAACATCTAATATAATAGTATTCGGATTCATGATATTTTTCTCACAGTATTACTCAACGGCTTGTACTCAATTATGCAGTCGTTCAATATAAGACAGTATGCAGAAGTTTGATCTGGTATATCGGAATCACTCTCAATTTCCACTCTTACATCCACAATAGGACCTGTCTTTACATTATCAGCTTGTCTAGAGCAATCTATGACAAATAGCGGCGCCAAATCTTTGAATTGTTTCTCACTTAATAAGGGTTCCGAGCGACGTCCGTAATAAGACTGTTGAAATCTGATGTATTGCTCGTATAATAAAGCGATTCTGTTATTCGCGAAACTGACATTTAGGTTTTCATACGGGAAGTAAGTTGAGTTTAGGTATACTTTAACGTCACGAACATGACAGTGATCGAACTGGGACATATCAGAACTTGAATTGTTTTTTCTATTTGTTTGTAGACCCATAATTATGTATCTTGGTTTCTCTATTTGTGAGGAAGTTTTGATAGACCAGGTATGTTTTGTAGTTTTAGGTAAAGCTGGATATTCGTACAGATCCCAATTTCTGAATATCATCTGGAGTGGTCGATCTTTTTCTAACAGTTTTAGCAAACTTATTTTTTCTTTGTCGGACACTTTAACATGCGGTACACGCCAGATGATTTTATTTATCTGAACGTCGTCTACAAATTCCCCGGTGTTAAGTTTCACAGCATTCAGATTAGTGTTACTTCGTAGCAATATCAGTTCGTGCCTACTATTTATCACGACTTTCTTGAAATCTTCTGCAAAACCGATGATGTTACAGAGTGGTATAGAAGCAGAAAAACTACCCCCATTAATATTTTTTATTCCATCGATATTCCAGCCCCATGCATTGGCTATCTTTGATTCACTTTCACTCATTGATATTAACGATTTCATGGTGGTAGTTATGCCAGCGTTTTTTATTCTATCAATTTCCACTCCATTCAGCTCATATCTTATATCTTGGAATAAGTAGAGTAGAGCATTATTCGTAAAATTAACACTAGTGGCTTTCTCTTTCATATCCTTTTTACTTACGACAACAGTTCCTTCCAAATACAAGGTACTAGCTGAGGGAAGTATATACAAGTCCTGTTGGTTAATAGGTATGCGGATTTCATCGTTTCTATTGAAACTAGTTACGTAGGGCTTGTAAGAATGGAATTCGATTCCTTCAACAGTGTTGTCATAAGTCGGAGCAGATAAAACGTCTAAGATATTCATTTTAGCAAACCGATCGCTTTGAGAAATGCCTTGTTTTCTTTAGTTAATTTAATTTTCTTCTTAGGGCGAGCTCTTATTTGGTTGGAAGCTTGAGCGGAACTGATATTTTTGATTTGTTGATGCATATATTTATTGTAGTCAATCATTTTTTTCTTCTGAGATGCAAATACAGCTGCACTTCTTCACCGCGCAAATTGATTAAGCGGTTATTTATATCTAACAGCCTGATATGTATACAGCTAATGTTGTTTTGGTTAATTGGAAAGTATATCGCGTTTTTCGGGATTTCTATAATTCTATATCCGGGAGGCACATTGAGAGCAAATTCGTGGATGATGTGACTGGGTTCTCCGTTTGTGTACGAGCCGCTTACAATGTCACATTCGATCCTGATGACTGTTGTAGGTAAAATGTTGACTGGAAAGTGCGATACATGCCATTTATTTGCTTTTAAGATCTGCTTATTAAACCCTAACAAATTCCTAAACGTACCTTCTTTATTAAAATTTATGTCTTTTGTACAATATACAGCAGCTTTTAAAGTATTGTTATTGCACTGTAGTTTGATTGATGCATCTTTCATTTCAGATTTTAAATAATCATTAATATCTTGCAATTCATAGGTGCCGTCAGGTATTTCAATAACTTCGTTAGAACCATAATAGAACTTATTATTCGTTTTGTCAATGTTTGGAATAGAATTAAATGTTGCGAAATGCAATAAGGCACACTCATACTGTTCATATAGTTGCAACGTGTTAGGATAGTAAGTAGATAAAGTTGACGAGTTTCCAGTTATCGATAATGTGAGTGACATCTTGCAAATGATTCAAATAAAAGAAAAGCATAAGTTTTATACGTTTTATTTCCAAAAATTCCATAGATATTCTAAACATAAGGGTCCACAATTTACAGTGTTGAATTTCTGATATCTTGTATAATTATAAAAAACATTACAATTCTTAAAATATCGCATTAATTCCATTGGAGGTTTTAAATCTCCAAAGCTGTCAAAATATTCACAATAATTGCATACTTTTACATAAGCTACCCAATGCGTGCCTTCGTTCTTAGAGTCGTCCAAGTTAACGACACCACATTCAACCCGTTTTGGCGTCCTTGGTAACTGATCCTTCATGTATACTCCTCGAAAGTGAGGGATGTTGCGTGCAAACCTTTGGATGTCTATATTAGTGAGAGGACGATTAGGTAGCTTATTTTTCAGTTTTTTGAAGACTTAATGAATAAACCATTACCATTTTTATGTGACTTAATGTACAAGCCCTGACCTAACTTTAAAGACTCCATAGCCTTATTATGTCGTTGTGTTTCTCGCAAATTTTGCTGACCTGCTTTGTAATCGTTAACAGTTTTTGCAATACCAGCCGCACCACCAGCTAAAGTTCCTAAAGCTGATAAACCCGCAAAAATTGGGATTAAAGGTAGAATACCTCCAGTCTTTGGTAAGGGTATCACTCGCGGCACTCGAATTTTCTGAATGCATGGGATTATTTTTTTTGCTGCTGAGTAAGCAGCGTTAATTAAAGCTTTACTGTCCTTTGGATTCAGTTTCTTTATTTTTGCTTTTATTTTTGACACGAAACTTTTAAACGTTTTAATGCCAGAACCAGATTTCAGTTTGGCTTTCATAACTTTGCTCACTAACCATGAACTAAGTTTTTCACCTTTCCCAGCATCGCTCGATTTAAGTCTTTGTTTAGCCATATTTAGTAGTTGCAAATCAGCTTTGTGACGATTGGGTAAGTCTGTATGGTTTGCATATGCAATGTCGTGATGCATACAAGCTTCGTCTAGCTTATTTACACCTCGGTCACCTCGTAATAAACGTTTCTGCAATTTAGTTCCGGGACCGCAATAATTGTAGCCGGGTAAATGAAGTTCGAACGGTAGATTATTAATTAAGGTATTAACAAGTTCACCTCCTTGCATTGTCTAATGTGTAATGAGAGAAATGATGCAAAAGTAATCGTTATATAATTATTTTAATCCACTATTGCAGTTTTCTCGATCCAACTATTTTCTTCGTTGTTTAGACCCAACCATTTCACAAACATTTTTGATCCTTTTCTTTTTAAAACCCTTTCTATCAAATAAATACCTGGATAGTAAGATTTCTGAAGTTCTTGCTCGTAAAAGGTTCCCATTATGGCTTGCTTTCGCTGATCTTGTATATGATATGTTACTGGTATGGTATGATTAATTTTTTTTATAGTAAATATTTCAGTTGACCAATTAGGTGTATAACCTTTTTCAAAATGGTATGTATTTACTGATACGAACAAAGTCACCTACTTTGAACTTAGGTTTTCTACGGACGGTTACATGATTTAAGGCTTTTTTAATATTTTCTTTTATAACAGACTCGCAAGATTTATTTACTTCAATTGGTTTAAATTTAATGGTACGATGTTTTGTGTTGTTATATATCTTTAACGTAACCTCTAACGGTATACCTAACCACATATAGTTTCCGTTCAGACTAAAATATTTATATAATTTATTTTTAAGAGTTTTAATCAGTCGCTCTACGATCGAAGCTTTTTTGGTAGAAAACGTTGAGTAATGGTTAACATTGTAAGTCTTCATAAGCGTTTGAAATGAGTTGTTATAAAATTCTGTTCCCATATCAGTTTGTAAATTAACCGGTTTGCGATTGCTGTTAATCAGTATTCGTTTAAATGCATGAGTAACATCAAGTTTATTTTTTGATTTTAATGGCTCTGCCCAAGCGTACTTTGAGAAGCAGTCAATCACCACTAAAATGTAATTATGACCTTTATTATATTTTCTTAGATTTTGCATGTCCATCAGATCAGCTTGCCACAAGTCATCGATCCCCTTTAGAATGACAGGACGTCTAACGAAATTTCTTCGTGCTGCTTTGTGTATTTCATTAACAATTTGCTGTTTTGCCATTACGGAGTTTTTTGTAGTAATTTATCTACCTCTGCTTTGGTATAAAACTTATCTTCCAAATGAGTTGAAATCTCAGGTATCTTTGCTTTTAAAGTAGCCTGAACTGTGCCCTTTGCGTCTTTTATGATTTGAGAGCGCAATGAACCTATCATGTTATTAAATTCTTTTAACATATTAGCATTCAATCGATCTACATAATCCTTGTTCACGGTCAGGTTATTTAATTCTTTTAACATGTTAGCATTCAATCGATCTACATAATCCTTGTTCACAGCATCGTCTGCTTCTACTGGAGATCGGACTCCTCTTAGCCTTGATGTTTTTAAATCAAAATCTCCGTTTTCTAATTTTAACAATGCGTTCTCATTAAACTCAAATAACTCTGATAAACGCATTCTTTTGTGAATGTAGTGTCCGAATTTGTCTACGTTCATATTTAAGGTGTATTGTATCGAGAGGCTGATAATAAAATAAACACATTTTAAAATATTTATTTATTTATAACTTTACTTTCACGCAATTCTTCAATGATAGATATAATTTCATTATCTAATCCTGTGTTACCAGCATCTCGAGATGCAATTAGTAATTTTAACCTATCTACCAATTCATTTGGATCGTCCCAATAAACAAAATCAACATTTTTCTTCCACATTTTTGTAAAGGGTAGTCCTTTTCCTTTCGATTGGTGGTCCTGAATTGTACTTCGTAGTTGGAATAGAGGCTTAATAATTTGCAAATATTTTTGTCCTTTATTACTTTTGATTGGTTTACCGGGCTCATAGTCTCGTCGATGTGCGTTTGTGTCAAGTAGCATCGACTTATAATGTTTCATATCACTCTCTGTAACCAAGCTTAAATCGGCGTTCTTTTTCAACAGCAACTGTTTTAAACCAGGCGTATTTCGGTATCTGCGTCCAGCTACGATGATATACTCATCACTGATCGTTATACGAGTAGAACCTAACATCAATTTTCCGTCCTCTACTCTGACACCAAACGGAATATCGGTCAGAGCTTCTGAGGACACTGACCAGGATGACGAATCAATACCTTGGTTGTTTTCAACTAATGATTTGTACGAAGAGTCACTTTCGATATCAGATTCATATTCGTCTTCATTGTCGTTATTATCATTGGTTCCTTTACTAATTGTGAGTTCTTTTTGCAAAGTTTTATCGATAAACGGAACTTCGATTTCTTCATTTTCTATATTATGCGGAACACAAGCCTGCTTACTGACATTAGCAATTTGGTTGAGTGGTTCTGTTACCGGCTTGAAAACTGATTCCAGTACTTGCTGATTGTTAAGCTCAGCATCTCTCATCTTTCGCACCTTCTTCTTAACAGCATCTGCAGCCTCAACAATTTGTCTTTTCAGTGATTTTTCCATAGTAACAAAAAGTTCGTGATTGATTAAGCGCTGTCTGAAGAATAATAATATCGCGAGGGTAACACTCTTAAATATAAATATTTTTAATCAAAGACAACAAAAGTGTCAAATTTATTTCTATAACATCCTTTATTTTTGGAGCAATCTTTATTAATCACTACATAATTGAAAGGTTCACTCCATATTTTCGAACACATTTCACGAAATTCAATCCATGTCATATCAGTGTTGACATGTTCTTCATAAATATGCCGTAAATTAATTTCATCTTGTTTAAAAAGTATGATTAAGTTCGCATTATCTCTTACTAACTGCTTGGGGATTTTACTATATGTTTGGTTCAGATAAAAACAATCTATGCATTTGTGTCTTCCCATCGCAAAATAATCACGCATGTTATTTTGATTTTCACAAGCAACATCATCAAAAATAATCACGGAGTTGGGTTTTGCGTCCTGAACGCTTAGTACTTCCTCATTTCCCTGATATTTCTGGAGGGAAATACCGGGAACCCGTTGCAAAACTCTTTCTAAGAAAATGTACTTAGGTTGGTGCAGAGTTTTTGAATAAACATAAACATTTTCAAATCTTAATCCATTTTCGTGTATAAGAAGACCAATTAATAAATTGGTTTTTCCACAATTGGATGGACCACAAATGATACATCGTACTGAGTTAGGTAATAATTCCCCATGACGAAAACTAGTCTTACAAATATCATCGCAGACTGTATCAACATGCAGCGATTGCGGTTGTTTTACAAATTTCATGATTACTGTTGGAAATGAACCGATTGAAAATGAGTGAATGTATATAGTACGTTAACATTTATAAACTTACCACAACCTCTTTTGCGTTACTGGTCATTGATCGAGTGGATTGATCATTATTAAGCATTCTGTACCACCCTTCAGAGCGATAGCAAACTCGCATGATCATTGGTTGTATACAGTTATACACTAGAGAGTAAGTAAACGGAGAGTTGATGGATGATCATCGTTGCTCATCAAGTACGCAGCAAAATGTACTGTCTCGGTCGAGTTTATCGGTCGAGTGGAAAGGCGAGTCGATTATCAATTATTGGGCGTTCTAGACCACTGTCGGCAGCGAGGCGTCGCCGAGCGATTTGCCGAAAGTGGTCTAGAATGCCCAATAATATACTACTTTTGTAGTTTCTGTTTTGCTTTGCTTTTTTCTTTAATTGAAGTTATCTTTTTTTCAGCCTTTCTTTTCAAATAATGTGCTCTTTGTTTTTCTTTTTCGATAGCATATAATCTAGGGTCATTTTTAATTTCTAAATAACGACGTCTTTTGCAAAGCCTCTGCTGAGCAAGGCGGTCCTCTTTCCCCTTTTTTACTTTGGCATATCTGAAAATAAATTAAAAAGGACATACTTAAAATTAGAATCAAAAATTCGACCATGGTGTTAAAGTAATGAACAAGTTTAGATTTGTTGTGCCGTGCCACCCCCTTGCACTAATATTATTATTATTAAGTATTCCCCTGGGACGATTGATACGCTTCTAATAATAAATAGAATTGACTGACAACTTTATATGAACTAAATTCGATTTTAGAGAATATTGAACATACACACATAAATACTTATCCAAATCACATAATACCTTGCTTAGTTAAAATACGAATATATATACAGGGTTACTTTTCATTCACCATCCAAATTTTAAAATCGAGGACTTTTAATTAATTTATTTTCGTATGTGAAACATTATAATCAAATAATAACAAAAACAAAAAAAACATCCAAAAGAAAATATCCGAAAAGAAACAGAATGTAGAGACACGCAGCAAGGTTATTGACCTCGCTCGCTCGCTGCGACTGATGTAGGTACCTACGCGGTCTTACTTAAAAGGGTTGATTCCAATTTTCCCTTCATACTTTACGGGCTTAGGACCGACATAATAAAATAATGAATATGAAATCACTGGTTTTTATTATGGCGTATTTAAAAAATTGGAATCAACTAGCTATTTACAATAATTCAACTTACCAAATTAACTCGATTAACCTACAAATCACGTGTACTTCAGTAATTGTTCAAAATGGAGTCCGTTTCTCTCAATACACAAACGTGCACGTTTTTCTAAACTATTTTTTAATAAGTTTAAAGTATCTGTTTGATTTTTAATGTCATTAAATGCAATTATTATTTTACTACGGAGGTCCTCAACACTTTGTGCTTCTTCAACGTAAACACGTCTTTTGACTTCACCCCATAAAAAAAAATCAAGTGGCGTTAAATCTGGGGACCTGGCAGGCCATAGGACAGGTCCTCCGCGACCAATCCATCTATCGCCATACTTATTATTTAAAAAGTCACGCACTGCACTTGTGTAATGAGGTGGTGCACCGTCATGCTGATAATAATGATTGTTGTAGTATGGAAGTGGCACCTCGTCTAGTAAGTCTTCAATAACACCACGTAACATGTTTAAATAATTCGTACCTGTCAAGCGTCCTTCAATAAAAATCGGTCCCACGATAACATTTCCGATAATACCTGCCCAAACATTCACACTAAAGCGCACTTGATGGTAGTTATTTCTAATGACGTGGGGGTTGCTTAGCGCCCAATAATGTTCGTTTCGGCTGTTATAAATTCCGGTTCGCGTAAATAATGCTTCATCTGTCCACAAAATGTTACAATTAATGTTTCTTAACAGCCATTCACAAAACACGATTCTAGCGGGTCCATCGTTATCGTGAAGAGATTGCACTGGTTGGTAATGGTATGGGTGATAACCAGAAGTTTTCAGCAGCTTCCACACGTAATACTGACTGACACCGAAGCGCCGAGCAGCGTCGTTAGTGCTAGCGCAGGGGTCACGTTCGAAAAACTCGAGTACAGAATTTTCGACTGCTGGTGTTATTTCGTTGTGACCGCCATGACTTGTTGCATGGGCTGGTGTGGTAAACTGCCCATAATCTAACAACCTTTGATTTGCTGCTAAAATTGTTTGTCTATTAGGCACTCGCGAATTAATACCTCGTCTTTGTAAACGCGGTAAACTTTCTGCACTGTACATTCTTTGCGCACCATTTAAACTTTCGCCACTTAAAATGTAGCAGCACCTGACCATTTCATAATACTCTGCATTAGAATAAAAAGTCGCCATGTCGTGCGATGGTAACCGACCGAATTTCGGAATCGAAAATGCAGCGAGAGCAATAAAAATATGGCACACGTTCGCACGTAATTAGGTCACGGTCAACTAAACAAAAAGCCGCCGGCGCATGGCCGACCGGGGGCTGTGCGGGGTGCGGGGTGTGAGGGAGGGGGGCGTAGTGCCGGTAGTGCGGGGTGTGAGGGAGGGGGCGTAGTGCATGCTGTTTTTTGTGTGCGTTCCCGAATTTTGAGGTAAGCGCGCCAAGTTCAACAATCGAAATGTATTTATTCCACACGTTGTGATTTTAGTAGCGGACAATGGTGAAAATCATCTAATTTTTTTTTTATTTTTTTATTTCATTAATTGATTAGGTTACCGATTCTAAATCATTTCTGAAAATTTGGATGGTGGTTGAAAAGTAACCCTGTATATATTGTAGTATGAAGTGTCATCACACGCAACAATCTGTCATTACACTCAGCAAGTTTGTCATTACCTTCAAACGTTCATCATTACCCGCAACCTGAAACATCCCGGCAATGACGTTATAGGCTCTGACGAATTTAAACAAAACATGTCATAACTCGTTTAAAACCTTTATAAGGAATTCATGTTACAGTGGAAATTTCGTACAAAATAGTAACGAAGACTTCGGAGAAACACTTAAATCACAGAATTTTATTCCAAAAGAACGCGTGCACATCGTACGTATACTAAAACACGACTGAATACACGGGAAGAAGGGCGGGGGGCGCCGCGCATGGTCGGGAGTTTAAAAATGTTGCTATTTTTTAATAAATTTTTGCCCTGTTGTGGGTGATGACCCAAAAGTAGTGACAAATGTTTAAATCGTTGAATAATAATTATTATTATTATGAGCCTACGTTGTCCCACTGCAGGGCAAAGGCCTCCCTTCCCTCCTTCCATCTCTCGCGATCTAATGCGATTGTAGGCCAACCCTTTAAAACTGAATCCAGCTCATCTCGCCATCTCCTTCTGGGCCTGCCGCGTTGACGTTGAATAATACATTATAATTTTTAAATATGCAATTATTTATGTCTAAAATAGTAACAAATATTACTATAATTATGTGTAAATACGAGAACATGATAATTCGTGAAAGGTTCTAAAAAAAAAATGACGTGCTTTGTACTTAATAACATTTCGCTTAGTACGAATTCGCTGGGTTGCAAAGAATTTATAGCCTCTTCGACATTTGCGATTTCAGACTGAGTGATATCAACTGTTTCTTTGGTAAATTGGATCCTTATTGGGCGACAAAATCATGGTGAAGAAGGAGTTGGATTTTGCCAAACCACTTTTTTGTTTGACCCACATACCAACTGTAGCGGAACAAAGCAACTTTGGAAAATGTCACTCGCGTCTCTATCTTGCATTTTTTGTTTGAATTGTGATTGTTGCGATCCATCACAACCCCATTTTGAAATAAGAGTCAACGATTGACGCTCTTCTGGACTTAAGGTTTCAATATTTGCATAGTTTAATAGAAGATGACATTAAAAAAGAAAATACAAATTATAGAGAAGCTATTGGTGCAAGAGAGCGTCTCTTCATTACATTAAGGTAAAGCTACATCGCTTGGAGTGATTTCAGCGGCAGACATTGAATCTTAGATCTCTTCGTTTTGGCTACGAGTAGTATGTTCTCCAATTCCAATTTGCTGCACACCAGAACCGCTGGGTTCAGGTGAGGCAGAACCGTGTCCAGAAGAAAAATTTGCCTGACTCGTAGAAGGGCGAGAGTTGTAAGAATAATCGTTTGAGTAGTAACCGGTATATGAATAGTTTGTATAAGCAGTTTTGTGTTCAGCATCCATTACCAATTGAAATAACTTTCTTTTTATTGTTCTTTGATAATACTCTGCTTTGTACTATGATACATTGAATCAAAAAAGCTTTTAAAGGATCACTTGATGTTAGTACTTCTTTACGTAACTCATCCCTCTGCGCAGTTCGTTTTGCTCGATTATCATCCATATCTTTAAAAAATTGAACAAATCCTCGTCATTATGAATTATTTCATCCTTCTTCCTTTTTTTGGAGCTGTTATCGTATCTGCTGAATCTCTACTAACATCTTTATTAGTTGTTTCCTCGAAACTTGTCAAAATATCAGGATGTGGTGTAACATTTTTATCTCGTTCCGCATTTGTCATATATGGAAGCAAAAATTCCATGTGACTCATGTACTTCCAGGGTTTTATTTGTTTTTGTGACTGTCCACTTGTTGTCTTCTTGATTTTTTTTAATTTTTCACGGTGCGTGTCTCGCAAATTTTTCCATTTTAATTTTGCCTGTGTAACTATAAATAAAACAAATAATTATAACACACCAAAAAGGCGCCTTCACAGTCAGTTATTCCTGATAATATGTCAAGAAATTACTCCGAGGTATCTGAACAAAACTCAGCAGATTTTGAAGACGGCTTTTTTGTGAGAGAATATTTCATGGAATATTTTAATTCCATTGGAACAGTTTCGTGGCAAAATAACCGTGTGCAAAATGTATTAGATTCTGATAGGACAACACATAACTTACATTAGACTCTGCAAAATGAATATTGATTTAACTATAGGTATATGTTGTGTTAGATAGATGTTAAATAAAAAACTTACCACTTTCTATGTTTGTTTTCTTTAAAATGTCTTTCCAAGCTGCGTCCTTCACGTGTAATTGTTTATATGAAATAAGTTTTGTGTCCCAAAGACACGGATATTGTCGGACGCATTCAATAAAAAACTCATCCATTTTTATTGGAAAATTGGAAACACGTGTATCGCGTATGAGGCCGCAAGACTGACTGTACGCTGGACTGCCGCGAGCGAGTGATCCGCCTCACTCGCACACTCGCTTATAGCCGAGCTACACAAACATCGGAACTACGTACTCGCTCCCCGCGTCTCGCTAACTCGTTTCTAGTTCTAGCTCTACTCGTTACTCGGTAATCGTTGCCGGTGAGACAAGTGCCTAAGCTTACTTTTTTGTTCAAAAACCGTGTTTACAACTCGCGACATGTATGTCCAACGAGTTGCGGGAGCATTAGGCATTTTTTTGCTGCAATGAGTATCGAAAAAGCAGCTCGTTTTGTACTACTACTAAAAAAATTACACAAAGCCTGAAGGGCTGAATAAAATAAACTAACCTCCTGAATTCTATTATTCAACTCTATTAATGCTTTGTCGGTGTCGTCCTTTTTTTTCTTTTTAGCAGTTGTTTGAGAAGAGACTGGTGTAGGTGTAGCAAAAGCGTCTGATGTTGATGCAACGGTAGTAGTACTGGTAGTTTGTTGAGTTGTAGCAATGTTTATTAAGGTTGAGGAGGTATTTTCAATAGGCATATTTTTTTTCAAAAACTGCAACTGTTCATTATAAATGTATCGTTTGGTTTTTTTAGCTCCCGATCCAGATTTTGTTTCTGTTTCAACTTTTTTGTTGTTCTTCATCCAGCAATCTTTAATATTTTTCCATTTTTTAATTACTACGTTTCCTGAAAAGCATATTTATTTATTTCAGATACCTAGCTAGTGGAACTTCAATGAAAGATTTGCATTATACATTCAGAATTGGGCACACAACTATATCGACAATTATAAGAATAACATGTGAAAAATTATGGGAGGTGTTGTTGCATGAATGTTTTCCGGTAATCACAACAGAAGTTTTAAAAGAAGTCAGCCAAAAATTTTACAATTACGCCAACTTCCCTCATTGCGTTGGAGCAATAGACGGGAAACACATAAGAATAATTAAACCAGATAACAGTGCTTACTTACTACAATTACAAGGATTTTTTTCATTTGTGATAATGGCTGTAGTTGATGCGGATCACTGCTTTGTTTTTGTAGACATCGGGGCCCCGGGAAATAATGCTGATTCAACTATTTTTTAAAATACTACTTTTTGGAATGCGATTATTAACAATTCTATCAAACTACCCAATGAAGAAATACCCGGATAACTTGCCACCTGTGCCATATACGAGGACTGACAATTAAATTCCGGGAATTTTGTAATAGATTAAGAATAAATTAAAAATTGTCAAAACCAACCTTAGACACCTTCGCAGTAGTCCCCTCCTAATTCTATGCACCGGCGCCAACGGCGCTCCCATGCGTGGAAACAATTTTCGTAGCGCGCTTGTGGAATCTGTTTCAGAACTCGCGTCGTGGCTTCTTTCACCTTCTCTAACCCCCCGTGATGAATTCCCTTCAGGTGATTTTTTATTTCTGGGAATAGAAAAAAGTCACAGGGGGCTAGATCAGGGCTGTATGGGGGGTGCGGCAGCGTTGGAATGGAATGTTTGGCTAAAAAAAACGAAGGTGTTTTTGTTCGGCGGTGAGCAATTTTGGCACACACTTTGCGCATCCCTAAATCTTCATGCAACATGCGTCGAATTGTTTCTCGATTGATGCCTAGTTCCTCCTCTAACATTCGAAGGCTAACACGCCGGTCTTCGTTCAGTTTCGCGCGCAAACGGGCAACATTTTCGTCGGTGCGAGACGTGGAAGGAGCACCTTCCCGCGGATCGTCATCGAGCGACTCTCTTCCCTCCTTAAACCGCTTGGCCCACTCGTAAACGTGTGTTTTCGAATAACAATCATCCTTGTACACTGTCTGAAGTTTTTGTAAAATTTCCGCCGGTTTTGTCCCAAGTTTCACCAAAAATTTGATCGCACATCTTTGTTCGAAATTTACATCCGACATTTTCGCGACACGGGTATAAAAAGTAGCTTTGTTTAAAATTCTATAAAAACACAACCACGGCGCGGCACCAATTAAGCTGAAATTTCGTATACTACTATAGAAACGTGTTAGCTTTCGAATGCGACCGGAGCGAACGCACCAGTGTTACCCGGAGAGACTGCAGAGCGAAATTCCCGGAACTTAATTGTCAGTCCTCGTATATTCGTAGCCGATGAGGCATTTGGATTATCAAAATATAATGAGGCCTTATGGCGGTCAGTTTTTGAGTGTACAAAAAAGGGTATTTAATTGTTACGTTGTTTTTTTTGTACCTGGCTGTTTACCTGACAACATATAGCGAGTCCATTACGGAGTTTCTTAGGTTATCACTTTTTAACAACGATTCACTTTTCTAATAAACTTTTTAAACAGTTTTCCAATATTAACTAAATCAAAACAAAAGTTTACTTGTTTACTTTTCACTTGACATTACATCAGACGTCAATTATGACAGTTCAAGGCGCCATCTGGCGATTCGCCGATTAACGATTATAAAATAATCGATATTTTTAACTAATAGTTTGCAAATCATAGAAAATATAAAATACCTGATTTAGCAAACCTAAATAATTATAAGATCACGGAAATAAAAAATATTAATAAAATGAAATACCCGTAAACGGAAGTGATTTAGTTTTTTCAATATGGACTTTTTTCTCGAACATTCTAAGGCCGCGAAACATTTATTATCTGTGAAGTTTTTGCGTGAATTGTCTGTGACAGAATGTTGTCACAGAAAAATGTCAATTTTGCCTAATTAATATTCAGGGGTAATTGTTATCGTTGATTACGAGGAATTATAAATTGGACCACGAAATCGTATGGATTTAATTTAGTAAAATGGCTTTAGGCTTAAACACGTGACGTTGGACAGTTTTTTGTGAGTTTGGTGTATTTTTGAGGAATTGAGTGTTTTCCTTGGAGTGATTGTAATTGGTAACCAAAAAGGATTCTCCCTGGACTTGGGGAAAGTGAATTTCTTGGGCACCCGAATTCTGCCTTGATTTCCGGCCGACGCGCCAGTGATGGTTAGTCGTCACATTCTGCCCGAGCCGGCTTCCAGTCAGCATCAAACTTATTTACTTTTTGGCGAAGGTGAGTTCTTTTATTGTAACGGTGTCTGAGGTTGTTCGGAGAGCACTTCCCCGGTTGTTGAGAGAATATAGTCGTAACTCGTGAAAACTTATTGCAGGATTCTTAATTGCGCCAGGAATGCGCAATTAACGGATTAGTTGTTCGGGATTCCTGTTCTGACCAGCGACCAGGATCGGAGCGTTCCGCTTCAGCCGCCGTTGATGTGTCTTCCTTCAGAGTGAACTGAAGGCAGCTTGAGAAGCTCGTCCCGCCGCCAGGATCCAGCAGGCCGTTGGGGCCTGGACGCGGGACCCGTTGCTCGGGCTCGCCTGAAGCCACCTGCGGAGCCAGCGGCACAGCGAGCGGCACGGTTGCGAAGCCCGCAGGCGGTCGCGCCGTGCGAGACGGTTTTTTTTTTAACTCCTTTTTTTTTTACTCCTTATTTTTTTTATATTTTAATCCGGCTCCCGTTGTAAACCGGAGCCTGTAAACCGGTCTATATTATACCGGGTCTGGATGTCGGTGTTCCACCGATTTTCAAATTGAGGATCTTGGGCTAGTTCTTCATTCACCCGGATGTAGGGTGAACATCTTCAGCTTCAGGATCCGGGACTCTCCCAGTCCCTGGCGCCCATTTGTTAATTTTAATTTGAATTTAAATGGAACGTTCTAGTTTGGATATAATTTAACTTTTAACTTTTTCTCGGAACAGTACTCGGCAGGTTTATATCCAACTCCCCACGCCCATAGCTCTTTCCGTTAAAGTATAAACTGGCTAGCCACCTTTAGTTAAAACTAAGATCTTAATTTAATTTTCTCGACCTACTTGTCATAACTACTAAACAATAAATGTCACATCAAATTTATTATGTATAATAATAAACCAGTTTTTATATAATTTGTTGTTTCCTTATAGTTGTTTCCCCAACCGAGAGGGAGAAAATATTTTATGTAACAGTGGCGCCCAACGTGTGTATTAGTTGGAGATAGAGGTTACGTCTCTGGCTGTACCTTATAAACCGGAGTACTGTTTCTGGAACCTTCCATTTATTTTAATTTTAAGGAAAAACCGTCTTGCAGAATCCTTTGCCTGTTTATGTTTGTGCTGTCTTATACAATTTTACCTTTTACATTTTACAATTATTTACTTTTTATTTTTTTTACTTCTTGCTGCGTTATACAATTCTATTTTTTTACACGTGCCCCAATATATTGTACCAAGACTTTTGTCTTTTAAAAAAAAAATAATAAATAAGAACCCTAATATCGTGTTATCTATAAGATTGCTATTAATGTAACTGTTTATTTTATTATAGTTAATGTTTACACTTTGTTGGAATTTGTAAATTGTGACGGCCAGTTTATCTTAGATTCAGTTTTTTTTAAAATTTCAAATATGGAACGCCCTATTAAATTTAATTTGCTTCGGAAAGATGAGCTCATGTATGAAGTACTGATCCGGGACGCTAAACCTGCCACAACCGTAGAGGAACTACGTGTGCAAATTAGAGAACTTAGTAAATTGGTTAGTTCCGATGAAATCGTGGAAACAGATAGAGATCCAGAGTCAGAATTAAAGATAATTAAGTCCAAATTGCCAGAAATTAATGAAGTTCTGGATAAGTATCCCAGCAGTTTTAAAAAATTTAACCGCGCCAGGGCTTTGGCTTTCCATCTATTTCATCGTTTGGGTAGGATATCTTATCCAACCGAGCTTGAAGCCGATTACGCAGCCGTTGATAAGCAACTTAGCAGTTTCTTAGCAAGAATTGATTCGGTCAACACGAGCTTCCACCAATCCTTTACTTCCGCCGAGGAGGCACCGGAGGTGCTGTCTAATTTGCAGACGAAAGACGTCATCATTTCCTGCAAAAAAGACACAGTCAAAAGCCTAGGTGTAAAATTTAATGGGACAGGTTGCGTGAAAGCGTTCATTGAGCGTCTCGAGGAGCTCTGCGAGGCCAGAGGTATCGACGAGTCTTCCTTGCATCAGTCAGCTCTGGACATTTTCTCTGACGGAGCTTTATTATGGTACCGTGGCATTAAAGCGGTGGTTGGTGATTGGCCGGAACTGAAAAAGCAGTTACTTGCAGATTTCGCTCCACCTGATTACGACATGCGTCTCATGTCGGAAATCTCAAACAGAACACAGGGGTCGACGGAGCAGTCTTGTATTTTTATAGCGGTTATGGAGAACATGTTCAATAGGCTTTCTTTTAGGGTTCCAGAGCACGATCGGTTGGCACGGATTAAGTACAACATGAGACCAGAATACACTTCGGGGTTGTGTTTATTCACCATCAATACGCTCCGCGAGTTGAAGGAGAAGTGCAGGCAACTGGAGTCGGGCTTTCACAGCAAGGCTCAGTTCCATGAGCCGCCCAAACCAACGTCTTCCTTCGTCGCAGCTGACTTAGCTTACCAATCCCCGAAGGGTTCAAGGGTTGAAGCCGTGCAAACAGATTCAGGTTCGTTGTTTTGTGTTCGTTGTAGGGTTAAGGGGCACTCGTTATCGAATTGTACTTCAAAGGAAATCGTTTGTTACCGTTGCGGCAAGAAGGGCGTACGTGCACCATCGTGCCCTACGTGCAATAAAAAGCAGAAGGAGGTTCAGTCCTGTCCAACCTGCATTTCAAAAAACTAAATGTCCGGAACTACAGTCAAAATTTTGATAAGTCCGATTGGGACAACCATTTAAAATTTTTAAAATTATTTTTTAGTACATTAAGGGTGAATACAGTACATTATAAGACTTCGGACGATAGTCGTCCACATTTAACTATATCTATATACGATGAGCAGTATTACGGATTACTCGACTCGGGTTCTTGCATTTCGGTATTGGGTTCCGATGTTGGTCAGCACTTTATAAGGGCTGGTGCAACTGTGCACGCCGATAAACAGTTGGGCAGCATAGTAACTGCCAATGATTCGCGAGCATCCGTGGAGGGTTATTTATTTTTACCAGTATCTCTCATGGGAGTAACTAAGGTGATTAAATTTTATATTATTCCAGATATTACCACACCGTTAATTTTAGGTGTTGATTTTTGGAAGGCCTTTAATTTGGCACCAAAAATTTTTAATACTTTACCATTTCAATATTTTAAACGTAAAAGAGGTCATACTTGCGTCTCGGAGGTTAGGCATCTACAGCCGTTTGATGAGTTAACACCGGATCAAAAGATTGAAGCGGAGTTAATAATTAAAGATTTTGAAAAGGTCTCCTTTGAGGTAAAAGGATTAGGTCGTACCCATCTGCTGCGCCATAAAATAGACACGGGAGATGTTCCTCCTATTAAACAGCGTTATTACCCTTTGTCGCCTGAACGCCTCAAGGAACTCAACCGTCAGCTGGATGAGATGTTAGAGATGGGAGTGGTGGAACCTAGCAACAGCGCGTGGAATAATCCGGTTCTGTTGGCTCCAAAACAAAACGGAGAATGGAGATTTTGCTTGGACAGCCGAAAACTGAATGCGGTCAGTAAGCATGACGCGTATCCACTACCCTACATCTCTCGCATCTTAGACCAGTTGCGTGACGCGCGTTATCTTTCGTCCATTGACCTAAAATCGGCCTTTTGGCAAATAGAACTGGACTCTGTTTCGTCCAAAGAAAAAACCGCGTTCACAGTCCCCGGTCGAGGTTTGTTCCAGTTTAAAGTTATGTGCTTTGGGTTGACTGGAGCCCCAGCCACCCAACAGCGATTAATGGACAGACTTTTCGGTCCTGAGTTCCATAACAAGGTCTTTGTATATTTAGATGACTTAATTATTTGCTCATCAACCTTCGAGGAGCACACTTCGCTTCTAAAACGGGTTTTAGACAAGTTAACGCAGGCTAATTTGACAATTAATTTACCTAAGTGCTGTTTCTTTCGACGCGAACTTAAATATCTAGGCTACATAGTAGACGAGCGAGGCTTACACACTGATCCGTCGAAAATTCAGTCAATTGTCGATTTTCCAACTCCTACAACACGTAAGCAAGTGAAAATGTTTCTTGGAACGGCCTCATATTATAGACGTTTTATTAAAAACTTTAGCTCCATAGCGGCCCCTTTGAATGCGCTAACAAGTACTAGCAAAAAGGCGCCTCCTTTCAAGTGGACGGCTGAGACCGAATCCGCGTTCTCAACCTTGAAAGAGGCATTGGTGTCAGCTCCAGTATTAGCTTGCCCAGATTTCTCTCAACCTTTTGAGATTCATTGTGACGCATCCAGTTTTGGGATAGCGGGCACTCTGACTCAGGTTGTTAATGGGGAGGAGCACCCAATCGCCTACTGCAGTCGTTCGCTTAATCCGGCGGAACGCAATTATTCAGCGACGGAGCGTGAGGCACTAGCGGTGGTCTTCGCCGTAGAACACTTTCGTCCTTACGTTGAAGGCGGTCCTGAATTTAAAGTGGTAACCGACCACTCAAGTTTAAAATGGTTCTTTAATTTAACCAATCCATCTGGGCGGTTGGCCCGTTGGGGTTGTCGGTTATCACCTTACAATTTTACCATTGAGCACCGCAAAGGTAAGGACAATGTGGTTCCAGATGCCTTATCGCGTGGCGTTCCGGTGCTGGAAATTAAAGCGTCCGACACTGACACTTGGTTTAAGGGGGTGTGGGATAAATGCGTCAGTACACCTAGGTCGTGCCCTAACTATATTATTAAAGGGGATAAACTTTACCGCTATTCTAAAAATAAATTCGGTGTAGCTAGCGACAATGATTGGAAGCAGGTAGTACCGGAGAGCAATCGTGAAGAACTGCTTAGGAGTCACCACAGTGGCGAATTAGCACCACACTTTGGAGTGTTTAAAACTTATAAAAGACTCGCTCTCCGATACTACTGGCCAAACATGTACAAAGATGTGGTTAGCTACGTCGGTAAATGTGATAAATGCGCAGCATACAAACACTCACAACAGCCTCCTTCCGGTCTCTTAGGCGATGCGAAAGACTGTTCCAAACCTTTCGAAACTATAAGCATCGACTTAGTAGGTCCGTTACCACGGTCAAGAGCGGGATTCACGTATCTGTTTGTTGTCGTGTGCTGTTTCACGAAGTATTGTCTGCTGTTTCCTTTACGTAGAGCTGTTGGTAAGGCTATAGCACAGAAACTAGAAGACGGCGTTTTCCTGGTACACGGTATACCCCGTACGGTGATAGCAGACAACGGGACGCAATTCACGGGCAACGAGATTCGATCACTACTACAGAGGTACAAAATACCTCAAGTTCACTTCACACCTCGTTATTGCCCAAGCGTGAACACCGTTGAACGCTATAACCGTACCATAATGACCGCGGTATCAATACTCGTGGAGGATGATCATCGATCTTGGGACGTAAACATTTCCAAGATCCAATTTGCTATGAACACCTCCACGAATGAAGTTACTCGTTTCACCCCGTTCTTTCTAGTACATGGCAGAGAAGCAGTTAGTAGTGGTGATGTCTTCGGCAATGATACCGTTGGACAGCTCACTCTAGCTTGCTCTCCGCGCAGTTCATATGCAGACCAGCTAGGAACGTTACGTGGTATCTGCGATAAAGTAAAGGAAGCGCTCATACAATCACATACTCGTAGTGCTCGTTATTATAATAAAAGTAGGAGGCAGGCGGAGTTTGAGGTAGGCGACACTGTGTGGAAGAAAACTTATCCCCAGAGTGACGCTTCCAAATTCTTTATGGCCAAATTAGCACCTAAGTACGAAAAATGTATTATTAGGAAAAAACTTTCACCCTTAGTGTATGAATTGGAAGGCTGTAGTTCCGGCAAAAATCTGGGCACATGGCATATTAAGGATATGAAACCACCATGTGGCCATGATTAATTCTTTTTTTTTAAATTTAATTCCTATTTAAAATAAATATTTTACTTTTTGCATGTCGTAGTTGGTCGCAGTAACCATTGAGGGCTGTATATGCCTTGAGGTTGCTGGTTTTTATTTTAGCTTTGTGGGATTTTATTTCCACGGCGCTATATTACAGTTGGATTTAAGTATTTTCCACTGTTTTTACGGTTTGTAGTGGTACACAGGTTTCTACTGTGTCCACGTTTGTTAACCATATTTGGGAGTGGTTGTTGCATGTTTAACAACCCTGTTGGGAGTCTAAAACTCCGGATTGCTGGTAAGGCAGCAAAATGATAGTCCTGAGATTGGAGGCCATAATGGCGGGCGTGTAGGCTGCATTGATGGAATACGTTTAAGATGGTATTTTTTTTAATTAGGGGCGAAAACCGTTACTTTCCATTTTGGGAAGACGGTTAGCCAATTTTCATTCGTTTGTAGAATTTAATTTTTTCCAGTTTTATTTGGGTACCAGCCAGCATTACTGTTGGTAGTCTATTGGTTTAAGATGTGAATGGTGGTGTACGATAGAATAGGTAGGTCTGTCTTACATAGATGTAGTAAGTCAGACTGGGATAGTTCGTCGGGAGTTATTTTCAAAATTTTGTTTAATCCCTTTGGAGCTTGTCTTTTACATGTTCGTAAATGGATTAGACTCGCTCCAGGAGAAATTTTTGTAAACAATCGTACACCAGCTTCCATAACATCTTTTTCTCTTCGGTTCGTTCTCCATTCCTCGTTTCAGGCTTGGACGTTGTGGATTTTTGTAGGCGTGTTAGGTCCTTTGGAGTCTGCTTCAACGCTGGAGGGCCAGCGTCGAGATTTGCCCTAGTGGGTCAAATCTCTGGTGGTTGGGGAGGTACTGTTACGTTGTTTTTTTTGTACCTGGCTGTTTACCTGACAACATATAGCGAGTCCATTACGGAGTTTCTTAGGTTATCACTTTTTAACAACGATTCACTTTTCTAATAAACTTTTTAAACAGTTTTCCAATATTAACTAAATCAAAACAAAAGTTTACTTGTTTACTTTTCACTTGACATTACATCAGACGTCAATTATGACAGTTCAAGGCGCCATCTGGCGATTCGCCGATTAACGATTATAAAATAATCGATATTTTTAACTAATAGTTTGCAAATCATAGAAAATATAAAATACCTGATTTAGCAAACCTAAATAATTATAAGATCACGGAAATAAAAAATATTAATAAAATGAAATACCCGTAAACGGAAGTGATTTAGTTTTTTCAATATGGACTTTTTTCTCGAACATTCTAAGGCCGCGAAACATTTATTATCTGTGAAGTTTTTGCGTGAATTGTCTGTGACAGAATGTTGTCACAGAAAAATGTCAATTTTGCCTAATTAATATTCAGGGGTAATTGTTATCGTTGATTACGAGGAATTATAAATTGGACCACGAAATCGTATGGATTTAATTTAGTAAAATGGCTTTAGGCTTAAACACGTGACGTTGGACAGTTTTTTGTGAGTTTGGTGTATTTTTGAGGAATTGAGTGTTTTCCTTGGAGTGATTGTAATTGGTAACCAAAAAGGATTCTCCCTGGACTTGGGGAAAGTGAATTTCTTGGGCACCCGAATTCTGCCTTGATTTCCGGCCGACGCGCCAGTGATGGTTAGTCGTCACATTCTGCCCGAGCCGGCTTCCAGTCAGCATCAAACTTATTTACTTTTTGGCGAAGGTGAGTTCTTTTATTGTAACGGTGTCTGAGGTTGTTCGGAGAGCACTTCCCCGGTTGTTGAGAGAATATAGTCGTAACTCGTGAAAACTTATTGCAGGATTCTTAATTGCGCCAGGAATGCGCAATTAACGGATTAGTTGTTCGGGATTCCTGTTCTGACCAGCGACCAGGATCGGAGCGTTCCGCTTCAGCCGCCGTTGATGTGTCTTCCTTCAGAGTGAACTGAAGGCAGCTTGAGAAGCTCGTCCCGCCGCCAGGATCCAGCAGGCCGTTGGGGCCTGGACGCGGGACCCGTTGCTCGGGCTCGCCTGAAGCCACCTGCGGAGCCAGCGGCACAGCGAGCGGCACGGTTGCGAAGCCCGCAGGCGGTCGCGCCGTGCGAGACGGTTTTTTTTTTAACTCCTTTTTTTTTTACTCCTTATTTTTTTTATATTTTAATCCGGCTCCCGTTGTAAACCGGAGCCTGTAAACCGGTCTATATTATACCGGGTCTGGATGTCGGTGTTCCACCGATTTTCAAATTGAGGATCTTGGGCTAGTTCTTCATTCACCCGGATGTAGGGTGAACATCTTCAGCTTCAGGATCCGGGACTCTCCCAGTCCCTGGCGCCCATTTGTTAATTTTAATTTGAATTTAAATGGAACGTTCTAGTTTGGATATAATTTAACTTTTAACTTTTTCTCGGAACAGTACTCGGCAGGTTTATATCCAACTCCCCACGCCCATAGCTCTTTCCGTTAAAGTATAAACTGGCTAGCCACCTTTAGTTAAAACTAAGATCTTAATTTAATTTTCTCGACCTACTTGTCATAACTACTAAACAATAAATGTCACATCAAATTTATTATGTATAATAATAAACCAGTTTTTATATAATTTGTTGTTTCCTTATAGTTGTTTCCCCAACCGAGAGGGAGAAAATATTTTATGTAACATAATTATCGCTTATCTAGAGCACGGAGATACGTAGAATGTGCATTTGGCATTTTAACAAACAAATGGCGTATATTAAATCGTGCTTTAGATGTATCAATAACTTTATCAATTGAAATTGTGAAGGCATGATGTTGCATACTTCACAATTTTGTACGAAAAAGGGATGGCCATCACTTAGGTTCTTCTCCTATTTTACTCACAATCTTGAGAGTATACAAACAGCTCAATCAATTCGCAGCGGATGACAAGCCAATAACATAAGAAATGTTTTTCAACAATATTTTATGAGTGACAGTGGAGCCTTAAGTTGGCAATTGTCAAAAATTTAACGAAATAAATTACTAGTATAAGTTATAAAATAAACTTTTAATATAATACTTACCATATACTTTTTTAAAATACCACATATTTCTTCCCATGCATTGTGCGTTAAATTCTTGTACTTATATTCTTCTAAGCTCTTATCCCATAGAACTGGCCTTTCTTGCACCAAAGTAATAAGCATATCGACTTCAATATCCATTTTATGTTTGTCGAACGCGCACACGTCCGATGCCGCAGGTCACTGGTGCAAAATGGCGTTGGATATCTGTACCCCGCCCCGCCGCCCGCCGCTGCGATCGCCCGCCAATCGACCGCAGAGCGCGCGGGCGCAACCCGCCGAGGCTTCGGGTGACCGCGGCCCGCGTGATTCTACTAGTTGCCCGCCGGTGCAGCGGGACCCGCAAACAAACGCGCAGACTGCGGGCGTAAAACGCGTCGTGAAATGTGCTTTAGCCTGCATTCAGACATGCGGGAATCGTGCGTTTACGAATCGCGCGGTTTCAAACCGCAAAATTGTGAAGCTATTCAGACACGCGCGGTTAGTATGCGATTTCGTGCGGGTTAGCGTCAGTTTCAAAATGGAGGTCGACGAAGAAGTGTGTTTACTGTGGTTGCTCCTTAAAAAAAAGAAAAGAAAAAGGCGGTATTGGGTGCATCCAATATTACGTGACCGACTAGTACATGGTCAGTTCGTAACATTATATCCCAAATTAAGAATGTATGATAACAAATTTTTTGACTATTTGAGAATGTCAATAAAATCTTTTGATGAACTAATTGAACTGATCAGGCAAGATATTTCATACTCTGAAACGCATTTGAGGCCAAGCGTGTCACCGGAAGAGAAACTCGTAATAACTTTAAGGTAAGATTTATTTATTGTTCTTCAAAATCAGCATAAATATTTTCTATAACTGTAGAGGACTGAGAGCCAGAACTAAATTGCGATGGTGACGGTGACGGTGCCGGAACAGGAGGAGATGATCCAGATGTAGTAAAATATCCTTGCGGGCTTGTATACTGTTGTCCTTGCCAATACGTAGGTGTGATCTGCTGAGTATTGTAGCGAACAGGGGGTGGTAAGCTTTGTCCTTTTTGTATCACTTGAAGTAATTCAATTTTGGTTGCTAAACGCCTATTTTCTGGTACTTTTCTGAGTTCTTTATATAACGACAAACAAAAGAGTTTGTCGTCATCTTGCTTGGTAATACTATTTTCTTGAAGTTCATTCTGAAAATGTTTTCGTGACTCGATACTTTTTTCTATTAAAACAGCTATTTTTTCTTCTGGCACTTGTGTTTTCTTACGTTTAGGGGGACGTATTTCAGTGGCTTCGGTTGCATTGGCGTTTAGTTCACTTGTCTCCTCACTTTGCCTTTCATTCTGTTCATCAATATTAGTTGTAGTGTCTTTATTACTTCGGGCACGCCGCAATCGCGGCGGTAAGACCCCTCTTTGAGGAGTGGCTGGATAGGCGTCACGGCGTCCTGACCTACCGCATGACGCAGGTCCTCACCGGACACGGAAGTTTCGGGAGGTTCCTGTGTCTGATAGGGAGGGAAGAAACGCCTGGGTGTCACCACTGCGAGGATCGTCCGGAGGACACGGTGGAGCATACGGTGCAGGACTGCCCCGCTTGGGCAGAGCACCGCCGTGTCCTTACGACGGCGATAGGCGGAGACCTCTCGCGCCCGGCATTGGTCGAGGCCATGCTGCGGGGCGAGACGGAGTGGGAGGCGGTCGCCTCCTTCTGCGAAGCAGTCATGCTCGTGAAGGAGGAGGCGGGCCGCCTGAGGGAGAGGACAGCGTCCTCCCTCCATCCCAGCCGCAGCGGTAGACGCCCACGGCGTCGGACGTCGCAAGACGATCTCCGGCCACCGTAGGCGCGGGCATGCGGGCAACGAGTAATGGGCGACTCGCTGTCCGACCATGGACCATGCCCGGGTCGACGGCGCGTTGTGTTCCACGCGCGCCTCAAAGAGTGTCAGCATAGTGACGGGGCCTGTAGAGGGCCAAAGCCTGCCGGGGTCGCGGGACCAAGGGATTACCGTGACCCCGGTACGTAAAGGGCTATTGAAGGACACCGTGGATTTTAGTCAGTACAAGTCTGACAGTCCCTCCCGCCCTGCCCTGGGTGGGAGGACTCATTTGATGATTTTACCACGATAAAAAAAAAAAAAAAAAAAAAAAAAAAAAAAAAAAAAAAAAAAAGTGTCTTTATTACTTACACTATTCTGCAGGAAAGATAATCTTGAAAAATACATATATCGGGCTCCTTTACGAGCACCTGAACCAGAAGGAGTTGTTTTTTCTTTTTTGCATTCTTTATTGTAGCAATCTCGTATGTTTTTCCATTTTTTTTGGAGTTGTGTACCTAAAAATAATAACATTATTAATAATATTCTTGTTTCAGATATCTTGGTACGGGTTGTTCATTTGGAGAACTAAGCTACAATTATCGCCTAGGAAAATCGACGATTACTGGAATTGTCCGCGAAGTATGTAAATCATTGTGGAATAAGTTGGTAAACATAGTCATGCCCGAAGCGACTGAAGATATCTGGAAGACAATAGCACGAGACTTTGAGATATATGCAAATTTTCCAAATTGCATTGGTGCTATAGACGGCAAGCATATCCGAGTTATAAAGCCTGTTGATTCGGGTTCTTTGTATCATAATTATAAACATTACTTTTCCATAGTGCTCTTAGCACTTTGCGACGCCAACTATTGCTTTACTTATGTTGATATTGGGGCTTATGGCAAAAGCAGTGATTCTGCTATATTTAAAAATTCGGTTTTTTATAAACGCCTGACAGAAAAATCATTAAACATACCAACACCTAAACCAATATCTAATGTAGACCTAACACCAATGCCTTATGTTATAGTTGGAGATGAAGCCTTCGGCTTAGCAGAAAATTTAATGCGCCCATATTCAGGCAAATGTTTATGAAAAAAGGATTTTTAACTATAGGTTATCGAGAGCCCGACGTAATATTGAGTGCACTTTTGGTATTTTGGCGAACAAATGGCGCATCTTTCATAGGCCTATAAATGTAAACATAGATTTTGCCGAAGATATAATAAAAGCTTCTTGTGTTCTGTGCGGACTAGAGATGGTCTAAAATTTAAAGATACTTTATATAATGCACCCATGACTAATCTCAATACCTTGCATGCGGGAAGAGGGACACCGTCATCTTTGAATATCAGAGATAAATTCGCTCATTACTTTGTGAACGATGGGCGTGTTCCATGGCAAGACACAAAGATATAGCTGCAACTAACATACCGTACTTGTAATGTTTAGGTACATAACTAAATGTAAACAAACGAAATATGGTAATACCGTTGTGACCTTCATTTAAAAAATGCTCAAAATGTCTGCATAAAGCAGCCGCTTGATAATTTTATTTGAGTAATCATCACACTGAATGTCCCATATTGCAGGTCTCTTCTCCACCTCATCAATAAATAGTTCAGTGTCGAAACGATCCATGGCGAACTCACGAACAGTGACGTGCTCACCGCGCGGTATCCGCAACGCAATTGAACGCGAAGTAATGACTCCATTGTAATAGAAACGCGCGGTTGGGTTGCGGTAACCGCGCGGTTATGTCTGAACGATTACTAACTAACTCATATAAATAAGACCCGCGCGATTTCCATGCGATTCTATAATCGCGCGGTTCCCGCCGTGTCTGAACGAGCGCTTAATTTTTTACATGTATATCTGCACTCTACAGAAGCTGCGGGCCCGCAACCGCGGCGGACGCGGGTGAAAGCCCAAAAAACGGTCATGAATTTCATTTTTATAATAATATCTGAGAATCAAGCACAGTTGTTCTCTATGACTAACATCGGGGGTTTCGTCAATAATAATTGAAACAAATTTTATTTGTCTAAATTCGTAATCGATACAAGTTAGCATCACATCGGCTACGGAATGAAAAATATCGTTTTGAATTTTGTTAGATAAATAACTCGGCCCCGGTTTGTCACTTTCCTGATGCTGCATATACTTTTCTGAAACGACGTAATATTTTGAAATTAACGAGACCAGTTCTAAAAAATTACCTTTATTTAATGAAGTTTTGGACTCATCATGTACTCGTAAAGGAAGTTCCTGTTGTGCTAAATGACAAACAATATCGACTAATCTTTGAAATACGCTACGGTTGTTATCAACGCGCGTAGGTGTCTCAATTCGTTGTTTACCAAAATTACCGAAAGAAACCATTGCACACATGTGTTTATGGGAATTAGCGTGCCTTTTAATGGCGCCAGATATGTTATTTAAATCATTATAACCATACGTATTCCAAACGGAATCTACATTCGAAAAAAATTTGCAGCACCAGCAATACAACTTTAGTGTGGAAACAGCCTACAATCCAACTAGTTTTATACACTGACCTGAGAAATACACAGATCAGGCGTCGGTTTTAATGAAGAAATAAACTGTTTTTTCTGAGCAAAGTTTAAAGATTTTACTTATCTTTGCCAATCCAAACTTGAACGCATTTCAAATCCTCACAAGGTACAATTACCTCCATTGTTGGTAAGTCACCAAACAATTGTATCACTGAGAAAATCTAAGAAAACACACAAAAAACTTTAACAACAAAACAAACAAAATGAAACTGAAGTGAGTTGCAGTCGGAACTACTTACGTAGAGTTGCAGTGTTGTCTGAGCAAAGTTTAAAGATTTTACCTTATCTTCGCGAATCAAAACTTGAACGCATTTTAAATCCTCACAAGGTACAATTACCTCCATTGTTGGTGAGTTGCAAAGTGTGTGCAAAAAAAAACGGTCTAATTCATCGTCTTGTCGTGGAGATTTATTTTGCGCTTCTTACAATTTCGACATCAAAACAGCGGATGCTGTTTGTGGTGGTTGAATTTTACCTCTCATTATTGTCTTGGCCTTTTTTGCTTGACTGAGTAGTGGTTGTGAAGATTTGTTACTGGCAGTAATATCATCTTCGTTCTGAATTTCGGTGGCTGTAATATTTTCTGCAGCAGCAATTGTCTGCAACCAATTGGTAATTGTTGGTACTACTAACTTTGTCATTACTGCAAAATTTCTTTGAGCTGATAATTTCTCTGCTTCAGCCCACACTTTTTTATGTGTTGAATTTGGAGTCCAAGCAGAGGCTTCCCAGCCCTTTTTTTGGAATTCTTGTAGCTGCCCTTAACGGAGTCGAACAAGTTGTCGAAAAATAAAAGCAAATCTGCTGTTTCTTGGCATTCCTTTGGCAGAATTCCCATACCTGGAAAAAAAAATATAAATTTATTATCATCAAATTAATCAATCAATTTGTTAAATTACAATTAACATTTATAAATTACCTAGTTACTGTGAAATATAATTATTAATTACACTGTGAATCTAAATGACTATAGTTTTATTTTTTAATTTCAGTTAAAAATTGTCAAGAAGGAATCATGTAAAGTATCGTTTTTTTTAATTCACTAATAAGAAATATCAATTTTATTGTTCTCTACTTACTTGCGAGGTATCCCATATTTGCTGCAACAGAGCGACTGAAAACCTGCGTGGCACATTATACTTTCATTTTTGAAATTTTATTTGGGACAACATGTCTATCAGTCAATTTAGGCATCTGCCGTATTCCCTTGTAAGCAGGATTTTCATTTTACAGTTCCATTACATGACCCCATTTAGCAGTCTTTTCTTGAACATCTATTTTAAATTTGAAAGGTTGTTGGGTAACTTGGACGGCACGTTTGGCGCAGTGGCTGAGAAATTGGACTCCTGCGCTATGTGTCGCGGGTTCGATTCCCGCACGGAACAAATATTTGTATGATCTGCAAGTAGTTATTCCGGGTCTGGGTGTATATGTATGTGAGTTTCTATGTCTGTAAACGCACCCACGATACAGGAGAAATTCCTAGTGTGGGGCAACGTTTTTTAAAAAAAAAAAAAAAAAAAAAAAAAAAAAACTAACGGCCGAATACTGAAACGCCACTCAAATATTTAAGGGCTGCTTAAACGTTTGAGCAGCCCTTAAACTTTGTTTTCGTATTCTCAAACGTCAATTTTAAGTATCTGTTAAATTTAAGTGCACCTTAAATTAAGTTGGGCTCAAAGACCACTTAGTTTAAAAGTCGTATACAGGAACGCTACTCAACGCTATTTAATTGTCAAATGAACTGTCAAACTGATTTGAGCAGCCCTTAGATTTAAGACAGGTCGCGAGGTCCCTCAAATCAAGACAAATCTATTAAAACTTGGATTCCTAGTGTACAAAAGTGTTAAAATGTCTTTATCGTCATTGTCTTCGCTTTCGGATCACGAAAGACCAACTGTAAACCGCCGAAATGAAGAAAAGTTGAACGCTTTTGAAAAGTACCACGACATGGAGTTTGTTTCACGGTTTCGCTTCTCGAAAGAAACAGTATTATATTTGGACTCTGTTTTCGGTAGTACCATTAAGCCGTTGACAAAAAGAAACCGAGCCATACAGCCAGTGGACCAAATTCTAATAGCTCTCCGTTATTATGCAACAGGCAGCTATCAACGCGTAATAGGTGATATTTTTGAGGTTGAACAACCAACGGTGCATAGAATAGTGCATAGAGTGACGACCAAAATAGCCAGCTTGAAATCAATGTTTATAAATATGCCAACACAGGAAGAATTTCCAATTGTGGCCAATGAGTTCTTCGCAATAGCAGGATTTCTAAGAGTTGTGGGAGCTGTTGACTGCACTCATATCAAAATTACTTCTCCAGGTATGTGCTTGCTAACTTCACTGTTAATTATATCCCCAAATGTTATGTCTGATTAAAAATGCTAATATTACACAGCAGGTAAGTCTGTGTAACATTACCATTAACAGTGCTATACGTAGTAAAGTTATCTTTATCACATAATACAACTATAATTTATTTTCAGGAGGGGCCCAATCTGAAATTTATCGGAACAGAAAAGGCTATTTTTCATTAAACGTGCAAATGGTGTGTGATGCAAGACTGCGCATTAGGAATGTTATTGCTAGATGGCCAGGTTCTGTGCATGACAGTACCATATTTAATGATTCACCACTGTGTGCCCAATTAGAGCGTGGGGACTTTGGGACAGGTATTATTCTTGGTGATAGTGGTTATCCATGTCGTCCTTATTTACTAACCCCATTATTAAATACAAGGACAGCTGCTGAAGAAGCTTACAATCGGTCCCAAATAAGCACCAGAAATCCTGTGGAGAGGCTCTTCGGTGTTCTGAAAAGAAGATTTCCTTGCCTTCAAAATGGCATGGGCCTAAAAATACAAAATATCCCACCGGTCATTGTAGCATGTGCAGTGCTTCATAATATTGCCTTATCACGATCGGATGAACTTTTGGATGCGGATATTTCCTTACCCTATGTTGAGGAGGAATCTATGGTACAACAACCTATAGGGCTTGAGACCAATCAAAACTTCATAGTAAGGACCAATTTAATAAATACACATTTTTCCACTTAATTATAGGTTTATTTAGATTTAGATTTTAGTTTCTGTAGTCTCAATTTCCAAAACTGCATTTTTATTTTGTACAGATTCATTTCCATTTTGCTCTGGTTCATGAGGTGTTTGGTTTCTAATTTGGCATTTCTAAGTTTTGTCCGAAAATATTGCTGTTTCACTGTAGTATGTGTAGGTTTCAATAACTTCAATCGTCCTGAAAAATGTAATTAGTGCAAAATTATTGAAAATCTTATACCACTAGCAAAGAACAATTAATTAGATAATTACCAGCTGAGGATGATGTTGGATGCATGCTTTTTTCTTGGGGTATGATGATTGTCGCAGCTTGTTGGTCATCTATCAAAATAATTACAAGTAAATGAACTGCCTTCATATAGATAAAATTATACTTAGTTTCAATATTATATCATATTTAACGTTTAACTTATAAAATAACAAAAAAATATTACCAGCTATATTTATTGATGTAACTGTACAAGGTTTGTTATTTTCTGCTATATTCTTGTTTGCCATGGTTATGTCTTTGTCATCTAAAATAAAATATGTACTTATAGTATAGAATTCATAAAAAAATTGAAAAATTTAATAGAAACTACATTTACCAAAGATGTGGATTATTTTTGCTTCAGGAGAGGATTTAATTCCGCTATCAGGATTTTTTGTATAACTGTCTATTGTGATTTCTGGTTCTGTATCTCCTATAAATTAAAAAAGAATATAATTATTATTTTGTTTCTTTCCTTTAAATAATGCCAATTCCTTAGATTTTAAAGCATATATTACACAAACCAAAATATGCTGCAGCATCATCATAGGGATTAGGTAATGGTTGAATTTGAGGAGCAACCATGGCTAGAATTTGTGCATCTTGTTCTGTCAATACACTTTTGTATGCCCCACCACCAGTACGATAAATTTCTTTCTATAAAAATAAAGAAAATATTATGAGGAAATATTCAGTAAGGTCCTACTTCTTTACAAATATTTAATTTAAACAAACCTTATCTATTGATGCCTTCGTTTTCACATCTCTCATGCTGTCAGTGGTCTCATAGTACTGAAGCCGCTTAAAAAATATCACAAACATTAATGAATAATTAGGTATGTTAAATGATAAAATAGATACATTATAAAATCAAGCCTACATTTGCTTAGGCTATGTTCTTTTTAGACCTCTGTTTAAGGTTCTCATAGAGGTGACGGAGCTGTTGCCAGGTTCTGAAGCCGCTCACAGCAACAGCATTATACTGCTGGCATACTGAGTCCCAAGCCTCTCGCTTCTTCAGTATAATGTGAGCGTTGGTCTCTTTATTCTCAATAATGTTTTGATATCTGAAAGAAAATTAACATAATTTTAAACATGGAGAGTAAAAAATTAAACTTGGGATCTGTAATTTATTGAGTATGTGTGAATGCCCATTGTCTGTATTGGTCCTTGTAGAAAAAAAGTACTTGTACTTATAAATAAACTATCTATAAGTTGAGATTTTCAGATGACAAGTGGTCACAAGGGTACACATTCATTATCACAAGTTACAGACAACAGTTGCCCTGGCTCTGTATGTTATAAGTGTGCATAATAGCAAAGTATTTCATGCACCAGACTGGTCCTTACGGGTAAATACTTAATTTACTCTATACGTAAAGAATATAGTATTTCATTGTTCATGTGGGTAAGTACTTACTTTTTTATCAGTTCCAAGAGCATATCTTTCTCAGCAGGTGTATAATTAGATCCACGTTTCTTCTTATCCTCCATCGTGAATCAGTTCTTAGGATTTTCTTAATAAAATAATGGTCAACTGAAGTTCAATCCACTAATGAAATGTTTATATTATCACGCGTAAGAATGTCAAGTGTAACGTTCCAATCTACGTCAAACGTATCCAGATAATTTTCTTTTTTTAAGACGTCTTAAATAAATATTTATCTTATTTTTACGTAAAAAGACATATAATTTCAATAGTAATTCAAACCATAATTACATTATGCTGATACATTTCAAATAATTTATAGATATAGAAAATATTCATTCAAACAACTCTGCGTAAAACGAATACAAGACGTGACCTAAATTATTTTGTAACTGAGAACGTGCTGAGAGACGTGACCTAATTTATTTTGTAACTGAGAACATGCTGAGTACAATTTTTCTAGCAGGATGTTGCCAATATGTAAACATTTGAGGACTGCTTGCCTAATCATGGTTACAAATTGCTTGAGTGGCGTTTGTGTATAGCAGTTAAATTTAAGGGATGCTTAACTTTAAGTAGCATTTAGATGAGTTTGATATTTTAGTAGCGTTTCAGTATTCGGCCGTAAGTATGGAAACTATACCCACGGCCTACGGAAAAATTTTTAAGTAGGAAGTTTAGATAAACGTCTCTAGTTTACAAATATATATGTCGCATTAAGGCAAATAACGGGAAAAAACACAAATCTTAAAAAAATAAAAATACAAAATAAAGTTAATCAGAATCAGGCTTAGTACATTTTTATTGGTTTCTTGACAGTAAACATGATTTTAAAATAAAAGAAGTAAAGTGAGTTTTTAAAGAAAGAAAAACTTTTTAACCGTTTTTTTACCTTTTAAGTTTTATTCGATATGATCAATGTCAACAGGAATAATTGTATCATTTAAAAACGCCGCAGGCGCATCTTTTTGTTGATCTTGATGTCGGGCCCAAGACAAAAATAAACTAGGCTATATGCGCGCAGCATCCAATGGTACGGCGACCGTGGATACAAGAGCAGTAGTAATCTTCGATACTATCTCTGCCCTGTCTTGTTGGGTTCACCAATATGTAAGTATAGTATTTTTTACTCCTGACATGTCGCGACTGCATTTTTCCTCGTATTAATATTTTGTGGTTAACCAATTCATTGTGCCGGTATAGTTCAACAATGTACAGACCACAAGTAAAGAAAATTCTAGTTTAGGTAACCAAAATAAAGTTAAATTGACTATATAGTCTTGTAATATATACGACAGCTATCTCTTTTGTAGAGTTTTCTAGAAAAATCTGGTAATAGCTTACAAGAATATCTAGCACAATTAAACATAATGCTGATACACATCACTAAAATTTATGTATAGTGCCCAAAAGCCTATTTGTATTCATTACATATTTTATTTAAAATTTAACGGAATTGGTATTGTTTGTAACACCATACTTTATTTTGGAGATAACCAGATTTACAGTAGCGTTGATAGATTATTATGGTTACTATAAACATATTGAATGCAAATGTTACCAAATTTAGTGTTTATCAAACTACCTATATATTTTGTTTACTACGTATTTTGTGTTAACAGCATGTTGTTAGCCATTATCACATCAAATGGTTGAGTTTACTATAATGAGAATTTAATATTGTTCAGTTTACTCTATTGTTTAGTGATGTCACCAATGTTTTATTTTTTTATTCATATTGTTTAGTAGGCGATTGGGTCATAGTTACAGTGATGCTAAGACAAAGTTAAATCTGTCAGTTTTGTCACCAAAACATGTAAACTGAGAGATTTCAACTTTTTCCTAACATGGTAACTATGACGTAAGTACATATTTCTTATAAAAAACTCAATCGCCTACTAAACAATATGAAGCAAAGAATAAAACATTTTTCAATTTTTTTATGCAATGGGTTTCCCCAAGAGAGACGTTAAACCTGCCGGGGTTGCGGGACTCTCAAATTACCGTAAATCCGATACTTAAAGGGCTATTGAAGGACACCGTGGATTTTAGTCAGTCAAGTCTGACAGTCCCTCCCACCCTGCTCTGGGTGTGAGGACTCATTTAATGATTTTACCACGATAGAAAAAGAGAAGTGTTAAAAAAATTAAGGCACAAATAGATTTCGTTTCTACAGAAGTAGCCGGCTCTTCATTAACTGAAAAAAATACAAATGTTAATTATAAAAGCACAAGATTGTGATGATGACAAAATGGAGGTGACGCCTTTGCACAGCAGAGGGAAACACCAGAAGCTATTTTATGCCCACTTTCTTTGGCCTGTTCCTTCTCCCCGTATAATTTCTTCCAGCCTTCTGTTGTTGGTGTAATCGTTTTGTGTGGAAAAAATTAGATACATTGTACAGTAAACAACTTTTAGTCAATTTTAATATGGCTAAATAAATAACTATTCAATAGAGAAATAAACTTACTTGCATTCTACTCTTCAATGAGAGCTTTCAATCCTTGGTCCGGGTGTTTACTGAACTTTTTGTCAGTGGGGTCTAGTATTTTTTGTTTATAAACAGGAAAATTTACTTGGGAATTGTCATTGCATTCAGGATACTGATAAGCAAAATCAGAAAGGAGGTTAAATCCTACAGGCTTCTTCAAAGTTGGATACGTTTTCATATAGCTCTCAATAGTGGTGCCTTCTTTCATAGGTTCTGCACGACGAAACTCAGCAGTTTTACGCCACTTTTCAGCAACCGTATCCCAAGGATCACATGAATTTTTCAACCAATTTATATCTTTGTCATGTCCTGAAAAGTAAAAAGGAATGTAAACACATAATATACTTAGTTTAGTTAACGTCTTTAACCGGTTTTTATTTATACCTAACGAATGAATGAATTTTTATTTATGCAGAAGTTAAGAGGCACCATAAGCTTAATTTCTTAAAATCACGATTCCGATAAGGATTGACAACAAAAAAGAAGCTTGTACTTAAGCACATCGAGCTCCGGTATTGTAGGGGGTCTAGTATTTTTTGTTTATAAACAGGAAAATTTACTTGGGAATTGTCATTGCATTCAGGATACTGATAAGCAAAATCAGAAAGGAGGTTAAATCCTACAGGCTTCTGCAAAGTTGGATACGTTTTCATATAGCTCTCAATAGTGGTGCCTTCTTTCATAGGTTCTGCACGACGAAACTCAGCAGTTTTACGCCACTTTTCAGCAACCGTATCCCAAGGATCACATGAATTTTTCAACCAATTTATATCTTTGTTATGTCCTGAAAAGTAAAAAGGAATGTAAACACATAATATACTTAGTTTAGTTAACGTCTTTAACCGGTTTTTATTTATACCTAACGAATGAATGAATTTTTATTTATGCAGAAGTTAAGAGGCACCATAAGCTTAATTTCTTAAAATCACGATTCCGATAAGGATTGACAACAAAAAAGAAGCTTGTACTTAAGCACATCGAGCTCCGGTATTGTAGGTATAAGCCGCGTAGATAGAGACTAGATCTGAAAATGGCGGCGGGTACTCATGGTACGGTTGGAAAAACAAGTTTAGTTTTAAATTATTCTTTTTTTAATATTATTAATTAATAATAGTAGAAATAATGACAAAAATATTAAATAAATAAGGAGCAAGGGTACATTAATATCACTGGATTTTAAAATTTGTCTTTATTAATTGTGACATATCAGAATCATATTACAAAAAAATACCACCTCACATACATACATAAAGTCACGTTCTTATCCCTTAGGCCAGTAAAGTAAAGGCGGAACTATATTAGACCGACGCACACGTCTGAGACGTCGCCGACGTGTGTGATAGGTGTGCACACTAGATCAACGCCGCCGACGCATACGCATGTTTTGTGCGATCATTTCACGCTGGTTTTTTGAACAAGACAGGCGGTACCTGCCTAGCTACATGATTATTAGTTCTCTATAAGACACAAGAAAAGGATTTAGTTTAAAATGTACGAATCAGACAGAGAATTTGAAGTAAATTTCATTTATTTATATGGCTTTGAAACGACCAACAGGGGTGAAAAGGTTTTGTAAACCGCTTGGTCCAGCATCCTGGTCATCTGAACCCATAATTGATTCAATTCCCTCCATCAATTCATTATAATCCTCTATGGACTGGCCACTTTCACAGTCCTGGTCTTCATAGTCGTCACTTTCATCTTCGCTGTCGCTGTTCATACCGACACTGATTATGAAGTCCTCTATTTCACTCTCCCTACCTACATCGCGATTCCAGTATTCTTCTTCGAGTCTTTTGATGTGGTTTACTTGTTTCTTCCAGTCGTCTCGCGTAATTGAAGCTATGGCCTCTTTTGTGAACTCTTCAATTTTATTTTCGTGTTGCTCCACATTTTTATCTGGGACCCGTTGTTTTATTAAATTCCAAACGTGTTCTATCGGGTTCAGGTCGCAGTTGTAAGGAGGGAGTCTGAGGACTTCATGGCCATGTTCACGCAGAAGTTCGTCCACCAAATACTTTTTCTCTGGGCGATGCTTTTTTAGCTGCATGAGTAGCTCTGCTTTAGTCCAGTCTTCTTCAAATAAGACACCGTGCTCCTGCATCCATATCTTTATGTTCGCTTTGCGGGTTGCAGTCGTTGGCGCTTTATCCAACTGCATACTGTGGTTGGATGCATTATCCATGACGAGACTGGAGTTTTTGGATTAGTTTTTCAGGCATCAGGCAGATTTGGTATTAGTTTTTCTTTTAAATATTTGGTAAAATTATTACCATCCATCTCGTCATGGTAGTCGCCTTTTTTTTTTTATTTAGCTTTAAATAATAATCCTGCACCCTCCACGAACCCATCCTCTGAGCCGGCATGAACCATCACCCACCTTTGTCCGGGATTATCATTTTTGCGAACGCCTTTATCGGTGGATGACTGCCAGCACTTGCTGACAGTATAATGAGCATGGATCCACGACTCATCCATATATACAACTTTCTTTTTTTCCGCACCCATGGCATCATTTTGTCGGAGGCAGCGTAAATATTTAACTCGCCTACAGTAGAGTGTCCAATTCTTGATTCATGTAGCCTGCGCAGTTCTGTCTTAATGACAGAACTCTTGAAAATGAATTGGTCATGAACTCTGCCAGTATAATTGGCATTTACATTGAGTATTTTGCACTCAGCATCTGCAATCTGAAATAGAAGTCATAACTAATTATATATATTTAAAAAGTCAATTGATGTTCATTGATTGAGTATTGTTCACTATAAAAAAATGTCTCATGTTTTTTAACTTACTGCACAATAAAGATTAAGGAACAAATTTGTGTATGATTGGTGGTACAAATGGTAATTATTTTCTTACCAACTTAACATTAATGGATGTTATGCCATGCCTATTTCTAAATTGTGCCTGTTGTGGCTTTGGTGGTGGAAATAACTGCACATGGGTACAGTCAATTGCTCCCAATATATGAGGGAGGCCAGATGCTACACTCTGCCTTCCTGTCTCTGTGTTTGGGAACATTATCCACTGTGGTTTCAATCTGAAATAAATAACACATATTCATTCAAATTGTTGACACAAGCATAATTACAACATGCGACTCATACTAATATCTAGGAAAGTGTATTATTTACTATACTAACCTTGTATTTACTGCAACAACAAATTGTTTCAAAAATTTGCTGACAGTGGATTTGCCAATTTTTTTTTTTTTTTTTTATCGTGGTAAAATCATCAAATCAGTCCTCCCACCCAAGGCAGGGCGGCAGGGACTGTCAGACTTGTACTGACTAAAATCCACGGTGTCCTTCACTAGCCCTTTACGTACTAGGGTCACGGTAATCCCTTGGTCCCGCGACCCCAGCAGGCTTTGGCCCTCTACAGGCCCCGTCACTATGCTGACACTCCTTGAGGCGCGCGTGGAACACAACGCGCCGTCGACCCGGGAATGGTCCATGGTCGGACAGCGAGTCGCCCATTACTCGCCGCCCGCATGCCCGCGCCTACGGTGGCCGGAGATCGTCTTGCGACGTCTGACGTCGTGGGCGTCCACCACTGCGGCTGGGGTGGAGGGAGGTCGCTGTCCTCCCCCTCACGCGGCTCGCCTCCTCCTTCGCGAGCATGACTGCTTCGCAGAAGGAGGCGACCGCTTCCCACTCCGTCTCGCCCCGCAGCATGGCCTCGGCAATGCCGGGCGCGAGAGGTCTCCGCCAATCGCCGTCGTGAGGACACGGCGGTGCTCTGCCAATGGAAATAGAATTTCCAATGGATTTGGATTTGCCAATGGAAACATTTTGCTCTTGGCCAACACCTCGTTGGTAATGTCCTGTAAGCAGGTTTTTAACTGAACAAAGAACCTGCAAGAATTGGGCATTGTTAAATCATTTCTTGTGTTTCTTGCGTTGTGTTCCACGCGCGCCTCAAAGAGTGTCAGCAAAATAACGGGGCCGCCGGCCTGCCGGGGTCGCGGGACTGTACGAATTACCGTGACCCCGGAACGTAAAGGGCTATTGAAGGACACCAGGGATTTTAGTCAGTATGAGTCTGACAGTCCCTCCCGTTCTGCCCTGGGTGGGAGGACTCATTTGATGATTTTACCACGATAAAAAAAGAGTAATAATAAACTAATGCATTGAATAGGTACATCTTTCTATTAAAGTCATATTTTTGGTAGGTTACAATAATTGCAAAGCATAACGAAATACTTAAAATAGACTGTACTTACTTTTACAAGAACAGGCAGACCCTGACACGTGCTAGGAGACAAATCCTCACGCAGTTCCTGACACAAATACTGCACCATCTCTTTAGACATTTTAAAGTTTTCGAGGAACTCATTTTCAGGAAGGTCGTGAGCCCCGGTTAACGCTCGTACAGCGTTTCTTTGAGCTTTACGCTCATTCTTCTCAGCATAAAAACTGATCTGAAGCCGACGGTAGGCCCCGACATACTTTTTAAATTCAATTTGAGAAAAATACAATTATTATTGAAAAAAATAATGCTTGTCTAGGTCCGATATGATGTATACTATATGACATTTCAAATAGAGAGTTATTTCTACCCCAAGTGTCAAAAGTAGAGAAAATATAGTCGGCATGCTCGACGTTGTAGTCTTGTGTCTATCGTAGAGAAGAAACATTTCTTTTCTACTGGACAAACATCGCCATGCTCAGGACGATAGAGATCTTTCTTCAATATGTCATTATGTCGATTCTCCCGTCGATATAACTCGTTTGTACGGTGGTCATGCTACGCGTGCAGGTAAGGTTCGAAGTGGTCGCCCTCAGCGCGCTTGCAGATTTGAGCGCGGCGCAGAGTTTCAGCATGGACAGAAACGTGAGATCCTGGGCACACTCTTCACACAGCGTCGCGAACACAATCACAATGTGACTCCTATTCTTTTTTGCGAAATCGCACTCGGACACAAACACCTTTCCCTTTACATAACCCCAAGAAAACATTTTGAAAACACACAAACACAGAGAAAAATTCGTTTTGGAATCTAGCCAAAACGTATTTCTTTTCAACTCGCGTAAACCGATTTTCACAAAAGTATCGCTTGTTCACATTCAATGACAACGAACAAACTGACACCGTCTCCTATTGATGTTTTCCCTTCGAATAAATTCCCCTAAACAATTGCTCGTATTTAATCTCGCTCGAGCAATTTGTAAATACTCCGCAGCATCAGGTTGATCTTCTATTGTTGGTTGGAATTTATTTAACAGAGCACAGGCAATTTTAAAAGTTATAATATAAAAAATAAAAGTTATAGTGTGTTGATGCTCTTTTAAAATATTCTTGTCGAAATAGTTTGTAGTCTCTTTTAATGCGACCGTTAACAATTTCAACTACCCATCTACACATAGTTACACATCTAGACTTATTTGCTTGATCAGTTGTCAATTGAAATTCATTTTCCAGTAATAACTCAGGCATGTAAGTTTTATAATTATAGCTTTCCAACTCGGGGATCACGTCTCTAAATCCTCTATTCAATATAAAAAAGACGTCTCCCTGTCTAAAAAATTAGCGCATTGGACCACTTTCATTACCAAATTGATCACTCATGATTGTTGGATCATTTTTGTTGCTTCATATGGTCCAACGCACTATATATCCATCACAACATGTAATTAATTATATGTAATTTATTTATTTTATATCACATATAACAATGGCAGGTTTAACATCTGAAGCCATGCTACTGTCTCCAAATAGACCTTCAGGAATAGTCCTGTTACGTGAGGCCACATTTTGTACTTTAGTATGATTAAGTCCTAAATGCATTGGTACGAAATGTTCTGGTAAACATTCTCTAACAATCTTCATTTTTTTTTTCTAATGTAGAGCGTGGCAGATGCCATGTCTTTGGTTGCTGTCTCCTGTCCTAAGCTTAACAAGAAATATGTTTAATGCAAGGCTAGGATTTGTAACCTCATTATTTAAACTAGGAATGCTGTTTAATAGATTGTTAAACTGGACTTCTGTTAGTCCCAGCCAATAATGGCGTAAATGTGATTGGTGCAATATTATTAAAATATAAAGTCCTTTGAGAAGCTCTTTCAACGATAGAAAATATATCATCAACTTGAAAGCCAGTAAAGTCATTTACAATGGCAGTCAGTTCACCCCACTGATTACTATGTAAATGGTGATGACAGATTCTAGCATTTACGGGTATATATATTATACTGCAATAACAACAATTCCTTGATAGTCATAGACACTAAAAGACGTTCATTATTTTCACATCCTACAAACATGCAGTGACGAGAAGCTGCAGCTACACGTTTATACTTTTGTGAGTTAACTTTAGATTGTAGTCGTAGTGCTTGTTGTGCGTGGGGTGTTGGAGCTGGCATTGGAGGTGGTTCAGGTATCCCGCCGTCTTCTATTGAAGGTGAAGCTGCATCCATAACACTGTCGGGTCTGTTTGTATCTTGAAGAACCTCCAATCGACGTGTTTCCCGAGTTGATGCTAACCAACAAGGAATACACACTCTTTGTAAATGTGGAGCCTGTAATTAAATAGTTAGTATTTGTGAATGCCAGAATACACACCAAACACTATATTGTTATCGTGGAAGCATGAGGTCTCAGGTTCGTTTCCCAGGTTGGGTTGCTGGGTTTTTCACCTCTGCCTAATTATTATCATGGTTATGTTCAGGGATTAGAGGTGAGACAGTAAGAAATGTTTTTGAAAAATATGCTGACCGGGTGTGCTAGAGACCATCTTAAAATCATGCTGCGTTGTGAGCAGTCTAACTCAACTCTATGGGTTCTCCGACTCGCAATAGATATACCACATCCAAAAAATGAATAATATTTTTGAGTTATCATTCCAATCAGGCACACGATATATCACAAAGGGACCTGCCTCGTGGCAATGTCCTTTCCTTGCAGTCTGTAAACATATTGACATCAGTTTAAAAAAAATCAAATGCTTTTTGCATGAATGAATCGAACTTTTCGTTCTTTTCCGGGATGCATGTATTCGAAGTCAATTTCGATCTGTGAATTATGAACATAGAAGATTATGAAAATATGAAACCAATTTATAGATTGATGTTGTACAGGCACAAAACTATGTTGTGCAACTAAGTGTGCATTTATTTACCAGTTTATATCTGATATTTGGTTTTAAAATGGGATATTTTTTTAGAATATCTTGAAGTTTGTATTCCTTACGGGCATAATCTTTTGCTATTCTAATCGGCCTCGTTGCCGCCATTGAATTTCTTGATATGGCTCTTCATTATATTTCAACCATGTTACAAAATCTTCATGTTCTGAAACAAACCGTTTATACGATCAAACTCTGGTCAAATCTGCCAACGTTACTAGAATGGGAGTAACCTTTGCGTGACTCTGACAAAATATGATAGTTATGATGAATTGAAACTATAGAACATGCAAAAATTATTTTTTCCTTCCGAATCAGTCGAGAGTTGAAACATTTATATAAGAGTAGATACAAAAAAATAAGACTGATTGGAATAATTTAGAACATACCAATGATATCGTCTTTTTCTGGTCCTTCAGTTTCGGTATCATTTAGCTTCCTCTTTTTTGCAATGGCACCTTCCTTTTTTAGTAAACGTCTTTGGTTGTTGTAACGATTAACAAGTTTTCCCCTTGCGGGTATTTGTTTATTTTTCGTTAACAATGCAGGAATGTAGTATTTTCTCGATACTTTATATTTTAAATAAAATATAATAAGTACATAGATAAAATTCAAATAATTAATTGTGATAGATTTCAGTTGAATTAAGTTTAATTATAGATAACGCATGGTCTAAAAGGCAAAAGCCTAGAAGCTGGTCTGAGTGTGGTTTAATAGGATGACATTCAACTTTTGGCTTGGCTTCCTTTTTTTCTTGGAACCTGGACACGCGATTAAGACGCGGATTGTTAAAAATAAAACAAAATTTAATTAAATAATTCATGACGCGGACAAGGCGTGGTACAGCGGCTAAAATGAAAATGCACTAATTTAAAGGAACCGCATATGCGTATGTATCCATAATTATTTCCTATTTTGTTAGAATTACATGGCATCACCCGCCTTGAAGGTGTATTGAAATGCTCACGGATTTCTTTCTGATATTGTTCTCAGGGTTCCATCCATCCATTAATTTTAACTTAAATATATAAATAAAAAGACGTCTTCTCAACGCTTGGCTCATAATTATGAAGTAAGCTAGGACAAGCTCTGGTTCCAAGCCACGTGTTATATTCTACAAATCACACAGGCTGCGAATGCTGTCTGCGTTACATATCCACGGTTCGACCTGGATAGATGGTTGTATGTTCTACCTGAAGTAAGTGTTATATCTATAACCTAACATTGTAAGGAAGCTTGACAAGTGCTGTGATCCTGTACTTACATATTGAAGTGTGCACCAATATTAAATAGCTGAGAAGACGGAAGCATCTCTTTTATTTCAATCAACACCTCATGCGAACAGAACCCGTTAGTCTCATGGCAATCTACGCTGGCAGCTGGTGGTAAGAGACGTAAGGACCTTACAATTGGACGCCCAACGTGTCGCATGAGGTCAGATTGGAATCTTCACTTCAAGATTAAGAGCTTGATCTAACTTAATTTGATTTAACTTAGTGTTTAGTAATTAGAGTCATTTAACTTTTTTTTTTTTTTTTTTGCGTGGTAAAATCATCAAATGAGTCCTCCCACCCAGGGCAGGGCGGGAGGGACTGTCAGACTTGTACTGACTAAAATCCACGGTGTCCTTCACTAGCCCTTTACGTACCGGGGTCACGGTAATCCCTTGGTCCCGCGACCCCGGCAGGCTTTGGCCCTCTACAGGCCCCGTCAATATGCTGACACTCTTTGAGGCGCGCGTGGAACACAACGCGCCGTCGACCCGGGCATGGTCCATGGTCGGACAGCAAGTCGCCCATTACTCGCTGCCCGCATGCCCGCGCCTACGGTGGCCGGAGATCGTCCTGCGACGTCCGACGCCGTGGGCGTCTACCACTGCGGCTGGGGTGGAGGGAGGACGCTGTCCTCTCCCTCAGGCGGCCCGCCTCCTCCTTCACGAGCATTACTGCTTCGCAGAAGGAGGCGACCGCTTCCCACTCCGTCTCGCCCCGCAGCATGGCCTCGACCAATGCCGGGCGCGAGAGGTCTCCGCCTATCGCCGTCGTGAGGACACGGCGGTGCTCTGCCCAAGCGGGGCAGTCCTGCACCGTATGCTCCACCGTGTCCTCCGGACGATCCTCGCAGTGGTGACACCCAGGCGTTTCTTCCCTCCCTATCAGACACAGGAACCTCCCGAAACTTCCGTGTCCGGTGAGGACCTGCGTCATGCGGTAGGTAAGGACGCCGTGACGCCTATCCAGCCACTCCTCAAAGAGGGGTCTTACCGCCGCGATTGCGGCGTGCCCGGACCTCGGTTGCGACAGTCGCTCCCTCCATACTGCCCTGAGATCAGAGTCATTTAACTTAGTACAATTTTCTTAATTTGAGTTTTCAAAATTAGTTGATAGCACATGTTAACATTTTTATTAAAAGGTAAATCTTTCCACATTATTGATGTAGTAAAGCTTAAATGTATAGACTCCTCTTGATTTATATAAAGTCATACAACTTAGAAACATCAACACTTTGTGTTAAAAAGTAAGGTTATGCCACATGTCATGTTAACATTGTAAACTTGTGCAACTACTTGAATGGATCGACTCTAATTTAATTTAATTCACCTTGATTAATGTAAAATTACTATTTACATTCACTTAACTTAAAAATTGGATTCAAAATACATATCAAAGACTGTTTAAATATTTTAAATTCAATATGGATAAGACAATCTGGATTGACTATCTTCGTAAAGAAGAATTATTACATGAGCTTAAATATTTTAATATATCCACAGATGTAAAGGCGACCAGGGATGTGCTTCGCAGGCGGTATCGCAGTCTGTGTGGCTTGTTTAGGAGAGGCAGCATTAAACCTGAGGATTATGCAGCGCCAGTAAGTGCAGAAGAGGTACGCTTATGCTTGGAACCTATCGAAGAGCTGTGCCTATTACATAGGGATTTAACCGAGGGAGATAGCTCCACTGTTAAGCGAATATTAGCTCGTTCGCAATATTACTTGATGAGAATTTCACGTGTGAAAGATAAATCACCGGAATTAATCGAACTTAAGAATAAATTGGTAACGTTGATAACATCTTTAGAGGATGGCTCTGATGAAGAGGAGATGCAGTCTACTCATGATCCCTCCTCTGAAAATGAATCAACAGAAAAAACACAATTAGTAGTAGTTAAAGATAGACCAATTAATCTGTGTTCTTTAAATTTAAAGTATGACGGTACTACATGTGTTAGGAGTTTCATTGAACGTTTAGAAGAGTTGAGACAGGCTCGAGGTATATCTGCAGATCGTGCATTGATTGCTTTTTCAGATCTTTTAGATAAGTCTGCATTACATTGGTTTAGGTCATACAAACAAACCTTTACGTCATATAAACATTTACTTGCTCGTTTAAGGGAAGATTTCGACATTCCTGACCTTGATTATAGGTTGACTCAGGAAATACGCTCCCGTACGCAGGCGAAGCAAGAGAAAATAATAGTATATTTGTCAATTATGCAGGGTATGTTTAATAGACTGTCTAGACCTCTCTCTGATGATGAACAATTAGAAATCCTAATGCACAACATAAGACCTGAGTATATGAAGGAAATGGCTTTACTAGATATTAATTCAATTAAAGATCTACTTTTGTATGGTAAGAAATTAGAACTTGCTCGTGCTAGGTCAGAACAATTTGTGGAACCTAACCTCTCAAAAGCGAAACTTAGTCAGGATTTTCAGCCCACGAAGAAAACTGATCATAAACCAAGGTCAGATAGGTCTGGAGAACCAGTTGCTGTCGTTAATGCTCCTTCTACTTCAGAAGCAAAGGGGAAAAAATGTTTTAGGTGTAACAGCACAAATCATTTCACAAGCAAGTGTAAAACTTCAAAGGAGTTGGTCTGCTTTAAATGTGGTGAAAAAGGCTTTAAAAGAATTAACTGCCCAAAGTGCTCAAAAAACTAATTAACGTGAGTCACAAAAACTTAGTGATTAATTTAACATCTTTCCCATCACATATTGATGTGGCTCACTTTGAAGCTAAGACACATGACATTCGACCACATTTATTGGTAAAAGTTTTAGATTTGGAAGTTTATGGTCTGCTAGACACTGGAGCAGTTTGCTCAATATTGGGGGATAATTCACATAAATTATTTATGAAATATGGATTTAAATTAGTTAAATTACCAAAAGGTCAAAATGTAAGGGCTGCAGATGGTTCAAAAATTCAATGTTTAGGTTTTATGCAGTTACCCACTAATTATTTAAATAAAATTAAAGTTATAAAATTCTACATAGTTCCCAACATAATTACTCCAATCATTTTAGGTATGGATTTTTGCAAAGCATTTTTGATAACTTTAGACAGCACATTAGATAATAATAAGATTTTGAGTATACCTGACAATTATATTAATTCAGTTAGCTTGGACCAAGGTTTAGAATGTTTTGATTCATTGACTTCTGAACAACAATTAATTCTACAGAAGGTCATTGATAAATTTGATAAGATTAATACTGAAAAAGTAGGTTTAGGTAGGACAAAATTAATTACTCATAAAATAGACACAGGTAATAGCCCACCAATTAAGCAAAGATATTATCCTTTGTCACCTTCCAAACAATTAGCATTGGAACAGGAACTCGATAGAATGCTGCAACTTGGAGTTGTAGTGCCTTCTAACTCACCTTGGAATTCCCCAGTTGTCATGGTAACCAAACCTAATGGTAAACTGAGGCTTTGTTTAGACTGTCGAAAACTTAATGCCGTCTCTAAGGCTGATGCTTATCCTTTGCCATACATCCATCAAATACTTGATAGCCTGAGAGATGCAAGATATTTAACTTCAATTGACCTGAGTGCTGCATATTGGCAAATTGAATATGATAGTGTGGAGTCTGCTGAAAAAACTGCATTTACAGTCCCTAGACGTGGTCTCTTCCACTATACAACTATGTCGTTTGGTCTTGTAGGAGCATCTGCCACTATGCAACGACTTATGGATAAATTGTTTGGTCCTGAATTTGATAATAAAGTATTTGTTTTTCAGGATGATATTATATGCATTTCCAGTGAATTTGACACACATGTTAAGTTGTTGGAAAAAGTATGTCAACGTTTAGCAGACGCAAACTTAACAATTAATATGAGTAAATCTCAATTCTGTAGAAAGGAACTTAAATATCTTGGCTACATGGTTGATAAGCAGGGTCTTCGTACCGATCCCTCTAAGGTGGAAGTTATACTCAATTACCCCACACCCACCTCACCCAAAGAAGTTAAAAGATTTGTGGGAATGGCTGGTTGGTACCGTAGATTCATACAGGATTTTTCTAAAATTAGTAGACCACTTAGTAAATTAACTTGTAAGAATGTAAACTTTGAATGGACAGAGGAAGCAGAAGAGGCTTTTAATAAATTAAAATCAAATTTAGTCTCAGCTCCAATTCTTAAATGTCCAGATTTTAATTTACCATTTTCAATTCAATGTGATGCCTCAGCATATGCTATTGGTGCCGTGCTGACACAGTCATATGACAATTTTGACCATCCTGTTGCATTCTGTAGTAGATTACTTAATAAGCACGAGGTTAATTACACTACTACAGAACGTGAATTATTAGCAGTCTTGTTTGCTTTAGAGCAATTTAGAATGTATGTAGAGGGTCAAAAATGTAATGTAGTCACTGATCATGCATCACTACAATGGTTTTATAAATTAAAGAATCCCACAGGCAGGTTAGCTCGGTGGAGTATTCGCTTAAGCCAATTTGATTTTAATATCGTTCATAGGAAGGGTAAAGAGATGGTTTTACCGGATGCACTCTCAAGAATTAAAATTGAATCGTTAGACATATCTAACAATATCCAGGATAAATGGTATTTAAAAATGGTAGAAAATTGTGAAAAGTTTCCCCATAAATTTCCAAATTATTCTCTTAAAGATGGTAAACTATTTCGACATTCAAAAAATAAATATAATTTAACATCACAATTCACTTGGAAACAAGTGATTCCCAGTGATGATGTGGGACCTCTATTAAAACAATTTCATGATGATCCCACAGGCGCCCACTTTGGTATATTTAAAACTCATAAAAGATTAGCATTACATTATTTTTGGAAAAATATGTATAAAGATGTCGAAAATTACGTTAATAAGTGTCAAACTTGTAAAGAGTACAAGCCGGTAAATTCATCGAGACCTGGTTTAATGGGTAACCCTAAACAGGTTACAAAACCATTTGAAGCTATTTGTTGCGATTTGTTAGGACCCTTTCCTGTGTCCACTAAAAGGAACACAAATCTCTTAGTATGTTCAGACTATTTTAGTAAGTATGTTATGTTGTTTCCTATACGGAACGCAACAGGCAATGCTATTGTTAAAATTCTGGAAGAAAAAGTGTTTCTGGTGCATGGGATACCGAAAGAAGAATGCTCATTTTTCACCTGGCAATGTATAGAAATGAAATAAATCTTAAAATAAAGCTTATTAAATTGTGTATTAATTACGCTTATAACAATTTAAAAAGAAACGCAGGAAAAAAAGATTTTTTATTTTATATATTTAAGCTTGATTTAACGTATTGACATATTTTGAACGCATCCAAACCATCAATTTATAAAACGTTCCATTTTACAAATTGCTGGTTGACCATATTTAACTTTATTCCTTAGTTTTATACTTATTTTACATTCAATTCGATCAGTAACTATTTCTTTGTTAGTCATGGCATGAAGTAAAGTATTTAATAAAAACGCAATAATAAAATTAAATTAATCAATCAGTGTTTTATTGGGTGTGCGCAAGTGAAATGGTTTTTTTTGACATTTGACAGTTCTGCGATTGACATCGGCGCAGTCCTTCGTTGTTGCGCTTGCGTCTCGTTGTGTACTGTGCGATTTTGATTGTGTTTCTTTTTATTACGACCCTATTTACCGCCCCTGGACTCCGATATCTTCCTCATCTGACAACCTTTGCTTACCATACCTGATACCGTTATAAATCCGTCCTGTTGACAATGCCGCCATCGAAAACAAGTCGACGTATACTTTGCATAAACTGCAATGTCTGCATAAATACGTTTCGGCGTTATCTCGTTCATGAGCTGAACACAAGAGTTGTTTCGTTACTTAGCGAGTGGATATCACCAGTAATCGTAAGTATTTTATGCTCATTATTATTATTAATCAAAAAAACATTAAGAATCACACAAAGCTCATAAACAACGTGTGACATACATAACACACACACAAAGATTATTGACATGAAATAATCTTTGATTTTGTAATTAAAAGAAGTTTAAATTGAGTTTCCTGTTTCAGATTACTGAGGAAGATTACATTTGTGAACCTTGTAATGATCTCCTCATGAGAACCATAAACCAGCAATTAACAACAAGCTGTGATGGTGCTCAAGCTTCCGGGTCATCTCAACCAGGACGTAGACAAGTGTGCAGTATTTGTGGACGGTCTACACTTAATCGCCAAAGCCATGCTATTATTATTGACAATCCTTCAGCAGAGCAAAGACAGATTAATGCTGTTATAGAAACAAGAATTGCGCCACGCCAGGTATTTATGTTTCTATATTGTTTATTATCATATTTTTTCTGGATATCCATAATTATACCTGATTGTGATTGACCTATGCTGTAATACTTTTCACCATAAATAAAAACTGATGTACAGAATAATACTTTAAACATGAAAATAATAGGTATTATTGTTATTTGACCTTGAATGTAGTGACATGTCTTTTTATCCTTTAATAATTTAAATAGCAACAGAACCTAACATTAATTCAATGTTTTCTTTCATAGATATCATCATCTGATAGAATATGCCATGCATGCTGGATGAGTTGCAAGCGTGCTGCCATACGCATTGAGCATGCTGATGATGCCCGTGGAGCTTCTGCTACTGAAGAAGTTGAAGTTGAAACAGGTGACTCTGAGCCATTCACTGCTGAACCAGTTCATGAAACTCTAGAAGTGCCTTCTGAAGTTCCATCTCGTGAAATGAGAATGGAAAATTATAGACGGGCAGCAAATACTGCTTCTCACTGCCTTTTCCCTCAATGTACTAATATTAATCTGCACAATTTGCCAGATTCATTTAGGGCTACAATACTCAGTACATATAAATATTATATCCCTGTGCACAGCCGTGTTTGTACTGAACATAGAATGAGTAACCAGTGGAGCAATCTCTATGATTCAAGTAATAGCATTAGAACATTCACTTTAGAACAAGTAGAGCATATTTTTTCGTTCGTCAATGCTTTCAAGCCTTATCTTAATTTCACAACTGTAGAGGCTATCCAAGAAATTGAAGACAATATATTTTTCTTTTGGACTGGTAGGTCTAAACAAGATTTTTTCACACTTATAAATGAAGTTCCTCGCATACAGGCAATGCACAATGGCCTTTTGGGATTGGCTGCATTATTAATAAAAATGAGGACTGGTGAATCAGATGTTCGCTTGTCTACATTATTAGATGTACCGCGTAGTACATTAGAGAGGCTAATGAACAAAAGCAGGGAAATCCTGGTTCAAGATTTTGTGCCTATGCACCTGGGTATTACTCACATATCGAGAGAAAGTCTAATGGATCATAATCAGACAATACCAAATGGTATCTACAATGAAAACTTCACAAACACTATTATTATATGTGACGGTACATACATAAATATAAATAAAAGTTCCAATTACGCCTTCCAAAAGGATACATATTCATTACACAAATATAAAAATCTATTAAAACCATTTTTATTTGTGGCATGTGATGGTTACATCCTCGATTGTTACGGTCCATACAAGGCTACCACATCCGATGCCGACATAATGATTTCCCTCTTTGATTATGAAAACGCTCCTCTTAGATTATATTTTCAAGAAAATGATGTGTTCATATTGGATAGGGGATTCCGAGATTCCATACGAATGCTGGAAGGTTGCAATTACCGGCCATACATGCCTGAATCTTTATTAGAAGGCGAACACCAACTAACAACACAGCAGGCCAACCGAAGCCGCTGTGTAACAATATGTCGTTGGGTAGTTGAGGCAGTAAATGGTCACTTTAAAAGGGACTTTAAGCTCCTGAGGCAAGACTATTTTAATAAGTCAGTCCCGAACATGATGCAAAACTTTAAAATAGCTGCCAGTTTACTCAACAGATTTGGTGTTCGTTTTCAGGATAGAAATGATGCTAATGAAATAGTTGAAATTATTAGAGAACGAATCAATTTTGAAAATAATTTAGCCGTATTAGTTGACCAACTAAATATGAATAGAAGGTCAACTGCTTTTCAGAGTATTACTGCTGACCAAGATAATTTATTTTTGTTCCCTAGATTAAGTTATAGTGAATTAATATTATTTGCCCTAGGAACTTACCAAATAAGACAAGCAAGGTCATATTATGGAGAACATATAAGATTTCACGGATCATATCGAATAGAAGTATGTAGGGATACACAAGACTTTTCTCAATATAATCTTAGAGGAAGTGCTGATAAAACATTAATAAGAGGAAAAATCAAGTCCAGGCACATTTCAAGAAAACAATATTATGTTTATATTTTAGTAGAAAATAATGTGCCGGGCAGAAATGGGATAACTGAATATTGCTGTAATTGTTTGGTCGGTCGTCGAACCATCGGATGTTGCGCTCACGTGATGACAGTAGTGTGGTATCTTGGATGGGCTAGGTACGAAACCAATATATCTGCTCCAGCAGAATTTCTGGATGACGTAGTTGTAAGAGATTTGGATGAAAATGATGAATATCAATAAATTATTCCACTGTAACATACTGTTTTATTTACTTTTCCCATTTCAGTCAACAGGTATGCTAAGTTGGTAAATAAGTGATCACTTTTAACATCAAGAATTGAGTGAGACGTTTTAGAGGTACTATCTGACTAGAGGTGACAAAAATAAAATATGACTAAGTAAGCACTTATGAGAAGATACTACTATTTTATACTGCTGTGTTATTATTCTAAATAAATTAATCTAGTTGTATATACCTAGGCATAGTTAATAAAAGCAATTAGGTATAATATGTGAACAATGTACCTACCTAATTATTTAATCACAAATTGTATATAATTACCTACCTACTAATTATGTGGTGTTAGCCAGTAGGTAACTAAATGTTAGTCTTACAAAATAAATGTGTCCTGGAGAAGGCAGTTTTCAACACGACACTCATTTTATAATGATAATCATGGAGTCTTAGCATTGACTAAATGGCAATTTTTTTCAAAGAGTTAAAAAAAAGACTTTTTAAACCATAGTTAGCTAATATTCCTATTTTGGACTAAACCTCGAGCGTTACTAATTACTTCATGCACGTTTGTTTCATTATTTCTGGTGTCGACAAATCCTAACCTAAAAATAAACAATAATATTTTGTGGACTTCGTGGCGTTTAAATCGCTGAAGTGACTATAAGATATTACTTTCTAAACTTACAGGTAGTATTTCGACTATATTTGGTAACTATACATATACTTTCGTCACCAGGTTTTTAAATGTATGGAAGGTGGGCATTGTTCTTTGTCTATGTAGACAATGGTCCGCAATTCATTTCAAAACAATTTAGAGATTTAATGTGCAAATATAATGTGCCTAATATTTACTATAATCCTAGGTATCACCCGCAGGTAAATCAGGCAGAAAGAGCCATTAGAAATGTTCTGTATGCGATTGCCTCATATGTGAAAACAAATCACAGGCAGTGGGACAATCACATACCAGAAATTCAGTGTGCACTGAACACCTCAGTTAACGAGTCAACTAAATTCTCACCTTACTTTCTTGTACATGGAAGAGAGATGTTTGTAGATGGTAAATTACATATAGACTCTGAAGTGCCACAGCCTGATTCAGATCTATCAACTGTAGACCCTAGAATTCATGGTGATAACTTAAAAGAACTAAAATCAATTTTCCAGGAGGTTAGTAAAAACTTGAAACTTGTGCACGATAAAAATAAAAAGCACTATGACTTAAGAAAGCGACCTTTAGAATTTAATGTAGGTCAAATAGTCTATAAAAGAACATTTACTTTGTCGGATGCTAGTAAAAACTTTACTTCAAAGCTAGCACCGCGCTTTATAAGATGTGTTATTTCAAAGAAACACTCCCCTGTAGTGTATAGCTTAAAGGACATGCAGGACAAAGATTTAGGTAAATTTCACATTAAAGACATCTTAAAATATGAAGACTCCTAGTTTTATACATTGTTGTTGTTAATCCAATATTTGCACGAAATTAGCAATAGACGTGCAAATATTTAACTTGAAGAGGGATGGATGCATGTTGGTAGGGTAAAAGGTTTCTTTTTTTTTTTTTTCAAAATTAATTAGGTATACCAATTTTATTAATAAGGAATGTTTGCAGATGTATGAAAGGAAACACAATAATTGTTAAACTTAGTAGTATTCGAATGGGACTTAAAAGTGTCACCACTTAACACTTAATAAAACACATATCTACATTAATTAAAGATAGTGTTTACTTTAAAAACTACCAAGTATAATAAACCTATACTTTATAACTTAATAGTTAATAAAACACCTATCTACATCAATTGGAGATAGGGTTTACTTAATAAATTTAAAAACTTAAATAAGTATTCGCCTATATTTTGGTTTAATACTTTGTAGATAACACTTATCTAGGTTTCAAGGATAGTGTTTATTTAACTTAAAACTTAACTTAATTAGGAAATTAATTAGACTAAGGCATGACTAGTTAATAAAAATTAGTTAATTCGTTGATGTCTGCAGAGAGTAGCTACGTGCTATATATAGATAGGCAGACAGACGCTTATTATTATATTAGTTTAGTAGATAGTTTAAGGCAGGAGCAATCAATGTACGAATTTGCCAAATAGGTTTTGTTTCGGAATTGTGCTACTAGCCATTAGCATTTAGCAATTTAGTCTGTAAGTCTAAGGCATTTGGTTTCAGACTGCCTCAGTTTTCAATAGGATGATTTCGAGCTTTCAATACACATGATGAAAAAAATTTTTTTTTCTCAGCAAAAATTTTTTTAACTGGGGAAAGATGTATTGTAACAAGTATAAAAGTAGTTATCGATTATTTTAGACGGGTAGCGCCCTCTATTGACAAAAACGCGAACTAATAGTAAATAGTTACAGTTAATTGTGCAATAGTGATAATAGATGGCGTTAGAGAGTAACATATTTATTTTCTCGATACTTTATATTTTAAATAAAATATAATAAGTACATAGATAAAATTCAAATAATTAATTGTGATAGATTTCAGTTGAATTAAGTTTAATTATAGATAACGCATGGTCTAAAAGGCAAAAGCCTAGAAGCTGGTCTGAGTGTGGTTTAATAGGATGACATTCAACTTTTGGCTTGGCTTCCTTTTTTTCTTGGAACCTGGACACGCGATTAAGACGCGGATTGTTAAAAATAAAACAAAATTTAATTAAATAATTCATGACGCGGACAAGGCGTGGTACAGCGGCTAAAATGAAAATGCACTAATTTAAAGGAACCGCATATGCGTATGTATCCATAATTATTTCCTATTTTGTTAGAATTACATGGCATCACCCGCCTTGAAGGTGTATTGAAATGCTCACGGATTTCTTTCTGATATTGTTCTCAGGGTTCCATCCATCCATTAATTTTAACTTAAATATATAAATAAAAAGACGTCTTCTCAACGCTTGGCACATAATTATGAAGTAAGCTAGGACAAGCTCTGGTTCCAAGCCACGTGTTATATTCTACAAATCACACAGGCTGCGAATGCTGTCTGCGTTACATATCCACGGTTCGACCTGGATAGATGGTTGTATGTTCTACCTGAAGTAAGTGTTATATCTATAACCTAACATTGTAAGGAAGCTTGACAAGTGCTGTGATCCTGTACTTACATATTGAAGTGTGCACCAATATTAAATAGCTGAGAAGACGGAAGCATCTCTTTTATTTCAATCAACACCTCATGCGAACAGAACCCGTTAGTCTCATGGCAATCTACGCTGGCAGCTGGTGGTAAGAGACGTAAGGACCTTACAATATTAATATTAATTTGATTAATGATATCCCCACTGTCTATTCTGTCGGTTATGGGAGGGTGAAATCTATTTATGAGAGCAGCAGCCGCCTTAAAATCTATAAATAAACTTCTTGAGGCTGTATTAAAATAACATTGCCTAAATAATTTAAAATCTCTTTTAAACCTGCCATTTACAACCTCTACCACCCAACGGCAAATGGTGACTGCTCTCGATTTGTTTGCGTCAAGTGTTGACAGCTGTGTTTCACCCTGCGCCATGGTAGCAGGCACGTATGTCCTAAATCCACATTGATTTAATAATGGTAATGAATCTCGGAAGCCCCTATCCAGTATAAATACATCACCATGTTGAAAAAAATCCCGGAGTGGGTTTTCACTTAAAAATTCATGTCTCATTATATCCGAGTCTGACGTGGTTGCTGGATAGGGGCCCAAAACATCAATAATATGGCCATCTGTGCACACTATTAAAAAAGGTTTGGTTAAGTTTCGGTATTTATGCAAACTGTATGTTTTTTTTTATATAAATAATTAGAACTTTTTTCTACATAGCAGTATGTTCCGTCAAATATAGCAATGGGCCTAGAATCTCCTTCATATAAAGCACTAGGTATGGCTAAGTTTCTTTCTTTAATTAGTTCCCTAGTGATGTGTCCTAATCCTAAATGCTGGGGCACAAAATGTTCAGTAAATATCTCAAGGGCTTGACACAGCCACTTGCTTAGAGTTTTCTTAGATATTTTAAATAATGTTGCCAATCTTTCATTAGAGTCCCCAGTTCTTAATTTCATAAGATAGGCTGCTAGCACTGAAGAACTGTTGCGTATTTCTAACAATTGCGGCACCTCATCAAATATTTGACGGAACTGAGTTTTAGTCAATCCAACCCAGGTATGCACAACATGGTCTTCCATATCATCTCTTCGCTTTCCGAAACCTACATAATCTTTGCAATTAATTTCGCTATGTCTTGCATTGGATATCCGATTATCCGCACGTATTGGCAGCATTCGTTTCGTGTTGCTTTTGTAGCTGATCATATGTCACGTAAAAGATTTTTCACTCTTCGAAATTCTATAAAACTCGTTAATGACACTGACTTTTCTGCTAAGGATAAAAGTAAAGATAAGCTCTGGAAGGTACGCCCACTTATTAAAGAAATTCTTAATTGTTGGTTGTCATTCCATACCAAAAGATGAAAAACTGTCAATTGACGAAATGATAATTCCTTTTACGGGCTCCTGTCGGATGAAGCAATATTGCCCAGGTAAATCGCGAATCGGTAAGGCGAATCCCGCAGGCGAAGTGTGCAATTTTAATAAATATCAAGGGGCAACTACATATCCTTCCTATGCTGACACATCATTCGGATTGGGAGAGACGGCAGTTCTTGCCATAACGGAAATTTTGATGCCGGGGCATATAATATACTGTGGTAGGTACTTCACCACTGAGACATTGATTTTAGAATTAAAAAATAGAGGCCTGATGTGCGCTGGCACATTAATGAAGAATAGAGTACCTAAGGCTGCAAGATTAATACTGAAAGAGGACAAAGATTTAAGAAAAGCAGGGAGAAGAAGTTTTCAAGTATTGGTCAATGATGAGAAGAATATAGCTATCACTAAATGGCTCGATAACAAACCAGTCACCTTTCTGTCTAATGTACACGCTGCACAAACTTCAGACACCTGCCAAAGATGTTGTAAGCAGAATAAAGTTTATGTTGCTGTCCCAAGACCAGAAGTAGTAAAACAATAAAATTCTAATATGGGAGGAGTCGATCTTGCTGATCGTCTCTTAGCTGTGGCACCGTCGCGATATCGAACAACAACAGATGTTAGTTTTGTTATTAATTATTATTTTCTAATAAAGCAATTAATATTTCCCTCTGTCTTTGTCCACTCCTCAAAGCTTCCGTGGCAGATGTAGGCCTGCCGAGAGTTCTCAGAATCAAAATCATCTTGACTTAGCTCTGGAACACTCACTCCGGCCTTAATACACATGTTGTGCAATACACAGCAAGCCAAAATGATTTTGCCTGCTCGTTCAGAATCATAGTGCAGCTCCCTCGCTGCCCATAGACACCTCCAGCGACCCTTGAGGATCCCAAATGTGCGCTCTATGGTGGAGCGGGCACGTTTCTGCAGAGCATTAAAACCTTCTGGACTGTCTTCTTCTGTCTTCTGTCTTCGACAACAGATGTTAGTTTTGTTATGAATTATTATTTTCTAATAAAGCAATTAATATTTCCCTGTGTCTTTGTCCACTCCTCAAAGCTTCCGTGGCAAATGTAGGCCTGCCGAGAGTTCTCAGAATCAAAATCATCACATGTTGTGCAATACACAGCAAGCCAAAATGATTTTGCCTGCTCGTTCAGGATCATAGTGCAGCTCCCTCGCTGCCCATAGACACCTCCAGCGACCCTTGAGGATCCCAAACGTGCGCTCTATGGTGGAGCGGGCACATTTCTGCAGAGCATTAAAACCTTCTGGACTGTCTTCTACAGCATTACTGACAGGTGTAATAAGGTATTCCCTCAAAGGATATCCTGAATCACCTGTCAAATAAATATTATATAAGTTAATAAAATCATAATCACTTAACTAGTATTTTAAAAGTGAATATCTAATGTATACTTGCCTAACAGATATACTGTCTCGGTGAGACTCTCCAGGTGGCTCTTTACATCACATTGTGACCAAATGTATGCATCGTGTGTGGCTCCACCATAGGTTGCATTCACATCTAGGATCACACAATCTGAATCGCATATCTGGAAAAAGTACGATGTACGATGTACGATACGATGACAGGCTTGCCAAACTCGAAATGTTCGGTCGGTAAAATAACTTAGTAGGTGGTAGTGACAAATTCTCGAACACCTACCCTGTTCGAGAATTTCAATTTTAAAACTTCTCGAAGGACTTCGTCCGTCTCGTTTTTGTTTAAGAAATCTTGTAGATGTTCAGAATCGACATTATCATAAAGACAAGGTAAGTTCATAAATCCAAGATGGTAGTTATGTGAACATATGTCACCGTTTTCACACAAGAAAAACTTAGTTTTGGGAGGTTATTTGAAGCCTGTTAAACGACCAAAGCACTTGATGCACAGACATAGTTTCACGAAATCCTTGAACTGACGAGGGAAATTTTCTGTCTTTAATGTCTTGCTCTAAGACAGATAAAAGTTTGAATTTTTTTACCTTGACTTGAATGAGCTCCCAAAAGTCTTTCATTGTGCCAATGTCATTACCAAATTATACGATTTTATCTGCAGTTCTCTTCAGGACAGCACCAACTCCATCTGGTACTCCTTTGCCGTGTCCAGCCTCTAAATAGTTCCAGGTTATAAAGTTTAACTCTGGAAAATCCTGTTGCAATTCTTATATTGACTTGAAGGGCTGTCGATACGAAATGTACTGTATCTATACACGGTGTTTCTGACATCGACGCACAAACGGATAACATGGGTTCAGGACATGATTCTGGACCCCATGTTGGAATTTTTCGTCGGTTTTTTCCTAATTTTTGCTTAAGACGTCGTAGGTACCTTGCTCGCCAAGCTCGAATATCGGGTTTTTGAGATAGAAAATGTCTTTTATCTTTACATTTTTTGAATTTGTAGCCCAATTTGTCTACTAAAACTTTTCTTAAATATGTTTTTTCCCCTTGAAAATTGAGGTCTCTTTTAGCCACAGATAATATTTTATTTAAGGTAGGTATTTCTTTCCTGACCGCGTGAAAGCTATTTACGATATTTCGCAAGGCACATATATCAAAACTATCCAATTGGATACGGTTATATTTTGGCTTTCGTTTTTTGCCCGGTGTTGACAATTTCACTTCACTTACTACCGTAGAACTTGCAGAAGTACCTGGTGTCGGTGAAGTATTTTGTAAGCGCTTGGCTTCGTTTTTTATTCTCATCAACGTGGTTTTCGATATTCCCGTTGCCATGCATGTCCTTTTTTTACTGCCTGGTCAACAGGTAAACAAAACTATTTGTTCCGTTTTTCGTTTTCAAAAACTCTAGCTCTTTTAGCACGAGGTTTCTTTCTCCGCTATGCAAAGGTTTACCCTTCATAATGATAACAAAAACACTTAACAAGAACTATAACAACAAAAACTACAACAATAAAAAAATAACACAAACGAAAACTAAAAGAATTCCAGAGCGCGTCGTTACGTGACGTATGCCAGTACGAGACTAAAAACCCTAGTAAAAAATAGTGATGCGAACGGTACAATACGGGCGCCATCGGGGAAGTGCAGGGGAAGCGGGCGGGGAGTCGCATTCCTAGCAGGTCCCAACTTATCGCGCACGAGTAGTACAATTCTTGGAAGTGTGCGGCAATACTTGGAACGCGCACCGTATATCCTTCATAGGAAAATTAAAATTTACAAATAAAAATTCGACTTTATGTGGAGAACATAAGGTCGGAAATGTATTACATCATTTTGCGTCACTAAGAACATTTTATTTTGCGCACGATTTCTCAAACTTAAAAACGGCTTAAAGATTTCGTTTGAATTTGCTGTGTGAGGAGGTTTGCAAAAACGATTTAGCTTGTTCCCATATCTAGGAAACTCGTTTTATTATATTTTCAAAATGCACAACAACAAGTAGGTACAATACGATCGTCAAATTTCGTCGCCGAAACTCCGACCTGGGTGGCCCGTTATTTCAAGCGCTGATAGCTGCTATATTGATGATCGCGGGAGGGATCAATTTCTAACTTATTATTAAAATCTTTTTTTCCGTTGTTTTTAAGGGATTCATGGACGTGAGTGGCGGGACTTTTTGTCTTTGCAGACAATGAAGTCGGTTTAACCGGAATGCCTTTATCGGCGGGCGGGGGAGATAAGGGGCTCTCGAGCGCATCACTAAATTTGGTGATGTGCTCGATATCGCTGTCTAGTTTTAAGGCAGCGAATTCGGATTCGTATTTACTCCTTAAATAAGGGTCTTCGAGCATTTTCGAGACAAACTCTAGGAGTTTGTCCATGGTGAAGTCAGCTTAGAGCGGCTGACATGAGAGTGAAGCTCTCGGGAAAAAACGCCTAACACTAACAACCTAACTCCCCGGGTGGGTGTGAGTACCTAAGTTGTGCCCTAAGCTTGTAAACCTGTTGCCAATCTTAATGTGCAACAGGGCCCTATTTGGGTCTGGTGCGAAGGGGTAGACACACCCAACCGACACCAGGTGTGTAACCAGAAGAAACCAGAGACTAGGTTTGACTAGGAGTCCCCCCAAGGCCAAGGTCCTAGCTTTCGACTCCAATAAATTAACCTCGCCCTGAAGGGGTTTGGCGGGATGGATTGGGGCACCACCCTCTTGGTTTCGTTGGCACCGTAAGGTTTCCACCAAGAACCACGAAACTGTGGATTTTCCCTGAAGGGGCAAAAACACCCGCGAAAAGCACACACAAGGAGACGTCCGAACGCGGCGGCGGTCAGGCGGCAAATGCTCTGAGAGGGATAAAAATCAAAACATGGGGTTTTATAGGGCGCGAATGAACGACGCACGCGGAACGAACGTGAGCAACTAACTAAACTGAACGATTGAAGCGCAGTTCTCCTTGAACGGCGACCGAACACGGGATGTATGATGTCGGCCTTGAACGTAGTTGCTATCTTCGCCGGTAGATGTTGCCCGTCGCCTGCTCGTCCGCAGGTTGCTGGTTGTGTTTTATTTGATGCTCACTAGATGGCGTGAACATGCCCCCGGCCTTGGAAGCCCAGCTTTCAAAAGGATCCCGAGTATAATGGAGTCAAGCCTCGACGCTTGCTGATTGCAGTGGCAGCGGGCAAATCTTGGAGAAGGCTCTTCGTATTGTTCCAGTGGTGGTGAGGATGTCCGCTACTCGAGCCACGCCGTCTTTCCCTGGAAACAGTCGTATGATGCGACCTAGCCACCACTTTAGTGGCGGCAGATTGTCATCCTTTATGAGACAAGACAAGACAAGACTGTCCAGTGTGATGTCATCCTGCTTCGTCTTCCATTTGGTTCGCAGTTGCAGCTCCGACACGTACTCTGTGGACCAGCGCCGCCAGAAGTGCTGCCGCAGTTGTTCGATGCGCTGGTAGCGTGTCAAACTCGAAGTCTGCTTGCTTGTGACGTCGTCTGAATGTGGTGCTGTCAACGGTCGGCTCCCGCTCAGCGCTGACCGTAAATAGTGAAATTTTTGTATTTCGTCTAAATCGGTACGGTTATGAATCATGGTGATGTATGAATGTTTAAATTCGAGCCAGTGGTCATACGCACCTTCAAAGGTAGGGAGTTTTATATCTGTAAATTTAATGCTAACCGGGTGACGGAAACCGTCGCGAGCTGATGCAGTAGGGAACCCGCTCATGTTATAGGTCTCTGCGTTTTTTACCCCTGCGTATTTTAAGTTCCGAAAGAATTTCCTCTACAGACTTACTAGACATTTTGGCGACTATGTGTAAGTGTTGTGTGGGTATGTACTCACGTGCAAGCATCAACGGAACCGCTTGGCTGCAACTCTCGCGTCGCGTACAACTGTAATCGTAAAACAACTTTAGACACAAATCAAGCGTGAAGGGAAAGGAAGGAAACCATGACCTGCCCGTTTCTTCTCTTGAACAAAATGGCTGCTGGTCCAACGACGGGGCTTCGCTGCTGCTTGTGATCGGCGGGCGGCGCTCCGTGTCTCAGTGTTGTCCAGGTTTTATTCGTCTCGAAGGACCAAATTATGTGCAGACTGTGTGCATGTGTGTGCAGGATCAGGGGTTTCTTCAATGATGCAACAAAATGGCTTACAAATTTTTATATTTGAGCAGAGTCACGTCACGATATACAATGGTTACACTTGTTGTTTAGTAGGTGGCGGCTCAAGAGAGAAGAGAGGGATACAAATCAAAACATGGGGTTTTATAGGGCGCGAATGAACGACGCACGCGGAACGAACGTGAGGAACTAAACTGAACGATTGAAGCGCAGTTCTCCTTGAACGGCGACCGAACACGAGATGTATGATGTCGGCCTTGAACGTAGTTGCTATCTTCGCCGGTAGATGTCGCCCGTCGCCTGCTCGTCCGCAGGTTGCTGGTTGTGTTTTATTTGATGCTCACTAGATGGCGTGAACAGTTGTGAACCCAGAAACACTGAATGTTTAAGTTTACTGAGGCAGTGCACTTCTTGCAAAGATAAGGCGTTAAACTATAGAGTTTTCAAATGTCTTGAGTTTGACATATTTTAAATGGAGGAAAATAACAAAAGAGGTAGTAACCAAAAAGGCGCTAAAAGAGAAACAAGTATTAACAGTAAAGGACAAAATAACTACACAACCGTTGACAGCAATAAAAGAGTTGGAAACACTGGTGAATCCGTTTCTCTTACATGTTCATAATATTGAAGCCCAATATACCACCATGAAACACTTAAAAGAAAATCTGCTTGTTTCTGAAGCCATTATCCACGTAGACTTCTCAGAAAATTACTTGTTAAAGTATGCGGTAGAAATCCAGTCATTTCATTTTGGAGGCAACAGGCAGCAAGTTAGTTTGCATACATCAATTATTTATACTCATGATTTTTCTATAGAGAGCATTCGACCAACATCTGTTTGTACTATTAGTACAGGGGTATAGAATCAAAACTGGTTGTGTCCACCAATTTTATAAAACGTCTTTTTAATGGCAACATTTTCATTTCGGGACTGCGTAATACCTCAAAAAACAATTTAGTATCAAACATGGCTCAGTTGCTAGTAATTTTGAATATAAAAATAGGTTTAGTATCAAACTTGGTTTCGTCCCTTTGAATTGAGTTTCAAAGTTGGTTACGTCCAAACTAACCAATGGGAGTGCTCCATTTGAAACAAAACAGTAATGGCCGCTGTTTAGATTCTTTGCAAAGAGCTCGTTGTTTTTGTACAATGTTTAATAATATTTACCAAATATTAGTGTGTTATCTATTGTAAGTGAATCCTCAAAATGAATATAAATCCTACACCTGTTGGTAAAAATAATGCAAGAAAACGAACGCCACAGCCCGAAAAATGGAAAGCAAATCAAGCAAAAAAACTGAGGTAAGTTTGAATTTTCCAGGGCCGCATTCCTGGTCCTGAGGTCTGTTTAACTGTTTGTTAATATTTTATGAAAACAGTAGTTTTATGTAACAAGATTATTTTATGTTGTCTAAAATTATGGCTGTAATTTTGACTGATGCGAAACTATAGACGAATGTTTTTTTTATGGAAAAACGACGTAAGGCTAATTTGCGCAAAATTTGTAATGGATCATTTACGGCGCGTACACATAGAACATCCGTTTTACAGGATCCTTTTTAACTGATCCGTCGCTACTGGAGGTAATATTCACACAGCATTTACAGGACCGATTTTAACAGATCCGACGCTACTGGAGGTAATATTCACACAGCATTTACAGGACCGATTTTAACAGATCCGACGCTACTGGACTTTCGTTCTTCAGTGTATCGCCTACTTTCTACGAGAATGGACGTTGTCGTGTTGTATTGGTACTATCGTCGTCTGCGGCGGAGGAAGCCCCGGCGTTATTGGATACATCCACTATTAAGGCAAAGATTTTGTCGTGGTGCTGTTGTGCGTCAGCTGAAAGAAGACGAATCTAAATTTTTTACTTATTTCCGAATGACGACGTCTACTTTTGATGACCTTCTTAAACGATTAGAAAAGGATTTAAAAAAGAAAGACACAAACTGGAGGAAAAGCTTGTGCCCTGAAGTAAAACTAGCGATATTTTTAAGGTAAGAACTTTAATTTTTGTTATTATCAATTAAAATTTAAAATGACAAAAAGGTTTACAAAAATGAAGAGATATTTCAAAACATAGACAGATCTGGCAAGTCTGACTCCTGGCTGAATGTAGATTCTACTGATGGCGAACCTTCTACTGATGGTGTAGAGTCAAGATGATGTGGCCTACTAAAATAACCTTGGGTGTGGTAGTGAGGAGTGCTAGAACTTTGTGAATATGGAGGCCACTCGTAGTTTGACTGACCATATCTTCTACTTTTAATATTTTGTAAAAGGTTTATCACTCCAGACTGAAATTCTAAAATTTGATCGCCATTAAGTGAAGCCAGTTGCGGCAAAATACCTTTGAAGAACGATAAATTGGGATCTTCAAACTCATTTTTACTTTTTTTTAACTGATCATTCATGTATTCAATCATTTTGGCGTCTACTTCATTCACATTTCTTTTGATTGCCTTGCGTTGCGGCGGGGCTAAATTTTGTCTTTCCTTTTGTCTGTCACTACCACTTTGTTCCGTAATCTGATCAGGTTCATCTTCGTTGTCTTTATTACTTTCTACTGTTTCCGTGATGTTGTCATTAGCAGGGACGTTCTCGTGTGTATCACCTGGGGTGACAACTTTTTTCAAAAATAACATTTGATTGTGATATTTGTAAGGCTTGGTATTTGAGGCAGCAGCTCCAGATTTCTTCAATTTCTTTTTCTCACTCAATGTTCGTATCCAGGCATCTCTAGTCGAATTCCATTTTTTTATAACATATTTTCCTGAAGCAAGTAAATAATAATATAAGATGGTTGTCAATAGCTTAGTAAGTGAAAGGCGAATAAGAAGGTAGAATAGACTTGTCAGTAATTAATTACCATATTGGTCAGTGGATAAGTCAAATTGACAGTGCAAGAACTAATCGGTCAGTAAATAATGGGAAGCAAAAAAGTATTACTAATGTTTAAATCAATTTATTTTAATTAGGTAATTTTATAATTTAGTTCAGTTCAGTTTAATTTTATTTTATTTATGTACTATACAGCCTGTTAGTGTAATCAGTCTTAAACTTGAAACCAGTGATTTGGTATCACTTACAGAACGTAAATTCAATAAAAAAATAAAACCTTTTTTTTTTCAATAAAGTCTCCATTTTTCCCCAAAATTATTTCACCCTATTACGCAAAGGTAAAGTAGATCAAATAAGCCGCGAGCGCCCGCGCCGCCGTGTCGCCCGCGGCGCGGGGAGAGACTGAGGTATGCGCGGGGCCCGCGCATACCAGTCTGCCGGCAGTGTCGCTATCGAACGCGTGTCTCGTAACGTACGCCCGCCGCGAGCGCGGCCCCACCGTTAATTTTTCGCGCAAGTGTTAGTGTTTAGTGATTATGTCGTACACAAAAGAACAGAGGACCGAAATGGTTCGGGTTTACGCCGCGTCGGGTGATAACCTAACTTACATCTGGACTCGTCACGCAACAAAGGTAGGTATTTTTGCCTGTCCTAAGCCAGGAAAAGTATGAAGGGAAGTTAGTTACATCACAGGTTACCTGTATTTTATTACAATGATGTAGTTAGTTAAAACTTATGTAGGTATGTAGTTAAACGGACGGCGTTAACCTGCCGCACTGGCAGGTTAACGCCCTTTGCAGTGAATACGTAACTCGGGCGCATAGTATCCATGAATTAACGGACGGTGTAGGACAGAAACATTTTTGATTTTTTTAAAGAAAAATTCGTTTATTTATTTTTAAATTCAGACAAACATTTTTATAATTAAATCAACTACCTATGGTTTCAAGGTTAAGACTGATTACACTAACAGGCTGTATATATAAGTATGAGTTTTGATTTACGACTTTGCTAAAAACTCTCATAAAAATTTCGACTTTCCATACAAAATTTGTTGGTCACTATAATATTTTATAGTTTTATAATAAAACAAGACTTATTCATCAAGCCATCTTTAATAGTCTGACCATAGAGAAGTACCTCTACGAAACATAGACATATACATAATCAGTAATAGACAAAATTAACTAAAACTAAACCCTTACAGTCACTAACGTTACTTTGTATGGGAAGTCAATATATGTGTATTTTTTTTTTTTTTTTTTTTTCGTGGTAAAATCATCAAATGAGTCCTCCCACCCAGGGCAGGGCGGAAGGGACTGTCAGACTTGTACTGACTAAAATCCACGGTGTCCTTCAATAGCCCTTTACGTACTAGGGTCACGGTAATCCCTTGGTCCCGCGACCCCAGCAGGCTTTGGCCCTCTACAGGCCCCGTCATTATGCTGACACTCTTTGAGGCGCGCGTGGAACACAACGCGCCGTTGACCCGGGCATGGTCCATGGTCGGACAGCGAGTCGCCCATTACTCGCTGCCCGCATGCCCGCGCCTACGGTGGCCGGAGGTCGTCCTGCGACGTCCGACGCCGTGGGCGTCTACCACTGCGGCTGGGATGGAGGGAGGACGCTGTCCTCTCCCTCAGGCGGCCCGCCTCCTCCTTCACGAGCATCACTGCTTCGCAGAAGGAGGCGACCGCTTCCCACTCCGTCTCGCCCCGCAGCATGGCCTCGACCAATGCCGGGCGCGAGAGGTCTCCGCCTATCGCCGTCGTGAGGACACGGCGGTGCTCTGCCCAAGCGGGGCAGTCCTGCACCGTATGCTCCACCGTGTCCTCCGAACGATCCTCGCAGTGGTGACACCCAGGCGTTTCTTCCCTCCCTATCAGACACAGGAACCTCCCGAAACTTCCGTGTCCGGTGAGGACCTGCGTCATGCGGTAGGTCAGGACGCCGTGACGCCTATCCAGCCACTCCTCAAAGAGGGGTCTTACCGCCGCGATAATATAGTAATTGATTAATTTATTTTTTTTAGGTATGCAGCGTCTGGGTGTACATTTCAAGAACTTTATTACGTCTTTCGTGTCGGTGTGTCAACTATAAGCAACATTATTAAGGAAGTTACACGATGCATATGGAACAACTTGAATGACGAGTTTATGCGACTTCCTACAACAGTGAGTGAATGGGAGCATATATCAAATGGATTCGACACAAAAGCAAATTTTCCCCACTGTTTAGGAGCAGTGGACGGTAAACACATCAGACTTCGAAAACCAGCAAAAAGTGGCTCAATGTACCTAAATTACAAAGACTTTTTTTCCATCATATTATTAGCGATCGTAGACTCTGACTATCGTTTTCTATATGTTAGTATTGGGTCGTATGGAAAAGAATGCGATTCATCAATATTCAAGGAGTCGACATTTTGGAAAATGATGCTAGATGGCAGTTTACAAATACCAGAACCTTGCCCATTAATAACAGGCTCAGAAACGAGAGTTCCCTACGTCATAATCGGCGATGAAGGTTTCGGTTTACACGAAAATTTAATGAGGCCATTTAGCGGGACGCATTTAGACGTAAATAAGCGAATATATAACTATCGTTTGACCAGAGCTAGACGATACGTTGAATGTGCATTTGGTATTCTTGCTAATAAGTGGAGAGTATTCCACCGGCCTCTAGACGTCAACAAAACAACAGCTATATGGATAGTTATGGCATGTACCGTTCTACACAACTTTGTAAGGGAAAAAGAGGGCTTAAAGGATGGCAACACATCCGAATCTGAAGCATTTCATTTCAATAGCCTACCTGATGATGAAACGCTACGAGGTGGTCGAACTGCAAATTCAGTTCGAACGGAATTCGAAAACTATTTCGTGTCCGAATCTGGGTCAGTTTCTTGGCAGAATGAAGCTATTTAAAATAAAAAACAATGTCTCCATTACAATATAAAATAAATACTTACCAAATTCTTGTCTTTCTTTTTGTTCCATAGCTTCAAAATCCTCCTTTAGAATACCGCATATTTTGCAATTTTATCTTTATAAATCTCCAGTGTTTTGTCCCAAAGAACTGGTCTACTTTCAACACAATTTATCAAAACTTCTTGCTCAACATATTTTTCAAACGCCTTGCTTGCCATGATTATGATAGCACTGGACACGTGCACTACTCTAGGAATGAAACCGGCAAATGGCGGCTGTGTGTAGCACATCGCACCCCGCGCACCCCCGTGCAAAGCCTCGTGCGGTTTCAATCCTATAAAACGGATTAGTATAGTATTACTGGATCCGGAATACTGTATGAACTCGCTCATACAACTACATACGCTAATAACATATACGTTTAAACGGACCTGTAAAACGGATTGCTGCTTATTTTGTCGGATCAGTATTTTTTACTGGATCCGGAATACTGTATTCTGTATGAACTCGCTCATACAACTACATACGCTAATAACATATACGTTTAAACGGACCTGTAAAACGGATGTTCTATGTGTACGCGCCCTTAGGTTGATTATTTTTCGTTAATTATATTTTATCCCAAGGAATGATTTTTTTTTCTAACCCATTTTTATTTTGTTTTAGGTATACTGCAAAGACTTTGCCAAGAATACCACGTTGCGAACATAAAAGCAAAGCATTTGAGTGTAATAAAATTACGGGTCTTGTGTTGAGCAAATTTCATACGGCATTCTATAAAAATGCAAAGAAATCTTATCAAGATGCAATTATATTAAAATGCTGCCAAGCGATTCCGATAAGAAGAAAAAGACCTAGGACTCAGACCTCTTCGAAAGCCACCAAGCAGTTTACGATAAAATATCATATAAAAGTCGACAGAAAATCTGTACATGTGTGCCAAAAAATGTTTTTAGCAGCTCTTTGCTTAAAGAAAGGACGCGTTGTAAATTTAGTTGCAAGTACTTTTGAAAACGGGGAGGTTCCTGTAGAAAAACGAGGAGGAGATCACAAAAGTCATTTATATAGGGACAAAAAGACATCAATACACGCATTTATACAAAAACTAGAGGTTTCCGAACCACACTATTGCCGTAGTCAAACTTCTATCCGCAAATATTTGCCCAGCGAACTCAACATACGAAAATTATACAAACTATAAAAGTCTTCATGCCCAGACCCAGCAAAAGAGTCTTATTTAAGACACATTTTCAACACGGAGTACAATATAGGGTTTGGCAGTCCTCAAACAGACATGTGTTCCACGTGCTTAAAGCTTCTAGAAAAAATAAAAACAGAAAAAGACGAAAGGAAGAAAGACCAGTACAGGGTAGAAAAAAGAGTACATAGCTTAGGTGCAAAAGCTTTTTTTTCGCTTTTGAAGACAGAAGATGAAGGTGTTAAAATAATTTCATATGACTGTCAAAAGAGTTTGAACCTGCCACAGCTTTACTTTTACAATTTTACGATCGTAGAAGGAACTTCCAAAGCACCGCTAAATAAAAACAACGTATTCGCTAATGTTTGGACAGAAAACACCTACGCAAAAAATTCAAACACAATAGCATCTGCATTTTACAACCACATGAACAAATGTGAGTTGACCAATATAAAAACTGCCAGACTAATTTCAGATGTTTGTGGAGGTCAAAATAAAAATTCCACCATGATTACAATGTGTTGTAAGTGGCTTTTGGAACACCCCACAATCAAAATCGTAGAACTCGTGTTTCCAGTGACTGGCCACTCTTATCTGCCCGCAGACTGTGTTTTCGGAAACAGCGAGAAGGTTTTTCGTAAATGGACACAATTCTATCACCATACCAATATATGGCTATAATTTCACAGCAGGCGACTATCGTAAAAGTGGGCGAAAACTTTCCCGTATATGATTTTAAAAAGGAAGCAGAAACTATAATAAACCCTCCTGGGCAATGGAAAGTGCAGTTTGCACAGTGCAAAAGATTTTTCATAAAAAGATCGATTTTGAGATTTTTTTTGCTTATTTCTGTTATAGTATGCCCGATATTTTGATACCATTGTAATGAGAAAGTTACTCTTCATTTATTTAAAATTTAGTATGTGGCAGTAAAGCGTTGGGAACACAAATGATACGTTTTTTTATATACTGCGTTTTTTTTTTCTAAGGACATAACCAGTTTTTTTTCTATACCCCTGTTGTGTTCGTCATGATGCGGCAGCCATTTGGGCCCATTTAATTCCGCTGATAAAACAGGCTTTGGAAATCAATCCTTTTATTACAATAAGTATTACATTTTCTGTCAGACTCACCCATATCACAGTACCGAAATAAATTTATGTTTTATATAATTGCACAAATTCAGAATGATTTTGAACAAATTTCGAGAATAACTTGGAATTACACAGAGGCAGGGCATGGAAAGGGTGCCCCAGACGGTGTAGGTGCCGTTCTGAAAAGAACTGCCGATAGAATGGTTAGTTTCGGACGAGATGTGGGAGATTTTAATTCATTTTGTGAGGTATTAAAAGAGAATGTGGAAAATATAATTATAAAGATAGTAAAGGAAGATACTGTAAAAGAAAAAGAAATTCTTCTTTCAAAAAATCTTAAGCCTTTTAAAGGCACCTTATCAGTCCACCAGGTTCTTCGGGATATGCTATCTAAAAAGCTTACTCTAAGAACCGTAAGAGGATCGTCCGGAGGACACGGTAGAGCATACGGTGCAGGACTGCCCCGCTTGGGCAGAGCACTGCCGTGTCCTCACGACGGCGATAGGCGGAGACCTCTCGCGCCCGGCATTGGTCGAGGCCATGCTGCGGGGCGAGACGGAGTGGGAAGCGGTCGCCTCCTTCTGCGAAGCAGTCATGCTCGTGAAGGAGGAGGCGGGCCGCCTGAGGGAGAGGACAGCGTCCTCCCTCCACCCCAGCCGCAGTGATAGACGCCCACGGCGTCGGACGTCGCAAGACGATCTCCGGCCACCGTAGGCGCGGGCATGCGGGCGGCGAGTAATGGGCAACTCGCTGTCCGACCATGGACCATGCCGACGGCGCGTTGTGTTCCACGCGCGCCTCAAAGAGTGTCAGCATAGTGACGGGGCCTGTATAGGGCCAAAGCCTGCCGGGGTCGCGGGACCAAGGGATTACCGTTACCCCGGTACGTAAAGGGCTATTGAGGTGGATTTTAGTCAGTACAAGTCTGACAGTCCCTCCCGCCCTGCCCTGGGTGGGAGGACTCATTTGATGATTTTACCACGATAAAAAAAAAGAAAAAAAGTTGTTTCTTATGTGATATAAAGGCATAAAACATCACATGCTAAACATTCAACAACATTTGTTACCGGAATGTTTTTCTGTTGTAACGGCTTCAATTCGTTTACGTCAACGGACGCGGCGTTAAGTTTATGTTTATTATTTTGTGTTTATTTTCGAGTTATAGTGTGGTGTGGTTAGATTAACCGTAAACAAGTAAGTACTAAACAGTTTTTAATTGCTGCATTGTGTATTTGTTAAAGATTTTGGACAGAATTTGTTATTTCACCAAACATTGTGTCGAAATTCGCGCGCCATTCCGGTACATTTCTACTTGTTGTGAGTAGAAAATACACTAGAGACGACAAAATGTTGTTAGAAACATGATTTAGATGCGTTACTACGTATGTATTAGGCATTCTTTTAGTGAAATTCGTAAAAAAATGTGTTAATATTGAAATTAAAAAACGTAATCGAAAATCGAATCTCCAGGAGATTTTTTAGCAGACAGGACATTTGACGTTTAGCCGCCATGTTTTTTGTGTTTTGTACACTGTTCAGGAAAATTGTCAGTAGAGCAATTCTGAGCAATGTTTTGACCGACTTAGAAAAAAAAGGAGGTTCAAATTATTTTAATTTTATTGATGTTTTATATTTGTTTGGTGAGTTGGTTTTGCGTGTCATCGTTACTTTTAAACTGCTTCTGCTTTTTGTATTATATTTTAGCTTTTTTTATTTCAGAATGCAAGATAACGTAATATTTGACGCGCCGCGACGTCGAGTGCGTGTGCGAGGTGGCGCCAGGTTAGCTCTGGGGCAGGGTGACGGTGTGGTGGAGGTGGTGGTGGTACCACGATGTCGCACAAATCGTGGGCGAGGAGGACGTGGGCGAGGTGGCGCTACCTTAGCTCTGGGGCAGGGCGACGGTGTGGTGGAGGCGGTGGTGGTAACACGAAGCGGCCCAGATCGTGGGCGAGGAGGACGTGGTCGAGGGGGGCGAGGAGGACGCGGCCGAACCGTGGCAGGCTCCGACAGACCTGGGCCAAGCACCATCGAAGAGTAACAGCTTTTTAACGCTTCTTTTAGTAAATCAAAATTGTTACTATTTTGAGTACCTATTACAATTGAATTTTGTATTTCAGATTAAACATGAACGATATCAATGAGCTGCCGGTGGGTCGGCCTTTAGAGGTTGCTCTGCACCCTAACAGGAAGCGCCGGTGGCCACCGTAAGTAGTTTTAAATTGTATCTTGGTTATTTACCATTAGCAAGAATAATTTTAAATAATTCCTGTTTTCAGAGCTGCTCCTGCTCCTATCGACCCACCTCAGATGGCGCCTCAGGTTTTGGTGGAGGAGGTCCCTCCACCCAGCCCACCACCGCCTCAGATGGCTGAGGTTAGGGTAGAAGAGGTCCCTCTACCCAGTACACATCCAGGTCAGATGGAGGACGTATTAGCGGTACCCTCGCCGGCGTTGTTAGTATCTTAATGACTTTTAAATTAATCTTTTTTAATTTGTATTTATTTTAAACACCGTGTCTCAAATGCAACATTTTTTCAGGTTTTTGGAGTGTGAGTCGGTATCATCAATGCTTCGTCCTCGCCGGAGTCTGCGTGATGAACAAATATATGATCAGCTCTTTTATGGTAAATACTGCTTTATTACTTTTTTATGATTTTTTTTGATTTTAACTCGGGACAGGGTTAGGCGCTAACTTCCAGTTCCCACAAGATGTTTTACCTACCTATTGTTACACAGGAAGCGAACCAGACTCTGATGCGAGCGACGAAGATGACGTGTGTCCTTCACTCATTCCAAGGGCGCAGAGGAGCTTTTGGGAGACGCCCTTGGACATTGATGATGCCGACGACCAGCCTGCAGCCGAACTCCTGCCTGCAGCCAACGCCGTGGACGCCAACATCGAAGATGTTCCCCCAACAGCGACGGACCAGCCTTGGGGTTTTTATGAATTTGATTGGAAACCGTTTCCGAAAGTTCCGATTCCACCTGAATCGAGACGGGAAATGTTTTCGCACAACGATGTAGGTCCGACAGCTCCATGTGTCGATCCCTATGAGATTTTCGTTAGCATATGGGATCGGCAATTTATGGAGTACATTGCCTCGGAGACGAATAGATACGCTCAGCAGTTGAAATCCCGTATGCTCGATGAAGGCACCCTCCTTCCCAATAGCCGCATACGTACGTGGCGAGACACTACTGCTGACGAGCTGTACGTCTACTTCGGTGTGGTTATTGCGATGGGGGTTGTCGTGAAGTCACGCATCGAGGAATACTGGAATTCAGCTCCTGACGTATTCTGTACACCCGAATTTAGCGCACACATGTCTGTAAATCGTTTTCTGATACTTAGTAAGTGTTTACACTTCGTAAACAACCATGACATGTGTGAGCAAAATCTGGGAGGATCCGAGGCAAAACTTTTTAAGGTGCAGCCATTGTTGTCACATTTGAACAACAAATTTCAGTCCATTTATCGCCTGGGGCAAAACATTGCCTTGGACGAAAGTCTTCTGCAGTGGAAAGGTTGGTTGGACATCAGCCAATTGATTCCCAATAAAGCTGCTACGATGAGGATCAAGACTTACGAGATTTGTGAATCTCAAACCGGCTACCTATGGCGGTTTGAGATTCACGCTATCGGTAAGTCTCAAAGGTCTCCACCGCAGCAGTATGAAGACCCAATGAAAGCATCCACGCCGGCAATTGTCCTAAGGCTTACAAAAGGTCTTGAGGGCAAGGGTCACACGTTGTGGATGGATAATTTTTATAATTCGCCATGCCTTGCTCGACGCCTGAAGGTGTTGGGCTTTGACTGTGTAGGAACACTGCGGACCAATCGTAAGTTTGTTCCGCAGGCCCTGCACAGTCTGACCAAGGGGAACATGGCCAAAAATCAGATCACCGGTCTCACCTCGGGAGACGTTGATATCATGGTATGGAGGGACAACAATAGGGTCGCTATGATCTCGACATACCATGGCAACGGCGTCTCTCAAGCTCGGGATTTGTCCACCAAACCCATCTTGATAAATGACTACAATATCATGATGGGTGGGGTGCAAAAAAAGATCAGATGTTGGCCATGTACCCTATCGAGCGGAAACGAACAAGGGTCTGGTACAAAAAACTATTCCGGAGACTGTTAAACGTCTCCGTTCTGAATTCTTTTATTATCCATTACCAATCAGTTTCTTCTTCTGCTTCTGCTCCTTCTACTTCTTCTACTTCTACTTCCACTTTAAGTCACCGTAATTTCCGTGTCTGTCTCGTAAAAGCCCTTATTTCCAAACATTCCCCATCTCTCCCCACTTTGCAGCCTGCAACCACACCGAGTATGCACCAGAATACGGCAATCTACGACGCGCGCTCCCACTACTTGGCTGAGTACCCATTTGGTGCTCATTCAAAACACCAACGCCAGCGGCGGAAGTGCACCAACGTGGATTGCCGTAAACAGGTGCATACATACTGTGTTGGTTGCAACAAGGCTGTGTGTATGAACATCTGTTTCCGTACCTTTCATCAATAATTTATTTATTTATTAGTATATTTATAAATATTTATTTCTTTGTATGTATCTATACAGCCTGTTAGTGTAATCAGTCTTAAACTTGAAACCAGTGGTTTGGTATCACTTACAGAACGTAAATTCAATAAAAAAATAAAACCTTTTTTTTTTCAATAAAGTCTCCATTTTTCCCCAAAATTATTTCACCCTATTACGCAAAGGTAAAGAACACTAAAATAAGCCGCGAGCGCCGCGGAGTCGCCCGCGGCGCGGGGAGACTGAGGTATGCGCGGGCCCCGCGCATACCTCAGTCTGCCGGCAGTGTCGTTATCGAACGTACGTGTGTCCCGTAACAAACGCTCGCAGCGCAGCGCACGAGTGCGCGCCGCCCCACCGTTAATTTTTCGCGCAAGTGTTAGTGTTTAGTGATTATGTCGTACACAAACGAACAGTGGACAGAAATGGTTCGGGTTTACGCCGCGTCGGGTGATAACCTAACTTACATCTGGACTCGTCACGCAACAAAGGTAGGTATTTTTGCCTGTCCTAAGCCAGGAAAAGTATGAAGGGAAGTTAGTTACATCACAGGTTACCTGTATTTTATTACAATGATGTAGTTAGTTAAAACTTATGTAGGTATGTAGTTAAACGGACGGCGTTAACCTGCCGCACTGGCAGGTTAACGCCCTTTGCAGTGAATACGTAACTCGGGCGCATAGTATCCATGAATTAACGGACGGTGTAGGACAGAAACATTTTTGATTTTTTTAAAGAAAAATTCGTTTATTTATTTTTAAATTCAGACAAACATTTTTATAATTAAATCAACTACCTATGGTTTCAAGGTTAAGACTGATTACACTAACAGGCTGTATATTGTATACTATATATTTTTGTACTGGACCTTTGTTCGTTTCATTGGCGAAATGTAGGATGTTCATCTAATAATGTGATGTGCGTAGAACATTTTTATTTTCTTTTTACATATTTTTAATGTTTTTTAATAAACTATATTTTCATATTATAAAAAAAAACCGAAACCTGTCTGAAAATTGCTTCATTTTCATTTTTTTTTATTCTGTTGTTCAGATTTGACCTACTGGCTGTATCCTATACTGTGTCTTTGGAATTCTTGTACTGAAATTGATGATGATTGATGTTGATTTTGTTAATGTTTTTGCTAAGCAACATGCCCTTGTGTTAAGTTTTTCCATTAGTAAATATTGTCACCATGTGGATTGCAAAAACAGAATTTAAATAAATGCAATAGTACTTGCTCTGTGATAAAAATTATGAAAGGGTCTTTCTCACTGGGTGTCACCACTGCGAGGATCGTCCGGAGGACACGGTGGAGCATACGGTGCAGGACTGCCCCGCTTGGGCAGAGCACCGCCGTGTCCTCACGACGGCGATAGGCGGAGACCTCTCGCGCCCGGCATTGGTCAAGGCCATGCTGCGGGGCGAGACGGAGTGGGAAGCGGTCGCCTCCTTCTGCGAAGCAGTCATGCTCGCGAAGGAGGAGGCGTACCGCGTGAGGGAGAGAACAGTGTCCTCCCTCCGACCCAGCCGCAGTGGTAGACGCCCACGGCGACGGACGTCGCCAGACGATCTCCGGCCACCGTAGGCGCGGGCATGCGGGCAGCGAGTAATGGGCGACTCGCAGCCCGACCATGGACCATGCCCGGGTCGACGGCGCGTTGTGTTCCACGCGCGCCTCAAGGAGTATCAGCACATTGACGGGGCCTGTAGAGGGCCAAAGCCTGCCGGGGTCGCGGGACTTACCCATCACCGTAACCCCGGTACATAAAGGGCTCGTGAAGGACACCGTGGATTTTAGTCAGTACAAGTCTGACAGTCCCTCCCGCCCTGCCCTGGGTGGGAGGACTCATTTGATGATTTTACCACGTAAAAAAAAAAAACAGTCTTTCTTAGAGCTTTTTCAAGTGTTTGCATTGAGACTCATAGTTCGTAAGATAAACAATTCCAGAGCTGGCACTTTGTCTGCGATAAGATTGTGTGCCAAGCTGTGTAATAAATTATAATAAACAGCCACTTGGCTAACAGAGTTCTCAGAATAAATGTGTAAACATACCCTTCATTTTTGTTCGGTGTTCGGTTGAGTACCTGAGCCGTGTTTTTGTTCAGCTTGCAGATGCAAAATATGTATAGAAATTTATATTCTTTTACTTGATTATTGTACAATAATGTGTTATTATGTAAATAAAACAATAATTTTGGAAAAAAATGCATTTATTTTATTAATATAACGACTTTTGTACCAAAGACTGGGAAAAAGTAGCTAACCCTACTTTCAATTTCGAATCAACGATGGATTCCACGATAAAACTGTACAAAACTATAGAAAATCAGATAGCTTATTTCATAACGATTTCAGTGACATAAGGTGTGTCGAGCTAATTTCAGAGCTATCGTAGTTTTAATAAACACGGGGAAATTGCACGATTTCGGCCGGGCGCACTCTGACAGCTCCGCGGAGTTGCGCAATAGAGGCCAAACGTAGGAGGGGTAAAATACTGATTATTTTGAAATTCAAGCTATAAAGTTAATTATGTTTGTCAAAATTAAGAATAAGTTGATTTTTTGTTTTACTCGACAACAAAAATTAACAAGTATCTTATTTTTGTCATAATATTAAAAAAAGAATTGGAAACATTGCCAAAGAGAGAGATCAAAGCTGATTATTTATAATTAAGTTGTTTTTATTATTTACAAATAAAAATATTTTGAGGATTTAAATTTTTATATTTCTAAGGTAACATACACTAAATATTTTTTTAAATCGTATTCATGAGTACTATTATAACTACATAATCATAGATCTGATTTTTAGCGGCACTAATCGCCTTAAGATGTTAAATCAAAGAATTTTTGTGATATTGAGGTATATACTTATTTTTAGTTCTGTTTGATTTTATTTCATTTAGAAGAAGAAGAAAGAATGGAGATAAATTGTTATTATTTTCTTATTAAAAAAGCTGATTGAACATTGACATTGATATGTTTATTTGCCTCACCTCTTTTCATTTACCGCAACAGGCATTATCATTTTCCTCTCATCATCATCATCATCTCAGCCATAGGACGTCCACTGCTGAACATAGGCCTCCCCTTTAGATCTCCACATATACCGGTTGGAAGCGGCGACCTTTATAAGGTCGTCTGTCCACCTTGTTGGTGGACGTCCTACGCTGCGCTTGCTAGTCCGTGGTCTCCACTCTAGTACTTGGCGACCCCATCGGCCATCTGCTCTGTGAGCAATATGGCCTGCCCATTGCCACTTCAGCTTGCTAATCCGGTGGGCTATGTCGGTGACTTTAGTTCGTCTACGGATCTCCTCATTTCGGATTCGATCACGTAGAGAAACACCGAGCATAGCTCTCTCCATAGCTCGTTGAGCGACTTTGAGCTTTGAGATGAGGCCGATAGTGAAAGACCACGTTTCGGTGCCGTAAGTTATCACTGGTAACACACATTAGTTAAAGACTTTCGTCTTGAGGCACTGAGGTATGTCGGACGAAAGGACATTGCGTAGTTTCCCGAACGCTTTTTTTTTTTATCGTGGTAAAATCATCAAATGAGTCCTCCCACCCAGGGCAGAGCGGGAGGGACTGGCAGACTCGTACTGACTAAAATCCACGGTGTCCTTCAATAGCCCTTTACGTTCCGGGGTCACGGTAATTCGTACAGTCCCGCGACCCCGGCAGGCTTTGGCCATCTAGAGGGGGGCCCCGTCACTTTGCTGACACTCTTAGAGGCGCGCGTGGAACACAACGCGCCGTCGACCCGGGCATGGTCCATGGTCGGGCAACGAGTTGCCCATTACTCGCCGCCCGCATGCCCAGTTTCCCGAACGCTGCCCAACCGCGTTGGATTCGGCGATTGACCTCTTTCTCGAAGTTGGACCTACCTAATTGGACTACTTGTCCTAAGTAGATATATGAGTCAACAACTTCGAGTACCGAGTTTCCAACAGAGGGCACAACATTGGCATTTGACATAATTTTCGTCTTGTCCATGTTCATTTTCCTCTACACAATATCATTCACTTCAACGAGATATTTCTATTTTTTGGTTTTTCTCATGATTTTGCCATCTAAATCATAGTGCAAATATGGCTGGCAGGGCTAGTTTTTTAAATAACATCGTAATTTAGGTATTATTTCTTAGTTTTTGAGTAAAATAAAGAAATCACACAAAAACTGTTAAAACAAATTATAAAATGAAAATCCATCCATATTACTTGTTTGTTGTTTCAGATAGCACTTTTATTAAAGTATAAGTCCCAGCTGCTCATGTTAGTGTTACCCCATGTAAAAAATTCAAATGGCAATTTCACACATGTAGCCATTGGTTTCGATGATGCCTCCTATGCAGTATTACTTATTATTACCTATAATTTGAGGTACTTTCTTTTGCGCCGGGCCTGGGTTTTTTTTAGTCCTTTGATTTTAGAAAAGTCTTGTCTTATTATTATTGTGAATTTGGTTGTATGACATTTTAATTATGATTTTGTATACTATGTGTTGGCGACAGATAAATGTAATTCAGGAAATAAAATGAAGGCTTGGTAACTAGCATTTAATTAGTATAAGTTCGCAAATTGTGCTCTTTGATATATTGTGTATTCGTAATTATTAATAAACGATAAAAATCTATCCCGACTGCGTGAGTTAGCACAGCACTATTTAGTAAGGAAATTGATTCCCATCCCTACGTGGTTGGCACCCCCGCGCGACCCGGTGCACATGCTTTTTTAGTGCAGTTGTCTTCCGCCCACCGCCGCGAAACGTCTTTTCGTGCGCCGCTAGCGCATGCACCGGGATAGTTTTTCAAATTACCAAAAACCGTGGTTTTTTCTTCCCGCCAGCGCACCTATCCCCCACACTATGATTTTGAATGTGTTTTTTGTTTTGTTTTTATTTTTTGTATTCAATTTAGATTTTAATTTTATAAAAAAAGTATGGAAGGATATTTCCTTTCTAGTTGAAAGAACTTTATTGACGTGAAGTTTTTTATGAAAATAAAAGACACAAACTGTGCTTATTTATATTTTTTAAGACTTAGATACCCACTTTAAACATACATAAAAAACTCAACTTATGTAACTATTACGAACATTACAAAAAAAAATTACAACGAAGACGTTAAATAACTTATTACATTATTCCTTACAGTATTTTGACTACTCTCTGTAACTAAACTACCACTTACTATATTTTCATCACTCTCGTCTGGAATTTCATAAGCAAAAGTGTCTTCTCCCATATCTGTGGCTATATTATAGAGCACTGCACATGCAACAATAATTGCTTGTACTTTCGAATTATCTAATGTGATTTTTTTCGATAATACTGGAAATCTACTCTTCCAGACGCCATATGATCTTTCTACCACATTCCTAGTTCTAATTTGTGACTCATTGTATAAATGCTCACCAGGTGTCTGTGGAGGGGTGCTAAGACAGGAAACCTGTGCGCCCGTGGACTGGAGTTCCCCTTTGGATACGTCCGGGGGGAAGACCAGTTTTTCGGGGCGGTGCACCCTGGGATGCGGGCAAAAACTCTTTTACGCACTGAGTGCCTAAGGGATCTCTTTGCCCGTATGCGAATAGCCTGTCGGGTGGATGCTCCAACGCGTGTCCCTCTGAACAGCAGAGGGCGGAGCGGGCTTGCGGACGGTGAGTAATGGGACCAAGCCAATGCCTGCTGGGGTCGCGGCTTTTTTCTTAATCCAGGATACCGCGGCCCCGGAACGTAAAGGGCATCCGAAGAAACACGGGTGGATTTTAGTCAGTAAGAGTCTGACAGTCCCTTCCGCCCCGCCCAGGGCGGGAGGACTCATTTGATGATTTTGCCACCCTAAAAAAAAAAATAAAAAAAAGGTGTCTGTGGATTGTGAAGGGGTGTTAATAAATAATTAGTATTTTCGTACCCTTTATCACCCAGGAGAAAATTATTTCCAAATTCTCTGTCAACCAATCTTTGCTTTATTCGTGAATTATTAAAAATAGTTTGGTCGTGGCATGATCCTGGCCATCTAGCAACTATGTCCATGATTTTTAATTTAGAATCCACTACTATTTGGACATTCATTGAAAAGTTTCCTTTCCGGTCTCTGTACAATGGTACACAGCAATATTACCTCCTGCAAATAAATAACACACTATAATGTACATCCTGTACCAATAGGTATTTGAAAGTTGAAGAGTTTGCTTGGTTACGCCCTTATCTGAAGAGATTCTGGTTCATATCCAAAAAATCCTTTATGTTGGATAGTCTCTTTACCAGGTAATTTAATGTTAATATGAGTACAATCTATGACTCCGAAAACCCTGGGAAATCTTGCAATATCATAAAATGTTGTGTTATCCAAATCCAAACTAATATTATAAATGCGAAAGTAACTCTGTCTGTCTGTCTGTCTGTCTGTCTGTCTGTCTGTCTGTCTTTCCTTCACGCCTAAACTACTGAACCGATTTGAATGATTCTTTCAGTGTTGGGTAGTCCATTTATCGAGGAAGGCTATAGGCTATGTAACATCACGCTATCACTAATAGGAGCGGAGCAGCAGTGAGGAATGTTTCAAAATCGGGAAAATGCATTCCTTTTCGAGAGCTTCCGTTGCGTGCGCTGCGTAAACGGTTAAAGATACGCAAAAATTATGTACTACGGAATTATTTCTCATGAAAAGTTCTAAAATAAAGTCCGCGAGAGCATATATCTATCTTTTAAGGTTAAGTCACTATAACCTTTTTCGTGGAAATCAAATTTGATTTTAAAGAGCTTCATTATTTGCGAAGGTATTTTCATTAACATGATATTAATCCTTATCCAAATAAATAAATTAATCATCACAAGCATTTGATTTTGAACAAAATTGCCCTTGACATCGTTTGATTTCAATGAATATCTAAGGAGATATCATAGTTTCAAAATATTACTACAATAAAATAATGACTGCCTGGGCATGTCATAATTGCCGTCGTAAGATCCCTCTTTGGGAAGTGGTTGGAGATGCGCTACGGCGTCCTCAGCCTCAACTAAAACCTGACGCAAGTCCTCCCGGGCACGGTTATTGCGGGAGGTACCTCAGGGATTCGGCGGCAGGCGACCCCAATGGGGAGCAGTCGGAATGCGTGAGGGAAAAGACATCCTCTACCTATCACCCCAGACACGGGGCAACAAATCGCGGGGCATATTCCAGCCGCTTGCGGACGGGAAGTAATGGGTAGCTCGCCGTCCGACCAAGGACAAGGCCCGAGCCACGGTGCGTCGTGTTCCACGTGCTCCTCAAGGGAACTGATGGGGACGGGACCATACGGCCAAACGCCTAACATGACGCGGGTGAAACCGCGGGCAGAAGCTAGTATTTTCTATATTTGACGGAAATTTCACAAAATTAGGTTTTAATTCAGCTATTGCTTCAGAAACTTTGTGAATGATACTGCAGGCTAAGGCCTTGCTTACTCCACCGAAATCACCGCATACTGTTAGGAAGGTCCCAGTTGCAAAATATCTCAGAGTCATAAGTAATCGCTGCATTGGTGGAACCGCAAATTTACTGAAAATTAAATAGTCAATGTTAATTAAGTAGTTATTATATGTAAGACGAAGAAACCGCCACGCTATTGAAAATATGTGGTAATTAATAATTTAACTCTTTACTGCATGATTTTTCTTTAACTTTGAAAAAAATATATATGGTAGGAAACACTAAATAAATGGACACGTGTTTCAGGAGTTTTCTTTTTATTGAATAGTTTTAGAAAAAATATCACTTTTCCACTATGGATAATTTTTGGTACATTGAGCGAAAATCAATATAAAAATAATCTTAAATAATCGTAATAATTATGTAGTATGGAATACTTCGAAACAATTTCTTTTATCGTTGAGGCAAAGGTTGACTTTGATTTTCGGCACTCCACGTGAGAACTACCATTGCATTCAGGGACCTTACAACGCTGTCTAGTGGATCAGACAGGCAAATTATTATTTCATTTATTTCAGGCATCAGAGGCCCATATAAAATACAATACAAAAATAAATATAAACAATATACTAATACATATAACAACATGACAATAACTTAAAACTACTGCACACGAAGTGACGGTGTCATGTAACACTGCGCGGTGTCGCGTAGCCTGCCACGAAAACGTCGGTAGACTACTCCCTTCGGCCAAAACTCTTCCTTGAGGTACGTGTCGAGATGCTGTGTTGGGACCCGCACCACAAATGAATTGAAGTTGGTGATATTATGCGGCTCCAACTTCACGACCCTCAAGGTCCAGTTGGTTTTCAGTTTTACATACTCCACGATCTCCTCAACCTTCGTGGAGTGATGTAGTCGGGACACATACAGCAACGTCGTAGGTATTGCTGGACGTAGCAGCATATTTGGTCCTGTCAGTCCAGTACCGCATTGATTGCGACAAGTAGGCTTCTTCTTCTTCTTCTGAACTTTGATGAAGCCATCCTCATCACACACTTGCTTCACTGAACAGGGCTGGATTGGATTGCTACGAAGGATTTCATAGCGACGGTTCTGCTTTCCCCCTTTAGCTGGTTTGTTTGAGGCAGCAATTGCGGCGTAAGCTAGTTTGGGGTTCGACATAGCTTCGCGGGTCGTGTTCTCTGCAGAGGGGCAGGGGGCAGCGGGGCTCGGTGCATCGCCCTCAATAGTTGCAATCGCCGACGAATCCAATTTTGCCGATGCAAAATTCTTGTGTACGTTGACTCCGTCATTTGACCTACTTTCCGAAACAGTACTGCGTAGCAACACTATCTCGGCACGTAGTTCTTGGATGGTATCTTCTGACTTCTCCAACTTACACTGCACTTCAGCCAGGCTTGACTTGAGAGATGTAATATCCTTCAGGAGCCTGGTGACATCTACGTGATCGAATGTGATGGGCGGTAACTTATGTAGCTCTTTCGCTACGAAAGTCGGCACGTCGTCAGGGTCGGTCACCTTTAAAAAGGTGATGATGTCTTGGACACTCTTCTCTGTACCATCTCTCCTCCGAGATGGCATTTCACTGAGCTTCCCAGTCGTCTGGAACAGTAGCATCTTGCCTCTGCTAATCTCATCTTCTTTGAAGCTCGACTTGCATATCTGCATGATGCTCACCTCGTCCATAGTATCAATGGCATTCTGTATAAATGCCAACAGCTCGTTTGCGATAAGTTGTTGCTGTTGCGAACTCATTGCGAAATATCAGGCAGCGGCTAAAGCCGCGCACTGTGTCTAAACGAACGTCCTTTTTTTTTTTTTTTTTTTTTTTTTTTTTTTTTTTTTTTTTTTTCTCTCATCACATTTATAAATATACAGTTTAGAGACAAGTTATCACTTCACAGAGACTGGTGTCTATTGTAGGTAAAACCTGTATTACAGATCACCAGGCTAACCCTCCGTCGGACATATGTATAACTTATACCAAATTCACTGTTCAAGATTTATAAACATAGTTAAATTAGTTGAATGAAATTCTGAATTGAGTTACATAATAGATGAATTAAATTATACACTTTAAATTAAATTTCATTAGATTTAAACATTAAATTACATTTTACATTAAATAAGTTAAATTAATATAGAATAAAAAATACTGATAAATTAATTACCTATTAAAATTAAGTCCTGAGATGGCATTATTGCTATGGGCCCTCTCATTTTTTTTTCCATGACGCTGGAAGATGGTCGACCACGTTAACTACTCGTTGCAGGTTTATAGTCATAGCACAAATCTTCACCTACCGCGCACTTGAAATCGGCTAAAGGAAGTCACGACTCAGCATTTCCAAATCTGCGGCTGTATAAAAGCCATGCATTGACTACAGTCATGTCTATCATATGGAAGAATATGCGGTGATAAAAATTTTTGGATCTAATTTGGATTCTATAATAACCAAGAAGTGCGTCTAACAGATCCACTCCTCCTATGTGTCTATTATAAGTCATCACTGCTTTTGGACATGTTATAGTTTGGTAAATCTTTTCCTTTTTATTATAACGTTGAACTTCAGAAGATGGTTTGCTTCCGACGTACGAGGGGTGATCCAAGGGTCAATCCGCGGAAATCCTTTAACCTCTCAAAAACTACGCCGCTTAGTTTTTGAGAGGTTAAAGGATTTCCCGGCTGCATTCAGTTCAGATTTTAATTTTATAAAAAAAGGATGGAAAATATTTCCTTTCTAGTTGAAAGAACTTTATTTACGTGAAGTTTTTTATGAAAATAAAAGACTCAAACTGTGCTATATAAAATCTTTTTATTTTATTTTTTAAGACTTAGATACTCACTTTAAACATATATAAAAAACTCAACTTATGTAACTATTATGAACATTGCAAAAAAAATTACAACGAAGACGTTAAATAACTTATTTCATTATTCCTTACAGTATTTTGACTACTCTCTGTAACTAAACTACCACTAACTATATTTTCATCACTCTCGTCTGGAATTTCATAAGCAAAAGTGTCTTCTCCCATATCTGTGGCTATATTATAGAGCACTGCACGTGCAACAATAATTGCTTCTACTTTCGAATTATCTAAAGTGATTTTTTTCGATAATACTGCAGGTTGTTCTTTGGATTTTGTTTGAATATTCATTTGATTCTTGTAATCCGGGCCTTCAGGTGAATTTTAATATTTCGAGGTGAATAACAAATACACTGTTTCGATTTTTGCTTTATTGCACTTTTACACTTGCAAACACAGCTAAGTTTCTACATCATGGCTTCGAATAAAACAGAAAAAACTGTCTCGCGACATTATTGGTGTTGTCAGTAATCTAGATGAGTTTACCCTAAAGAATGGGTTATTATTGTTGTCTTTAGAGTAGAAATAAACCACGATCGCTAATAAAATGTTTCACTAATCGTGATTTAAAATTTAACTTAACGAGTTTTGAAAGTGATTATTTAACTTAGAGGTTTATGTTAGTGTAATAGAAGAATTTAGAGGTTTATGTTAGAGTAATAAAATAACTTATGGGTTGATGTTAGTGTAATAAAATAACATAGCTAATTATGGTAATAGTTTAATAGTAAAATAATTTTAGGATTAAAAATGTAAGTAAGGGAGCATACAAAATTGTTAATTAACTTGACTTTCCTTAATATCTAAATCAGAGTTTTTCCTAAAAACGAATGTCATATTCCTTACACTCTAATATCTTCAGATTCTTCCATCAGTGTTGACTCATTTTCAGTCTCATCTTCTGCTGCTAGAAATTCAACAGCTGGATCCTGATTCAATAAGGCCACAAAAAATTGCAAAAACTCATGGTCTTGCCATTTCTCACCAAAATGCTTCGTGAGAAGAGCCCGCACGTCTTTCAGTTTAGCAGGGTTAACTGGATGACCAATACCAATTCTAAGTGGGTTCATGTGGATCAAGGTTTTGTTTTTCTTTAATATACTTCCATAATTTATTAACATTTTGTGATACATACTGACTCTCTCCTTTCACAACGATACGACCGTTGCCGTCTTTCATAATTGTAAATAGTTTTGTCTCTTTGAAACCGAAGTGCCAGGATCCAGGTGGTTTCAGAGTTACGTTTCACTGATTGTTTCCAATCATAACATTGAAATTCGTGACCCAAATGCAGAACAGTTCCATAGACTGCGAAGTGCTTTAAATATTCGTCCGGTGCTAATATTATATTAGCATCTCATGTTTTCTTATTTGCCGTTCAATATTCTCAAAAATCCGATCAGGTGGAAGAAAACTATGTCCGACTATAGGAAATATCACAGAATTTTTTTGTATACTTACCAAGGGTAGGTTCAGATGACAAGCGCTCAACGCGCGTTTTGATAACGCGCGTTTACAACTACATACATTTTATTCAGGCCGTACACATGCTAACGCGCGTTTTAGTAACGCGCGCGTTCAACGCTGCGCTAGCGCTCGACTGTTGTCAGCGCGCGTCAACGCCGCTTTGAGATCATTGGTTTTCTATGTTTCCGTTCAGTTGAGCGCGCGCTTTCAACGCGGATAGACGTGTTTTAGGGTTCGTCAAGTTCGTCCGAAAATCGTCCGAAATGGAAACCGAAGCTTTTAATACGGAATTATTAATTGATGAAATAGAGAAACGTCCTGCGATATGGGACATGACAAGTAGCGATTATTCAGATAAGAATTTGAGAAGACGGGCTTGGGAAGAACTCGTCCTTATATTTTGTGAAGGACATGACAATGAAGAAAAGAAGAAAATATTATGTGAGTATATATATTTATTTACATTTACAATCGGTTTGTGTTACAAGTTAAATATAACGATCCTGCCAATCTACTTTTCCTTCATTAATGAAATAGTTTGTTAAATGTACTCGAACATTATCCGCCTGTCGCACAGCACGTCCGGTATAATGTGAGGCTAGATTTTCCAGGGGTGGCGTATAAAGTGTGTCTTCAAAATTGTAGCCATCCCTGATTCTGACATAATTATTTAGTGTACATATCGCTTTTACGATCTTTTCTGCAAAACCGATGTTAACATCTAACGGCCTGTGTAAAATGCGCCATTTATTGCACATTATGCCAAAAGTACATTCAACATACCGGCGTGCTAATGTCAAACGGTAATTAAATATTTTTTTAGCATAAGTTAGTGACCTTCCCCCATATGGACGCATTAAATTCTCCATCATGCCAAAAGCTTCATCAGCCACTATCACATATGGCAACGTTGTCGGTCTATTTTGTATTAACAATGCCTTTGGCTCAGGTAGATCTAATGACCTTTCTGTCAGCTTTTTGTACAATGAAGAATTCTTGAATATACCTGAGTCACTGTTTTTACCGTAGGCACCTATGTCAACCCACACAAAACAATAGTTTGCATCCGCTAGCGCCAATAAAACTAGCGAAAAATAATTTTTATAGTTATAATACATAGAACCCGTGTGTTCAGGCTGGATTAACCGTATATGTTTCCCGTCCAAGGCTCCCAAACAATTGGGAAACTTTGAGTTCTTTTCAAATATCGTGGATATTTGACACCACTTTTCTTTCGTTGGTTCACTCATAACAACGGGCCTTAATTTTTTCCAAATAGTTTCACATACATGTGGTATTATAGTAGCCACAGTAGATTTGCCAATTCTATAGTCGTAGCTTAATGTCCCAAATGAACATCCAATGGCCAAATATCTGGAAAGAAACATAAACTATTACTAAATACTGTTTTTTTTTTTCAGCGTCATCCCTGCAAAAAAAGTGGAAGAGTTTACGGGATAATTATATGAGAGAGGTGAAGAAACTTCCAAAACTTCGACATATATTCATTATAATAGACTACGATTTCTAAACGCATCAATTGCCAACAAAGATACAGAAAGTAGTTTCGTCAGAGGTTGCTGAAGTAGAAATAAGTTCTGGCTTTAAGAGTCCTAAATCTACTTCAAGAAAAAAACAAAAATTAAATCCTGCTGATGAAAGATTTGCAAACATATTAGAGCAGAGTTTAGCACAGAAAAATGTGTCTCATCCAAAAGAAGATGACGATGAAGACAAGCTGTTTTGTTTGTCACTCGTTAAAGAGATTAAAAAAATTCCGGAATATAGGCGACTTCAAACTAAAATTGCCATTTATAATTTAATTTTGCAAAACCAAAATGAATTTCAAGGACCACAACAACAGACATATGAAAATCAAAATTACCCGGGATCACAACGAAGAAATTATTCATCACAAGAGCAGCGTCATCAGTCATCAGCTTCTGTTGAAGGCTTTCGTTATCATGATTATAGATCACAGCAGTCTAGTGTGTCAAATAATTTTTCACATTATGGTTATACTACAGCAATGGGGTCTCCATCGCCAGTAACACCTACTCCATCGCCAGCACCAACTAATGTCAGCAATGAATCAGAGTTAGAGTTATTCTACGAGTAACAAAAAGTTATTTTTTCTTTAAAAAAATTGTTCCTAAACAAGTTGATTTGATTTATTTGATTTATAGATTATGTTGATTATTAAAAAACTTACCTCAATGTAATTATGAGTTTTTCTTCCGGTGAAATGCTATATCGCATAGCGTTTTTATCTGCTACGAGTTCATCGTTTATGAGAGTCAGTAAGTCATCAAATGACTTGATGGACATTCTGAAGTAGTTAAAGAATTTGGGCTCAAATTGCCTTAACTTAGGATATAAAATAATGTACTGACTTTCAGTCAGCCTGGTTGACAAAATTGGGTGAACCCAATATCTCCGTCTTCCGTTGTGTCGTTTCTGCCGTCTGTATAAAATCACCGATAAAACTGTTTCTACGTCCATCTTCGACAAATGTAGAACTCAAACTGGCCGCAACAACGCGCGTTTAACGCCTGACAAGCGCGCACCATGTGAACACTATATACAAAAATTCAACGCGCGTTCAACGCGCGCTGAGCGCTTGTCATCTGAACCTACCCTAAAGCGCGGGCGGCGCCGGCGCGCGCGAGTTCCGCGTGGTGGGAGGTGGGGGCATTGACCCGCGCGTTACTACGTTCGGATAAGCGGTCGTTCGGTTGAGCGACGTTCGGATAATCGACGCTCCACTGTACGTATTTTTTACATTTAAAATTTAACGTTTTTCTGGTACTCCTTATCGGATACCGGTGGACTTCAGGTTCATGAGAGTCTTCGTCAACAAACAATCATCTGAGACCGTTCCCTCTTCCTTATCAGAAAACTGTCCCGGTGATGTCATAACCGGTTCTGCATGAAAAGTTGCTGTAGGCACGGATGGCCGCGTTTTTATCCTCGACAATCACGAAAGCCACCTGTCAATAGATACTCTAAATATTGCAAAGTCTTCTGGTGTAACAATACTAACCGTACCTCCTCACACAACTTCAAAACTTCAGCCCCTAGATGTTGGGCTGAATGGACCTTTTAAAATATTTTATAATGCAGCTGTTGACTCGTGGATGCTCCGGAACGCAGAACATATGGATGTCCTGTGAATGGTCACAATCTATCAAGTAGCTGAATGTGTAGGTCAAGCATATTTAAAAGCAATGACACCGGTAAATATCATCAATGCTTTTTAAAAGTGCTGTACATTTCCATATGATGAATCAGTTTTCACAGAAGAAGACTTTCTACCCAGTGCTGTTACAGATAGGCCAGACCCACAAATTGAAAATGTTGAGACGCCCTCTTCATCTACTATTTTTTTGGATCTAGAAACAGGTCAAGTCTTCAGTCAAGACAAGTCTTCAGATTCAGATTAAGTGTATTAGTACTAGTTCTTTTTTGGACTGATTGTTAATGTTGACTGTTAATTGTTATGTAGAATAATAGCTATGTTCCTAATTAGATTTTTAAGCTAAAATAGTACCTACTAGTTCTTTTTTAGACTGATGGTTAACTGTGATCGTTGCTGACGAATACAAATTATTTAATTTTACATTAATACAGTTTCATTTAACGCCATTTTTAACAATAAATATTTTAAAATAATGCGATAAAGGGATGTAATTAATGTGATGGTTCACTTTGTACTCATTGCTCCACTGTCGACGCACCCCCCGGTTCACAGTGTACTTATACTGGTACACGGTGAACCATTCGCCATCTTAAAACAAAACAATATTACCAATGAACTATAACAATTGGAAATTGATATGCCAAACACAAGTTTAATAAATTTCCTTTCGTCTAATGTCAATAGCTCTTAATTACATTCACGTACGTTGGTTTCATAAATGCTTAAACTTTTAGTGGTTTACTGTTTACCATGTCACCCTTCTTGACTGGTAATGAGTTCCAGTTTAACAAAAACGTGACTAATAAAAATGAAAGCAATTTATGGCGTCGTACTACGAGTAGTAGACGGATGTGTACTGCATCAGTCACAATAGATAAGTCAAGGAAAAACGTATTGAGAGAAACGAGGAACACTTGCGAACAAAATCTTGTCCAATTGCATATTAATAAAGTAAAACTATCTTTGATGAGGACAGTATATGTATACAGATTTAGGACCGATTCAGAAAATTTGTGAAAAGCCTTTGAAGAAATTAAGGGAAGAATACTGCAAAGATTTGACCGTCATTTCATACTATTAAAAATACTTTGTATAGATCCCGCAAAAAAATTGATTAACAGGCCTGTTGGTCTAGTGGTTAGTGACCCTGACTGCTATGCCGGAGGTCGTGGGTTCGATTCCCACCCAGGACAAATGTTTGTGTGATGAGCACGATCATTTGTTCTATGTCTGGGTGTAACTTATCTATAATATGTATGTATTTAGAAATATATAAGTATGTTTATCAGTTGTCTAGTACCCATAACACAAGCTCTGCTTAGCTTGGGACTAGATGGCGTTGTGTGATAGTTGTGGAATATTTATTTATTTTTATTTATTTTAGTAATACACAGTGATACCAGATCAGTTAACATACCAGAAACCTTGGGAAAATTATTTCTGATTTGTGAAGATGGAGACACAGATAAAATTTTAATATTTGCAACAAATACGGCGAAGAAATTCTTAAAATCACCGGGCTCATACTACGCAGAAGGAACATTCAAAGCAGCACCAAAGCCATTGTATCCGTTTTTTGTTATACATTTAGATGTTAGTACTGATGAAAAAACAACAAACATTATACCAGTGATCTACGCCCTTTTGCCAAATAAAATGGAACACACCTATTTGCGTTTATTTTCGCTCATAAAAATTAAGTTAGGTGTCCAAATCCGAAAGTTTAAATCAGATTACGAAGTCGCTATATTAAATGCCGTATCTTACGTTTATTCGCAAGCTGAAGCTCTTTTTATTAGGGTATATTTTCGCAATTGCTAGATATAAGGTAGGTGCGGCCAATAAGGCCTGTCGGGTAATAAGGCCTAAATAACAAAAATACAACTTAAAATTACCGCTATCACTCGAGGTCACAGTCGTAGGTAGCTAATAATCCAAGATGGCGTTCCGAACGTGTCACGACTCGCTAGCTCGCTCGCTGTTGCCAGTGCGGTGTCATTCATCGTGGCCGACGGTCGCTCCGTTAAAATTATAATATTGCAGGCAATTCAAACGTAAGTATTTTTTGTAATACTACACTTTTCTACATAATGTTATTGTTTAATTGTCAATTAGTTCATGCTTTATTGGCTTATGGTGTTAGAATAGTGTAAGGTGAACTGATTAGTTTTATTTTTAAATTTTCTGTGCAAAACTGCCGGCGGTTATTAAGGCCTACAAAAATCGTGTGTAGGCCTTATTATACTCCTTTTATTTTCATCATGAAGTAACTGTTTTTCTGTTTATTTTACGCCTTTAGAAATGTAATTTTAACTGTTTTCTTACTGGTTTATTGTTTTTAGGGCACAATGCCCCCCAAGCGAGCATTGTGGTCTGAGGAAAACCTGGAAGCGGCGGTACGAGCAGTACAGTGTGGACGGCTGAGCACTTACAAAGCTGTCGAAAGGTACAAAGTGCCCAGAAGAACTATCAGGAACCACCTTCAGACCGGCAGTTTGAAAAAAGTCTTGGGTCGAAAACCTTTACTTAGCGACGAACAAGAGGCTGAACTTGTGAGTAGAATTTTGAGGTTTGCTGATATAGGTTTACCCGTGACACCAAGGATTCTCCGACGCTTAGTCTTCAAATTTTGCGAGCTTAATAACATCAGGCATCCCTTCAATCAACAAAATAAAGTTGCTGGTAAAGATTGGTTTAAAAAATTTATGGGGAGACATCCGGAGATTGCACGTAGAAAGGCTCAGTTTATGAACCCAGCCAGGGCTCAAAAGCTGAATAAATTTATAGTAGACGACCACTTTAAGAGGCTGAATGAAGTGTATGATAAATTTGACCTCAAAACTCATCCTGAGAAAATCTATAACATGGATGAAAAAGGTTGCCGCCTTACCATACACCACCAGCAGACTGTATTGGCAAAAAAAGGGGCCAAAAGGGTCCATTTAGTGTCATCAGAACACGCTGAAAGTGTTACAATCGCCGGTTGTGTCAATGCACTTGGTAGTGCCATACCACCCATGATAATTTTCAAAGGAAAACGTTTGAAACCTGAATTATATGACAACTTACCATCAGGATCATTAGTAGAGAAATCTGCTAAGGGTTATATGACAAATGAACTTTTCAAAGAGTTTTTAAAGCACCTAGCTCGATACAAAAGTCCAGGAAAGTGCCTTCTAATATTTGACGGGGCAGCTTGTCACTTAGACCTATCCATCGTGGATGTTGCAGATTCACTCGACATAGCATTATACTGTTTGCCCTCAAACACCACTCATGAACTGCAACCACTAGATAAGGCGGTTTATCGATCATTTGAACATCACTGGGATGCAGAACTTTTGTTATTCATGGATCAAAATCCAGATAAAAAATTAACAAAGGCACGGTTTAATATTATCTTTTCTAATGTTTGGTCTAAATGCATGACACATAGTAACATAACAAGCGGTTTTAAAGCGACTGGTTTGTTTCCATTTAATCCGCAAGCTATTCCGGAAACAGCATTTGCCCCGTCTGTACCAACTCATGTACCTGATGCTGTTGATGTAGAAAATTTGCCACCTTGCATCGCCCCCAGGTCAATAACCCCCATGATATCCAAACCATCGACGTCAATGCAGGAACAAAAACATGATCATACCCCGAAAATAACACCTGAAAGGTTTTACAGAGTGGTTTACGGCAGTTCCAGTTCCGACGATGATGAGGATAATATACCGCTTGCCCAAATTGAAAGAACATCGTTTAAGCAGCTCATGCCTACACCAGCTAAGAACACTGAAAAGACACCAACAGTAAGAAGAAAGGCCATCAATTATAGAGGAACTCCAGTGACCAAAGACCTGTTCAATAAAAATAAAATAGAGAAAAAGACCTACAAAATAAAAAAGATTAGAGATGATAAAGAGAACAATGAGAGTTGGTACTGTCATGGATGTAAGCAGGACCAAAAGGCTGCTATGAGGCAATGTTTTAAATGCAGCAAGTGGTATCATGAGGAGTGCGTTGGTTTGACAGAGGAGGACGATGATAATTTTGAGTGTCCTGAATGTAATTAATAAAAAATTGTGTTATTTTTAAGTTTAAATGCTGTATATGCGGAGACCTCTCGCGCCCGGCAATGGTCGAGGCCATGCTGCGGGGCGAGACGGAGTGGGAAGCGGTCGCCTCCTTCTGCGAAGCAGTCATGCTCGTGAAGGAGGAGGCGGGCCGCCTGAGGAAGAGGACAGCGTCCTCCCTCAACCCCAGCCGCAGTGGTAGACGCCCACGGCGTCGGACGTCGCAAGACGATCTCCGGCCACCGTAGGCGCGGGCATGCGGGCAGCGAGTAATGGGCGACTCGCTGTCCGACCATGGACCATGCCCGGGTCGACGGCGCGTTGTGTTCCACGCGCGCCTCAAAGAGTGTCAGCATAGAGACGGGGCCTGTAGAGGGCCAAAGCCTGCCGGGGTCGCGGGACCAAGGGATTACCGTTACCCCGGTACGTAAAGGGCTATTGAAGGACACCGTGGATTTTAGTCAGTACAAGTCTGACAGTCCCTCTCGCCCTGCCCTGGGTGGGAGGACTCATTTGATGATTTTACCACGATAAAAAAAAAAAAAGTTTAAATGCTGTGATTATTACTTAATTATAATTATTGATCTCAATCACCAAATATAAGACGTATATTTTGTTTAGTTTTGTATGTTAAACTCTTAGGCCTTATTACCCTACTATAGTTTAATAAGGCCTAAAGGCAGAGTTTTTAAAAACACTTTATTTTGACTATGTTTATGGAAAATCCTCTGGTTTTTTGTTTATAATTGATGATAATTCCTATAAATGTTTCATAAACATTAAAATTTGTTGATTAATGTTAATAGTTTTTGTTTTATTTCAATTCCCGCTTAGCTAGGCCTTATTGGCCGCACCTACCTTACGCATAAATAACGGCTGGCTTCTTTTCAGGCGAGATGGGAGATTTAAAAAATTTCTAAAAGAGTTAAGCTTGATTTATTTGAAGGACTTTGTCGGGCTGGAGAAATCGTCAGGTTAAGTGGAAGTATCGAGAAGGTGAAGGGGAAAATAATTCTGAAACCTATAGCTGAACGGCGGACAGTGTCTGAGTACGATGCTGTCGGAAATTTTCCAGAATCAGCAAATAAGCAATCATGCTGTAATTTTTGCAAAGAGGGAGGAACGAAAGTTTTTTGCTTGAAATGTAATATGCATCATGTAATGTGTTTTGTGTTATGAGAAAGTAACAAAAGAAATTGCTTGCACCAATTTCACACCCAATAAATACATTTCTTCCAATTAAAATAAATTAGATTAATACTTTTATTTTTGTAAATCTAGTAGTAAATACCTACAGAAAATTTAAATAGAAGAGGAGGTAACTGCAAGCAATTTGCGTTTGCCTCAAGGGCAGAAGCCGTAGAAAAAAATATTAAAAGTTTCACACCTTTAGAAAGCCATTATTGTAGAGAACAGATAAAAGTGAGGCAATATCTTCATCCAGATTTAAACATTAAAAAAATGTATAAAATGTACGGTGATTAGTCTTTGCCAGGATTTAATGTTAAGGAAGGCTTTGTCAGAAAAATATTTAACACGAGATTTAATATAGGATTTGAACTGATCGAAAAAATTAAAGTTGAATCGTCACCAGCGAAGAAACAGAAACTTATGACACAACACAGAATACACAAATTGCGTGCTAAACAATTCTTTAAAATGTTACAAGAGGAAGTCCCTGGTCTTCTAATAATTTTGTATAATCGTGAAAAAAATCTTCCACTACCAAAAATACTACTCAAGGCAATTGTATTTATACAATTTTACAGTTATTATTGGCACTTCACATGCATCCGTGACGTCCAATATTATCCATGCGTATGTTGGGACTGAAGATGAAGAGGCTAAAGATTCCAATGAGATCTGTTCTGGTTTGTACCACTGTATGAATGAATACAGTAGATATGACTCGAGTGAACAAAATAAGATCTTTTTCAGACGGCTGTGGTGGCCAAAACAAAAATTCTATAGTAAAATGTATGGTGATGAAATGGCTTCTAGAAACGACCGCTAATGTCAAGCAAATTGACATGGTATTTCCCGTGACCGGACATTCTTTCTTACCCGCCTACAGGGTGTTCGCATTAAATGAAAAACTTATAAAGAAAAGGGAGAACATTATTAAGCCGAGTGATTGAGTGATTATGAAAACATTATTAGAGAACATGCAAATATTCACAGATTGGCGACGGAAGTGCTCCTCTTCGACTGGAAAGACAAAATCAAAGAATTTCTCAAAGGAACTCAAAGTTGGCATTTTCTAATCAGCAAATGCAAAAGAATTTTATTCAACAAAGCAAATCGTAATTCAGTTCATGTTCGCGGTGAAGTTTCCTATCGAAATGATGTTTGCAACAATAAATCTGCACAAAACGCGGAAACAGATTAAGTGAGCTAAGTTTGATTCCAATACCAGCTGGAGTTACCGTCAAAGCAGCAAAATTGATTGATGTCAATAATCTTTTAACAAAACACTATGCAGACGAATGGCAGGATCTTGAAGATCTATCTTATTGTAAAAATATTCTTACCAGGAGCGACATTAACGCAATAAATAGTAATTCCGAAACTGAAAGTGTTATAGATCCCGGAGATGTAGAAATTGACGAAATTACTGACTTTGTTTAAGACACGAGGTTGCACGCGCCCATAAATACTCCATAAGCGCACGCGCGGGCTACAGGTGTAGGCCACTTATGGGTCAATTATTTCTCTGAATAAGGCATAATAAATGAGTAAAACACAGGATATAATTACTAAACATATTTATTTTTATCAAAATGGCTCATAAAATCAACAAAATTTAGATTCTTCATTATAATTTGAAACTTAAACATATACGTCTTATTTTCATTTAGGAATTTAATATTTATCACAAAAGGCGTTTATTTTAATCTAATTGAATCTATTATCAAAGTAACGGGTAATAAATCAGTCTATTGGCATACATTCCGGACACACGACTGCCTGATGTTTACTGCAAATACGCCTCATACATTTGCTGCATTGCTTGCGCGTGCTACGGTCGCGAGCCCTGCTGCAAAAAGGCATATTTTGTTGCAGGGGTTGTTCTGCCAATCCTAGAAGTAGTCTGCCTTTCAGTTTAATACCTCTGGGTATATTTTGTTGGGATATACGACGCTCAATAGAAAGTCTTGCAAGATCAAATCCGACTTCTAAGTGGTATTGACGACGGATCACTTTCATTTGAGGGTTATTCATCTGATATATAACTACGAGCAATAACAAAGTTGTTGCCGATTACTTTTCGCGCGCCTCATTAAAAGACAGTACAGTCACGTCCGAAAATGATACAGAAAAGCTGTATCTAAACTTTGTATGTGCTAACTCTTTACCAATAACATTTAATGACCTAAAGGGGGCAACCGAAAGCGATGTAACTTTACAGACAGTAATTAAGTATATGCAGAACGGCTGGCCGCGGAAAATAAGTTGTACTTCGCAACTTATTTCAAATGTAAGACAGATCTATAGTATGAAAATGGTTGTTTATTAAGAGGGCATAGGGTTGTAATTCCTTTACAGTATCGGGAAAGAATGTTGAAAGAAATACATTCCGGACATTTGGGTATAACCAAATCAAAACATATGGGTCGAAGCCGAATGTGGTGGCCGAGGCTGGATAGTGATATCGAGCGGTACATAGGTTCATGCAGTCAGTGCGCGAGCGTACGCGCCCCGCCGGGCCCTGGCAACGAATACACCTAGACTACTTGTCTGTAGGGCAAACGGTATATTTGGTGGTGATTGATGCGTTTATATGAACAATGGGACATCAACTAGTGCTTTAATGTTAAAGTTAAAGAACCTATTTTCAGTTTTCGGGCTGCCAAACTTAGTCGTAAGCGATAATGATGTTAAAATTAATTCTGTTGAATTTAGAGATTTTTGTCTTTGTAATGGTATTAAATATTTAACATCACCTGTGTATCACCCTTGTAGTAATGGCCAGGCCGAAAATGCGGTCAGAACATGCAAAAATATGTTAAAGAAAATTATTTTTGATAACTCACAGACTAGTAATAATCATAACAATGAGAAATTGACGGATTACTTATTTAGTTATAGGAGTTCCATCCATTGTTCAATTGGAGTGACACCTGCTAAATTAATGTTCGGTCGAGATATTAAATGTGTAATAAAACAACCTTTCTCCAGTGTGTGTTTCTGTTTATTTTAGTATACAGTTCCGGGAGTAGTATCAACTTACAACAGACTTAATTATAATTATTAGTTTTTCTTCCCTCATAAAAAACACACAAGAAATCAATGTCAACCCAAAGATAACGACGCCATCCCTTTTTTTTTTTTTGAACACTCACGATTCCGGCCAGCATTTCCACAGATATTATTTTAAAAAAATACTCTAATTATATTTACTAATTAAATTGTAAATATACAAAACAAATTTAGTTAAACTCCTTTACTTAATAAATCAAATTAATTATGTTATTTTATAAATCAGAACCTAACACTCGTCCATCCTGACAACGTGTATGTCCTCATACACACTCTCAGGCAAAACCAGAACCTAACACTCGGTTTAGTACAATATAAAAATATGATTTGGCTACAATCAAGAATTAGTACAGAACAGAGATTCAATACTTATGACATACAAAATTTATATAAAGCAAATGAGGGAGAGAGAGAAAAAAAAAAAACAAATAATAACTGTTACATTTTAAATTCCAACTTTTCCCTTACACATCTCCTACTTTTGGAGTTCCCTAAGCATTTCCAACTACATTATAAAATGTAATATAGGTACAATCAAGAATTAGTACAAAATAGAGATTCAATTTCTTATAACATACAGAATTTATCTAAAGCAAATGAGTAAAGAAAATGAAACAAAACAATAAGGGCCAGTTTCACCGGTTACGGATAAAGTCTCTGATAGCCTATTAGGAACTTATCTGCCAGATAAACTACAACTTTTGGTTTCACAGGTGTCGGATAGGGTCAGAGCCCATTCGTACCCTAAAATTCGTCCCCCAGCATAAAAGTTGTGGATTCGGCCCCTATATAGGTGCCCATTGGTCTCCTGGTAGGGGACCAGTTAATATTTTAATAAAAAATATTATTTATAAGGTACCCATTCGTACCCTCTAATATATATACAATATAAGTTAAAGATTCGGCACCTATTCAGGTTCCTATCGGTCCCCTGAGATAAAATTAGCTATATTTTACATAAGAAACGGTTAACATAGTACACTTGTGAACAGTTTATTAACGGAATTAATTTAATAAATCATAACAGATCATTGAAAAAAGAGCTTTGATCAATGATAATCCGTCATGATAATAATATAGGTTATATTATGAACTCTTCTAACCTAAGTTGGCCGAGTCGGGGTGCCAGCAAGTCCCGAGCTGTATTTCCAGTCGCTCAACAGCGCAATTAATTTGCTCGTATAGATTTGGAGATTATTTACTACATTTGGTGTTCGATTACAATTTAAAGTGCAGTCGTGACTAAAATAGCTAATATTATGGACTTTATTTTTCTTGTGTTAAGTATATATATTTGGTAAAAGAATTAAGGGTATCAAAGTATTTTACCGACTGTATCTTTTTCACACCAGGCCTAACGCCCGCGCTGCTAATTTCGTAACCTAAATAATCTAACTTATCCTTCAGAAATTCACACTTGGTTAAGTTAAGTGTTAAGTTGGCTTTCTCGAGCAACTTTAATATATGCTCTAACTTATATAAACAATTATCTACACTTGTTCCATAAATAAGAAGATCGTCCAAATATGCTGTAGCTTCATTAAAACGTGCGGAACCTAAGACCTTATTCATCATGCGCTGGAAGACTGCTGGTGCATTTGGTAAGCCAAATGGCATACGATTAAATTCGTACTGACCGTCTGGCGTCACGAAAGAAGTCAGTGGTTTTGAATTTTCAGCGATGGGCACTTGATAATAGCCGGATGCTAAATCTAAAGAGATAAAACAAGCTTGCCCGCTCAACCTAGCAATTTCATCATCTATTATTGGCATGGGGTAACGTTCTTTTACCGTTATAGCGTTGAGCATTCTATAATCAACGCATAACCGAAACTTACCATCTTTTTTTGCGAACCAATACAATAGGACTTGCATACTCTGAAAACGACTCTCTGATGATACCCGCACCGAGCATTTCGTTTACCATTTCTCGTACTTTTTGACGTTCACTGTGAGCCAAACGGTATGGACGGTAAACGACCGGTGTTTTGCTGTTAACCTCAATACTCATTTCCACGACATTAGTACAGCCTAATTCTTCGAGTGAAGAGGCAAAACAATGTTTGTATTTTTGCAATAGCTCAAATAACTTTAATTTGTTAGAATCAGTCACAGACTCTGCTACTCGAATTTGGCTAACATCAAGACTATTAGAGAGTTCTGAAGAGACTGAAGCTTCTGGTGCAAAAACTCGATTCACAACTTTAACGATAACTGCTCGGCCTATAATTAATCCTACAGGTAATGTAGACTCGGAGCTAAGAGGTGTCAAACCGACAAACGTTACACCATGCACTACTAAGTGTAATCCACCTGTAACTACACACTGTTTATTTGGCTTACCTAACAACTTGCCATCTAACAAAATATGCCCTTCGCAACGAGGCTCCACAGAAACTCTTACCGAAGCTTCTCCACATAATATCACGCTGTTAGGTACAATAACCTTAACCAAATTATCTCTATGTATACACAATTGATTTTGTGAAAATGGCATTTCATCATCAACAGTCATAAAATGTAAGTCAGTGGCAGTTTTGTGCACGACAACGTGAGGCTGTTCTGTGAAAGTCTGACCAATTAAAACGGGTACATCTAAGTATTTGTCGCTCACTATACGGCAGGCAACGTTGGCGAGTACATTGTCTACAGATATCTCTACGTAAACTGTTCCCGCCGATACTACTAATTCGTTACCAAAACCTTTCAAAATCGATTGTACGCGGTCATGCTGAAGGCCTAATTCTACTCCGAGAGACTCAGTTATCAACGAGACTTCGCTACCAAAATCGATGAAAGATCTTACATTCCGACCATTGATTTTTATCGTTTTAATGAACTTGGCGCCGATGCCGAAATAAGCAATGTCTTGCTGGAATTCACAGCTTTGTGCTTGTCAGAATTTGAATTGCATTTCTCAGCATTATGACCAACTGTTACACTTGGTACACGTTATGAGAGGCTTTGGACATCTAGAGAAAATGTGCCCTTTCTCTTTGCAATTGTAACAATGTAGGGTTCCAGAACTATTCGTTTTGGTGGTTGGTTTAGAATTTGTTAAGTCTGAATCATTCCCAGATCTGAACCGAGAATTAAATATGCGTTCGCCTACATTATTATCTTTGCTACTCATCAGATATTGTAGTAATTGATCAGGATGATTGCACCTCAGCGCCAAAGCTGCAGATTTTAATGACCTATCACTAATACCATAAATACACACATCAAAAGTGTCTAGGGATCAAGCATTTTTATGCGGATTTCTTGAGATTGAGATGTGGCTTTGTAATAAATTTATGATTTTATAAATTTATATGGATCCTTTTTGGTGCATTTCATAATTTGAATCAGGAACTGTGAATCAAATTCGAGTAAAAGATGAAAATCAGCTGTCAATATTTTCCCTATAAAAACATACAACGCATTGAAGACGAAGAGAGAATTATTAGTGCTACTGTTTTCCTACTACTGATTAAAACCAACGTTATTATGGAGCGGCGACGTCATTTAAGCAGGGAAGAAATGCTCAGAGCCGTGGGAATGATAGAAGCTGGTTCCCGGCAACGTACTGTGGCTTTAGCTCTGAATACAAGTCAGAGTATTATCAGTCGACTTTGGACACGTTACCGAAGCACTGGTACCGTGGCTGAGCGCCATGGAGGACGGTATCGCTGCACCACACGGAGACAAGACCGATACATTCAAATATTAACTCGAAGAGCTCCAACAATAACCGCCATGATGTTAGCCGTGAGGCTTCATCACTCTTCAGGGAACTTAATTAGCGACCAAACAGTCAGAAACCGCTTGCATGAAGTGAAACTTCATTCCCGAAGACCGCTACGGGTACCACCTATAGCAATGCACAATCGTAGGATTCGATATCAATGGGCTCTTGAACACAGAAATTGGGCAGAAGAACAATGGCGTTTCGTGTGCTTTTCTGATGAGTCTCGTTTTGGTATGAGACCGGATACAAGACGTATACGACACTGGAGAAGCCCTGGACGCCAACAGCGATTAAAATCCTGCCAGGAAGTCCATCCTTATAGTGGTGGAACCATCATGGTATGGGCGGGTATTTGGATCGGCGGAAGAACTGAGTTAATTTGGATCAGAGGCAACCTCAACGCTCAAATTTATGCTGAGACGATTGTATCAGACGTCATCGTTCCTCTACAAGTGCAAATCGGTCCCTTATTTCAGTTAATGCATGATAATGCACGACCGCACACCGCAAGAGTTGTAAGACAGACTCTCGCCGCAGCTAACATCAATGTCCTGCCCTGGCCTGCTCAGTCGCCAGACTTGAATCCGATTGAGCATGCATGGGATATGCTACAGAGAAGAGCTCTGCCGAATATGGAGGGTATCCAGTCGCAAGAAGACCTTTTTTTGTTGTTGCAACGAACATGGGCGGCCATTCCACAGCGTGATTTGGATGAACTCATTTTGAGTATGCCAAACCGATGTTCATGTGTTGTTAGTGTTCGCGGTAGAAACACGGATTATTAATTGTTTAAGTTACCCAATAAAATTTTAAAGAAAACTGTTATTTCAGTCTTTTTTTCGAACTTTTGTGTTAGTGGTTCAAATGTCAAAAATCCCTTTATTAGGAAAATGGCAAATTTCTTTATGAATGCAAAGGTGACTTGGTTTATCGTTACTGTGACAAACGAAAACACTTTATTTACTGAATCCTTAAAAAATTTTTTAATTAATATCAATCAGGAGAAAAGTTATTGCAAAAATATATGTTGATCCCTAGACACTTTTGATGTGTGTAATACAGTCGACTGCTCGTTTATGAAAAATATCACACTGATTTAAAAGGGCTAGTTTATCATAAAAATAGTTTTCAATAGGTTCATTGAATTTACTTTTACGTTTTAGCATCTCTTCCAGGGCTTGGCCATAGTTTTGTTCGAATGGAAATGCACTAAGTAACTTTTGCTGCCACTCTCGTTTTCCAAAGTGCTGAGGCGCTGCCATTCTCGTTCAAGCGCCTTCACGCGTAGAGTCGGCGAAACAGGGCTCCGGCGACGACTGCGACCGCGACTCCGGCTTCGAAGACGCCTCGCGCTGCCGCCGCTACTCGCTCTGGATCCGGCTGCAGCTGTACGGCGACTTCGACTTCGGAGGCGCCTCACGCTGCCGCCGCTACCCGCTCTGGATCCGGCTTCAGCTGCACGGCGACTTCGACTTCGGGGACGCCTTGTGTTGCCGTCGCTGCCCGCTCTGGCTCCGGCTTCAGCTGCACGGCGACTTCGACTTCGGGGACGCCTTGTATTGCCGTCGCTGCCCGCTCTGGCTCCGGCTTCAGCTACACGGCGCGCTGTACCCCTTATCGGCGTTGACAGATGCCGCGAGGTAGTCTCTCGATCGCGCGACATTTTCCAAAGTCCATAAAATAGAAATAAAAGTGAGTTTAAAACACGCGTAAGTAACAAAAAAATGCACCTCTAATGTTAACAAAGGCGTGTACGTACCACTTCTGAAATGTAATAAAACAACCATTCCCCAGTGTGTGTTTCTGTTTATTTTAGTATACAGTTCCGGGAGTAGTATCAACTTACAACAGACTTAATTATAATTATTAGTTTTTCTTCCCTCATAAAAAAACACACAAGAAATCAATGTCAACCCAAAGATAACGACGCCATCCCCTTTTTTTTTTTTTGAACACTCACGATTCCGGCCAGCATTTCCACAGATATTATTTTAAAAAAATACTCTAATTATATTTACTAATTAAATTGTAAATATACAAAACAAATTTAGTTAAACTCCTTTACTTAATAAATCAAATTAATTATGTTATTTTATAAATCAGAACCTAACAAATGTAAACTTGATTTAATTTTATCTACATGCAGTAATAAAAATACCGAAACGGCTGACCAATTAACAGCCAGTGTTTGGGCCCGATGGTTCCATCAAAGAAAGGAACTTTGGTCATTAGGCATAGTAAAAAAGAAGTTAGGTAATCGATTGTTTGAAGTTTTTATCACTGATTATGGGGTTATGACTAAAAGACATGTTGACCAGTTGATAAAATATACGGGGCAATCGTTACGAGATATTTTAGTGGGGAATGATTGCACGCCAAGTGATTCATGTGAGGTAGATAGTTATAGACCATTGTCTCCACCTGCACCGCCACCGTTGCTACCCGCAGAGGAGGCACGGCACTCCCGCGAGGAGCGCGCCAGCGAGGCCGGGGAGGTCACTGACCCCGCCCCGGAGGAGAAGGAGGAACAGTGGCCAGAGGCGATTGGAGAAAATGAAGTAGTCTTGAGTGAGCGAGCGAATAATGCACGATTAGAACAAGCACCAGCTGAAGTTGCACCTTCAGCGGCGTCATTGGGTCGGTCACTCAGAACTAACAGAAAAGCTGTAGATTATAAGAAATATTTTAATGGATGTTAGTTTCAGTTTAGTTATTTTAGGATATAAATATTAGTACCTACCTAATTATGTTATTTACAGAGCTTCGAAATAGTGTTGGAGGAGTGTGGTTTACCTAGCTATAGATGGCGCGCTACAGCACGCCATCGCGCGATGTATGTCAGTCAATAAACGAGCTTAACTGTGACCGGTTGTTTACTTACTACTCGATATCTCAGATATACGACGCTCAATAGAAAGTCTTGCAAGATCAAATCCGACTTCTAAGAGGTATTGACAACGGATCACTTTCATTTGAGGGTTATTCATCTGATATATCACCAGGCCAGGTTTACAAAATTGTAAAACAGCGTGAGAGGCCATCGGCGACTGTTACGAGAAACATCGTATTGTCTACACATTTTATCAAAAATGTCGACGCCATTTGGTGTGATCTTAAAATGTGATGAATTCAGGTTTTCTAACATCGCCAGTCGCACCATCAATTTTATCATCATTGTGGAGGATAGACAATAACAATACTACCTTATTTCGTTTTGGAACATAGCTGACTAATGTGCAATAAGGCTGAAATCCGAAAATGGATCCGTTTATTTCTCTGTTTTACGTAGTTTTAAACAGTTCAGGTAGCTCCGGTTTTTTTCTTTGTGTTCCTACGGTTGTAATCTTGTGAGCCAATAGTTCTTTGCACGTAGGGACACTAGTAAACCAGTTATCCATAGTTACATTACATCCTAGGCTGAATAATGGACTCAAAATTTGGTTTACAAAGTCAGAGACTTTATTCGATTCCCGAAACGATCCTTCTGGTTGCATCCCCACGTAGATTTCAAAATTATAGACATATGGGTATTTGAGATCCACCACCCGATTTTTATGCCAAATTTGGCTGGTTTGTTTGGCATGTACATCACAAACGCGCAACGTCCCTTGAACGCTACTAATTGTTCGTCAATAGTAAGATTTTCGCCTGGAGTAAAATATTTCTTACAGTTATATAACATTATACTCGTAATTTGACATATAGCAGCTAGTCGGCCGTTTTGTTGACGAGCTTGCCTATTTCTTACATCATCATTCCTACTGCGCGCGGAAGGCGCGAATCGGCAGGAATCGGAATCGGCTCTCTGACATAGCTTCAATGCCAGAACCTTTTGAGTTATCCCTGAAGTCCTTCAGATTTCTTTGCCCGCACAAGTTCCAATCACCAAAAAAATACCTATAAGTGCCTTGATTTCTATCACGTCGGTATGAGACGCATCTCTGTCTCTTTGGTATTTGCTTTTTATGATATCAATATAAATATTTGTTGAATCAACAAGCACGTTCCAAATATCAGCGTCAAAAAACAGCAAGAATGATAGGACAGCCGTTTTAGTTTGCAACACCTACTGGGCCTGGTGGATGGACTAAAATGTAGAGAGATCTGGTTCTTGAAGTGGGCGGTGCAATCTTGCTCCATTTTGTACCATTACAAGACTGATAGAAAGCCAAAATCGATAGAGGCACGTCTTCATCTTCGTCCTCGTCTTCCTCGCCATCTTGTTCCGTATGAGAATGGTGAGGAGATCCAAGCGGGCCACTTTGTTCCGCGGATTCTCCGCCTTCCTCACTTTCGCTCGAAATGTCGTCGTCTTCATTATCCTCCAACAGCCTCCTTGTATTTGGTCGCATAATCTGTTCAAGTTACCCGCCATCTAAAGAGTGAACAAAACAGAATAAGGATACATGAAAAACCCATAAATACAAACAACAAACACTTAAAATTAATTAACGTTTTGTAGTAATACTGCAACAAATGTTTCATATTTACCTCAATTTCACCATTTGCATAATAAACACTTAATTTTTCTCCAACGTTCGCGTGGGCTACGGGCGTGGCCCACCAACTTCAAGGGCGATGTATGGGAATGGGAGTCAGTTCTCTTTAGTGATGAGAGTCGGATGACTTTACACGGTTCTGATGGACGCCGTAATGTCATACGATGGCCAGGTGAATGTTATGCCAAGTGCTGCATAAGAGAAACAGTCAGTTATGGTGGGGGCTCTATAATGTTTTGGGCTGGGATTTCTTTGACTGGACGCACGGAGCTGGTTTTTATAAGAAGGGGTGGTTTAACACGTTCGGTGCGGTATCGGGTCTATTATATCCGATGCTCATCTTTTCACTGCGGGGTAAAAATTACTGTGCTAACCGCTGGTGCGAGACAGATATATTTGGTCTCCCCATGAATATGAATGAGACGGTTAGTGTTTTAGAATTGCCTCTTTAAATAAACAGTAAAGATATCAAAAAATTGCATCGGGTCCTTTCGACCCGATGCCGCCTAGAGCAATTTTTTTTACGTCTGTTGCGTTTATCAGATCTAAACGACCCGATACCCGATGACCCTATAGCCGCACTAGATTACATGTTCGTAGAGCTAGTGAGGTCCTTCTGGTTAGATGACTTTTTATCCAAATGAGAGGGAAGGTATTGTGAAAAATGAAACGATCTAGGAAAATGTTATTCAAGTCGAGTGACGGTGAGAATTGTGAGAAACCAACGAAAAATAAAGTGAGCGAAGGTCCCCCAAGGCAAATAATGTTGGGTAAGCGGAATATTTCTGATAATGTATATACTAGCCCATCAACTAGTCACACATTACAGGTCCTAAAAACTGTAGCTGTTAATCCCAAGCCACCAGATTCACCCACACCATCAACTAGTACAGCTCATAATGAACGAATACAAATATTGGAACAGAAAATTATTCAACCAGGTTACCAAAGTTTCGATACCCCAATAATTGATGGTCATTCTCCCATATCCAGCGATGATGATTGCGACATTTTTTTAACACCTAAAAATTACAAGAAGCAAGCAGCAACATACAACTTAGTAACTGAAACAAAAAATCACCCTGCAACAAAAGATAAAATAAACCTTTTTTCTACACCTCATTGCCGTAAAAAAACAAATTTCACGTACTAGTGATGTTGAGCTCTTCTTACATAAAGAAGAAGAAAAAACCACGTCCTCTGCATTAACAAGTAGATGCGGGTCGTTCAGCGACATTTCGACATCTAACATGGTATCACTAAACTCATCATTTAAAGAAGATCAGCTGTTTAATTTATTAGCAACTCCACCACAAAAAGGAATAAAAACAATAAATCTTAAAACAAAACTACTTAAATCTACTGATTCGAACTTACACTCAAGCTCCAACGTGAAAAATATAATATCATCAAGTCCACTACCGAGGAACACACCTCAAACAATAGATGCAATTTTTGATAGTGATTCTAATGAAGTTAGTAGTATTTCTATTAGTGAACCTACACATTCTTCATCTGAAGATACTTCTTTCGAAGAAAATTCCCGCTACAATACAAACCCATCTTCAGCTATGAATGATGATCAATGGCAAGATATAAAAGATAGCCCACTGAATTTTGAAGAGTTTGAAGATAAAGTTGAAATTTTTGTCCCCTCCAATGTCCATGAGCCAGATGAGTATTAAAAATTATTTGTTACAGATATTATTAATAAAATAGTAGATGAAACAAATAAATACGCTAGTAAGTATGTCGAGTCTAACAATGTCGCTGAAAAATCTCGTGTTAATTTATGGAAGGCAACGGACTCCGATGAAATGTACAAGTTTTTTGCTATTCTGCTGGCGATGGGTTTTGTGAGACTACCTCATATAAACGACTACTGGTCTAAAAATAAATTATACAGAAATGAATACATAACTTCACTCATGACCAGAGATAGATTTTTGTTATTGTTAAAGTTTTGGCACTAGAGTGATAGCAATAATTTTGTTAATGACAAACTATATAAAATACGAGAAATATATGACATGTTGTTGTTTCAATTTAAAAAGGTGATAAAACCCGGAAAAGTTTTAGTGGTAGACGAATCGATGGTGCCATGGCGAGACAGACTTATTTTTCGTCATTACATAAAAAATAAATCACACAAATATGGTGTAAAATTATATAAAGCCAGCACACCAGAGGGCTATACATTTAACATTATTATTTCCACTGGAAAGAGCGATGGAGGACGAGAAGTAAACCATGCTCAGAATGTAGTACTAAACCTTATAAAAGATTTAGAAAGTGAAGGACGTGTTGTCGTAGCAGACAACTTTTATTCTTCTGTTAGACTGAGGCTCTGATCGACAAGAAAACTTTCTATTGTGGGACTTTGCGATGTAATAGGAAAGGGTTACCTAAATCTGTTGTCAGCACTAAATTGAAGAAAGGTGGCATTATAGGCAAAATTAATAATAGAGGGATTAAAGTAATTAAGTGGTTTGATAAACGTCCCGTTTTGATGATGACTACGTGTAACAAGTCATGGTACTGACTTATAACAGTTATAAGAAAGGTATTGATTATAGCGATCAGATGTCTTCATAATACTCTACATTAAGGCGTGGCCTTAAATGGTACCGCAAAGTAATGTTAGAGTTGCTTTTCGGAACGACTGTCATAAATGCTTTGATAGTGTACAACATAAAAAATGAAAAAAAAATGACGATAAAAGAGTTGCAAGTGTTACCGAACACTTGAAGAGTCGTTTTAAAATACCTCAATTGCCGAAACAGCTACGCAAGAGGATCAGAGAATTAAGTGGAGAACCTGAACCTGAAGCACCTGTCAGAGTCCCAGTGTCAGCCTCGGCCCGTGTAGCGAGCTGATCTGAATAAGACTGATGATGGAATTTAGTCTTGAAAGTTATAGCTACACCTAACCGTGTAACAGTAAAAATTTATTGGGTATATAAGGGGAAGGTCCAAAGAAACGAACACCTGGTAACAAACAACAAATATATTTTGACATAAATATTATCACCAGGAATAAAAATAACACAAAGTGTACATGTGGCAAGCCACCAAATAATAGACCTTCCTTAGGTAACCCTGTTTCTTCCCTGACTCCCTTGTCAACGCAACATGAGTCAGAGAAGAAGCATGAGATTATTAAACACAAATGTGGAAAAACTCAAGGTCGTTCGTGAGGATTCGCGTGGGAACCATCAATGACCTCCTAGCTCAGTGTCACGGTTTTCAGTTGTGCAATCTCAACCTAGAATAAGTATTACGTACCTATCAACTAAGTTACTCTCTCTTAAAAAATACAAATGACCTCTCAAATAGTGCCCCTCAATTGTTGGGATAAGGTCCCTTGGCATGGGACACGGGAAGCCCCCGGTGTCCCCACGATTTACGCGGCCTACGGGAGAAATCCTGGAGCAGAACAATGGCGACTCGTTACCTGGCTCAGTTTGATTCTTCGCCACGTGGACCTCGGTGAGGTGTGACCCCCTTATAAGGCAGGAAGCCACACTGCCGGCACCCTCGCCGAACCAAACCTGCAGTCCGCCGTCGTAAGGCGGCAATAGGCGTCACGTCTCCAACGTGGATAAGCGACGACACGTCGCTACCTCCCGCGGTGAGAACTTCCCACGAGGTTGCGGGTGTCTGGGACCTTATGAAGCAGTCGGTCACAACGCCTGCACACTCGTGTGCACTTCACAATCGGCAAGGCGTTCTTGGTCGACACGACTAAGGATATGTAGCAGCTTTAACTTAAGCTGGGTAAAACAGCCAAACAGGATTCAGCCTCTCAGGTCACACACTATGATTTAGGATTCCATAAGGATTCGATGGGTTCGGTCCAATATCAAAAACTGTTCCTTTATTAGGAAATCGTGTGTGGACCCTGCAAGCTCCCCCAAGTGAAAAAAACAACCATTCACCACCGGCTTGGCTCCTGGCTTCCTTCGAGAACAATCCGACCATAGACCACTGTACTCTGTAGTCGAGTCTTATGAGGCAATACTATTGAATACATATTATATTTATGAACATACATTGTGACTATTATTTTATTGTTTATTGTAGTATTTGTTTTTATTTATTATTTTTTTACCAACTATGAAATAAACTAACAATCGATTTATGTAACGCCATCTATCCCATTTATCCGGAACCAAACTGTGCAGTTCCTTTACGTGTTACCATTGTTTACGTTAGATGTCGCTACTTGTTACACAAATCTATATTTTGCAACGTCACACCAGGTGTACGTAAAAGGTGCCAAATATGTCCGAATGGTCGCCATCGCAAGACAGCAAATGTTTGTGACGAATGTCATTCTTTATTTGTTCCGAACACACCGTTTCTGCCAGAATTGTGTTGCAGTGGCAGACACTAACATGTAGTTTATAATTGATTAATAAGACTAACTTAAACTGATTGATCTCTGCTACATATATATACCACATTAGAGATTATTTATTAAAAAAGTATTCTAATTTTTGTTATTTTTGTTTTCCTTTAGTAATTTTATGAAAAAGTTTATTATTTTGTAGTACTTTACCAAAACGTTTATCATGCACTTAATATAAGAAACACGCATCGACATGAAATGCTCAGTCCTAGTTTAACAAGCATTTGAATAACAAGAGTCGCGTATCTTTTCAAAATGTCGAAAACTGAGTATCGAAGTGTCATAAATTTTCTGTTTAAAGATGGTTAATCCCCTGCCCAAATAAAAGAACGATTGGATGGCGTGTATAAGGAGGCTGCCGCAGTGGTAGACGCCCACGGCGTCGGACGTCGCAGGACGATCTCCGGCCACCGTAGGCGCGGGCATGCGGGCAGCGAGTAATGGGCGACTTGCTGTCCGACCATGGACCATGCCCGGGTCGACGGCGCGTTGTGTTCCACGCGCGCCTCTAAGAGTGTCAGCATATTGACGGGGCCTGTAGAGGGCCAAAGCCTGCCGGGGTCGCGGGACCAAGGGATTACCGTGACCCCGGCACGTAAAGGGCTAGTGAAGGACACCGTGGATTTTAGTCAGTACAAGTCTGACAGTCCCTCCCGCCCTGCCCTGGGTGGGAGGACTCATTTGATGATTTTACGACGCAAAAAAAAAAAAAAAAAAAAAAGGAGGCTGCCCCCTCCTATAGCACAGTGAAAAATTGGGTGAAAGAGTTTCGCGTCGGGAGAGAAACCGTCGAAGACATTGGCCACGACAGTCGACCTGTGGAAGTGCTCACTCCCGAAACGATTACTCTTATCGAAGAGGAGGTTCTGAATGACCGCCACAAATGTAATTTCAAAAAATAAAGGGCATTGTCCGTTCTCGGCTTCGCGTGGACACGATTCTCAATGAGAAACAAATTAATCAAAAATCATGTTTCGTTTTTAAACACTTATTTGTCTGAGACTTTTGTATCCACTTGCGCCCATAAACAATGCATTTAAAAAATACTGAAATTAGTCTTCGACATATTTATTGACCGACATTTTCACAGTGTTGCCGGTTGCCAATTATTAATAGCACATTGAAAAAAAAAACGTTTTTTAATTAATACGTAATTTTTACTGTTATTTTTGAAGTTAAACAAGTCCTCCTCATTCATAAGAGTCTAGAATTTAAAATCAATTAAAATTGTTTTAGAATCACTTTTACATTAATTCTCAAATTTTTTGTTCATATTATTGGGAAAGAAAAGTATTTTTAAGAGAATGGCAGTCCCTTCCGAAATTAATTTAAGTTTAATCTTGAGACAAAGTTGAAAACACCTTGCTTAATGAATAAATTAAAGCGAGAGATATATCATTTACCTCTGGTAAATTTTGGTAATAAAAAAACTGGTAGGTAGGCAAAAACTAGACATCCGTCATGGTCATACGTTATGGTGTCGAACCTTTTCCCTCTGATTGAACCTTCAAAAAACATTATATTTGATTCAGCCCTATCAAACGTTCTATGTAAACCACCTCTTCAGAAATCAGTGCGCTCGGGAGACCGCAGAGATTGAGACACATCAATACGAGGAGATTGATGAGAGTCATCAATATGAAGAGATTGATGAGCATCGAGGAGAAGACAGACCGGTAAACGAGGAAATCGAAGATTGACAAAATGGACAGACAGAAAATTTTTACGACATTCCGGATTGACCAACTGGCCACAGAACATTCACAGCAGCGAGAATTCGACCGCCGAGGCGTCTGACAACTTAAACAAATGTATTGATTTAAACGCGTTGCAGCGACCAGCCACGCGATTGGCGAAATTGGCCAAACGAGAACAACGGCGAATGGAAGCGGTCAATAAATTCGATTTTTAAATCAATTGTTTAAAAATAAAGTTTGTTGTTATGACTCTTGGATGCTAATTACGAAGGCTGAAGCCGGAGGATGCAAAAAAAACCAATTACTTTTAATTAATTTATTAGAAATAAAATTACAATAATGCTTAAGGCTAAATTTAGGTGACAATTGGTCGATGGTTGTACCAAGAATGACGAAGTGTGGAAAACGGTGTTGCAAATTGGTCCCACGTTTGTGAAAAATGCTGCGTCGACGCCTCGTGGAAATGCATTGCCGCGATGTGCAACAATCAATGAATGGTGTCAGCGAATCAGCAATTCGATTGTGACACCGAATCGTAATATCGACGTTTTCTGTGTTACACCGTCACGTAACACCTCCCCCCTTAGAACAGCAACTATTTGTTAACAGTTGTTAAAAATGTTGGTGTAAGATGACTGGAGTCTATCTTTATTTCAGCTGGATGAATGTTCCTTCTCGGTTCCACTTCAGATATGTCCTGGGTCGCCTCCATCTCTATGGGTGTAGAGTTGACCTTCTTGGTTTTATTTCCTAACCAATACCACCGGTATGTTAGGGCAATGGTTAATATGACTGCAGCTAGTAGTATTAGGTATACAGGTATGGTGGTATGATAAATGCTTCTATCGGAAATCTTGTCAAGTTTTACTGACGGCTGCACTGAAACTTTCTTGTAACTCTCATGAAGGCTCTCAAGATTAATAGAATTGAGCTGTACTAATGGTCCTCTAATTCCTGTTGTAGTATTTTGGTCCAATGCTGTCTGGATTCTGAGAACATGTCCCTTAATTCGGTTGTCGATGTTAGCGATGGTGAATTCTGTAGTTTTTATCAGACAGTCTTGCGGTATCGTAGCTAAGTAACTTCCTTGTAGTGTTTTAAACTGTTCCTGTCCACAGGACATCTGTACTTTAGCTGGGATAGGGAAGCTTAACGTGTAGTGTTTCTCATCAAGTTGTTCCAGAGCTTGCTTTTGTAGAACGACCGGTGTTAAGGTACAGGAGTTGATATGCTGTTTAGTGATGAGCTGCTGTACGCAATCTGGTTTTTCTGTAATTTTGTATCCAATTTTCTCTTCGCAGAGGTACCATGAGTTTAACTTCGGACATTCTGTCTCTATGTACATAGAATATAATCCCTGAATTGCTATGTAAGGTGAGGTAGGGATAAGGGCCATATTATTTTTGTTGGGAATAATGGACAACTTGTATAGGATATAGGTTTTTGGCAAAGCAATTGGTACCTTTATTACTATAACTATTTTCTTATCCATATAATATGATCCTAACTTTAAAATGTTATAGTACTCCCGAAGATCTATGTCAATGATCTCATCTTTTGAATATAATAATTCTAATTTTCTTATCATATTTCTAAGATTACCTAAGCTAATCGCAGAATGTGTGGTACTAGATGTACGCATGAAAGCTATCATAAGTTCTATCTTATTTAACTCGTCTGATAACGTCTCTATGTTATCATTTAAAATTAGTAGGTGCTGTGCCAAATGGGCAAATGTAACTAAGTCTGCCTGTGTGGACACATCCTGTTTTATAATTTCGTTGAGTTTATCAGCAATTATGTTCTGGTTGTCCACTATATTTTTTAACACATTGGAGTGTTCTAACATCCATTCTTTAGTTAAGCTTATGTGACGGTTTAGTTCCGTTTCCAATTTATTATCGTTACCTTCGAGAACTTGGATGGCATTATTATATTTTATTGCATCTGTGTAATCTAGGTTGCCTGATATGCTTTTGATAACTGACCCTAATCCGTCAATGAGTCCTCGTTTGGCTCGACTAGGGTTAAAGCTTTCTAGCTGCCGGGATATCTTTTCAAGCTTGTCCCCTAGGTAACTAATATGGGGTTCAAAAAGTGACAATGTTTTATTATTAATTACTGGCCTAAATTCTTTTAATTGTACCTTAACTAAATCAACCTTGGATTGAATATCTTCTAGATCTATATGAAGGAGAAAAGAATGATAGTGAGACACAATTTTTGTAGTTCCCAATTTAAAGGGAAGTAATCCGGGTCCGTCTTCCAGGGGCTCAAGTAATATGTCCTCCGCTCGGACCAGGTGGAGCAATATCGTCAGTGGTATTCTGCAACAATTGTTTCATGTTAGGTGTTCTTTTAAGACGTGATTTGGCAACGGGACCCCGCTTCTTTTTCGTGTATATGTGAATTGGCAGGTCGGCTAATACCGTGTCATGTGTGTAACGGGGTGCAAGTTTCTGTCTGCTAGCTAATGGGTTTTTAACGAATACTTGTTGGTCTGGCTCGTATTCCTTTTCAGGCTCTCTATCCTTATTCCTATTTTCTATTAGTTCTGTTCGGTTATGTAAAGATGTTTTGTTAATGGCCTCATATACCCTAGACATCTTATCTCGATGTTCTTGCACGTATTGTTGAAGCAAGTGCACAGATAAATCTATGTCTAAGGGATCCCGAGGGTCTGTATGACCGGTAACTACTTCAAGTGGTCTGCATTTCGTGAAGCTGTGTATACTACTGTTATATGCCAATATAGCGTATGTCATAAGATTAACAACTGGTTCATTACGATTCTGTAATTTTAAAATTCTCAAATGTTCTAGTAAAGTGGAGTGCAAGCGCTCTACCATTCCGTTATCATTGGGAGTATGAGCCAGAGTTTTATGGTGTTGAATTTTTTGAACACGGGTAAATTCAGTAAATAATTGGTTGGTAAATTCAGGTCCTTGATCTGTAACTATTGATATCGGAACGCCATGATGAGAGCAGAACTTTAGGAAAGCTTGAACTACGCTAACTGCTGTGCCATCTCTAAGATGATATGCTTGAGCATATTTAGAAAAAGCATCGATTATAGTCAGATATTTCTCGCTTTGGGCCGTGAATAAGTCAAGGTGAACGGTATCAAAAGGTTTTGAAGGTGGTGGAACTATGCAAAATCTTTGTTTAATCGGGTTTCGGTCATATTTGGCCTGCCCGCATATATTACATTCGCTTATATATTTTGAAATTTGTTCCTTCATCTTTGGCCAATAGTATTTATGAGATAAGGCTAGGTAACACTCAGTTATACCGCGATGATTAGTTTTGCCTTCGTGGTATTTCTGAATGATCTCCTGTTGTCTCAGGTATTCTTTTATATTTTCTACTTCGACTTTTGTTAGGACAAGATTCATAGCAGAGCTTCTGAACTTTTCTTGAATTATTGGGACTATTTTATACATTGCTAATGGGGGATGTATTATAATACCTGTCTTAACTTTCGGATTTGCGAATTCTTTAATCGCATTTATTATGTCTTGTTCTAGGTTAGATTCGGAGAGTTGAATGGAGGTGCGGGTATGAGTTTCGAATGGCTTAGAAACTGCCGGGCGCTTCTTTATATCGCCTACCACCGTAAAACATATTTGCCTATTAAATTTATTTAAGGGTTCGTCTGAAATTGGTATTTCTAATATCGGATTTTCGGCACTGGTATGAGCTGTGAGCGTGGAGGAGCCTACTAGAGAAGGTGGTCTCTCAGATACGTTAACTACGACAGAGCTTGTTTCTTCGTTGTAAATTTCGATTCGAGACAAGGCATCTGCATTTGTGTTGCTTTTACCCTGCTTGTAGACTACCGAATAATTATATTCACTAAGCTTAAGTCTCCAACGAGTTAACCTCGAACTAGGTTCTTTTAAACTCATAATCCATTGTAGCGGTTTATGATCCGTAATAATTTTGAATTTACGTCCGAATAAATATGGCCGAAAATATTTGGTTGCCCAGACTATAGCTAAAAGCTCCTTTTCTATTGTGCTATAATTGATCTCGCTAGTGTTCAATGTGCGCGAAGCATAGGCTATGGGTTTATCTGACCCTATTGGGCCTTGTGAGAGTATTGCTCCTATTGCTAAATTTGACGCATCTGTTGTAAGTAGGAAATCTTTATTAAAATCGGGATATTGTAATATCGGATCATTGGTTAACAACGTTTTACATTTTTCGAAACAGTTAACATAGTTGACGTCGTCGCATGTTATTTTTGACCCCTTTTTTAAACATTGTGTCATCGGCTTAGTGATTTTAGCGAAGTCAGGGATGAACTTCCTGTAGTACCCTAGTAACCCTAAAAATCTTTTAATTTCTGTGGCGGTTCTAGGTAGTGGGAACTTTTGGATAGCTGCAATTTTATCGGGGTTCGGTTTGATGCCGTCTTTACTGATTATGTGTCCAAGATAAGCCGTTTCTAATTTTAGAAATTCAGACTTGTCCATTTGGATTTTAAAGTTAGAGTCCCTGAGTCTTTTAAAAACCCTTTCTAAATTTACTATATGTTCCTGTAAACTGGTGCTAAACACGATTATATCATCTAAATAGACTAGACAGATAGAATTTTGGAGGTCCCTGAGGACATTGTCCATGACTCTTTGGAAAGTTGATGGTGAGTTTTTGAGTCCCATCGGCATGCGTAGGAACTCAAAATGGCCATGTTCTACATTGAATGCAGTTTTGGATATATCATTTGGATTCATTTCTACCTGATAGAATCCACTAGCTAGGTCAAGAGTTGTGAAGTACTGACAATTTCCTAATTTATCTAAAACATCTGTAATGTTGGGAATGGGGTACTTATCGTCAATTGTTTTTTCATTGACCTTCCTGAAATCTACTACAATTCGCCATTTGACTTTACCGGATGCATCAGCTTTCTTTGGGACTACCCAGATGGGCGAGCTCCAAGCCGATTCTGAGGGACGGATAATTCCCTGTTCTAGCATTTTTGAAATTTGACTGCGCACTTCCTGGCGGTGTATAAAAGGGTATCTATAGGTTTTAGTATGAACTGGTACTTCATCCGTAGTACGAATACTGTGTTTTATTTTATTGGTGAAGGTGAGTGGTTCGCCTTCGATGTAAAATATATCGGCGTACTCTGAAACCAGAGACTTTAAATTTACTCGCTCCTCTTCATTCATGTGATCAGTGCGTAACCGAGATAATACTTCATCTACGCGGGATCTAGGTGATTGTTGAGTGCATTCCATATTATATGTCTCTGCTTTAACGGGTTGGTCCATAGAAAATATTAAGTCATTACAAGTTGGATTGAAAATTTCTAGATAACCACGATTATTTTTGACGCTCGTAATACACTCGTTTATGCAACAATTTGATATTATCTGATCGGGAATTATAGCATCGCCATCTCGTATATTAACTGGGACTTTGACTAACTTAGACGAATTTGCTGGGATAATGTCTTCATATAAATTGCAATTACGCGAATTATACATTGCTATCGGATTAACTGCATTTTTTGTAACTAATTTATTATTTTTAAGATCAATATTCGATTCCCATTTATTCAATAGATCTAAACCGATCAATCCATCAAAATAATCATGAAATCTGTAAATATAAAACGTTAAATCGTTACTGTCATTGAATTCCTGAAAACAAGGCAAGTTAATAGAATAATCATTACGGCTAGTGGCATGCACATTGGTCACTTCAAAAGGATCGTAATTCCATGGTAGGTGTGAGTAATTTTTTTTTACAGCTTCAGGACTAATGAAGGATTGGTTGGCGCCCGTATCAATAAGTAATTTTAACGGTGGATCTGAAATAGCTATGTAGGGTAGGTAACGTTGCGTTTGTAAATTGACCTCTATTTTAATTCGCTTGTACCCGGACTCTTCTGAAAATTTTCCTGGCTAGGAGACGATGATTTCGTGACGGATTTCTCCTCAGGAATTGTATGATTTTCATCTGGGTATGAAGCTACTTGCTGGTTCATCAATGCGTCATAATAAGAATAATCAGGCTGTCCGTAAAAATCATACAGATACTGTTCAAAGTTATTTTCGTAAAAAGGCTCAAACATATCGGGATATTCGTAACATTCGTTAAAATTCATTTCTCTGCTCTTAAAATAATTAGAAGGGGGTGGATTCCCCTGCCTAAACCAATCATTACCACGGAATGGCATTGGTTTTGGCACAAAATGGGATACACCACTCATTGGTTTTGGTGTATCGCTTGTATTCGGCTTGTTGAGTTGATTCCCGGATGTATTATTTTGTGGATTGTAATTGGAAGGACGCGCCCCAAATAACTGTTGCGTGCGCGACGGCCCATGCTGGTGTAACTGTTGGTTAAAACTTGGTCGCCACATTTGCGGTGGACGTTGCGGTGGAAATGGCATAGGTATATTTGGACGAGAGGGACCGGGCATGTTAAAATTGAATTGCCTCTGCATAGGTGCAGCAGCGTGCGGTATGACAGGAATGAAAGGTTTGATCGAAGTAATTGGTAGCTGAGGTTGGGGCTTCTTACCCGGTATTTGTTCATTGCGTTGTTGTAGATAAAGAGTGTTCATTTCCTCATGGACGAACTCTAGCGCTTTCTCAATCGTGTCCGGTCGCATGCATCTAATACGTGAACCTAGGGGATCACGAAGGCCTCGCAGATATGATTGGAGAGTTAGTTTTTTATACAGGGAACGTTTCGAGTCTATTGTACTTTGAACAGTTTCATGTAATGTGACATAAGTCATAATTGTCGAAAATAAAGTTTGACACTTTTCATAAAACTCCTGAGGTGTGGAAGAACCTTGAGTTAATAATGCCATGTCGTTATAGAGCGAGGTCTCATCGCGTTGGTCGGAAAAGTTATTCACTAATGAACTGCGTATGCCTTCCCAGTTCTCCGGTACACCATTGGTGTTAATCAAACGAGCTGCAGGTCCGGTGACCTTATTAAGGATACCATTTAGAAGTGCTAAGTTTATTAATTCACGCCCTGGTTCATTTGACACATAAGCTTGAACTAATTGATCACACAGCTTAATAAACCTGGTTAAAACATTAGTGTTACCGTCGAATTCGGGAACTATGCGTAAGGCCTTATATATTTCATCTATGGCTGCCATTTCTCTTGGTGGCTCACTACTACTTAGTTGTCTAAATGAATCAATTAAATCTGATCTGGAAGATCTATCTAACCTAAGGGTCCTTGATTGCCTGGGATGGAAAATCTTGGATTTTTATATTAACACACTAAGGATACGGGAAAGCAACTCAAGAACTATTCTAGAGTACTTACATACACATAACTGGTCTCTCTGCGGTATCTATGTCTTGATACACCTCCTGGCCGCAGCTTCTGTAGATCCGGATACTCTGGTATGGTGCTTAGAAGCCACCCGGGTGACCCGCGAGTCGCGATCTTATTCTCGATCCTAGCAATTACTCTCGCGAACCGGCCCGCGAGTATCCTACCGACTGCGCCAATTACGAAGGCTGAAGCCGGAGGATGCAAAAAAAACCAATTACTTTTAATTAATTTATTAGAAATAAAATTACAATAATGCTTAAGGCTAAATTTAGGTGACAATTGGTCGATGGTTGTACCAAGAATGACGAAGTGTGGAAAACGGTGTTGCAAATTGGTCCCACGTTTGTGAAAAATGCTGCGTCGACGCCTCGTGGAAATGCATTGCCGCGATGTGCAACAATCAATGAATGGTGTCAGCGAATCAGCAATTCGATTGTGACACCGAATCGTAATATCGACGTTTTCTGTGTTACACCGTCACGTAACATGCTGATAAGCAATAGTGTGTCAAGCCACACATACTTAATTTTTTTTTTAAAAATGATAATGAATATGGGTTTGAAAGTAGATTAGTATCATAAAAAGAGAAAAAAAAGAGAGTAAATTGACTTAAAAATATAGATTTGTGCATATTTCTAAATGTAGAATTCGCTTTATTATTTGAAACATTAAATCAAGGAACTAGTGTTTTGCTAAATTCTGATTCCGAGATTTATTTACAGTAAGTTTCGGGACTTAAATGAATATTTGTAACTTTTTTTTTTGTTTTTGTGAATATTTGTACTACAATGGTGGGATTTTTGAACGATAGACAAAACTCCTCGTTTTCTGATGGACAACTTATATGATGATTTGGAATCGGAAAATGAAAGGACACCAAATATAAACCAACTTTGTGACGACGAAATCATCAGCGATCGAGACAGTTCCGAACCTGTTAGTTGCTCAGAAGACAGTGTATTTGGAATAAGGTCTGACGACAGTGAAAACGAAGAGGAGAATAAGAGAAAATACGAGGAGAAAGACTAAAATATGTTATCTTGTTAGTTTTGAAGAAGTCGTTTTGATTTTGGTTGTCTTTTTTATGCTGATCTAAAAAAAAAAAAAACTATGTTCCACAACAAATTTTTGGTATGGGTAAAATATGACTCACGATACCGGTACTGTTGCCAAAAAAGGCGATACCAGCTAAGGGTTAATATGGCAGAACAGTTTTTAATTATTATAATAGGTCTTTGCTATTCCTTAAAATATAACATTTCATTTGAAATGTATAGATTTGACAATGCTGTACTGTACAATACCCTGTTTTTTTTATTGTCTTTATTAGTCTTTTACGAAACTGTCGTTTCTGTGTGTAATCTGTTTCGCGAATTGGCAACTCTGTTCATCTTCCCCGTGCGTTTTCATTCATAAAACGATTCGGTGGGTACAAACGCCAGCTACAGCGTGCCTCAAAACGTAACAAATTTATACATGTGTGCGGTTCATATACACGAAAATATGAACACGGATGCATACATATGCATGCATTATTGAATGAATTTGAGGCAACATGACAGCTTGCCTCAACTTCGGTTATAGTAAACTGAACGTGATGACGTCCCACGGCGGTCGGTGCGGAAAGTGGCTAATGTGAGACGTTATGGTTTATTTTATATTTTTGTTTTATTTTATTACAAGGTTACAATAATTTGGATTTCATAAGGAGTTTCGATGGTTCATCACGACGCGATTATATTTCAAAAGTTGAAGGCAAGAACTTTTCTGTTTATCTAAATCACATTCGGTTCATGATGATATTTTGTAAAGGTGTTATCGATTTAAAATATTCTTTTTGGAGCCTAGTAACAACAAACTTTTTTCGGCGGCTTTTTTCCATCACAGATATAATCTTCTGGAGTGTATAAACGAATTTGTGATTTTAAAGCACATTCAACATCTCCGTACTCAGCATTGTTTGGAAGATAAGTGTGTCCCAGCTGAAGGTATCTAATTTTTTTTTTTGTAGCGATGTGTGACTGTGAAAAAGGTGTGTGTCCAATTGTATGTATATGTAATTTGTATGGTGTGCATAATAAAGAATATTCTATCTATCTGTCTATCTATCTAAAAGCATCAGCACCATTTCGATGTTTCTTTTTGACCGCCACATGAATCAGCACAAAGTATCAGCTGAGTTACGCCAGGTTTTAAATACGCGCTTACAAACATTTTTAAACATGATCCCACTTCTTGGGTACCACGCCCAGCTTCGTGCTCTAGCCTAATATGGAAGTATCCTTTTCGATTGCTACCGCAATGTATACCTAAATCGTGAAGGTTTAGTTGGCACTTATAATAAACTATACCTGTCGGTAATCGCGGTAAACAGTGCGTCTTTTCTAGATCAAAAGTTAGCGTTTCTATTGTAGCATCATTTTTAGCAGCATTCAAGTCTTTTTTCACTTGATCTCTTAATATTTATAGGCATGTTCCAAATGATCTCTGTGGCAACAGTTTTGTTTGCTTTGTACAAGTCGCAGCGTAAACAAGTATCTTTTTGTGGTTTCTTGAATACTTTTCACACATCAGACAACAGATAAGTTGACAACAGGCATCAGAAAGAGGCCACGAGGTGGCACCATGCCAACAGAGTTCATCAGAAAGTAGCTTTAGAAATATTGTTACAAGCTCAAACATTACAGGACATGGCACAAAGATTGTCGACTGCTATTACTTTTGCTGAACATTGAATGTATCACTATAGTATTAATCAGTCACATATTTTGGAATATACACTTTTTTTTAGCGTGGTGGTAAAATCATAAAATGAGTCCTCCCACCCAGGGCAGGGCGGGAGGGACTGTCAGACTTGACTGACTAAAATCCACGGTGTCCTTCAATAGCCCTTTATGTACCGTGGTTACGGTAATTTCAGAGTCCCGCGACCCCGGCAGGCTTTGGCCCTCTACAGGCCCCGTCACTATGCTGACACTCCTTGAGGTGCGCGTGGAACACAATGCGCCGCGGATATGGAAAATGAGTTATGGAAAATACACTTAGCAAAATGAACAAAAATGTAATGATATCTAGTAATATTAACGACATTGAACCATTTATTAATGTTAAGTGTAAAATTATTAATAAAATTGTAATAGAAATACCTTTAGTTAGACCACAAAAGTATAATACGCGAAAAATGGTTCTCATAATCCAAAACCACCCTATCTGTACCTATCCTTTAGTGCGAAAGGTTAGCGTATTCCGACTCGGAAATATACGAAATAGAAGATTTTTCAATGTTGACGGAGCTAGTATGGAAAGAAACTATTCTTCAACAAAGTTTGAAACAGAACTTTGAACAAACTTTGAAACAGAACTTTTATAAAACAAAACTACAGACAAGTGCACTACAATCCCCATAAAATGTCCAGTAGAAGTCAATCAAGAAATATCATCGGAAGTTATTTACACGTATTTTAACAAAACGACAGAGGTGAAGACCAGTTGCGGGAAATACGATGAGACATCATGGATAAAAGGAGCACATTTGTTGACAGGAGAAAATTGTGAAGTAAATATTTCGGGCATATTAAGGTTCCATACACAAGAATCACAAGATAAAGTTATTACCGCAAATCTAGAAATTAATCACACTAAAGATATCCCTGAAATGGAGTTGAACTACGATCCAGATCCAGATCCAAAAATCACCATGTAGTGAAATCTTTAAGACAAATATAAGAATTAAGAGTGCAAAGAAAACAACTTAAGCTAGATCATGTGTTTGACTATACTAGTAATTGGTATATTTTTCCAATTTCTTCGATCCAAGGTTTGGAAGAAACCTAGGCTCAAAATTAATGGGGGATAATCAAATAGACCAAGACAATGGGACTATAAAAATAATGAGTGTTTTGACGGGAAACATTGGAGGCTTGCGTGAAATGAAGACCATGAGGCCATCAACATTACCACCGATACCCCTGACCCCTTGGACCACCAAGAGTGAGCAGGCTAGACTATAAACCTGCCACATATACTCGCCGGCTTCGCTATTATTGTTACCCATCATTCCCTAAGTTTAAGTCTATATTATAGAAACTTATTAAACAGTGATTTTAATATATATTTTTTTTTAAACAATCAATGGCTGAACTATTTTGACTCGTGTATTGGAACGTTTTGTATATTTAATAAAACCCGTTACTTAAGACGTTTTACTTTATTAAATCTATTATTTTACATTTACAAATACTTCACAGCCAGTGGTCACCATATTGGATACACCCACGCGTCCTGTCAGTCTTCCATTTCCGCTGTTGCCATCAATATATAACATTCGTCCCCTTTTAAAAACTAAATCTTATCATAAACTTATAAATCTAAACGGTTAGGAGCTTTTCCCATTCCTTCTGATCTACTGACCACAGGCGATGGAGACTCAAGATCTGAATCCCCAAGAGGATCAGTTTCTTGATTAACACTACTGTAATTTAATTCTATCCCTTCCCTATTTTTAAATTCTTTGTCCCTATTAGGAGTAGAAATATTTGTGCCCGACCACTCAAGACCCAAGGTTCGGTCACCCATTTTAATTCGAGGGGGTAATTTATGTTCTAGAGTCTCCCTCACCTGCTCCGGGACAACATCTAATTCGGATTTAATGTCTTCATTACCATGCATATGATCTAAGAGAAGACGCATGATAATATTTATGAATGCCTTCCACAATTACAACATATCTAACTGTTGGAGATTTTAATTATTATCTTGCAACACCAACGTCGAATTAGTGTAAGAGTATTACATGTAGTGGCAACACTATTTCTCCCTTTCTATCTGCGACATTGGCTCAACATACACGTGCATTTATTATCTCTGATATTTTATTCAATCTTCCCCGGCACCTAGCCAGCACCGCATCAGTTATCAACAACTAACAAGCTCTACATTAGTTCTATGACGGAAACTGCTGTGCTGCGGAAGAAGCAACTACAGTTTTTTTATTTTTTTATTTGTTAAACATTTAAGTGTAACTCCAGAAAGTTATAGTGATGCTCGTAAATTATTGAAGGATCGCTACGACGGTAAATATAAGATTATTAATGACCATATAGGCAACATTTTAGATTTAAGATGTATTGTTAAATCAACAGCTAGTAGTTTGAGGGATTTTGTGCCATGCATTAGGCAACAATTAGCTGCTATTAAAAACCTAGACTCTATGTCATATACTGGGATGCAATTTTGTTATGTGTTCTTTCCCGTAAATTAGATTGCAAGACTGCGCGGGCCTATCAACTGGACCGGGATCCTAGCATTCCACCTAGTCTAGAAGATTTTCTCCAGTACATAGAAAAAAGAGCTCTGGCATTAGAAAATGTTGGGAAGGGTCTTCAGGAGCAGTCAACCAAAAGTAACAGCCGTCGCCACTGCGGGAGCAACATGCATCTTCTGTCAGTTAAATGACCATACATCATATAAATAAAATTAAAATCAGCTATTGTCAGCAATCTACAGACTGACGTTGGCCAAAAATTGAGTGTAATTTGTCTAGGCATGCATGGTGGTAAGTGTAGATTTCACTTCCGGTGCTCAGAGTGGGAGAAGCCTCACAACAGTCTGCTCCACTGCAATTCTGGTGGTGCCCTACCAGCTGTCACCTTATCAAGTAATGTTCATGTTCTTTTACCTACAGCTCGAATCAAAGTTGTAGCAAGAAACGGCACACAATACATTACCAAGGCATTGCTGGACAGCCGATCACAGGTTTCTTTTGTAACTGCAAAAGTTGTTCAGCTATTAGATTTAACGCCCTTGCAAAATAATATTTGTATTGTTGGAATCACTAATAAAAAATAAAAATAAATTATTGCATTCCCAAATTTGAAATTCATTCATTAAATTCACCCGAGCACATACACACTTTACAATGCGAGGTTTATTTTCGGTTGAAAAAACTGACAGATTTTGGTAGCTTCAAACCTATGACGTTATGTAATACGCTTAACTCTTCTTAATTTTCCTGTCAATTTGTTGAAAATATAATTTTGGCTTGGTAAAGATGTTTAATTTATTACACTTATTACTGCTTTCGTATTTTACAATATATTACGACTGTGGGTTCAGTTAAAATATTTAGGGCCACTTGCAGCAAAATTTTAAAAATCTCAATTCTATTAACGCTAGATTTAGCTCTTAAACCCGGTTTAACTTAAATCTCATCGGTGTTGTCTTGCACGTCCTAAAATTACGTTCGATTTAACTAAATCAAGATTTAGCCCATCATTCACTCGCCATTCATTCTTTACGTTCCGTTGTTATGTCATCATAACACTATGCGTGTGATTTTGCGTACAAAGAAACGCGTTTTCTGTCAGTGTCAAGTGTCAATATTGTTTTCGTTTCTGACTTCCCGCTTCCCGACCTTCTGTGTTGTGTTTCCGAGTTTGTTTGCGTTTGTGCGGTGTGCGTGTTATTTTTAAGGTTCTAATACATATAAGAAATTGTGCAGCAGTATGCAAAATATGATGAAGAAATCCAGGGGACCTAATTTTTCCACTGCGGAAATAATGCATCTTTTAAAGCTAGTAGAAAAATACCCCATAATAGAAAATAAAAGAACAGATGGGGCTACAGCAAAAGACAAGCAAATGGCTTGGCAAAGGTTAACTGCTGAGTACAACTCGCAAACTAATTTCTCCCCCAGAACGGCAGACAAACTGTTGTCTTGTTACAAAAACCAAAAAGTTAAAGTGAAAAAGATGCACTCTAATGAAAAAATGGCTATCAGAGGTAAGATATTCATTAGTTGTACCTACCTATTAATTCCATAATACACTTAAAAAATAAACAAATTAAAATTAATCTATAATTTTTTAGCACCTTTGCTACTGAATGCAGTGGAGGAGTATGGGCAGGACTGGGACCAGGTTGCACAGGCAACAGAAGCAAGCAGTTTAGACTGTAAAAATACGTTTGAGGAATTGGTAAAGGATGCGAAAAGAGAAGAAGCTTTATATAAAAAAGAAATTAATCGTACAGGTAAGTGTTCAGAATACTGTTAGCAGTGATGCATACTGCTTTGTTTGTTGACAGATAATTTCAAAAAGATGTTGTTTACAGGAGGAGGTCCACCTCCACAGTCATCTGGTAGCCGTGACCCTATAATTGAAAAGGTCAAAACAATAATTGGACCCTCACTGGAAGGGCTATTCACAATTTATGATGGAGATGCAGAGTTTATGAAGGAGCAGCAAGAGTCAGCATCCATTAATACAGAGATGCAACCGATAGACATGATAGTAGTTGACTCACCACAGGTAGAAAATGGTAAGGTTCTTTGATGTTATCACTTTGCATCAACCCTGATGAATAGATAATATGATAAGTGCTGGGTATTGATGGATCATGCAGATGAAGTTGCAAGCAAAAGCTGTTTATAATAATGTTGATACATTCATAAGTTAACTGTCCTTTACTATAATTAGGTATATTTATAAACTATAAACAATTCTACTATCTGTACAGATAAACTATTGGTAGAAACTAGAATTTGATCTGTAATAATATCTCATATGCCTGCTGTACATTGGTAGAGTATACAGTAGAGTGGTATAGTACGGTCAACGACAGAAGTAGGTTAACACTATCCAAAGTTTCAGAATAGATTTATGAATGAAAACTTGGTTTTTATTACTTGTTTCTAAGAAATAATTTAATATAATAGTAGGGAATACTTTAAAGACTAGTATTTATTTATTTGGGGGAACAAATAATTATGTTATGTGTGTTAAGATCATTTGCAGCATGCAAATGATCTTAACGCACATAACATTAAGTGAATTGAATACACACTTAACTTTAAAAGAATTTAAAAATATGTAATATTATTTCAGGCAATGATGACAAAAGGTTGAATATAATGAAAAGGAAGGTAGACCCAAGTCTGGAGTCATTGAGAAAAGGTAAAATAACAGAGTATTTTTTTTCATAACACTCATGAAAGTCAGTTTTTCTATGACAGTGTTTTGTTAACAATTTTAACAAGTCTTTTTAACTTTACAGGAAAGAAGCAAAATGTATCTCATTCTTTCAAAGAGTTGGCAGAGGATAAGAAGGACCTGGTGAAAGCCCAAAAAGCACTGGCTGACTTTCAAATCAAACATCAGCAGATATTAATTAAGTTAGCTGAAGAAAAACTTCAATTTGAAGAGAAAAAAAATAAAATGGAGCTGGAATTTCTCAAAATATGAATTAGAATTAGATTTATTAAAAAATAAAAAACAATGAATTAATTTTTTTTTACTTTGTTTTGTATTTGTCCGTCTAACTATAATCTTGCAAAATATTCATTAATTAATAATGTTCGTTCAATGTTGCCGGCTATACTTCTAGACAAAGTAATGGAGTTTGTTGGTATTGGTATATCAGGTATATGTGGTATATCTTCATCTGTAGGTGGTTCTGAATCCTTTTGTAAAATTGCAATATTATGTAGAACTGCAGTAGCAACAATGATACCTGTAAAATAATAAGTAAGATATTTTATAAACAAAGGTCAAAAAATGTTTTGCAAGGTAACATAGATGCAGCAGACTGCAATTACAAATGTATAGAACTCGGCTAAGCACACCAAGCTGATTTGATTTTAGCTCTTGGTCTGCACCCCGCTAAGGTATGTAAATAGTTTTACCTGGCACTCTTCGTAATTTAACATTTATTCCTTTTGAAAGAATAGGGAATCTTCTCTTTCAAATACCAAATGTTCTCTCTATTACATTTCGAGTTCTTATTTGAGACTCCTGATATAATTTTTCACCTCTAGTACTAGGTGTATTTTCAGGCAGTGGTGTCATCATATATCTGGTCTGAGAATAACCACTATCCCCAACCAATAATTTTTCATTGTAAACTCCCTGAAAAGTAGTAAGTAACATTTAAAATTGCTTGTGAAATTCAGTTTGTAGTACTTTCCTTAGATGAATAATAAAAATTAACTTCAATAGTATTTAGTAATGTTAATTTCTGACATACATTAGGTAAGTAATGTTATGAGAGTGGTGCCATCTAATACAGATAGTGCAGATATATTTCACTTAATTTTTTAATAATGGATTAAAATACCTACTTGAACAAAGTTTCTCTTTTGTGCACAGTTGTCCCAGATGTTAGCATCATGTACTGAACCATGCCAACGAGCCACTACATCTAGGAAAAGTAAATTAGCCGAGCATATGCACTGGGTATTAATGGAAAAATAACCCTTTCGATTCCTATAAATTTCAGCATAATCACCACCTGTTGATAAGAGAACATGTTACATATTATATAATCTGGATATTTATAGACATGCAAACAAAAACAGAACAAAGATTTTTCATTAAAGTTACATACCCGGAGATAAAATTTTTATATGTGTACAATCTATAGCGCCAATACAACGGGGAAATTTTGCTATATCATAAAACTTTGCCACAACATTGTTTTGTTCATCAACAGTAACGGGCATTTTAATAAACTCTGAATATAAAGAGGCAATTGCATGTGTTACTCGATGCAATATTCTACAGGCAGTGGACTCATGAGCTCCAATAACATCTCCACAAGCTGTTAATTGACTACCAGTAGCATAATATCTCAGGGTGCATAGAAGCTGGTTCATTGGGGATACAGCATTTCTGAAAAAATAAACTGAAGTTTGGGTTCGAGTGTCGTTTGGTATTTTTAGGTATTAATAGTATTTTTACCCATACATTTTATTTAGGTTAGTTGGAGGCGGATGTATTCTAGTCTAGTAGGTACCTACATGTTTATTCACAGCTTACCTGTTGATTATGTAAGTATTTGGAAAATTATGAATAATTTTATCAAGGAGGAATGTTGCACTGCGTTTACTTAACCGGAATCTTTTCAAGAATTCGTCATCTCGTAACGTGCTATATAAATCACTTTCATTATAGACTCTTCGAGAGAAAAACGGGGTTTCTAAATATTGCACGATTAACTCGTCATCGTCTGATAACAAATCATTATCATTGTACGCCACTGATAAAGCTAATAAATCCATTTTCACGTAATAACAGAAATAACAACTGATCTACATTAACGTCTTCTGTCAATAAAATCGAGATTTAACAACTTTAAACCGACCTACACGCCGGTTTAACTTTGACGCCAATTTAAATCGAGATTTTAAGCTAAATCAGTAATGAGCAAGACGATAAATCAGATGTAGACCTAAATCGAGTTTTTGTTCCAGTAAATCTCGATTTAAAGTATTGCTGCAAGTGGCCCTTAGTCATAATTTGTAAATCACCACAACGATCACAATTGCAAAGGAACGGTTTGTTATTAAGTCACCTTGTGTCATCCGCACCGTCCTACGATGCAATCCATTTCAATAAATGTATGAATTTATAGAAACCGTTTAAATGTGGTAGATCTAAAACTGTTGCGTATTACAAATTAGCAAACGTTTCCTACGCTTTTAGTTTTGCCTTTTTTTACCATCGAGAAGCTGTCACATAAACAAAAAGTAAATGATACATTTTACTGGAGGTGCACACGGAGTAGTGCTACCGAAAAAACTTTACTTATCGTTAATGAACATTCAATCATCAATCAAAAAAACGCAGATGGTCATTTGCCAGAGCCAGGAAAGCGAATACAAATGGAATATCAATCAAAAATAAGGAATGTAACAAAAAAATCTATGGATTCTCCGGCACAGATTGTAAACCGCTGCCTCCAAGATGATAATAATGAAGATAAAGTAGTAGTATCGTTAGACAGCTGGATCAAAGGCCTGATTCAGAAAGCAGTTCTTCTGGACACGGCGCGCATTGTTAGGAGATTCCTTTCTCTGGAGCCCTGACCCTGTAGCTTGGACCCTGTTTCCGATACCGGTGAGCTACTATTATTTATATTTTTAAATGTTTTTGTTTTTTTTAATATTCTAAAATGTAAATGAATATAGGAAGATAATAATAAATGCTAACGAAAATGAAAAATCAATAAAAACAAAACAGTAAAATGACGAAAATGAAGAAAATAAATCCATTTATTTTAAAATGATCACAAGAAGTCGAACCAAGCCGCAACCAGCACACCAAACATCTCCGGGCTCGTCGCTGAGCGCCGCCGCCTCGCATCCACCGGGACGCGCCTCACCCGTGGACACCGTGTCACCGGTAGCTGCAGTAGCGTCGAGCTCAAGCGACGAGTATTTCTCCCCGCCGTCTACACCTTCACCACCGTGACGACGAGGCAGAGAACGGCCACCAGCGGGCTTGGGACTTCGAGGCCAACAGGTCCCGAACAGGGTCCCCGCTGCCGGTGGAATTGTGTCGCGCATTCGTTGGACTCAGTCCATGAAAATGTGATGCGCGCATATTATGGGGCTACAGAGGGAGGAACTAACCTGACGGCGCCGGCGTACCGAGTCTGGATGCTCTCTCTGTTTCAGGTGCTGGAGCCCGCTGTCAACGTCTGGGCCCAACGATTATCGGATCAGGTGCGCGTGATTCAACGTAGTCATAGGTTGGATGATGCTACACTTGATCGGCTGCGCTCGGAATTGGTCCCGCGGTACTAAAGAGCTGCTCCTTATAGACATGGCCGCAAGCCAACAGGTTCGTCGATCGTGTTATTACTAAAGATATTTAAAGACTTTAACTTAGACACCTGTTTAAATGTGATGTTGTCTCTTTCAAACAATATTGTCCAGCATTGTGTAGATTTTTTTTTTAATAACACGGACTATTTTTACCATTTCTGTGTATAAGTCCTATTTTTTTTCTCCCATTAGTCTTTTAATTTAAAAGAAATTCTGAAGACCACTAGTATCGGACAAATATGCCTTCAGTATATGAACAAGAAGATTGATGATACAACTATAAGAAACAATTTATCAAAATGTATTATAGAATATTTTATAAAAAGGAAGGGTTCGATGGATGCAAAAAATAATGAGGGCATGTCCAGTCAAATTGTTACATTTTTCCCATTCGAGTTATATTTATATTGCAAAAATAAAATATTGATAATAGTATATTGGTACTACAATAGTAGTATTAGTAGGTAATATAGTAACAGTAGTTTTATAGTATAGATATCATACCATGTACAGTCTTGAATTTTCTCGGATTCTGCGCACTCTTCCCATTTGCAACTCGTCGCCAGGGCTCGGAAACGTTATTATGGTGCTCCCACATTGCCGTTAGAAAATGTTTAATAACGTTAGTAAACATTTGTTAGCAAACATTTAATCACAAATGTGGGATTTTAAAATGTGTACTTAGTAGTTATATTATAAGCATGAGCGAGTGTAAGCGAGACGACGTATATGTGAGAGAGAGAGGAAGGATGGAAGGGGAAAGGTGAAGATGGCGATAACCGTAGAACCGATAACGTGTACTCAGTGTAATTTGAAATTAATAAAAGTTTAAAATAGTAAATCTGCCATTATTTCACCGCCTCAGACCTACAAAATTGGGGGCTCGTCCGGGATTCAAAAAGAAAGGCGGAATAGTACGGCCGGTGAAATAAAAACGACGTGTGCAGATCGGCTACCACGTGTGAACACGCGAACGACGGCGGTTTCTGCGGTAGAAGACTGTCTCAACGACTACGACGAAATGTCCAAACCCACGAAAGATCGCAGGAAAAGTCGGCAAGAAGACTACACCGACTGCCAGGACGACTGCGATGCGAGAAAGCGTAACGGCAACATGCTTCAGATGACGGCCGAGCTGATACCCAGCTTTAGCGGCCGCGACGACACTTATCCAGTAACGCGGTGGATAGACGAAGTAGAATCCAACGCCGAGATATTCGAGTGGACACCGCTTCAGCAGCTCCTAATTGCGAAACGAGCGCTGACAGGTACAGCACTGCTATGGTTACGGGCGGAGCGTCCACACAAGACTTGGGAAGAGCTCAAGGCAGCGCTTGTAAAAGAATTTCCAGACACTGTCGACATCAAATCCATCCATGAATTAATGAGCAACAGAAAGAAACTGCCGAATGAATCCTGCTTAGACTACATGCTTGTTATGAAGGAGCTCGGAAAGCGCGGTAAGATGCCTGACTACGTCGCAATCAAGTACATAGTGGATGGAATAGTGGATGTCGAAACAAATAAAATCATGTTGTATGGTGTCACCGCGTATAACGAACTTAAAGAGAAACTAAAGATTTATGAAGCTATAAGCAAAAAGATGCAAAGTGCGGCGCAGGTGCAGAGGCGTTCAGCAGTGAGTACAAGTAGCAATAAAGATAAACCCCATTCAAGCGGCAAACCATGGATTCGGTGCTATGGATGTGGTGAAGTTGGACATGCATCAGCCGATTGCCCGCATAAAAGCAAAGGATTGAAGTGTTTTAAATGTAACCAATTCGGACATGTTGGATCGGCGTGCACTTCATCGGCGGAGGCGACGCCGAAACCCAGCCATCGTGCATCATCGGACGAGATCGGTAAAACACGACGGAGCTACCAACAGCAGCAAACGAAGAGCGCGATGTTCGCGGCGGACGTCACACAAGACGACAGTGGCGCCTCTAGCGACCTCCGGTGTAACGAACTGCAGGACTACCAACACACAAAGCGAGCGATGTTCACGACGGTGAATGACGAAGAAGCCAGCGCCCCAAGCGGATACTTTTCGAACGACGAATCGAAAATGGCGGCGTTTGTTTACAACAACGAAGAAGTTTCAATGTCAATGTTGACAAAAGAGAAGAAGCCGGTTGTTTTGTTGGAAATAAACAACGTGCAGTTAAAAGCGTTAGTAGACACGGGCAGCGACGTGAACATTATTTCGGCGGATGTTTATGATGCGATTGGAAAACCAGAATACGAAAAGGACGAATTATTACTCTCCGGCATTGGACAATCAACAGTGCGTTCGATGGGAAAGTGTCGTTTGAATTTGTGCGTGGACAAACAGTGCTACCCAGATGTTATATTTCACGTTCTATGTAAAGACTATGTACCGTACGATGTAATAATAGGTCAGGAATTTCTTAACGACGTTACAGTTGTGTTAAAAAGGGGTTGCGTGAAATTTTATAGCAAAGAGTGGGAGCGACTGGGATGTTATGTGAGTGAGGTATGCCCATCTGATTCTGTTGTAGGTCACATGAAGGATCCGGCGTTAAGAGAAGAAGTACTAAATTGTGTACGAAACTACAAGCCTCATCAAACGAAAGAAGCACCGCTGCAACTGCAAATCGTGCTCAAGGATGACGTTCCGGTGGCGCAACGACCACGACGTTTGGCGCTGAAGGAGCAGGAAATAGTGGATAAACAGGTTGCAGAATGGTTAGAAAAGGACATCATACGCGTGAGTCATTCAGAATATAGTATCCCGCTGGTATTGGTTAAGAAAAAAGATAATTCTGTTAGAGTCTGTGTTGACTATAGATTGTTAAATAGAAAAATGGTTAAAGATGAATTTCCATTACCAGTAATAGAAGATCTGATTGATAAATTAAAGGATGCTAGGGTTTACAGTGTGCTCGATTTAAAAAATGGGTTTTTTCACCTAAAAGTGTGCGAAGAGTCCGTCAAGTATACTGCTTTTGTCACACACAATGGACAATATGAATTCTTGAGGGCTCCTTTTGGTTTAAGTATCTGTCCAAAATATTTTATGAGATTTATAACGATTATTTTCAGAGAACTACTAGCAAAAGATGAAGTCATAATATTTATTGACGATTTATTGATACCAGCAAAAGATGAGGCCCAAGCTGTACAACGGCTTAAGAAAGTACTTATGATTTCAGAGCAATATGGTTTAGAGATAAATTGGAAGAAAGCAAAATTGATCTCCCGAGAAATAGAGTACTTGGGACACTTAGTGAAGAACGGAGAAGTGAGACCCTCTACTGAGAAGATAGATGCTGTCATGAGGTATCCAAGAGCATTAACAACAAGGCAAGTTCATAGTTTTCTTGGCCTCACTTCATATTTTAGAAAGTACATTAAAGATTATGCATTTATAGCCAAACCCTTATCAGACTTACTCAAGAAGGATGCTCTGTTTGAGTTCGGTGAGAAAGAAACAATGGCATTTGAGAACTTAAAACAAAAGTTAGGAGATTCGCCAGTGTTGAAGATTTATGATTCTTATTTACCCACCGAATTGCACACAGACGCTTCTGCTGTTGCCTATTCTGCCATACTGCTGCAGCTACACGAAGACGGCTGGCACCCTGTTTACTACATGAGCAAGAGGACTACTGACGCCGAATCGAGGTATTCAAGCTATGAACTAGAAGCATTAGCCATCATTGAGGGAGTGAAAAAGTTTCGAATTTATTTATATGGTATCCATTTTAAAATAGTGACTGACTGTCAAGCCTTTGAGTTGACACTGAAGAAGAAAGAACTGTCACCGAAAGTAGCTCGCTGGGTCTTGTACTTAGATCAGTTTGACTATGACATTGAGCACAGAGCTGGCACGAAGATGCAGCATGCCGACGCGTTAAGCCGACATCCGTGTATGATTATAACAGTAAACAGTCTACAAAACCAAATAAGGCTGGCTCAACAAAACGATGATGGATTAAAGGCAGTGTGTGAAGTACTAAAACATGGTTCTTTTTCAGATTATTGGCTAGACAATGGGCTTCTATACAAAGGAGAGCATAAGCAGCTTGTTATACCTAAGTCACTGGAGAAAGAAATCATAAAGCAAGTTCACAGTAAGGGGCATTTCTCTATGAAAAAAATGAAAGAAATTATAAAACAAGATTATTTTATCCCAGATTTGGATAAGAAGCTACAAGAGTTAGTGGCGTCTTGCATACCATGTCTACTGGCTACGAAGAAGGCAGGCAAGCAAGAGGGATATCTGAATCCCATTGATAAAGAAGGTACCCCATTACACACTTTACATATAGATCATTTGGGACCACTGACGGATACAAAGAAAATGTACAATCACATATTGACAATAGTGGATGGTTTCACTAAATTCACGTGGATCTTCCCTACTAGGAGTACAACAAGTAGAGAAACGGTTGAAAAACTAAAGATACATCAACAGCACTATGGAAACCCTGTGAGGATAATAAGCGACCGGGGGACTGCATTTACTGGTGGTGAATTCCAAGAGTACTGCCAAGAGGAGAACATACAACATGTTACCATCACCACAGGAGTCCCGAGGGGAAATGGCCAAGTGGAAAGGCTGCACAGGACAATACTAGCTGTATTGACCAAGCTATGTCTGGAAAATCCATCATTGTGGTATAGACATATCAGTCGAGTGCAAAGGGCTATAAATAGTACATACCAACGAAGTATAGACACAACCCCGTTTCACCTTATGGTTGGCATAAGTATGAGATGTAAGGAAGATCTACACATATTGGAATTGTTAAAACAGGAAGAGATTGATCAATATGAAGAAAATAGAGAAGAGATTAGAATCAGAGCTAAGAAGCAAATACTACAAGTACAAGAGGAGAATAAGAAGACATTCAATGAAAAGCGGAAGCCAAGTACCCAATATAAAGAAGGAGATTTAGTGGCTATAAAAAGGACACAGTTCGGTACGGGGATGAAGCTGAAGCCCAAGTTTCTAGGGCCGTATCGAGTATCAAAGGTTAAGCGAAATGATCGCTACGATGTGGAGAAGGTTGAGCGTGCTACCGAAGGGCCTATTAAAACGTCTAGCTCTGCGGACCAAATGAAGCCATGGCCGCAGTAGGTATTTTCTTTAATTATTTTGTTGTTAGTAGATGGATGAAAGGTTAAGTAAATAAAACAGAACCCTTTTTATATCAACTGTAATGTTTATTGGCATAAACAGTGTGTATTCTGTATTGATATAATATTATGTGATCTATCATTGTCCACACTTTATAAATTGTGTATTTGTACACCAATTAACCATATTTTGTTTGTAATGAGATCCATATAAATGTGTAATGTTGTAAAGCAAAGTAACTTCCATTTTAAACTGGTATTATTGTAACCTAGTATAGAACAATTCCTGATGTATGATATGTTCATTGTTCCTTAACTTTAAGATCAGAGGTTGGTTCATTTTGTTATTTAAGCTGAAAATTGAAATAGTAATTAAGGTTGTCTGAGGGCAGACAAATTATCAGGACAGCCGAGTTGTGGGATTTTAAAATGTGTACTTAGTAGTTATATTATAAGCATGAGCGAGTGTAAGCGAGACGACGTATATGTGAGAGAGAGAGGAAGGATGGAAGGGGAAAGGTGAAGATGGCGATAACCGTAGAACCGATAACGTGTACTCAGTGTAATTTGAAATTAATAAAAGTTTAAAATAGTAAATCTGCCATTATTTCACCGCCTCAGACCTACACAAATAAATTTTCATGTTAGAAAATGTTTAGTAATGTTAGTAAACATTTTATAACAAAACAAATTATAACAAAATAAAACATGTGTTATCTTTTGTTTGTAAACATTTTATAAGGGTGATGGCGGGATAGGCGGTGCGGTGCGGTGGGGGTTAGAGTACGCAGGTCGCTGCGCGTGGTGTCTCGCTTGTCAGTCCCTTTGTGTCAGCGTGCATCGCTGTGCGTGTGTATTAGTGGTTGCGCGTGCGCCTAGCAATAAAATATGTCCGGTAATTGGAATAACGATGATGTTTACAAACTGATTGAAATGTTTCAAGCAAGAGAAGTACTATGGAACATGATGTCAGAGAGCTACAAAGACCGAAATAAAAAACACGATGCTTGGATGGAAATTGCCAGTGAATTTAATATGGATAAAAAAGTAATTGAAAAAAAGATTCGATCACTCGTAGGTCAATTTAACCGAGAATGTAAATCTAATAAATCTGGTGCAGGAGCTAATGAGTCAAGTAAATGGTTTGCATTTAAAAACTCATGTTCCTTAAAGGCAAATAGAAAAAGAAAATCGCGGTTATAGATTTTTTTACAATTTTAGCTAATTTGACGCGCCTATAACTTGAAATTATCGTTTAATTCTATTCTTTCAGGGTAACGAAGAAAACAGAATTGCTTCAGAAAACACTCTCAGTTTGAACGAAACAGGAAATACTGTCACTGATGAAACTACGGGCACGCCTTTCGCCACCCCAAAACCATTTCGGAAAAGAAGACGGCCTGAAGTAGAACAAGATCCAACACAACAAGAAGCTGTAAATATTTTACAAAGAATGTACGAATCTAGAAAAAGCAGGGATGAAAATGACGCATTTGGAGAGTATGTCTCGATGAAACTGAAACAAATAAAAAACAGTCATGCTAAGAATACTGCTCAACATCACATTAACAATATTTTGTACAATGCGACAATGGGACAATATGATTTTCCAACAACCTTTACAGACCCAACCGCTAGTAGTTCCTGGGGATACAACTCTGAACCAAATCTATCCACTTTTTCGGAAAATAATGCTGACTGTAGCTCGAGAGGATACTACACCGCACCGAGTCCCTCGGCTTCATTTGAAACCAGTTCTTCGGATAACTCCAGGACACATACTCGTACCAGCGCACAGTGGTCCGGATTTTGAATATGGAGGACTTAGGACCCAAGGTCAACATTTCAGGCTGAAAAAAAACATATGGACAGATAAGTAAACGCTCAACAACGTTTGTTCTAGCGGTTTTCATGGAATTGTTTAATTTCGCGAAAAAAAAATATTGAAAAAAAAAATGTATGGAGAAAAAGTGAAATATTTTTTTTTCTCGACTTGTTTAAAAGTGTTAGCAATGAAACCTTTTGTATGCTATTAGGTTACATTTATCTGATAATTTCACTAAGAAATCTTTTGCATGCAGTTGCAGCTTTGGCGTTTATACGCGGTTTAACTTAAAATATTTAGTATAAAAGAAATTACATGAAATCAGTAGTTTCTTGCTCTTTTAAAGTGGTTACAGGAATAAAAATATTTATATAAGTACAAAAAAAATAAATAATAATAATTATGATTGAAAATTGTTAATTACTTACATAATTTTTACAGTACCAATATACATAATAATCGAAGGTTGTTTACATTATTTATTCAATCCAGACATAATTTTTGACAATATAATTTTTTAAAATTGTTAATTACATAATTCTTACAAAACAATAAAATATAATAATCCAAGGTCATTTACATTATTTTAACACAGACATCAAATTACAAAATAATATAATTATTGAAAATTGTTAATTAGATAATTCTTGCAGTTAGTACAAAAAATATAATAATCGTAGGTTGTTTACATTATTTATATCAATACAGAGATCAAATTACAAAATATAATTCTTATAGTACAATATAATAATCGAAAGTCGTTTAAATTTTAAATTAAATATAATACATTTTTAAAAATAATAAAATGACTTAAACTTCATTCCAATGGATCTGGCACATTTTCTGGAGCTTCTTGTTCAACTTCTATTTCCTCTTCTTCAACTTCCATTATTTCTTCTGCTATTAATAATTGGATAGCTCCTGGAAACATACTTGATGACTTCAATTTGGTGTATTTAGGTTTCAGATGAGATATATATGGATCTGAAGATATCAAAAAATTGTGCATAATGTCTTCATTATTTTGCAATCATCCTGTTTTCCTCGTGTGGCGCTCTCTGGTATTTCGGAAATCCTTATTTCTTGCTTCTCCTGCTTCTTCTGACAAAATTCCGATAGGAAGGCAAGAGAAATGTTTGCATATATCAGCGCCATGTATCAGCATTTTGTGTATACTGGAAGGCATGTTGTACCAAGGGTAGTGATGTACAAAGAGCTCAGCAGTTTCCTTGCAGTATTCACGGAATTCATCGATATTGACAGCTTTCCCAGAAGATAACACTTGCAATATTACTGCGAAGTGTTTTATCAAATCAGCATCAATCTTCGTTATTTGAGCAGTCTTTTCGTATTCCCGAAAAAATCTTCTGGCCGTGTTCCCGTCATTTGTCGTTCCAAATCCCTGCTTCACAACATCAATCAAAAGTCCCATCTGTTCTTTAAACTCCGATTGCACCATGTCCTTGCGAAACTTCCTAAGGTTCTTGTTGTCACCTCGGGCACTCCACATTTCGAAATCTAAGTTATACGATATGTGTAAAAGACACTCCATGCTTCGAATCCACATATGAAGAGTTGACAGTCCATATTGATATACATCTTCCCGAACAGGTCTTGAAAACATTTGGGAAAGATTATTCATCTCGCTAGGTTTTGCAAGACAAACATTGCAAGTAGCTGCAGATGGAGTATCTGTAATTATCGTAGTCACTTTTCCATCAATCATTGTCATGTGCAACTCATGAGTAACTTCGAAGTTTCCGCAACTTGAAATGGATAAATTTCGTATTTCTTCCTCCATTGCCGCCTGTTCTTGTTTAACAAAGTCACTCGTTTCCTTCGTAAACTGAAATTTAACTGGTCTGCAATAAGATGTTGAAGATGGCTTTGGATTATTCCAAATAACAATATTTCCAGCCTCTAGCTTCAGAGGAACGAGGCTCGTCATGAACACAGAGGAGTCGTCAAATTCGGCCAGTTCACTTCTTTGCTTATAGTTGCTCTGTGCTGAAGACCCATCGAATCCCCATTTGCTGGTCAGCTTCAAATTTCCACTAGAAATGTTTAAATCGTCACCAACGACTTGCAGAATCCTTCGAGTTGTCACATCTAAAAGTGCTTGTAATTTCACCTTCACTCCATCTTCTGATATATCAATATCTTTGGCATCAGGATAACACCTCTTCTTAGCTTCTAACAACTTGTAGTAAGACGGAAGCTTCAATTGTTGTGACAATGCCGACCTTAAAGTGAGGTACTTCCACTTTGATAGATCCAATGAAGTAGTAAGGGCCAAAACTCGATCTTCCTGCATAGTCTCTTTCTTTCTGTTCATTAATAAAAATGATTCAACTTCTTCAACCTTTTCAGGTTTCTTGATAAGATGATCGATGATGCGTGCAAAAACTTCTTTCCCATTAGATTTTAGCTTTGTAACAAAAGCAAAAGCGAGTTCCTCTTCCGGATAGTCGAGTAAAGTACCCGATCGCCTTTTCTTCTGCTTATTTCCCAAGTCTTCAAATGGCTTCCTTGATATGACGTCTGTAGAAGTGCCCATGTCACTAGTCGCCTTCGAAGTAGATGCAAAAGGAACAGTTGCTCCTTCTTCTGGGAAATGATGATCCAAATTTTCGCTCGCTTCAAAGATTTCGGTGAGATTTGCAGATTCACATTCAGGCCACTTAATTCTTGTCTCTAACCAGTTCATATGCTTTTTCATGAATGTTTTTTGTACTCTATGTGCTTCGGTCCATCGACGATTTAAGTTCACAGTGAGAGATCTTGCAAAATTCAATATTTTTTCACTATCTTCTTGCGAAATTTCAAGCGAAATACAGTCCATAATTGCTTGATGTAGTCTTTTGTAGTCCTTGAGGTCTCCTTCTCGTAGAAACATATAAATGTCCAGGTAAGTACCAAATCCAGACATGATTAAGTAGGTAGTTTTCTTCACGTTAAATTTTTCAGGTATGTTGACTCTTCAAGGGTTGAATGTCTAATGACGCCCTAGCAGGAGCTCTCGTATCTTTTATATGATTCATTAGCGCGCAACTAGCAAGGGTGTAAGACCCTTAGAGAAAAAGGGTGGGGGGAGGTGAGCAGGCAATGCGTCATTCTGTCACTAACTACGCTTTGAGTAACAGCGCTAACAACAAAGAAGTAAAATATTATTATGAAATTAAATTGTATCTATTTTTCAAAATAATTGAAAGTCAAAAATCGTCGGCAAATAATGACTATTAATATTTATAATATTGAAAATATACGAAAATGATGTGACTATAAATAAAAACCTTTAATTGTCACAAATAGTTGAAATAAAAATATTGAAAGTTCCGATGCTTATTTTAGCCAAGGCTGCAAGTATATGCGAAAAAAATATTTGTGAAATTAATCAATAAAGGTAATATAATAGCATACAAAAGGTTTCATTGCTAACACTTAAACAAGTCGAGAAAAAAAATTATTTCACTTTTTCTCCATACATTCTTTTTTTCAATATTATTTTTTCGCGAAATTAAACAATTCCATGAAAACCGCTAGAACAAACGTTGATGAGCGTTTACTTATCTGTCCATATGATTTTTTTAAGCCTGAAATATTGACCTTGGGTCCTAAGTCCTCCATATTCAAAATCCGGACCACAGTGTCTAATTTATCGGAATCAAGCCAAGATTCGACCCAATCATTAAAGGATTTGTTGGAATCAATCAAAAATTAAAAAATACATGTTTGGTTTGTTAATTATTAAAAAAATTATTAGTAAGGTAAGGTAGGTACCTACCTAAAGTATGATTAGATTAGATCATATTAAAAGTAAATAAAAAAATAATTAAAAATGTTGTTTGACTTACCTGTATGTATTCCTTTAAAACCTCATTGAGAGCCTCGCACACTTCTGGTACGATAATAGATATCACTTGGTCTGACAACTTGAACACATTTCCAAGACTTTTATAACTGCTACCAGTTGCCAAAAATCTTAACGTTACCGCAAGTCTTTCCGTCACACTTACAGATTTTCTAAATGTAGTGTCTCGTTTGCCTATTTTTGCCCCAATTAAATTTTGTAGATATTCAAATTCGGAACTGTTCATTCTTATAAAATCTTTTAAGCAACCGTCAATACCCAAATCCTTGAGATAGTCTGTGGCACTATATTTTCCTCTAGCTTTTAACGTTTGGCGCATCCAATAAGAGCGCTTTTTCTTCTTTTTTAAACAAAAAATAAAAGCTATTCCAATGAGCAAATCTTCTTCCATTTTCGTGTAGACGTCCTCGGCCCTCAGAAGGCGAAACCAAACTGCGAGCCAATACTAGATGTTATAAAATGTTTAAACATTTTCCATCAATGTAGGAGCACTTATAACATGTAACAGTTTCTAACAAAGTGCAACAATTGTTAACATTTGTTAGTAAATGTTTTGGTGTTATAAAATGTTTACAAACATTTTATAACGGCAATGTGGGAGCACCATTAAAAATAATGTTTTTAAATGTTTCAGTTTTTCCTCCAGTGTTCGCCTCAAAGAATGTCAGCAAAATGACGGGGGCCCCCCTAGCCTGCCGGGGTCGCGGGACTTACGAATTATCGTGACCCCGGTACGTAAAGGGCTAGTGTAAGACACCGTGGATTTTAGTCAGTACGAGTCTGACAGTCCCTCCCGCCCTGCCCTGGATGGGAGGACTCATTTGATGATTTTAACAACCTTAAAAAAAAAAACATTGTTCCAGATCAATAACCAGATTGTTGCAAGGAGCGGTACCACTGGCAATAGGGTATTTTCCAAATTTTTACAAACTGTTTATTTTATTAATTGGTTTCAACATTAGGTATGTACTTAATGTATTAGTTTTTGTAGTAAAAGGTAGGCCTTTTATACGAATTTCACCAATGGATAGAGTGATTCAAGAGGACTAAGCTACACTGTACTGTACATAATTAAGGTGTTGTTTTAAATAAATTGAAACAACAAAAAAAAAACAATCATGCTCAGCAACACATTTTCTATTTACCGAGCGAGCGAAGCCACTGGACGAGAAGCTATACCTATAATTATGTAGTACTTACAAATTTTCAAGAATACTTTTTTTTTGTACCGTGTTTTTGTTTTGATCAGCCGTTAAATTAAATAACAATTTAAAAAAAATATTCAAAACTAGCTTCTGCCCGCGACTTCGTTCGCGTGAAGTTTTGATATCGCATCGCATCACCTGCTCGTGCTATACCCCTCAGGCGCCCTCTCCCCTCACGCACCGCCCGCGCACCGCCCGCGCACCGGGTATTATTTTGTTGTTGCGGAGTTATTTTAAAACTATGATATCTCTAAAGATATTCATGGAAATCAAATAATGTCAATGGCAATATTGTTCAAAATGAAATACTTGTGATGATTAACGTATTTATTGGATAAGGATTAATACCATGTTAATAAAAACTTCCTCGCAAAATAATGCATTATTTTAGAACAAATTTAATTTACATAAAAAGGGTTATAGTGAGTTTACCTTGAAAGATATACATATGCTATCGCGGACTATTTTTAGAACTTTTAAAAAGGGATAATTTCGTAACACTTGATTATTGAGTAACTTGAACCGTTTACGCAGCGCACGCAACGGAAGATTTTTTCCCGCTTGCCGCTTGCAACATTTCTTATTGCTGCTCCGCTGTTATTGTTTATAGCGTGAAGTTATATAGCCTTCTCGATAAAATGACTATCCGACGCAAAACTATGCATTTTAGTTAGATAAGGTAGTAGATACTTTATAATTTTTTTACCTAAATTTTGTTTATTTTCAGAAAGCCTTTCAAAATTGTCAAGACTTATGAAAATAATAAAGACAATTTGTTCGTTGTACCTTCCTTCTGGGAAGACAAAAATATATTAAAATGGCCACGGAGAAACGAGGCTAAACATATTAAAAACGAATCCACACCGGAAGCTGATTGGAAGCAATTGAAAAGGCGAAATATTCCAAGTTATGACATTGCTGAATACGTATTAAAGGAAATGTTGAATCATACAGACACTGAAGACGATACAAATACTTCTCAAAAGCCAATTTCTGAAAAACCTTTAGGAGAACAAAATTTAAGCATTATCGCATATGAAATTGTAAGTTACTTTTTGGTAGTTATCGTCTTGTTCATCATTAAGTACTCGTAGGTACCTCACAACGCGTTTGGTTATAAATATAGTCCCCGTTAGCGTCATTCTACACAAGCCTCATTATATTGTGAATATAATACATTTTTTATATGTGTAGTCCGTAATCCATAGTGTACACATGAAGTGTCGATTGTCCATACACACCAGTTTAATAATTACTCAATGTCTTAATACTTTACGTAGTCAAAGTTAGAAATCTTAACTTAGAATTTTTGGGAACAATGCAATGGTTCCATACATGCATTGTTCCTAAAAAATCTAAATTGCGTGGTTACTTATTTTATAATCATTTTACATTAACACAACAATACCGCGATATGATATTTTGAAACATTTTTTACAGGTGTATCCCGCTGCATCAGGATGCAATAATATTCTTGTCGAAATGCCCGCTGCATTAGAATCCAATAGTATTACTTCAGAAATGCCAGCTGCACCCTGTTGGAATGGACAACGTCTATGAATATCACATTGTTCAGGACAATCAAAGCACAACAAAACAACACCAGTGTTACAGTATACTTGGACAAAATTTGGAAATTCAAAATGTTTTATTATCTAATCAAACACAGATCTTGAATGAGCTTAAAAGTATCAAAACCGTGCAGAACATTATCACTCAGAAAATTGCGTTATATTCAATACAGTTGGATGATGCAATTTATCAAATAACTCAAGCAACCGATAGCAATTTCCAAGTCACTAACTTGAATGAATCCAGATCCACACCAAGTAACACAGCTTTTTATGTCAAACCAGTTGATAATATCCAGCAGTTACATGAATTAGAAAAGCAGTTATCGGAGAGTAGCGTGAGACAAAAAATGAAAAACACGTATTCGGTGTTATGTAACGGAGGTAAAGGAATTGATTGCGCTTATACATTGTCAGACATCTTATTTTCGCGAGGCTTTCTATGCCAATGTACTTGGAGTGGAGGTAGTCGTGGAAGCGACACTAAAATTGCCTGGAAAAGTTTCAAAAATATCCTGTCTTTTTTTGGGAGATGGTTCATTATTTCTTCTAAAGTTTTCGTCGGTTCTTGCAGAAGACCTTTTTGTTGAAAATACAACAGTATGCGTTACGTGTGAGTAGTCCCCTACAGTTGTGCATTTTAAACACCCATTTTTCCCGTTAAAATTGCAAACATCTGAAAATGTAGTAAAATATTGTTATGAATTGCTATTTCATAATCGACACAAGATTAAGAGAAGAGCGAAAGAAAGTGTTAATGTGAGGATGTGTGTGTATAAACTAACCCTTGACATATGCACGTGCCGGGGAATCGCATATAAAACATCTAATTTTAACATTCACATTGGAACCCTTAACACGAACTCCTTGCTCCAAAACGATGCTCATTATGTTCACAAAATCTTCTAGGAATGAAGTTAGGTTTTTTGGTTTACCTTTCCCATAATAAATGCCAATAATAAATGGATCACTAGTGTTACCTTGATAAATGTTAGCCAATATAGGCCAGAATTCATATTTTGAGCTTTTAAATATAGGCAAGCCATCAAAATTTATATTCAGAAGAATGTTGTTTGGCAGTGGTACACAATTTTCAAGTATATTTGTTATAGGCATAATAATTATGCCAATATTCACCACCTTCGATGGTTTTAAGACAAATTGCTGTTGGCGTTTGTAAAATCGTTCGAGGATCGGACAGTAAAATATCCGTGAATCTTTATCTTTATCTATTTAAAACTAAAAGCAAATCTTTTAGAGCGGCTTGGCTTATATTTTTTTGAAGAGCCCATGTTCGTAAATCATTTTTAAAATTAATATTTTTCATATATTCACTTTCTTTTTCGTCATCCGAGTTGTTCGAACTACTGAGAGGTAACAGATCGTCACAGATTAGAGGATATTCAACATCGGCGATAATTTGCTGTTGTACGGAACCCTGTTGTATTTTAGTATATCGCTCTTGATATGAATCGTTATCGAGTTCACTGGATTTGTATGTTGTACTTCTATTGATATCAGAACTACTGGATGGGATAACATCAAAATCTTTTTCTGGATTTTGATTAAGGAAACTTTGTTTTTCCACTACATCCAATGCTTCTCTAGTCACAGTATCATGATTTTTTCCTCAACTGATTTAAGCTCTTCGCATTGGATTTGCGATAATCTAATGATATTTTCATATTCTCTCAAAGCCTTTCGTTTGACTCCACCCGTTTGTTTTTTAATTACCCATGGTTTCATTTTGAAACAATTAAATATTTCTAAATAAACGCCGCATTGCAAACGTAACTAACTATAGTTTTTGAGATTAGGTTAGATTAAGTGAATTAAATCCTATTTAACTCAACTTAAAGTGATAATGAAGAGTTATAAAATTTGCACATAATGTTTGCTGCTCTAAACAAGTTTTTATAAAAACCATAATATTACTTATGGTTGACCGATAAACTGCATTATGTAGCCTGCAATGATTTTAAGGTGTATTCTAACTCTTGCAGAATCTAGCTCTATAGGACTTATAATCAACACTTCTTAGATCCTTATCTTATAGCTTTCTTACTAACTCTTAAGGCTCGACAAAACTTCCTAGGTGGTACAAAGTATTTGTCAAACTCTTTTTAAGAATACCAGTTGATAGTAAGTGTTAGTACACACCTGAACATCACTCACAGCGTTTAATACTTCTTGAAGCTATTAGAGTAAGCCTTAAGGTGTTACAAGACCTTTTACTACCTCAGTAGTCGAATATGAGACGTTAGTAAGTGTTAGTAGACACCTTACAATTGCTTTTATATGTTTGTACATCTTAAAGCTATAAGAATTAGTTATACAATGGTTTCGATAAACTCCATTCTACCGTCTTGATTTATATATTTTTTGTTTATTACTGTTATCCCTCTGGAAGGTTTAATTATTTATAACTAACCCTACTGTAGAGTCGAATGTTGCTATCGGAGTTCTTATATACCGTATATAATAGGTACTAAGAGCTCTAAAAAAAGGCTGCCGTAAGCTCTTAAATGTTTGTTGGAACACCAGGTCAGTAGGTGCTAATTTATTTTCATTATATTACATAAAGATAATACACAGTCCTCATTTTTACAGGCTTAGCTTTGTAATAATTTTTAACTCCTTGCAGATGTGAGAGATTATGTTTACCTAACACTGATGAGTTCGAAGATTAAAATTCCAGTTAAAACCGAAGAAAATAAGAAAAAATATTATAAACCAAGCATTGCTGAATCAGAAAAGGCTTAAATTAAAAAATAAATAATACAAAGTATTTACCTGTGGTAGCCGATTCGTTTTTTTCTTATTATGACTTGCTCTTTGGTGAAGGAAGACTCGTGAGGAAATCAGCAAGTCTTAAGAACTCAACCCAATGAAGACTTGTGATATTAGTTTGCAATGGTGCTACCATTAGACATGGGTAGCTCGCGAATGAGAGATAAAATTGAACTAGCTCTTTAATTACTATCTAGCTCTCAGTCGCTCACGGAATAGCTCACTAATTCTTTTAGCTCAACGGCTCATTGACTCTATACTCTAGGGCTTTGCGAGTTACTTTACTAGGTTTACCGACGAAACGCCGACAGCGGCCCGACAATGCCCGAACTTCCCCGACGAACGGGTACGAACTGTTATATCGAAATAACCATTGCATAAAATATAATTTAAAAACGCTGAGTTTCCCATTGCATTGACGTCAATGCAATAGGAAACCGTTGTTGTCTTCATAAGCGATACTAGTTATTTTTTCCTCAGTTTTGGATTGGACTTCCGTCGGGCATATCAAATTTGTAATACGTGTATTAATTCCAATATATCTTTCTTTTAGCACATTAAATAGTTTTTTTTTAAAAAGAAACTCAAACCCACTCCGTAACAGTGGTGTCAGAAGTGGGATACCAGTGTTGATATCGTCGTAACTGTTCCACTGGTATTCCATAACGGTTCGTGGTTATCCTGAAAACTGAAAAGTGATCGTGTGTGAACTTCACGTTGCCGACAAGTTTATCCAACTCCGGGGTGTCCTTATTTTCGCTACGTGAAACCACACCTCGACAAACTCAGTGCCATCTCCGAAGACGAGTCGCGACATAAAGCCTTACGAGTACGTTGCGTAAGCCTGCCGGTCGTCCAGAATTCTCGAAGCTTCCATCTCCCGGAGCTCAACATACGCGAGCTCTGTCATCTTGATATCGCCGCAAGGAGCTGGTGATTGCCCTTGCCGCCCTGACACGCGGTACTGCCACGCGGTGCTGCCACGTGTAAGCGTTGATCATGCTCGGGTGTCGTGCGCCACCACCCTGCTGTCCCTGACGTTCCTGTTGCTGCTGGCCGTGACTTATCGCGCCGCTGTACTCCTGCTCCATTGATCGTGCTAATCCAGTGCCAGAAATGCGCATCGACTACATCGTGTTCCTGTGTCTGTGAGTAGAACGTGTTATCTTGCTGCTATCGCTACAACATTCTTAATTTCGAGTTTTTTTTTCCTATTATCTGGGCTATCACATATCGTAAACCCTATTTCTTACCTACATATTCGTGTTACACGTCTACCTTTATAATTTCCTTTCAAGTTCATAATGTCTACGGAAACAAATGAAACTTCTTCTAAGAAAACCGCGAAAATTGCGTTGAGCGAACAGTTTCCTATCAATGTGCTCTGTAACTTTATTAGCCGAAGAGCGCGAAACTCTTACCGCTTTTCTCACTAATTGCCAGAACGCCTTAGATTTAGCATCACCAAGTCAAACAGTTTTATTAAATAAATATATTCTATTGCGCCTAGAAGGTAAAGCTCAGATCGCGTGCTCTAATAAAATATTTGAGGATTTCGATCAGTTGAAATGTTTTCTTAAACAAAATTTCGGTGAGAGAAAGCATATCACTGTTTTTGATGATCATATCATCCACCTCATTACCAAATATACTAATAAGAAAATTGATAATATCAAGGAGAAATATAGAAGAGAACGAGATGCTACACAGACCAATGACACTGAAATTAGAGGTTATATAGGAATATTACTAAGGGCTGGAGTAATTGGAAAAAGGAAAAGTACTGCTATATGTATGTATGAACATGTAAAACACACAGGGATCGACGCCATATATTTGACAATGTCGGAACAAAGGTTTAAATTTATAACAAGGGTGTTTACGCTTTGATGATATTGAAGACCGCCAAGACAGTGTCAGAATTGATAAGCTAGCCCCGGTAAGAGAGATTTTTGAATTGTTCCTTGCAAATTTTCAAAATTATTTTATTCCTAGTGCCGAAATGACTTTGGATGAACAGCTGGTAGCTTTTCGAGGCCGCTGTCCTTTCAGGCAATATATTCCAAATAAACCAGCAAAATACGGGGTGAAAATTTTTACGCTAGTTGATGTCCACTATCCTTACACATATAATTTAGAAATATATGCTGGCCAACAACCAGATGGTCCTTTTCGCCTGAGCAATGAAAGACATGACATTGTTATGAGAATGGCACAGCCAGTCCTTGGCAAAAATATGAATATCACCATGGATAATTGGTTTTCTTCACTTCGAACTGCAAAACAATTTTTCGGAAACGGTACAACTATGGTCGGGACGGTACGGAAAGATAAACGAGAAGTCCCTCGGGAATTTCGTGTCGCAAGGGGAAATGCACTGTATTCTTCCAAATTTGGGTTTCACCCACCATGTACACTGCTGTCTTATGTGGCAAAACCCAATAAAGTTGTTATTTTGATTTCGACGATGCACAACGATGCTATAATTGATGAAGACTCTGGAGATAGACGAAAGCCAGAAGTTATAACTTACTACAATAGGACTAAGAATGGAGTCGACCTGGTGGATAAAATGTGTTCCATGTATGATGTAGCGAGAAACTCAAGAAGATGGCCTCTTACAATTTTCTTCCGCTTGCTGAATTTGAGTGCACTCAATGCATTGTGCATTTACACAGCAAACAGAAATTATGAACATGTCAGCCGACGTGAGTCCCTAATTAACTTGTCTCTGGCATGGATGAAACCACTAGCGCAAAAGAGACTCGAAAAGAAAACATTGCCAAGAACTCTCACAATCAAAATAAAAGATTTTCTTGGTATTACGTATGCAGAAACTCAAACCACTACCTCGGAATGAACATCGAGCAATGTTGTGCGCCGTTGCCATGACTGTGGAAGAGCGCGCAATAAAAGCACTAGAAAGATGTGTAAGTGCAGTAAGTTTGTATGTGGGGATCATTTGAAGATTATGTGTCTGTCCTGTGCAGAAAATAACATTTAGATATAAGTTTTTACTATTTTTATAAATTGTGATCTCAATAAGAACAATGCATGTGATTTTTGTGCCATGTTAGAGAAGATTTTTGATATTGTTGATTATTTGTAACACAGAGGTTGTGATTAAGTTGTGATAATTATATTTAATAAAGAAAACTGTACTGATTATATTTTCATTTAATTAATAAATAGTTTTTAAACAATCTTTTGGTTTTTCAATTTGTATATGGATTACGTATGTAATCCACGCGACCACTCATGAAACTTTTAGGGGCGCGACCACTGCAGGGTTAAAGGACGCAGTGATAGCAACAGTTGCACTTATTAGAAGTGATTTAAATTTGACAGATAATGACTGGGACGTAATTGCAGCCGCAGTGCCTATTTTGTAGATTTTCTACGAAATAACAGTAGAAGTCAGCTCAGAGAAAAATGTAACATTATCAAAAGTTATACCACTTTGTAAAATCATGTCGCAACATGTTAAAAACTTATTAAGAGACCCGCAACAAATAAACCTGCCAGAAATAAAGTGTTTGTTAGAAGCACTTAATAAAGAAATAGACACAGCTTGTGGCTTTGCTAACGTCGAATTAAACCAATTAAATGCAGAAGCTTCAATTTTAGATCCTAGGTTTAAAGGAAGAGGGTTTAAGGAGCGTCAAAATTTTGAAAAAATGTTGAACAAATTGAAATTGAAAGTTGGCGCAAGTACTGAAACATGTGTTCAACCTATTATGTAAACGTATGCTGAACGAGGTCAAACTCAAACAATGCTGGCATGCATTTGTGCATATGGAACATGGATTCCTCCTATGATTATATTTAAAGGTGTCAGGTGGAACGACACACTCAAAAATGATGCTCTTCCCAATACCTTAATTAAATTGTCTCCCAAAGGATGGATCAATTCGGACTTATTTTTAGAATGGTTAAATTTCTTTATCAATGCCATACCGCCTGAACGTCCTGTGGTCCTGCTGATGGACTCTCATTCCGCACATATTGGAGCAGAAGTTCTAAAAGTAGCGAAAGACAACCAAATTTATTTATTTACTTTCCCAGCTCATTGCACGCATTTATTACATCGAGATCAACACTCAAACCAGCCGGCTTGCTTCAAACTCCTGTCCCGTCTCAAAGGTTTGAAACTATCGCAACTGATCTTTTTGGTCCGCTGCCTAAAGTACCTCAAGGTGAGAGATGGATCCTCATAGTGGAGGACATCACTAAAGTGGGTGGAAGTCTTCGCTCTCACCGAAGCTACAGCAGAGACGTGTGCTAAAACTTTGGTCAATGAGGTATTTATGAGATATGGTCTTCCTAGACGGATGATTTCTGATAACGGAGTGCAATTTTTGGCAGATGTTATGCAGAAGACGATGTTTGTTCTAGGTGTCAAACAAAGTTTGGTGCCCTTATATTATCCCGAGGCGAACCCCGTTGAGCGGAAAAATAGGGATCTAAAGGCTCAGCTCGCCATCCTAGTGGAAGGTCGCCATCAAACTTGGCGAGGTACTACCGTTTATACGGTTTGCTTTCAATAGTTCAGTAACAAAGTCTACGGATCATACCCCAGCTTACCTGACTTTCGGTCGTGAGCTAAAGTCACCCTTAACTGCTCAGGCAGGCCTAAGAGCAGTAGTGGAATCCGAGAACTGTGTTCCCCAAATTACGCCTTATCTGCTCAAGCTCGCAGATAGCGTCTCGACAGCCAAAGAGACTCTGGAAAGGCAACAAGATGTCCATAAAACATATATATATAAGGGTCGGACGTCAACCCATGAATACCTGGAAGGAAATTTAGTCCTAATGCGGACCCATACGCTAAGTAATGCCGCAAAGGGTATGACATCGAAATTTAATCCAAAACGAGATGGACCGTACGTCATCTCTAAAAAGGTGAGTCTTACTATCGCCAAATTGGACCAATTTATGCAAAAATGATCCAACCCACAATCTCGACAATTTCGAGTTTTTGTGACTTATGTACTCTAAATAAGGTATATTTTAACATATCAAAGACTCGGAACTCTATGTTAATAATTGACGAAAATCCGTATGGTCCAAACCACAACTGTCATAGGGAACATCATTTTTTCATAATGCATAAATGTTTCAAGCTATTAGAATCATTTTTGCATTTTCTTGGTTGCCCTGATATAGGTTTTTTGTTTTTTGCTATAATGATTCAAACTACTTGGAACAATAATGCTTTTTATACAATATGGAAAATATTATAAAAATCATTCTGCTTAAATGTTCCAATAACCTTGAATCATTTTAACTCAATTCCAAATAACATTCGACTACAGAAGTATACTGATTCAGACCACATGACTATTCTATTTAATTAAAGAAAAACGAAAAATTCAATTCTTAAAAAACGATTCACGGTTAAATATAAAATTATCATTAATATCTCGGCTAAAAAGTAAACAAAATATTATTTTTATACCGAAAACTTTAATGAAATACGTATATAACTATTTAAACCTTCTATCTTTTATTGCATTTTTTTGTACCTGCAATAAAATTGTATGTTTTGCATGAAATTTATTCTATTTTTTTAGAATAATGTGGTCATGTAGACAAACTTATTGAAGATCATTTTTGCATATTTCTAAACCAACCATTTCAAATGCGCTAAAGTTTTGCAAAAAAGATTCAAGTGAGGTGGATCGTTTTTGTAAAACTTTAAGCGCAGTGAAAAATTACTGTTAAAGTTTTACAAAAACGATCCACCTCACTTGAATCTTTTTTGCAAATAATGCTGCTGCGTGTTTTCTTCATTTAAATTTTAACACAAAATGAACTTCAGAGCTTGAAACGTTTTTGCAATTTTGAAATGAAAACTATATTATACTTTAATTGAATAAACAAAAAGGATCCACTTCGCAATTTATGGCAAATTTGTTTATTAAGTAATTGTTGAGTAAATACTATTGTGTCATTAAATATTTTTCAAAACAAAAAACTGCACTCATTGCAAACATTATTACTTTATTAGGTTGTGGGTAGGTACTTTAAATAAACTTACCTACTCGCGCCGCTGCAAACGCGTAATATGTGCGGCTGCAGCGGGCGGAGTGGAGAGCGGGCGTCGTCATTTCGTACTGATCTCGTCTATTGAAACGTTGTGTGAAATTTATTGCTGCGTAGTAAAAATAAAGAAAAGTGCATGAGTAACATCTCATTGTAATTGAATTTGTTAAATTGTGTTTTGTAAAGTTGGTGATTCGAGTTTTTATCAAAAGTTTAGTCTTAAACCTAGAAATGAATAGAAAAGATTCAATATTAAAAAGTGTACGTAAAAGAACAGATGCAGGGCAAAAAGATGATGGTAAGTAATTTTATTATTGTAGATAGCTACTGGTAATAATTATTAATATGTCTCGTAGATATTTTACGATCGCGTTGTGTTTATGTACCTACTCATATTCTTTTAAATTGTTTTCATTGCAGTAACTTCTGTGGTTTATGTATTTTATAATCATATTTTGTTACAATAATTACTATTACGTGCAGCACGCGTAGCATGGCGATTCTATCTCTATTCTACCAAGAAAAGACATAGCTCTTTCTAACCAACTCGAGATGTCTTCTGCCCGAGCATGGCGATGCTGTAGACTCGCGTTTCTATGAAGACAAAGACAGACGTTCTCTTTCCATAGCAACGGTGAATGATTGAATGTGACTGAACTAAAACGTTTAGTTAACCAAAAAAACGTGTAAAAATCAAAGGTTTTCAATACAATTAAAATGATTTATTGAAATCAGACACAATTATACATAATTCTAGTAATATGTGCATTCATTTACAATAAAAAAAAAGTTTTTGCTCATAAATCAAAGCGACAACAAAACGCAAAAAGTATACAATCCATAGACATACAGTATGGTTCGAGTCCTTCCGAGCCAAATGTTAAATAAACTTAACAAACTTTCTCGAAAGAGAGAAAAACAAGTGTGGAAATGATCTATGTGTTGAAGGAGAGAGGTAGATATTTAATATATGATAAATTATAATTATTACAATTTTAGTCAGATAATGTTTGGTCCATTCTTTATGTCTATGAGTGATGGGCAAAAAGTTTCTTGCAGCCATTTTTAAACTTTAAGGCATAAAAACTGATGCGATTGCATTGGGAGGAGCCTTATATGTTTTTAAAACAAATTTAAGTCAATAAACACCAAGAATATTATAAAAAGAATCTTATCTAGGTCTGATATGAAGTAGACAAATTTCTCTTGTAGAGAAGAAACTTGTCTTCCCCCAAGTGTCAAAAGTAGAGAAAATATTATCGGCATGCTTGACGTTGTAGACTTGTCTCTATCGTAGAGAAGAAACATTTCTTTTCTACTTGTCAAACATCGCCATGCTTGGGACGATAGAAATCTTTCTTCAATCTGTCATTATGTCGATTCTTCCGTCGATATAACTCCTTTCTACGGTGCTCATGCTACGCATGCTGGTGACATTATCTACTTAATCTACGGATGAACTTTTAGGTATATTTAGCCGCTAAATAACCTTTATGCCCGGCTTGCTACCTATACATTTTACTCAGAATAAGTTGGTAGGTACCTAGAAACACAGCTATAGGTGAGCTCCAAATTATTTGGAACTAACCTACCTACTATCTAAATACAGCCGACCGTACGTACCTACTTACTTATTATTTACCTATTTGCATTTTTTTTGTTTTGCCGTAGAAGGTGGCGGTTCGCTTCTTAATTATTCACATCTCTCAAAGAAATGTAAGAGGAGTGATAACATTATAAGGATGGTTCAGAAAGACTATTGCAATAAAAACTCTCGTCAAACCGCTCAAAGTAAGCTAGGTAAGAACACATAATACTAGGTATCTACTTATTTCCACATTGTTTTTAAAGTGTTTTTTAGAAAAAAAAACAGCTGTTTTATACAAAATGTTTATACCTACTTAACCAAAATGTGTGAAACAGCTGATTTGCTTTTTCGCGCTTTGTTTGAGACCCTATATTGAACGTGGCCCGACGTAATTTTAAATAGGTGGAACGTAAAGAGTTAAAGTACTTATCAGGGATACAAAAATATACACGACGGCTCCATATTGTTTCAGATGACGAAAATCAACAATCTTGTACGTCATCGCCAATCAGAGAAATGTCTCCAGAAACGGAAAAAATTTTCAACATTTTGACAAATGAGATGCTTGAAGAACCTTGTGAAGACTCTTTTGTTGAACGGTGCTCTGAAAATCCACTTCAGGGGATTGTTAGTATTAAAGATAGTTCACATTTTAATGAAAGGCAAACATATGTAGAAGCAAGCGACAGTAATGATGAGGAAACGGTATGCCCTTTTAAGCCAAAAGATGTCATAAACTCTATGTCGGGGTCAGAATGCACAGTAGTTCAGCGCATTGACAATACTCAAAGTCGACAAGAAACATATATCGAGGCAAGTGATGACGAGGAATTAGCCTCTTGTTTACAGCGAGATTGCACGAATGAAGTACGTAACTTGAAAGATCGGGAAAGATCTTTTATTTTAGAGAATGCTATTGAAGAAACCGAAGTTAACAAATCGCCAATCAATGTTAGCCAAATGGCTTCTGGTGAAGTTTTCCAAAAACGAATATCTGAAGGTAAGGTACTATTTAATACCAGGACAGTAAAATGTTCGTAAGACTAAAGTTCAAAATACAATAATCAACATCTTAATTTTATTGCAATTAATCTTTCAGATAATGATGATGTCAGTAGTCCAACGCTACTATCCAATTTGTCAATTCCTCCGCCGTCATATTCACCTCTGACTCCACATATAACAAAGAGTGTTCCTAATGATGCGCACATTGCATTTGACCAAATAGTTGAAGAACCAACATCACCGAGATTAGAAGGTACTATTATTTACATTAAAATTCCTAAATGATGACTGTTTTATGTATGTAAAATTATTATTATAAAAACAAAAAACCCGACTGCTTAAAAATAATGAACTGAAAAGGGAAAAACAAGTCTCACAATGTATATTCAAATTAGTTAAACTAAATACTTTAAGGCGCTGCAGGCGGGGACAAACAATACTTTGTTACCTACTGGCACAGAAGGATCTAGCAAAACTACGTTTAAAGCAATCCCGATTAATATCATATTATTGTTAAGAAAATTAAATTGGATTGTCAGAACCACTTATTTTTCATGTTTCAGATAATGATGGCGTTACTAGTCCAACGCTACTTTCCAATTTGTCAATTCCTCCGCCGTCATATTCACCTCTGACTCCTTATATAATGAAGAGTGTTCCTAATGATACGCACATTGCATTAGACCAAATAGTTGAAGAACCAACATCACTAAGATTAGAAGATAATGATAACCTAACATATAACAGTGACGATAGCGTAAGAGATCCAGATTTTATAGCACAAGATACCACAGATTCAGAAAGTGACACTGATTGTGATGAAGTAAGAATCAAAACCACACAGGCATTAATCCATTCTCCGAGTACGGCAACTGAAAAAAGAAAATCAACGGAGAGACTTAATGTTGAAGATGTTATGGAAGAAATAGAACGTGAAACAGAAAATAACACCGAAGGAAGTGAAGAAGCGGAAAAACAAATTAATTACCGACAAGAAATTGCTAACGCTATCGTATGCAGTTTAGAGAATGCACCAGAAAACGAAAATGAAGGTCGTAAAAAAAGAGGAAGGAAACTCAAACAAAAATACAGTCGTCAGGAAATTAAAGAAAGGAAATACAAAAATTTACCTTACCAAACTAAAAAGAAGGAAGTATCATCTAAAAAATTCATAGATTTTAAATGTTCATGCAAAAAAGATTGTGCTAATTTAGTTTCAAAAGAAGATAGGGAACGAGAATTTCATAGATTCGTACATCTTGAATCGTACGCAGCTCAAGTTTTGTACATAACATCTAACATTACAGAAAGCAAAAAGAAACGAAGTTACGTTACATTATGCTCACCGTCGAAGAGGAAACCTCGCGAATTTATTCGCACGTATACACTTGGCAATATACCTGTTTGTCGAGACATGTTTTGTAGAACTCTGCAAATAACACCTCAAAAAGTTACTGTCAGTCTTCGAAAAAAACGCAATGACAGAGAAATAAAAGATAAAAGAGGAGAAACAGCAGGCGGATGGAATAAAACGCCACAAAGACATATTGAGCTTATTATCGATGTTATCAAAAGGTTGCCAAAATACGAGTCACATTATCGTAGAGAAAAGAACAGCGATGCTTTATATCTGCAGCCAGGAATGACGGTACCAAAAATCTACGAATTGTTCAAAATAGAATTCGAAAAAGAATTTGGAAAAGATGAAAAATGTCCATCCTTCAATGTTGTTAGACATATTTTTGTACAAAAATTCAATTTGAGGTGCAAGAGCCTTAAGAAAGACACGTGTAACAAATGTGATCTTTATGAAATGACATTGAAAAATTCTACTACCTCAGCTGAAAGAGCAAATGCCCAAAGAGAAAAAGAAGAACACCAAAAAATTGCCGAAGATTTAAGGAAGAAGCTGAAGGAAGATTTTGAACAGGCTAAAACTTGTGAAGAAACTGAATGTCTGACTTACGATTTGGAGAAAACCTTGCCTTTACCTAGAATACCGACCAATATAGTTTTCTACAAAAGGCAGTTATGGGTATACAACTGCGGTATACACTCGGCTTCCAACGGTGTTGGGAATTGTTTTGTTTGGGCTGAAGGCGAGGCAGGCAGAGGGGCCCAAGAAGTGGGTTCATGTTTGAGGAAATATATTAAGTGCGTGCTACCTCCTACAGTAAAAAAATTGATTTTGTGGAGTGACTGTTGCGGAGGGCAAAACAGGAATATCAAAATCGTTTTGATTTTAAAGGCTTTATTAAATAGACACCCCACTCTCGAGACAATCAGCTTCCGTTACCTAGAATCAGGACACACTTTCCTACCAAATGACAACGACTTCGCTAAAATTGAGACTCGACTCAAGCAATATGAAAGGATATACTCCGTGGATGATTATATTGCCATTATGAAACAATGCAAAAACAAAAATCCTTTACAGGTCCATAAAATGGAAAGTTGTGATTTTGTTGGATCTCAAATTCTAGAAAAGAAAATAGTTAATAGAAAAATATTTAATGATAAGAGCAAAGTAAACTGGCTCAAAACAAAAGAAATTTTAATCACAAAAAAGACTCAACATTCTTTGTTCATGAGAACTTCCTTTAATGAGGACTACAAAGAACTGAATATTAAAAAGAAATTAAAAGGTGTTGATTTGGGTGTCATAGAAGAAGATTTGCAAGAATTATGGCCTTCAGGAAAACTGATTAACAAAAAGAAGTTAAACGATTTGAAATCGTTATTCCATCTCATACCAAATGATTGCATTGGTTATTATAAAAAACTGAAGGGAGACGATGCAATAATAGACGATATAGATGGTTATTGTGATGAACCCGACTTTGATTTGGATGAGGAGTAGGTAACATTTGTGTTTTTTTTTAATAAAATAAAAATAATAAACATTTTTAAGCTTTTATTTTTGTCATAGTTTGGAACATTTTTGCATTTTTCTTTCCGCAGCCTACACAGCTAATTCCATACAAAATGTATTATGTAATAATGATCCACGCGCAAGTTTTCTTGAATATCTACGAAACTATTAAAATTTATTTACTAAATACATGCATGTAAATTAGTTTAGAACACTTAGAATAACATAAAATTAAAAACATAACATTTAGAACTACAAAGCCAGAGAAATACCGAAATAAACTTTAAACTCTATTATCTCGAAATGAGGTTAGTGTGGACTGAATCATTTTTGCTTAAATCGGTCCAATTAGCTATACAAGTTTTTTGATATCACCAAATATCTTATTTTATTTTTTTATTTTAAATTAGCAATGGAGAAAGAGAGTAAATACAGTCATCAGCAACTCTAGTCTTATCATGAGCTAGGAGGTAGGCCTCCTAGCTCGTGTCAGATTTGCGTCCTTACCATGCTAGGGAGGGTGACTGTCCTGAGCCGATTATTCCTACGTAATAGAGGTCGCCCACGGAAGGAGACTTACCTGCAGCGCTCTTGTCGTCTTTTGTTTGACCTTTGGTAGTTACGTTGAGGTATAAATAAAACTCGATTATGTAGTTTCTGTTCCACGTCGATCTTCTCCAACTGCGCGACTACAAGGCAGAACTTGTTTTCATCACCGAGTTTCTGATTAGCGATCATCGTTTCAAACTGCGCGAACCACAACCTGGGTTTATCACGCCAGAACTGAAGTATCCGGGACTTCACGGAGATAGCTTCAACGTCTTCTCTGCTGAGCAACAACTTGGGGTTTTCGTCCTGCATGTTTCCGGTCGGGGTCACCACTTTGGTAGTTACGTTGAGGTATAAATAAAACTCGATTATGTAGTTATAGATGCATAAGTTTATTTTAATATTCACTACTTATATGCTAAACATACGATGTACAAATAGTGGTCAACCTAAAACTATTTAACAAATTTCCAAACACCAATCACACACAAGCTTTAACGACCTCAAAATATTTTGAAAATGGGTCCCAATGTGCTCGAAGTATAAAAGCGCCTCTTTTTTTTTTTTTTATCGTGGTAAAATCATCAAATGAGTCCTCCCACCCAGGGCAGGGCGGGAGGGACTGTCAGACTTGTACTGACTAAAATCCACGGTGTCCTTCACTAGCCCTTTACGTACCGGGGTCACGGTAATCCCTTGGTCCCGCGACCCCGGCAGGCTTTGGCCCTCTACAGGCCCCGTCACTATGCTGACACTCTTTGAGGCGCGCGTGGAACTCAACGCGCCGTCGACCCGGATAAAAGCGCCTCTTGGAATATTTTGCCTCAGTCAATCGCCGCCCGACCGCCGCCGCGTACGGACGTCTCCTCGTGTGTGCTCCGTGCCAGTGCTGTGTTCTCCGCTGCGATTTCGTCGTGTCCTGCTGCGACGTGTCAAGAGAGTAGTCAAGACTACTCGAGTAAAAATTGTCCTTTTCAGGACAATTCTTACTCATCTTATCTCCCTTACGTCCCGCGTGTGTTTTTGCCCCTTCAGGGAAAATCCACAGTTTCGTGGTTCTTGGTGGAAACCTTACGGTGCCAACGAAGCCAAGAGGGTGGTGCCCCAATCCATCCCGCCGAACCCCTTCAGGGCGAGGTTAATTTATTGGAGTCGGGAGCTAGGACCTTGGCCTTGGGGGGACTCCTAGTCAAACCTAGTCTCTGGTTTCGTTCACAGCTACACACCTGGTGTCGGTTGGGAGTGTCTACCCCTTCGCACCAGACCCAAATAGGGCCCTGTTGCACATTAAGATTGGCAACAGGTTTACAAGCTTAGGGCACACCGTAGGTACACACCTCCCTGCCATACACAATCCCTCGGCAGGGAGGCTACTCACCCCCGGGCCCACCCACCCGGGGAGTTAGGTTGTTAGGGTTAGGTTTTACATCCCGAGAGCTTCACTCTCATGTCGGCCGCTCTTAGCTGACTTAATCATGGACAAACTCCTCAAGTTTGTCGAGACCCTCCTCCAAGACCCTTTACTAAAGGGTAAATATGACTCGGCCTTCGCTGCTCTTAAAGCAGAAACCGACGTCACTAAATTTAGTGATGCGCTCGAGAGCCCACTTTCTCCCCCGCCCGCCGAAAAAGGCATCCCGGTCAAATCGACCTCCCTGTCTGTAAAGACAAAAATCCCCGCCTCTCACGGCCCATCTCCCAAAACCGCTTCTGCAAAAGCGGCCCCTGTCCCTTCTGCGACTTCTGCCCCCACTCCCTCAACATCTAAACATGTTGTTGAGAAAATGGACACATCAGTGCCCATTTCGGACTCTGAACAGTCCGACTCCGCATCCTCCTCCGATGAGGACTTTACAGTCGTCATCGGAAAGAGGAAACAAGGGAAACACTCCCAAGCCGGCAAGGCAAAGAAACCCCTTGCAGCCCCACCTACCCCCTCTCCTCCGACCTCCCCACCGGCCTCTCGTCCGGTTTCCCCCACCCCTCCGGCGGCCCCCGCCAGCCGCCCCTCCAGCCCTATGGCAATCGCTCCCACGGCTTCTACCAGGAAGCCTAGGCCCCCACCACCGATTTTCATTCAGGAGAAGTCCAAATGGACAGAAATCTCCAAATTGTGTGCGGATCGAAAGATCCAGTACACAAAAGCGACAAATACCCAACAGGGTATTAAAGTCATTATCCCTACGTCTTCGGACTACAGGGAGCTCTCTCGCCTACTCCGTGGAAGGAACGTAGCCTTCCACACTTACTCCCTCCCTGAGGAGAAGCCCACCCGTGTGGTGATAAGGCGGATCCCCAAGGAGATCACTACCCAGGACGTCCTCGACGACCTTCTTTCCCAAAACGTCCCTACCTCTGCCGTCCACCGCCTTCACAAGGCGAGGGGAGGCGAACTATACGACATGGTGTTGGTAGTTTGCGACCCTGTCGAGTCCGGTCCCCATCCCATTTTCAAAGTTAAATCCGTGTGCTCCCTGACGGGCATTTCAATTGAAAAGCCCTACAAAGCACACACAGTAGGACAGTGTCACCGCTGTCAGCTGTACGGCCACAGTCAGGCCCACTGCTATGCACCACCCAGGTGCGTCAAATGTTTAGGCGGCCACAGCACGGCTGATTGTCCCCGTCCTAAGGACAAGTCCCTCTGCACCGAACCCCCTAGCTGCGTTCTGTGCGGCCAAGTAGGACACCCGGCTAACTACCGCGGTTGCCCCAAAGCCCCCAAATCCGCTTCTCCCAAACTGGCAAAGCGCGCTGCCGCCCGCCAGCAGAGGGAATCCCCATCTGTGAAGATTCCTTCCTCACAGATTCCCGAGAGGCTTAGCCCTCAGCGACCCTCTCCGTGGAACTCATTGAACCACCAAAAGGCCTTCCCAGCCTTAGGTTCAGCGTCCCCAAAACCCACCCCAGGGCTACTCGAAGCCCCCGCCCTCAAACCCGTGGCTCCCGTGACTGCCCCTGCACCTTCGCGCAAGGTCGCTCCAGCAGCCCCGCAAACCATCCCTCCCGCGGTACCCTCCGGCCATGTGCCCGACGTTGATCCTAATGACATGTATGTCATAATCAATGCCTTCAAAACGGTCCGCAACCACCAAGAGATTTTGAGATCCAAGGCGAGACAATTGGCAGCCCAACTCAGGGCTTCCAATGGTAGTCCCGAGGAGTACTCTAAAATCTTTGACGCTCACCCCGAAGTGGGTGACGCCCTATTAGCCCTCCACCTTGTTTAGTTAGTCCAATGGCTACCAAAAATAAGAATGTCCTCAAACCGCGATCCCTTAAATTAGGCTTTTTCAATGCCAACGGCATTAGAGGTCAGCGTGACGAAATCGCTGCCTTCCTCCGCGATAACCAGTTAGACATCCTTCTCGTTCAGGAGACTTTCCTAAAACCGCACCACCGTGACCCTAAAATTGCCAACTATCAATTAGTTCGCAACGACAGGTCACGCTGTCACAAGGGCGGTACGCTCATCTACTTCAAAAGGACCCTGCATTGCATCCCTCTAATCCCTCCTCCCCTCGAGTCTCTTCTCGAGGTTTCAGTCTGTCGGTTAGGCATGACCGGCCACCAACCGATCACCATCATATCCGCCTATCTTCCCCCTGCCCTCGGCGCAGAGGATCACAATTTACTCACCAAAGACCTTACAGCCCTCTTCGGCCTGAGCGACTCCGTCATCATGGCGGGCGACCTCAACGCCAAACATCCCGCTTGGAATAGCACTACTACCACCCCTAGAGGGAAGGTAGTGTTCAATCTAAGCGCCTCACTAAATTTTGACCCCATCGCTCCTCTTGAGCACACCCACTATCCCGGTGATCCCAACCACCGTCCCGACGTGCTCGACATAGCGCTTCTCAAGAATGTCAACCTCAAGTTGCATTCTATTGAGACGCTACACGAGCTAGACTCTGACCACCGTCCAGTGCTCCTGCACTTAATCCCTCGCTCGGGTCCCTCCGACCCCAGCCAGCCTCCTCCAACCAAAGTGATAACTGACTGGAAGAAAGTAAGCGATAAGCTGAAATCAACCTCGTCACCTCACTTGGACTCTATCCCCGACCACATAGTCTCCGTCGCAGACACGACGGCCGCGATCAACTCGTTTACAGAACACGTGCAATCCGTACTGACGGATTGCTCACGGGAAGTCCCAGAGATGAACGATCATCGCTGGAAACTTCCCGATGACGTACGTGAACTGATAACCGAGAAGAACGCGGCCATCCGTGCCTACAGCAACTTTCCATGCGACTCGAACAAGGCTCACATGCGCAATTTACAGCGTGCTGTAAAGAAACGCATCGCTGAGCTTCGCTCGAACCGCTGGAATGAGATGCTGAGCGATCTCGAGCCCACCCATTTAGCCTTCTGGCAGCTGCAACGAAAGTTGCGTGCCACCGAAGAGGCCACTATGCCTCCCCTCAACCGTCCCGATAAGAGCGTCGCCTTTGACGACTCTGAGAAAGCCGAATGCCTGGCCGACAGTCTGGAATCCCAGTGCTCTCCCAGCACCCAACCGGTAGACAAAAGCCACCTCCTCAAGGTCGACTCTGAAGTCCAACGTAGGACCTCCCTCCCTCCCGTAGAAGACCCTGATGATCCTCTGCCTCCAGTCACTCCAGACGAAGTGCAGGACATCATAAAACGCCTCCGACCCCGGAAAGCTCCCGGGTCGGATGGTATCAATAATAAGGTATTTAAAATCCTCCCCGCCCAGCTCGTTATGTTAATGACCGCCATCTTCAATGGCGCTCTGACCAACAACATCTTTCCCCAGGCATGGAAAGAGGCCACTGTTATCGGTATCCCTAAGCCAGGCAAGCCCAAGTCTGAGCCCACGAGTTACCGTCCCATCAGTCTCCTGAACGTTCTCGGCAAAATCTACGAGAGACTTATTTATAAGCGACTCAGAGATTTTGCCGATGCCAAGTGCCTCATTCCTCACGAGCAATACGGCTTCAGGACCGGTCACTCGTGCATCCATCAAGTCCACCGTATAGTCGAGCACATTAGCGCTGGGTTCCAACGCGGTGCATTGACTGGCGGTCTATTCTTCGACATAGCGAAGGCCTTCGACAAGGTCTGGCACAATGGCTTATTATATAAGCTCTACCAAATGGGTGTGCCAGACCGTCTCGTGCTCATCTTACGAGACTTTTTGTCTGATCGCACATTCCGCTATCGCATCGGGAATGCCCTCTCCTCCCCTCACCCTATCCGAGCCGGTGTCCCTCAAGGTTCAGTCCTCTCGCCCCTCCTATTCACGCTGTTCACTAGCGATATTCCCAAGAGCAAAAAGGCTCAGTTAGCTCTCTTCGCGGACGACACGGCCATATATTACACTGGTCAAAGTCCAACCGCTATAGCCCAAACCCTCCAATCCGCAGCCAACGCCCTCGGCGACTGGTTTAGGAAATGGAGAATTGAGGTTAACCCTGATAAAAGTCAGGCGGTCCTCTTTAGGTCGCCGCTCAAAAGACTTCCCCTCCGCCCCCTCAGTCCGATAACCATGTACGGTAAGCCTATCCCTTGGGAGAAGCAAGCCAAGTACTTAGGCGTTATCCTCGACAGTAATCTGTCCTTCCGCGCCCACATAAAAGCAGCCCGTAATCGGGCTGCCTTTGCCGTAAGCAGGCTCCACTTCATGATTACAGCGAGAAGCAAATTATCGCTTAAATGCAAAATTCGCCTCTATACCGCTGTAATCCGCCCCATCATGACATACGCCGGTGTCATATTCGCGCACTCCAATCCCCGCCACCTTTATAAAATGCAGGTCCTTCAAAACCGTTATCTTAGGAAAGTCACGGGAGCCCCGTTCTATGTCCGCAACGATAGCCTCCACCTCGACCTTAAAATCCCCACCATTCTCCAATTCATGAAACGCCTTTCCAAGCGTTTCTTTGACTCTGCCATCAGGCACCCCAATCCCCTAGTCGCAGCGGCCGCTCGATACGAACCGTCTCGTATCAGCAAAATTCGCCGACCAAGGCATACTCTTGTCACCCCCGACGACCCCATCACTCTCCTCCAGGAGAGCAGTAGGGAAACTAGCACGCTCAGAAAACACAAGCGTAAACCGATCCCGTCATTTCGTCCTCGCCGCCGAGGACGACCGTCGCGACGTCCGAATCAATGCCCTCCCCGTCCCTCGCAAGAGCCAGCCCGCGATGCTGAGCCGTAGAGTTTTAAAAATCAGTCCCTAAATAATGAACCATTGTGATCCAGCCTGTCCCTTGCTGTCCTCTCTCAGTGACGCCCTAAGCCGAGGTCCGAACCCCACAGGGGGTGCCCTTAGCGTGCGGTCACTTAGTTTGTAGTTTTTATTTAGTTTGTAAGCTCTGGCTGGAGGCCTTAAAGTAATTTAAGGCATCTCTACAGAAAAGTCCGGTTAAGCAGCTCACAACCTCTTCTAGGTTGACCTGCGAGATGCCATTCACAAAAAAAAAAAAAAAAATTTTGCCTCAGTCTGGGAATGAACGCGGCGCAGATAGTAGGCTCCTGACGTCATTAACCGCGCCACTGTAGCAATGTACTCAGGTCGCTGAGCGCGCGGGCGCACACACCTCTCCAGTATGCCTAGCCGCTCGGTGGCGGCCGGATGTATGATTGTGGGCCACTACAGAACACTCGGGAGACCCTTCCCTGGTCAAAAGGGGGACAGTGTAACGCGCTATCCAAAAGTTTAGCTAATGAAATGAAATGAAATGAAATGATGAAATGATGTTTATTTATGCAAGTAGGTTATATCAACACTTTTACACGTCTTTTTATAAAACTAGAAGGGGCCGGTGTTTCGTACCTGACTACTCTGAGAAGAAACAGCCGAAACAAACTCAGAGGTCGCAGTCTCTTTTGAAGTCCAGACATTATATGTAAATCAGGCTATACGAGGACCATGCAGGTCAGTGTCTGAAATGGTCTTTTGAAGAAAGAACCACACAAATTCGAGTGGACCTGTCCAGTCAGTGCAAGCATTTGTCAGTTATCGTGTAGCTCGACTCATAACTCAAGGAGCTCAACGACACGACGAACAATACCAAAGAAAGGACACTTGTGTAGGCCGCTTAAGCACCGCTAAGTGCGGTAAACGGGAGGGCTACCCTTCCGTCCCGCTTCAGCACCGCGCAGTCGCCGCCAATACACAGTCCGCCAACGCGAGTCGTTGCAACGCACACGGAATGGCGCGCTCGCAACTACACTCAGGGGCACATTTAACCGGCCACCTACATTTTGTCGATTATTTCAAAATTGAATTGGATTTTAACTAATTTTGTTATAACATTACTTTGGGTGAATCTTTGAGAACACGTTTAAAACATGTGTAAGTTGCGAAATGGTTTAATCAACATAAAAAAAAATTCTAAATGCGAATATGGAGTTTTCTGACCAAAACCAACATTTAGCAAAATTTTAATTAAAAAAAAAGTATGCTCTAAATTATCGCACTAATAACGTGTATTTCCTCCTCTGGCCCTAATCACCTTGAAATCGATTTGTAAGCCCATCCATTATGTCTTGGATGTCGATTTGTGGAATGTTCCTCCACTCTTCAACCGCTGCAGTTTTCAGTTCACTGATGGTCGTAGGAGCTGGTGTTCTACTCCGAATTCGTCTTTTTAGGTTGTCCCATACTTGCTCTATCGGGTTCAGGTCAGGACTCCGAACTGGTCGTGGTAATCTCAGAATGTTAATGGCGTCCAAGTACTCTGTGACAATTCTCGCGGTGTGTCCACGAGCGTTGTCGTGCATTAAAACAAAATTATCGCCAATGAATGGAGCAAATGTGGTTCTGGGACTTCTGTCACGTACCTGTGAGCATTAACGCTGCCTCTATGAAAGACCACCAACTCTGTGCGGGCCTCGTAACAAATGCTACCCCACACCTTAATCGAGCCTTCCTCGTAGCTCACTGTTTCACCACAGCACATTCAGCATACCTTTCACCACGGCGTCTATACACCCGCTGACGTCCATCAGGACCTCGTAAAGTGATTCTTGATTCATCAGAGAAGAGAACTTCATTCATTGCTTTGACGTCCAATTTAAACGATATGGAATTTCGAATGAGTGGACGGTTAAATGTGCCCCTGAGTGTATTATAATGTGATTCATTTCTGTATTCTCATGTTCTAAACCTGTATGCCTGATTAGACATTATTTCCTAACACAACTTGTTTTCTTCCGTTTGTGACAAAAACCCCAAAGAAACAAATGTTATAATATTTCGTATTAGTGAATTCAAAAAAAAAACAAACTGAAATTAAAAAAATAAAATAAAATCATTTTGATTTACAGTGGTTGCGCCAACATTGAAATACTTATGATTGACATCAGCTAATTTCCCTATACCCGTCTCCTTCCCGCACATACATAAAGATTCGCCCGCAATGTCTTGCAACGCACACTTCCGAATTTGAACGCGTCAAGTGACGAATGACGTCGACCCGCTCCGCTAAAAATTATTGCTTACTGTGGAATCACCACGTTTTTGGATGTAATAGGACTTGAAAACAATATTTTGTGCTTGTGTCTATTGTGTGAGGACATTAACTCGAAGCTCAGCAGCCTCCCTGAACCAGGAAAGTGAATCGGTGCACCGACGACGACGAGCGCGTGGCTTCCGTAAAGGTTTGTGCTTTCCTTTCCTATTTATATCGGGTTGTATTCCATTGTCTCACAACCACCGCAACTCGAAATACCTAAACACCAGCTTTGTCAATCGTGTAGTTCGCAATCGCAAATACAGTCCACTAAAGTGGCCTCCACACAGTGTAATTAATAATTATATTTCTCAGTAACTAATTTACAAATTGTTTCGTAATTACAAAAGATTATTAAATCTACCAATTTCTGAACGCACCTTTTCCTAGAACATTCGTAAAAGTGACAGATGACAGTTGAGTTCGCTCGAAACGCGCGTGCAGCGGCTTATCGCATTTATTCTACACAATTCCACTTCATTTCTGCTTCTCCGTGCCCAAGACCAGTCACCAGCAACATCATCAACCCCTGGCCAGGTGGTAAGAGCGGAGCCCGTTTTGGAACAAGTATGTTGCATGCCTTTAAACGCGAGTTGAACTCTTTCCGAATCTGTTGCAATTCTATTCTTTTTTGACGTTCATACATTCTGTGAGCGACCATAATATATGTAACGGCTCCTAATCGTTATCCCTACAGATTTTCTTTCGTCCCGGTACACAAATGTTAATAATAATTTAACAAATTGATTGATTAATTAGATGATAATAAATTTATATTTCTTTTCCAGGTATGGGAATTCTGCCAAAGGAATGCCAAGAAACAGCAATTTGCTTTTATTTTTCGACAACTTGTTCGACTCCGTTAATGGCAGCTACGAGAATTCCAAAAAAAGGCCAGGGAAGCCTCTGCTTGGACCAGCAACTCCAAATTCAACACATAAAAAAGTGTGGGCTGAAGCAAAGAAAATTATCAGCTCAATGAAATTTTGCAGTAATGACAAAGTTGGTGTTGTACCAACAATTACCAATTGGTTGCAGAAGATTGAAAGTATTGAATATCTTGTCAATGTTTTAGCTAAACAGTATAACTTGACGTCTTTATGGATGAGACATTTCAACCAGGACCCCCAGAGAATTTTTTTGGGTGTATTCGAATCCATGGATTTCTAGAAACACGTCGCCTTCATGTGCTGGCTTTGAAGCAGCCTGTGCTTCCTTACTAATTAATAATTTTAGTAATACACATTCGCAGGGGTCCAATTGTAAAGTTGATACATGTTTCAATTTTAAATCCCTTAAAAACTTATTTTTTAAGAAACCTGAGACATCAAGTTACATTATGGAAGTTGATTTTGATGATGTGAACAGTAACAATATCTTTGTAGATCTTGAAACAAAGAGACAAGACCCAAAGATAAAAGCACAATTAGAGTATGTGACAGGATATGTATTGCGGAAACTCAAAGTAAAAAATGCAAAGATTGCAAGAATTCATTTTATGGTGAAAATAAAGAAAATGAAAGCTACCTTCATTTTAGGGAATATTTTAAAAATAAAACAAGCCTTACATATCCTTCCACCTCACTAATGAAATGCTTTTCAAATATACAAGATGTTGTCACTGGTGTAATAAAATAAGGTAATAAAAAGAATTAGGGTCGTGTGCCGCACGAAATACAATTTGGTGAAGGAACACATCGTGAGGTAATTGGCATGTCCTAGATTCAGTCAGATATGCCAGTCCTCACGATGTGTTTACGAATTACGAGAAGAAATTGGATTGTTTTTTAAAAATCAGAGAACACAAAAAGAAATTGTTCTAAAGATGGCGTACCTTGCTGATTTTTTCACTGAAATTAATAGTCTGAATATTTCACTGCAAGGAAATGAAACGAACATTTTGACGCTGCAGGATAGGATAAAATCGCAAGTTTTTTGCGCAAATTGGAACTTTACCAACGTAGAGTCTAAGCTGGTGATGTATCAATATTTACACAACTAAGTGAGCAATGGAAGGAGGACGCCCAGTATCGTGAAAGGTGGAAGGAGTGGAGGGAGGCCTTTGCCCAGGAGTGGGACAGAGCAGGCTCTTAAAAAAAAAAAAAAAAGTGAGCAATTAGTAAATAATAAACAAGACAAAATCACGTTTGAAAATTCCGTGGTTCAACATTTAACTGCCGTGATAGACTCACTGCAGCAATATTTTCCGAACATGGACAGTCGTGAGTCCTACTCCTGGATTTTAAGACCATTTTCTACTTGCGTCGATATTTTCAAGGACGAAGATGTGTCAGCGAAAATAGAGTTTCTCGGACTGCGGGAGAATAACTCATTAAAAGTTGATTTTCAAAATGATAAACTCAGCACATTTTGGCGAAAAGCAGCTGCAGAATACCCTATTATAGCGGACAGAGCTTTAAAAATGTTGATTTCATTTGCTACAACTTACAGATGTGAAACTGGTTTCTCAATTCTTGTTACATTAAAAACAAAAGCCAGAAACCGTCTGAATGTCGAGCATGACATGAGATGCGCGTTGAGTGAAACCGAACCTAATATTGTCAAACTTACGAATGCAAAGCAATTTCAACCTTCACACTAATTAACTCTGAGATATATATAATACTTTACTAGTTACCTAAACGGGCAATATCTTACATAATAAACATATTTTCGTTCAAATTTGTGTGGTTTTAATCGTCACATTTCCATCGATTCACCTCAAATCAGCTTACTATCACCAAGGTCCGGCACAAGTGGCAGTGATTATTCAGAAACTGGACAGAGTACTATACACCAGGACAGAGTACTAGTGCTACCACTGATTATTCCGAATTTGCAGTAATTGCAGTGCAGCAGTGAATTCTAGTGCTATTTCAGTTTCTTCGCGTCCAGTCCATACAATTTCAGTGAATGAGCAAGGGAAAATAGTTTTTCTTTCTCAGGATAACGTTCAATTTCAATAAACATGTACGAGTACGTGTACAATAAACATGTAATATGTACCTAATAATAGTTTTGTTACTAGTACACTACTTTTCCAAAATATATAAAATGGACTCATGGAAATCTTACAACGGCTTTAAAATAATTAACAATAACGACTTAGCTGTATTCTGAATAAGCTGTTTGATATCACTTTGTAAAAATGATGAAATTAATAAAATTATGTCGTTATTAGAACTTACCGGCCGGCTTAAAGCTGAGAACGGCCCTCTATGAACTTAAGGAATCAAATCACAAAGTGAGAGTGAGGTGGAAGTTAACAAGGTTAATGCCACAAACACAAGCCTGAAAAGAGAGCTAGTAGACCTACATCAGCAATTTCCGACATTGTTGATGAACGGGATCAACTACAGGCGGTGGAGGATGGGTTCAACAATTGCAGTAACTTGTATGAGGAGGCTTTAACCCTTTTTCTTTAAAGAGTGCACTGTAAGATACAGTCGACTTTGAAAAATCATACTATGAAAAATATTATTTCTTGAATCGGAACGTAAAAACGATTTAAGAAAGTAACAATTTCTGAACGCATTTACGTCATGTCATGTCAGTTTGACATAACCGTTTTTCATTCTTATTCAAAATGATGAACCGACTCAAAGCGATCCCGCCGAAAAAGAAAATTAATATTTTATGTTGTTTTTACTCAATAATGTAATATTTGTGCATGTCACGGTAAAGGGCTTTGTGTATACGTATCAATTGAGTGAATTTTGATGCGAAACTGTATATTTGGTATAGTAAATTAGAGCTAAATTATTATGTATCTCGTAGTTCACACTGCCATGTTTACTGGTTTTTTGTGTTTTGGTGTAATGTATCATGTAATGCACACTGCCACGTGTTTTTATTTTTAATGTTTTGTATTGATTATTTTGATGGTGGCGTAATGGTGATAGTTATATAATAAAACATAAAAGGTTCTGGGTTCGATTCCCGATCGAGACAAAATTAATTTGTATAAATGGTCTGTAAGTACATGCTTTTAATCTCGGTAGGTATACTGTATGCTCTCGTGTTTGAAATCTGGTTTTCGGTTTCTGTTTTTTTTTATGGAATGCGTTCTCACTGTGCTCGTTTTGATTCTGCTTAACATTATGGGTTAACACGTTCAGACCGGCACCTCATGAGTAGGTACTTGGTATCCTACGGCGCAAATCTTCATATGGCCACCGGTGGTACATCACCGCCCCATGAACCAAAAGTCTTGCCGGGCGGGGTGCGCCACCGGTGGACACGGACAGGATTAGACAGGAATTATGCTTTCTCTCTTTCTAATAAGCTAGTAATCGTAATATAAAGTAAAGAGTTTTGTCTCATAAATCAGAACCGCACGTGCCGCGCTGACGTAACAACGCCCGAGCAGTTTTGTGTATTTTTCGCGCCATAACACGACATCGACGCGACGCGTAGGTAATTAGCTGCGCGTGATTGTGTGTGCGAGTTTGTTTATTGCATAAAAGGATGTCAAATGAAGATAATGATCGACCTATAAGGCCGGGATCGTGTCACAATTCTGGCAATGAGCGAAATGATCTGGTGGGGGAGGCGTCCGATTTGCAGAGCGACGACGAGGTGTTCGTCGAGAATTCAGACGACTCCGTATTGGACCCGCATTATGAATTACCGTCTCATGATACCCGACTTCAAAGATTGCTGATAACTTCCAATAGTTCAAGTGAAAAAGAGATTTTCGATGTTCACTCTAATATAAATCAATGCTCTGGGAATGAACGACAAACACCATCCACCAGTCGTCGCAGACCATCAATCTTGTCCGACGATTCAAGCACAGAAGACATTTTTGATTGGCGTCCTAAAAGAAGATTGGTTCGTGCTTCTCATAATGATCAAAATAGTACCGCCGAACAAGACAGTGTGCACCAACAAAACGACATACCCTCAAATAGAAGTGATCAGTCTCCAACGATTGAAAATTTGGAGCACAATGAGCATCACCAGGTTCCATTGCAGTCTTCAAACGCATCTGTTTCATCGGATGGTAATGACGAACATACATGTAATAGTGACCATGAACAAAATCAAGACAGCAATGCTTCTCATCCGACTTCTAGTGGAGAGGAAGTGGAAGAACAGGTGCACCCAAGTACTTCAGGTTGGTTTCCTGTAGATAATAATATCTTACCCATAGAAGAATATGGTGACGATTGGAAGCTTTTGGTGCCAGATGTTGACTGCGATAATCCCTATATTTTGTATAGGCTATTTTTGACAGACGAAATTTTATCCCTTATGGTGTCAGAAACAAATAAATTTGCCAATGAGAAAAATGCAGGTGTCCATCATAATACACCTAGACATCACCGCAAACCATGGACTGACGTAAGTACTGGTGAGATGAGGCAATTTATTGGTGTAATTTTGATTATGGGCATTGTAAGACTACCAGAAATTCGACTGTATTGGTCAAAAAACCCAATTTATCAAAATACCGCTATAAAAAGTATTATGACCCGAGACCGTTTTATTGACCTGTTGAAATATTGGCATTTTGCTGAAGCACCCAACAATGAAAACAATGACCGTTTGCATAAAATCCGAAAAATACTTACTCTTATGGTAGCGACTTTCAAATCTACTGTTGAACCTGGCAAAGAAGTTGTAATAGATGAGAGCATGGTACCTTGGAGAGGCCGGCTTATTTTTCGTCAATATATTCCGAATAAAACCCATAAATATGGAATAAAGAATTATAAGCTCTGTATGCCCAATGGTTACACATATAATCAGGAAGTATATACTGGACGAGTTGATGGCGTTCCAGGTCTAGGTCACCCTCAACAAATCACTATGAAACTAATGGACGGGCTAACAGAAAAAGGTCGCACTCTCTACAGCGATAATTTTTACACAAGCGTACCACTAGCAGAAACACTAATGGACAAGCAGACTTTTTTGTGTGGCACAGTCCGACAGAACCACAAGCATCTACCAAAGCAAGTGGTAAAGTCCAAGCAGAGAAAAGGTCAAGTGTTGGCTCTGAAGAATAGAACGGGTGTCAAATATATAAAATGGACCGACAAACGTACAGTTCATATGCTTTCGACCTGCAATAATCATACAGGAGCTCTAGTGCCAATGCCACATCGCTGGAGGCCAAACACTGTCGTAGCAAAACCAGACTCTGTTTTAGATTATAATAATGCGAAAAAGGGGGTAGATATTTCTGATCAGATGGCGTCGTACTATACCAGCCTTAGAAAAACCCTAAAATGGTACCGCAAGCTAATCATTGAGATTGTCTGTGGCACAATGTTGGTAAATGCTTGGGTTATTCACCAAAAATTTGCAGCAGGAAAAAAACTAAGTATGTTAGAATTTCGGGAACAAATAATAAAAGAGATGATTAGCAACCCCAGCACTGATAATCAACCCGATGACGCTGCAGAGGAGGGTAGGTCCCATGCACGAAGAAAGCCAAAACACAAGTTAGAGAAAACGGAAGGAAAGCTCAGAGATACCCGAAAGAGATGCAGACCTTGTTACGACCATTTTACAACAACCGAATCTGCAAGTATGGCTAGAAAAAAATCGAAACGCGTAAATACATTTTGCTCTGCGTGTGAAAAACCAATGTGTTTGGATTGTTTCAATACTATTCATGCAAAATAATTTTCATTTTATACCATCCATAATGGCATTTTATTTTATTTCTTTTTCAATTTTGATTTAATTTTCTTATTATTACATTCTCTCAACGTAATTTATCATAAACAATTCGCATTTCGTACAATTTATGTCGTGATTATGTAATTTTTTTTCTAATAAATACAATTTTTCAATACTGTTTTTTTGCTTACTTTTCGAAATTATATCCTCCTCCTGAGCTACACTATGAAAATTTGTCTATTTTACTAGGCGGGAACGGTAAATACAACACTTTCTCTCAAAACGGCGCGAATTTCTTAGTACATTGAAAGTATAGTGTGACGTGGCCACCGGTGGTACACCTCGCCGTGGCAGCAAATACTCCGTGCTCCACCGGTGGTACACGCCGGTCTGAACGTGTTAATTAACCTTATTTATCTTAGGGCGGAGTGCAGCCATCCTTCACAAGAGGCAGGAAGCTTTGTGCTCTTATCCCAAAAGCGAGCAGAAAATCTTCAAGTGACGATACATCTACGGAGTCTGATAATGAAACCCGACAGATTCCAATTCAATGTAGGTTTGATGAAGAATCATCACCAGTGCCTTCACTGCCATCATCCATGTAAAATCTCAACCTGTTATCCGACGATGAAATAGTATGTCCAGGAAACAGTCACAGCATCACCATTTCTAGCGTCTCCACTTACTCCACTAGCTGTGCAAAATTTGACACAATCTGTAGCAACTTCACAGCAGGCTCCACCTTCGACAGCGCCAGTCTCCAGCGACTCTTTTAACATCAACACGTTCCAGAGTGATCAGACCAAGATTGTTTATAGCACGTCGACCTCAGCCACCAAGAGTAAGAGTGCAACCTCTCAATTTCCGGTGGACTGGACAACGATTCCGTCATCTCTAGTAATGATTTTCAAATAGAAGCTTGTCTCAAGGATCCGTATGAATATTTTTCCACCTTTTTTACCGACGAATTTTTTAACTACGTCAAGGAACAATCTAACTTATATTCTACTCAACAAACTAATAGATCATTAAAGGATAATGCTCAAAAAAAACCCAGGCCCCGCACAATGTGTAATTTCCATAATCTAGAGCAATCTAACCTGTATTATGTGCAACAAAAAGGAAAACCCTTAAATTTAACTAAAGAAGACATAAGATGTTTCATAACCTTCTAATGGGAATTGTCGATTTACCAGCTTACATAGATTATTGGTCGCGTAAGTTCCGCTACAGACCCATTGCATATATTATGTCACTTAAAAAATTTCAATTAATATTAAAGAACAGAGAACAGAGTACACGTGGGCGCGGCCATTCTAACCGGCTCAGTAGGGGGGGTAACCAGTGGGAGGTGGGACACCCACTGAACGAAATTTGGACAAGTGACGCCGACATTCCCCATGAACTGGTAAGTTTGGCGATGGATGTATTGAGGAGACGACAGATGGGTATGCCAGATGCTGCCAGAAACGCTGAACGAGAGGTTGCTAGCGAGAGCGAAGATGAAGATGAATTTCATGACGCTAGTGATGGATTGGATGGTCCTCCAAGACTGGAAGACCAGAACCTCCACTTTGAATGGTCTCCTATGGACTCCTTTCAAGGTCAGGAGGAAAGTTTTAAGTCAGAGCGTACTGGTTCAGTTCATGTGTTCAATTCTGCCTATGATGCCTTTCGTTCTTATTGGGACGACGACATCTTAGGCCATATTGTGGCTGAAACCAACGCGTATGCCACTAAAATTTCTTCTGCTGCTTTCCAGTCTGAATGGTTCCATACTAATATTCACGAAATTTTGTGTCTCTTTTCGTTTTGGATGATTTTGGGGATCATCAGATTACCAACTATTACTAGTTGTTTTTCTGTTGATCCTCTTCTGAAAACAGAAGTTTTCAGACGCATCTTTACACGACGGAGATACGAACTGTTAACTAGAGCATTACATTTTGTAGATTCTGACCCCGCTATGAACAATTCATATCTCTCCAACACTGGTGCTGCTAGAAGCTCTGATCGAATACACCGTTCGAGACCAATTATTACACATTTAAATTCTAGATTTCAATCAAATTATATTTTAAGTAAAAATATTTGTATAGATGAAAGCTTAACCCTTTGGAAAGGAAGATTGAACAGTATATTCAGAACAAAGCTTCTAAGTTTGGTATCAAGACCTAGCTTTGCGAGAGTACCACTGGCTATCTGTGGTCTTTTATTGTTTACGCCGGTAAACAATCCGCAACAGATTTGGAGCAGTCGCCCGATGTACTTAAAAGTACAGCTGTTGTGAAGAAGCTCATTGATCCCCTACCAAACAAAGGGTATAGATTATTTATTTATTAATAATTGGTATAATTCACCCCTATTAGCTAGATTTCTGAAGCTCAATGGTACCGACTGCGCCAGAATCAAAAATGGATAAAGTATTCGCTTAATACAACTTTACGGAAGCTTCAAAATGTTATGGGATTCGAAAGATCCAGATCATTTAAATACAAGCAAGCGAGAAGATTGCTGGAGGAAGATCTCTAAGGAAATGAAGTTACCTATACCCGAGTTGAAAAAGAAACTTGATTCATTCACAGGTTCATACCGACGCGAAAAGTCAAAGCAGAGAAAAAGTAATATCACTGGTTCAGGTAAGGATTCTTTTTAACACCCTTCTTGCTCGTAAAGCTGATGTAATTCCACCGGTTTTAAAAATGTAAAGCGGGTCATAAAAAACGCGTGTGTTACCAAAGCAAATAGTTAAGTTATAGTCCATACAAATTCCATAACAGTATTATTTGCCATTTCAAATATGGAACTGATCGCCGCCGCACAACTCCAGCTAGTGAGCAGCGCGATGTTGCTATTCAAATTTTTTAACTAATCGCCGCGCGGCGCCAGTCAGTAGGCAACGCTAGGGCGCTGTTAAAATGGCGGGAAAGCAACATCTATGTTTTTTTTCTGTTTCCACGCAAATGTGTTAAAAAACGTCGTACGACATACGTGCGTATTGGTTATTGAAGTATGATGTCAATAAGCATTAATTTTATCTATGGTAATGTGTTGGAGATTGTCTGTGATTTTGTCTTTGACAATGTTTCACGTAATGTGTACTTTCTCTGATTTAAATAAATAATCCTTTCAAATCCCATAGTGTTATAATTAATTAGTAACCATCACACATATACAATGGCGCAGCCAGTCCGAAAACACTAAGTCTAAAGTGTATTTTTGTAAAACTTACATCATGGAAGCCAACCAAGTTTTGACATTCGATCTCAATCGGCATCTACTGAGTGGAAATTTTTGGAAATGTTTATTTGAAGATTATTTAGTGGCGATCAGTAAAGACAACGCCTCTGATAAAATCAAGTTATCCCTACTAAGAAATATGATGGGACCGGAGTCCACAAAGGTAATAAAAAGTTTCAAATTGACAGAAAAGGATTCTCAAGTGTACGAGACAGTTGTGGCAGCTATTGCAAACCCTGAATATAAAGAGAGGTCGAGAGGTTTAAGTTCAATGAACGGAGACAAGAAACAAATGAAAATTTGGAAAATTTTTATACGAATTTGAGACAACTTATCGCCAGATGTAATTATGAAAGTACCAAGGAAACATTAGAGGACCAGCTCCTAAGGGACCGAATTGTTCAGGGACTCCAAGATAAAGGACTCCAGGAAAGTTTGTTACGGATGGATGATCTCACACTAGACAAAGTTGCAAACATGTAGACCAAGTGAAGTAAGTCGTTCTCAATCTAAAGAAAAGAACCCAACAATAGAAGTTGATGAAGCTAGGGTTAATAGAAGCAAAAATAATTCCACTTTAAGGAAAAAGAAGTTTGAAGATCAAGGAAATGATCATAAGTTTGAGTGTCGTCGTTGTCAAAAAGTTCATGGTCCAAGGGAATGCCCAGCATTTGGCAAAAAGTGTTCCAAATGTGGTATCATAAATCATTTTGCATTAAGTTGTAAGGTCAAAAAAGTTCAGGAAGTCAATAAGTGTTCAGATTCGGAGTCGAATGAAAGTTTATTTTGTGGCGAAGTGAAAAATTCAGGTGAGAACAATATAGAATGGATTGAAAATATTTGTCCTGGGTGGGAATCGAACCCACGACCTCCGGCATAGCAGTCAAGGTCACTAACCACTAGACCAACAGGCCTGCATATGTACGTAAGTATGTATGTATGTTCATCTGTTCCCTCATAACTTGTGAACTACTGATCATAATTTGACAAATGAGGTGTCGTTGGAAGTGTTTTGATCGTCCGCTGGTTATAGGCTATGTGACGTCACAATAGCTTGGATGTGGCGCCCTCTAGAGAACATAAAGTCATGAACTAAAAAAATAATTTTTTTCTTATGGTGTCGTGTCTGGTATCAAATGAAAGGGCTTTTTTTTTTGCGTGGTAAAATCATCAAATGAGTCCTCCCACCCCGGGCAGGGTGGGAGGGACTGTCAGACTCGTACTGACTAATATCCACGGTGTCCTTCAATAGCCCTTTATGTTCCGGGGTCACGGTAATGAGATAAGTCCCGCGACCCCGGCAGGCTTTGGCCCTCTAGAGGAGGGGCCCGTCATCTTGCTGACGCTCTTTGAGGCGCGCGTGGAACACAACGCGCCGTCGACCCGGGCATGGCCCATGGTCGGACAGCGAGTTGCCCTTTACTCGCCGCTTGCATGCCCGCGCCTACGGTGGCCGGAGATCGTCTTGCGACGTCCTTCGGCGTGGGCGTCCACCACCGCGGGTGGGGCGGAGCGAGGACACTGTCCTCTCTCTCACGCGGCCCGCCTCCTCCTTCGCGAGCATGACTGCTTCGCAGAAGGAGGCGACCGCTTCCCACTCCGTCTCGCCCCGCAGCATGGCCGCGACCAATGCCGGGCGCGAGGACACGTCGGTGCTCATCCCAAGCAGGGCTGTCTTGCACCGTATGCTCTACTGTGTCCTCCGGGCGATCTTCGCAGTGGTGACACCCAGGTGTTTCCTCCTTTCTCATCAGACACAGGTACCTCCCGAAACATCATGTCACGTCATGGGGTAGGTAAGGACGCCGTGACGCCTATCCAGCCACTCCTCAAAGAGGGGTCTTACCGCCACGATTGCGGCGTGCCCGGACGTCGGTCGCGACAGTCGTCCCCTCCATACTGCCCTGAGATCGCGCCGGAGCTCCTCCCGGCGCGCCTCGACTTCTCGAGGCAGCGGGGATACGCCCCGGCGCTACGCCTCCACGCGCCAATCATAGACGCGCTGGAGGGGCAGTCGCCTCCAGATCCCAGGGCAGCAATCCGGCAAGAAGGTTGGCCGATTCGCCGGCAATCGTGCGGTATCCCCGGATCATCCTGATAGCCATGACCCTCTGGCATGCGACCAACTTTAGTGGTCGCGTCCGGATGCTCAGGGCCCACACTGGGGCCCCGTAAAGGGCCATGGACCGCACGACACCGGCGTACAGCCTCCGGCAGGAGGCGTTTGGCCCGCTGAGATTGGGCAGGAGTCGCCTGAGGGCGGCTGCTGCCCGGTTCAGCTTTGGGGCCAAACTCAGGAAATGCTCCCTAAGTTCCACCGGCTGTCGAGGACGAGTCCCAGGTACTTCATCGTCCTCTTGACGCCGATGCGAACTCCTCCTACCGTTATGTGGTACCCTGACCGTGGCGCGTTCAGACGGCCATGAAAACACATGGCCTCTGTTTTGTGCAGCGCCACGTCGAGTCCCAACTGCCGGATCCTTTCGACGACTGTCGCGACCGCTTGCGTCGCCTTGTCGGCCGCCGCCTGGTGCGACTCTCCCTGCGCCAGGACGAGCGTGTCGTCAGCGTAACATATTACGCCGACGCCGTCAGGGAGGTCGCCGCGCAGCACCCAGTCGTATCCGATGTTCCACAGGGGCGGCCCCAAGACCGATCCCTGTGGAACACCGCACGACACATCTCGCCGGTTCCACTCTCCCCGGTGACCGGGGTAGAAAAAGCACAATTCAAAAATGTATATATCGTAACCAGTTGCTTGCATTCACCCGATAATTGGGAATAATTTCTAAAAAATCACGGCTCTAAATCATTCTCTATTACGTATACAACGTGTAAGTGAATAACAAAGACTATGTTAAGAGGTTTTGCAAATATTTAATTACGAAGGGATAACCCCAAAATAATTAAAATAAAAAAATAAGTTCAAAAACTAAAACCCGAGTACTGAAAAATCATGCTCTAAAAAGTATTAAACAAGAAAATATTGTAAAGGAAAGCCGTGGTCGTATGCCGCCTACCCTAAAAAAGCAATACATTGGACAAAGTGGCATACGACCACGGCTTTCCTTTACAATATTTTCTTGTTTAATACTTTTTAGAGCATGATTTTTCAGTAGTCGGGTTTTAGTTTTTTTTTTTGTTTTCTATAAGCACTAATATGGATTTTTATCACTAATATGGATTAATATATTAATGTACCTACTTTAATGAATTACATAATTTTAAAAGGAGGATTTTATGTGATATTTCTAGGCGACGTCAATCAATTCACAAAATACGAGATCATGGAGAAGAAGTTCAAGAAAATACAGAGTTGCAGAGCTTACCACTACCATTCGAGTGCACAGACACTCCTACTAGAGATGAAGTAAGTCATTTTGATATATTGGTTAGTATTTGATAGAACAAGCATGGAATTATAGAATTGCATGGAATTATGATAAATTATTGTAGCTTTTCGACTTGAAATAGGTAATTAAAGAAAGTAGTCTGAAAAGAAGTTATAATGATTTGTTCGTAATTGTTTTTTTTTTTCAGGATCCAAAACTACAGGCAGGCCATAGAATAATAGACATTAACTATTTTGTGGAAGAACTAGTTCGTATTTCAGCTCATTCGTCATAGTTCGACTGCGGTTTAGAGAGCATGGAGCTAACTAAGGAAAAATCTTGTGGGCTGATATCTGCATTTACCTTAGCAAAATTTTGAAATTAAAAACACCAAAGCTAACTTAAATAAAAATGCAGTTGCGGGAATGATGGTAGCTGGTTGTGGTTATGCTCAACTCAAGCAGGTCTCTGCTTCACTCGATTTACCTATTATGTCAGAGCATACTTTTAAGATTTCTCATGACCTTGTTTCTGATGAATGGGAAGTAACTGCATGGGAAGAAATGAAAAAAGCGGGAGAAAAAGAAAGAGATGCTGCCATAAAAGAAGGACGAGTTAATAAAGATGGCATACCGGAAATTGATGTTGTTGGGATTTAGAACGAAATCATAGCGTGATCTAATATTCATTTTTGGTCAAGAGTTGTACCCGCGCTCGATAGATGGCGTTGTCGTCGAAATAGATCGCGCTATGGTTTCGTTACCGGTGAAAGTATAAGAGGTCAGAATTTTAATTTTTTTGTGTGAGCCTGTTTGTGAACCTATTGTGTTCTAGAATATTAATATACGCTATTATACCGATACATAGTGCTATATTATTTATTCCTCGCCTTAATTGGACCCCTTCTTAGTGAAGTAAAATACATGGTCCTTCGTGTCGGGTCGGTCGAGAGTGTGTGTGGTGAGTTCCAGAGGTGGTAGTGAATCACCACCCTTCGCGTCGTTACTGGGCAGTGGATCGCTGTCCAGATCAGCCCCTTCAACGGGCACCAGGTGAGGTGCTCAGGAGTTGGAGGAGGAACCGGTTGGAGCAGGGAGCAGCCAGGTGGAGCGTGGACGCAGCCAACCTGGTACCCAACAACCGGAGGAATAACGCGAGGGAGGATTTCATCGACTAGAGGGCGCCACTTGTGTGGTGCAGTACAGCGCGCTGTGAAGACGGCGCTTGCGGCTCGGGGTGCAGTACAGCACGCGTGACCGAGGTGGCTTGGGTGCAGTACAGCAAATAAGTGTCAGTGAGTGAAAATAAAAATCGTGAGTACATTTTATTTATAACTTAGATCAGGAAGATAAGTGAATTCATCAAAGAAAATCTCCAAAAGTGCGTTCGAACTTGAACTTTAAAAAATTTAGCTTTAGTAGCTTAGGACTTGTAATTGTTTTATGTAAAAAGTGGTTTTGACGGGGAATCCATGCCCGATTTTAAAACCAAATAAATTGTTCAAACACTTGTAAAATTTTCGTGATTTGTTGGATAAAGTTTAACATAAAACAATTTATTTTTGTGACTTGTGTTTTGATTGTGTTGATAAAAGTTGCACTATAATTGTTTCAAAATGGAGTCGTTATGTAGTATACAAGAAGATGTCCGTTCTAAAATGGTTAAAGCACGGTCAAATTTTAAGAAAGCTCCTAAAGAGCGCCTAACTACTTCATATTTAGAAACACGGCTGGAAAATTTGGAACAATTATGGAGTGCATTTACGTCTAATCATAAAGAAATATTGAGCACAATAAAAAAGACTGAATTAAATAATTCGAGCTATGTTAAAGATAATCTTTATGATGAAGTGGAAGAATTTTATGTCGAGTTTAAAAGTGATTTAAAGGAAGTGTTATCCGAAAGAAAGTTTCCAGATTTGCGTGCAGATTCAAATACTTGTTATAACCCAGAAAAGAACTTCAGTAGAGTAAAATTGCCTGAAATAAAAATTCCTTCTTTCTCGGGAAAGTACTCAGAATGGCAAACCTTTAAAGATTTATTTGTGGGTTTGGTACATGAAAACAAGTCTTTGGATGATGCACAACGATTGTTTTATTTAAAGGGGCATTTAACAGGGGAAGCTGAACAATTGTTACGAAATATTCATGTTACATCGGATAACTATAAAATTGCTTGGTCAAAGTTAGAAAAAATGTACAATAATAAAAGGTTTCTGGCAAATAGTATAATGAAAAGATTATTAAGTCAAAAGACATTATCGTTTGAATCGGCATTTGAAATAAAGCGACTTATTACTACAACTGTTGAATGTTTGGAGTCAATTAGTAATCTAGGGGTAGATGTGTCGTCCTGGGATCTTATTGTGATACACCTAATTAGTGGCAAGCTAGATAAAGAAACTAGGAAAGCTTGGGAACTTAAGGCGGCTTCAGACACAAGTGATGAATTACCTACCTTTGAACAATTTTCGGATTATTTAAATAGTCGTTTTCGAGGTTTAGAGAATTTGGATAAGGTCGATAATAAAGAGAGACATTCAAATCAAAAAGGGACCCATTCGTTTCATGTAGTAAAAAAGTCTGTAGCATGTGTGTTTTGTTCTTCTGCCGATCATAAAATTACGTCCTGTCCCAAGTTTGGAAAGGAGTCTAATGACGCTCGGCGTAATTTTGCTCAGGAACACAATTTATGCTTTGTTTGCTTATACAATAATCACTCTGCCAAACAATGTAAAAACACTCTAAAGTGCCAGGTGTGTAAACGCCGCCACCATTCTTTGTTACACCCAACAGGTGTTTCTGGGTCTGATATTGGCGAAGGTAATGATAGGGCTCACGAGGAAACCTCATCGTTGATGAAGGAGGATAGTAAATTAAGTAACGTTGAAACGGCCGCGCAAGCGGAGGGGTCGAGCAAGCCATTAGTTGCCTGTTTATCAACGGGAGGTGGTCGGAAAACCGTCTTATTGACTACAGCTTTAATTGAGGCGAAGTCAAAGGACGGCTCCTATCGATTAGTTAGGGCTTTGCTAGACCAAGGATCACAGGGTTCTTTCGTTACAGAATCCGTGGTACAATATTTGGGTTTAAATAAAACTCCATCGCGACAAACAGTGATTGGAGTAGGTGGGGAAAAAGGTGCGACCGCTAAGTCCACTGTAACCCTTAAACTAAGATCCAGGATAGATCCTACTGTCAAGATAACAGTCAATGCTTTCGTCTTGAAGTCGGTCACTGCTCTTCTCCCAGGTACGAAGGTATCTAGGATGGAATGGGTTGACTTGGCAGATGATGATTTGGCTGACCCGGAATACGACAGGCCTAACAAAATTGATGTTTTGTTAGGTGCTGAAGTTTACAGCCAAGTCATCCAAGACGGAATCAAACGAAATATAAACGGAACTCGTTTAGCACAAAACACCACGTTAGGGTGGATATTGTCGGGTACATTTGAGTTAGATCATTCAAATTATCCCGCACATATTACCGTGATGCATTCAAGTCTTGATCCCGACGAATTGCTTCGAAAATTTTGGGAGTTAGAAACAGAACCATCGAGAAAGAAAATGCTAACGGAGGAAGAAAATAACTGCGAAAAATTATACACCGCTACAACAACACGCGACAAAGGTGGTCGTTACATAGTAAGGCTACCATTGCGCGAGGTTGACCCGGTCAACAATGTTGGTGAATCAAAGGTTATTGCTGAAAAAAGGTTAAGGTCATTAGAAAATAAATTCAGAAAAAACAGTAAATTCAAAGAAGATTATACTAACGTCATACAGGAATATCTACAGTTAAATCATATGACAAAGGTTTCGGAAAATGACAAGAATAACCCCAAAGCTATATATTTACCACACCACGCTGTTGTCCGGGAGGATAAAGTAACATCGAAGGTTCGGGTCGTGTTTGATGCCTCCTGCAAGGGATCAAAGGGAGCTTCGCTTAATGACAATTTGTTAGTTGGTCCTACACTGCAGGCGGAACTTCGTCATACGATCATGCGATGGAGAACGCATCGAATATGTCTTGTAGCTGACATAATAAAAATGTATCGGCAGGTGTTAGTTCATAAGGAAGACGCAGTACTACAACGGATCGTCTGGAGAAACAGTCCTGAAAAAGAAATCGAAGTGTACGAATTAGAAACGGTAACATTCGGCACGGCGTCGGCACCATATCTGGCAGTACGTTCACTACAACAGATAGCGTACGATGAGTGCTCAGAACAGCCTGAAATTGCCAAGATTATCTTGAACGATTTTTACATGGACGATGTGATGACAGGATCTGAAAATATAGAAAGCTGCTTTAATATTTACACGGAATTAAGCAAAGTGTTAGTCAAAGGAGGTTTTCCATTACAAAAATGGAGGAGTAATAGTCAGAAATTACTAAATAAAATAAAGAATAGGAAGGAAACTACAGAGGATGAATTAAGAATAAAAATCGATGATGTGACGAAGATTTTAGGACTTACCTGGAACTCGAACCAAGATTTCTTTCAGTATTCTGTAGAACTTCAACCGTTGACTGCACCTGTAACAAAAAGAAAAATTATTTCCGAGATATCACGTCTATTTGACCCTTTGGGTTGGTTGGCGCCAAGCATTGTTTTAGCAAAAATATTCATTCAGAAATTATGGTTAGCGGGATTAGAGTGGGACCAAGAAATTCCAATCAACTTAGTACAAGAATGGATTACTTACCACCGTAGTTTAGCCTGCTTGGTGAATATTAAAATCCCACGATGGTTACACCAGGAAAGTAGTAATTTAAAGACTGAACTGCACGGGTATTCAGACGCTTCTAAATTAGCGTATGCGGCAGTCGTATACCTGCGAGTAGTGGATCACAAAGGGGATATTCACATTTCATTGGTCACGTCAAAAACGAAGGTTGCGCCCGTTAGACAAGTCTCTATTCCACGATTAGAACTTTGTGGCGCAGCTCTCCTTGCTAAATTAATAGTGGAAGTAGGCGAAGTATTAAACATACCACGTGCCCATTGGCACGCATGGACCGATAGCGAAGTGGTGCTAGCCTGGCTTAACGGACACCCAAGTCGATGGAAAACATTTGTGGCGAATCGGGTTTCAGATATTTTAAGCCTTGTAGATACAAAATACTGGTCCCACGTATCGACCAAACATAACCCCGCAGATTGTGCATCTCGCGGAGTTTCCCCTGCTGATCTTGAATCAACGGCTATATGGTGGAATGGTCCGGATTATCTAAGACAGCAGGTGGTGGAGTATAAAAGGCCCAAACACCTTAGCACACAGTTAGAAGAAGTGAAAGTTCACACAACTTCTCTAGAACGTGAATTTTGGTCTAATTTTTCCTCACTATCTCGATTAGTCCGAGTCGTAGCATATTGTCGACGATTTCTAAGTTTAAGGAAATCAGTCGCAAATAGACATAGTACCACACATTTATCCAAAATAGAAATTGAAGATGCGCTGGAAACATGTGTCAAAAAATGTCAGCAAGAGTTTATAGAGGAAATGGAGAAATTAAAAAAGGGTAATTTACAATCTTTAAATGCTTTTTTGGATTCAAAGGGGATCATAAGAGTTGGAGGGCGACTTGAGATGGCTCAATTAAGTTACAATCGAGCTCATCCTATATTGTTACCAAAGAAGTCTTTTCTGACAGATCTTTTAGTCGCAGATGCTCACGAAAAGACGATGCATGGTGGCCCTCAACTCATGCTAACATATTTGCGGTCCAAATATTGGATTATTGGTGTCAAATATTTGGTTAAAAAATACGTTAGAGGGTGTATTAAATGCATTCGATATTCCTCTAAAGTTAGAACACAACTGATGGGACAACTACCGACAGCGCGTGTGACTCCTAATAAACCATTTTTATGTAGTGGAGTAGATTACGCCGGCCCTATCAACATTCGCGTATCGAAAGGTCGAGGTATAAGATCACATAAAGGCTATATAGCATTGTTTATATGCATGGTCACAAGAGCAGTACACTTAGAGGTGGTCAGTGAACTAAGTACTAAAGGCTTCCTAACTGCTTTCAAAAGATTTGTGGCAAGACGTGGTCGAGTTAGTGAGTTACATAGCGATAATGGTACAAATTTCGTGGGAGCGTCACGCGAATTACTTTATTTATTCAACGAAGAGAAGTCCAACCTCAATCAGGAACTAGCAGAATATCTCGCTAATAATAGCACCGAATGGCATTTCATTCCTCCCCGCGCTCCAAATTTTGGTGGTCTATGGGAGGCAGGAATAAAATCGACCAAGTATCACCTGAAAAGGGTTATTGGAAATTCCACTCTGACGTACGAAGAGATGGCAACTGTGCTGGCCCAAATAGAAGCGTGCCTCAACTCGAGGCCTTTATCGTACGTCGAGGATCAAGACAAGTGTGTCATTTTAACGCCGGGGCATTTTCTGATCGGCGAGCCACCCGTTTTGGTACCGGATTCAAACTACGAAAGATCCAATGTGAGTACCCTAAAGCGATGGCAGCTTCATCAGAGGATGATGCAAGATTTTTGGCGTCGTTGGTCACAGGACTATTTACAACAATTCCTGCAACGGCATAAATGGGCCCATAAAAACCCAGAACCATCAGTTGGGGAGGTTGTGTTAGTGAAAGAAGACGGTTTGCCTCCAGGCAAGTGGTTATTGGGTAAGGTTGAACAAACGCATCCGGGTCCTGACGGAATTACTCGGGTCGTAACTATACGCACACAGGCTTCGTTGATTAAGAGACCTACCTCTAAATTGTGTGTGTTACCTATTTGCCAGTAATCTGTTAAGCTTGTTAATGTTAAGTTTATTTGTTTACTTAAGATGTGGTTTATTTTATGTTTTTTATTTTTTTGGTTTAAGTATTGTAAAAAACCAACCAATTGTATGATTCAGTTGATCTCATAACAATAATATTATATTGTATTAAAAACCTACCTACGCTTACCAAAGACGCAAACTTTGTATTTAAAAAATTTCCGGTCATGGTCAGGCTTGATGTAAGCTTGACGTTTGGCACGGTGGGCGGTAATTAAGGACATTTTGTCAATATGTCCTTGGTGGGCGGTATGTTGGGATTTAGAACGAAATCATAGCGTGATCTAATATTCATTTTTTGGTCAAGAGTTGTACCCGCGCTCGATAGATGGCGTTGTCGTCGAAATAGATCGCGCTATGGTTTCGTTACCGGTGAAAGTATAAGAGGTCAGAATTTTAATTTTTTTGTGTGACGCGACTTACCCAACAATAATACTCCGCATGCACGACATACGCTGATGCGCGCCGTGTTCTAAGTTAATATAGGCACGACGCGCGTCACTACTGACACCCGCTACTCCACAAGCGCTCTACTCACGCGGTGACTGTGTGGCTAAAACGTGGGCCCACCTTCACCCGCATACATGGGCGGTGTTACACAACACAATGCCGCCCACACACACACTCCGGCTCTCAGCCTGCGCCGCTACCGGCTCGCTCTGGAAAACGGGGCAGGCGAGAGCCGCTCTTCCTTTGCAGGTGCGTCGTAAGTCTGCGCCCCTGTCGCTGGTCGCTTCCTGCCGGGCCTCCTCCAGGTAACTGGGGGTCTCACCTGGCAGGGGCAGACCGCCGGGACGCAGTGAAGCAAGCGGTCACTGTCCGACAGTGCCGTGGCGCGCCTGCAAACAACAATGAAAGCAGCTACATACTCCGGCGCGCGTCTCATAGCGCGCGCGCCCGTAGGATTTTAAGGCTATACGCCCACCAAGCGCGTGTGCCCGCCGTCGCGAGCACAACACCCGCACCCGCGGGGAAAGGGCCCAGCCCATATCCCGCCTGCCGCGTCCCCATGCGGGGACGCTGCGACTACTACGCAGTTTTTTTGTGTGAGCCTGTTTGTGAACCTATTGTGTTCTAGAATATTAATATACGCTATTATACCGATACATAGTGCTATATTATTTATTCCTCGCCTTAATTGGACCCCTTCTTAGTGAAGTAAAATACAGATGTTATTGTAGATGGCTGCTGCTGCAAACGTTCATACAAAACAAATTACGCTGCTCTATCAGGGGCAACCACTATTATTGGAAGGCGATTTGGCCAAGTACTGTTTATGGCCGTGAAAAATAAATATTGCTGCATTTGCGCCAGAGCAGAAAAAAGTAATGTGGCAGTGAAGCAACACGAATGTTTTAAGAATTTTACAGGACCATCTACTTCTATGGAATCTGTTATAGTAGCAGAAGGCTTTAAGCTATCAATAGAAATGCATGGGCTTATCTACGCAAGGTATATTGTAGATGGTGACAGTAGCACCTACGCTAAAATTTTAGCATGTCGACCATATCCATCTTTAACAGTAGAAAAAATAGGCTGTAAAAACCATATATTGAGAAATTATTGTAACAAATTGCAACAACTAAAACCAGACACACGCTATTCAATAGCTGATCGTAAATTACTGACAAATGAGAAAATTTTGTCTGCCAGGAAGTACATATGCAGTGCTATTAAATATTACAGCAGCCAACAAAGTAAATCTGAAAATATTAAACACTTGCATAAGGATATATCAAAAGCCATGTTTCATGCATTTGACTCACATGAATCTTGCAATAAAGAAATTTGCTTTAAGCAGTCGAATGACTGAACTCTCAATTCTCCAAAAGTTTTCTGTGGCAGAAGATTCAGTTCTTGACAGGAAATGTGGCAAATCAAGCTAGAAGTTTGATAGAAAATGTAGATAGCAATGTTGTAGAAAGGTTAAATGCAGTAATCGCAAAGTTTGTTGGAGGCAAAAGAATTAATTATGCTCTTAAGCGCTCTTACCAAGCAAGGTGCGCTGGAGCTGTTATTTCTTTTAACACAGGAAAAGTATTATCCACAGTACATAAAACAATTTATAACGAAAGTCCACCAAAATCTGTTCAAAACTATGAAAACGCCAAAGAAGCTAAGAGACAGTACAACCAAATTTTAATTAGAAAAAAAAATCGAAAACTGTTTTCAAAAAAGATTGACTTCGATTACGGTGAGAATGCCACTAAGCCTGATTTAGACCCAGAAAGCTTTGAACTCGCAAAGTCAACATTCTTAAAGAATTTGGAAAAGACTAAAGAAGAACGAAATGATATTGAAAAACGAACAATTCTCCAAGCTGAATGTGGGGAGTGGTTGGAACTTCGTCGAAATTTATTAAAATATATGGAAAGGTTATTAAAAGGAAAATCACAAACAGTTGTGCCAATGTAGTAAAAAATATGCTATATAAATCTAACATTGACCACGTAGCTTCCATAAGTCATGGCAAAAAAAAATGAAAAAATTGCCTTAGAGCAATTGTCTAGTATGCTCAATATAAATATTGAGCATTGCGGGTTATTTATTGACCAAGGACACCCATTCCTTGGGGCTACTCCTGATGGAATAACAGAGGATATGGTAGTGGAAGTTAAATGTCCTATAGCTCCATACAAAATGGGAATAGATGCAGCTATAGAAAATAAAAAAATGCATTTTTGGAGAAAAGATGATAAAACTAATAAAGTTGCAGTAAATAAAAAATCTGATTGGTATTTCCAAGCCCAAGGCCAAATGCATATTTGTCAAAAGGATAAGTGTTTATTAGCTGTGTGGTATGGAGAACACAAAATAAAAACCGAAATAATCAAAAGGGATGATAAGTTTTGGAAAGAACAAATGGAGCCAAAATTATTGAAATTTTATTTTGATTGCTTGCTTCCTGAACTAGTGGACCCAAGATTTGTTAGAAACATGCCAATTCGTGATCCAGAATATGTTATTAAAAAGAATGCTGAAAATGAAGAGGAAAGTCGGACTAATGATAATGAATCATATGAGAATGAACCAAACACAACGCAAGAATTTTCAGCTAATGGAGATATTCAACTTATCTTAGATTTTGAAAAGTTATGAATTTGAAATAATATTTTGTTATTTTATAGACCTAATTAAAATTTATGTTTCCTTTAAAAAATATTTTTCTTGTAAAGATCTTTTAGTTTTGCTGAGAAATCATAAAAGCCGGAATAGATCTGTAAATCATAATATCCTCCTAATATCCCAACGTTTTTTTTTTTTTTTTTTAAAAAAACTTTGCCCCACACTAGGAATTTTTCCTGTGTCGTGGGTGCGTTTACAAACATATAAACTCACATACACAAACGCCCAGACCCGAAGCAACTACTTGTAGATCATACAAATATTTGCCCCGTGCGGGAATCGAACCCGCGACACGCAGCGCAGCAGTCCAATCGCTCAGCCACTGCGCTAACCGTGCCGTCTAAGAGGACGGTAGGAAACATCTGATATCATAGCTTTACAGCTTTGGTACCCGATAAATCTAATTTTTCAATTAGATATTTTGTCTTATGATAATTCCTTATACTAAAGTTATTAGTATAATTTTTCGAATCCCGCTCGCGGATAATTTTTTTCTCTCATATTATTTATGTAAAAATTTATCAATAAAATAACATGCGTTTCTTGTTAAATAAAAAATATACTAATTACCGAATACTTTTATTTTTAATTAAGATTGTATATTTTGTGAACAACGAATAAAGAAAATAAATACTAAAATAATCACAATCCCACATATAATAAAATAAACATAAACGTTAATCGACTCCACTACATCTCTGTTCTAAATCGCTACTTCCTTGCGCGCGAATTTTAAATTTTGTTGTATGAAATGCGCTCGCTTCTATATTTGATCCCGCCCACTTTTTATCATTTTCGCAACAACTTATCGTCTTAAAGTGACAACACTAATTCTTCCAACAGGATCACGTCATTGCGCAATCGAGGCGTCGGTACGTGACTATAAAAACTCTCGCAGGACATTCCGCGTCCTCTTTTCTATAGCAACAAGCGACTTATATTATACTAAATAACCCCGAGATAAACGGGTAAGTGCTCAGTGTGATTGCAATTCTTATTTGTTCTTGTCAGATCGCATTCTCTCTGTATTCTGTCTGCGCGGTCTGACAGCCATTTTAATTGTTCTCGGCAGCCGCACTATGACTGTCGAGAAAGCTATGTCACCATCACTGCACCTCTTTGTAAGGGCGCTTTTAGTGTCACGCGGATTTGCTCACGCACGCGGGATTGGACCGCATGCGTAGCATCCGCAAAGAACAATTTCATATAGGTATCTATTGTAAAGCGTGATAAACGCACGCGGGACGCGGGGCGCTGTGCGGGGCGTCACCCCGGTGCGGGGTATCCGCATGCGTAAGCGCTGCCTACAACTTCAGTGCCCATTTTAGAGTCGAGCGGGGCGCACGCGCCGTATTGTACTACCGAAATGAAAATCGATACAGAACGAGTAATCATTGAAGTTCATCTGCGGCCCGTTTTGTGGGATAAACGCAATGAATTATACAAAAACAGGGACGCGAGGGAGGCTGCATGGAGAGATATTTTGAAGGAATTGGCACCTAACTACGAAAATTTGAGCGAAGAGGAAAGAAAAGAGGCGGGTATGTGTTTGGTTCATTATTTTATTTATACAAGCATCATTACTTTATTAATATAAGCATAATTATTTAATTCACAAATAACATCAAAAACCTAAAACCTTTTGAGTTTAGTTAATTAATTATATATCGGTGTTGCCAGGAGACTTTTCCTTCATTGATAAAGTAATCTGCAAATATATCTCTGATATTACTTGCCGACGTATTACTACTTTCAGTCTGCTGCCTGGGTAGTGGTCCCGTAAAACCATTTGTGACAAATGTATGGCTGACCTTGTAGCCATCCCGTTTCCTTATGAAATTGTGAAGTACACATGCCGTCTTGACTATTAATTCTGCTCGTGCATTAATTCGTGCTAGATCTAACTTAAAATTCATGGATCTGTGAAATATTCTAAATTTATTTGACATAATTCCAAAAGTGCATTCTATGTACCTTCTAGCTCTGGACAGACGGTAATTAAATATTTTCTTTTTGTAAGGTAAATTATCACGAGCATAAGGCCGCATCACATGTGATGATAAACCAAATGCCTCGTCTCCCACTATCACGAACGGCAACTTTGCTCTTACACTAGATGGATAAGCTACTTCGGGGCAAATAATAGGCAACTCTTGCGGGTCAGGGATACCCAACGTGTTACTTTCCAGTTTCGTATACAATTGACTCCTTCTAAAGATGGTTGAATCGGCGTTGCTTCCACTGGTACCGACATTAATATATGTAAAATTATAATCAGCATCACACATTGCGAGGAGCACTACAGAATAATATTTCTTATAATTAAAATATAGTGATCCACTGTGCGGCGGCCGAATCACTCTTATATGTTTTCCATCAATAGCACCCAAGCAATTAGGAAAATTTGTATATGTGAGAAATCCCTCTGCGATTTCTTTCCATTTGATCCCATTAAGCAGTGGAATACATTCAGACTTTAGTTCAATCCATATTATGTAACAAACTTGTCTTACTATTTCGCTAATTGTTGCAATTCCAATCACATAGGAATAGTGTAGATCAGTGAATGTATTACCAGTTGCCAAATATCTGAAAACAAAAACAATATATTAATAATATGATAACATAATATATTAATAATGCTGACATCAGACATAAGACAGCATGCACCGCTCGAATTTTAATTCAGAAGAAAAATAAATACCCTTAAGGTGAAAGGGCACGGAAGTAGCTAGCGCTAGAAGTTTTTAATTCGTTTTAACTACAGTACTATAGCTACGTTAGATTTCTATGATTTGCCGAAAATTTTATCATAGGGGGGTATTTATGCAGTTATGATTTCATATGAAAAGTTCGAAGTATAGTTATGTATCTCATATCTGCTAAAAGTGGCCACTTTTAGCAGATTTGAGACACATAACTATGCTGTAAATATTTTATAAGAAATCTTCTCTGTATAAATTAACCCCTATGGTAAAATTTCCGGCAAATGAAAGGAATCTAATAAATATATATAATATAATATAATAAAATATCGTTTATTTCAGGCAATATTTACATTACAAGATGGTAATGTAAACAGAGGCCCATAGATATATACCTTACAGACTAACATACATATTATTTTATATACAAAAACTATTTTAATTATTTCACACGTAATGTCGCCGACGTGTGCACGGTGTCAGCGGGCAGCCGCCCTCGGAACTTCCGAAACACGACACCCTGCGGCCAGAAGTCCTCCTTCATGAAGGTTGAAAGATGCAAATAAAGCAAATTTTTGTTAAAACAAATTAAAAAATTACAGCGCTAGTGACTTCCGGAAGTTTTCACCTTAATTTTGATGATGGCAAATTTTACTGTAACAAATAAACAAATTTCCCGATTCAATCCGGTGTTTTTCCAAAAATCCTTAAATGAAGTTCTAATTATTTTTGTAAAAAATGAATTATTTCTATTCAGTAAAATTTGCCATCATCAATATTAAGGGTACTTTTCCTTCAACTGCGGCCTTATTTTTCCACTCTGTATAGGTATATATATATTGCTTGATTTATCTAATGCTTCATGAGACAGTGTAAAGTTGACAACATGTGTGAATTAAGGAGGGCCTTTAATCGAATGCAGTTAAATTTCCAACTAATATCAGATTTGTACACACGGCCACAGATCAAGCTTCCCAAAACCAGTATAAACAGGACTCATGCGTTGTTTATTATCGTAGACGACTCGGCGAGGCCCTAGCAAGTTCCGTTTATTGGTACTGGTTTTGGGTAACTTGATCTGAAACTGTGTGTACTTTTGCCACTTACTTATTATATTTTGTCATTTCAGACAAGAAAATACAACAACGCTGGCGAACAGCAAGGGACACTTACCAGAAAGACAAGATATCTGAAAAAAATCAGCCATCCGGCTCTGGGAGTAAGAAGAAGAAGAAATATTCTTACTATGACATTTTGACTTTCTTAGACAGTACAACGGAAACTGCTGGAGAAGAGTCACTCTGTGAAGAAATGTCTGAACAAAGTAATTTAGAAACACCTAATGAGTCCACGCAACCAGGTACTTCACGTCAAGAAAGTTCTCAACTAACATCACAACGTAATTTAGAAACACGTAATGAGTCCACGCAACCAGATACTTCACGTCAAGAAAGTTCTCACCCAACATCAAAACAAAAACAAGTAAAATCTAAAAAGCAAGCACCATCTGAATTTGAGGCACAGTTATTAGAATGCTTAAAGTCTAATCAACTGGAGCTAGAAAGTGAGGATTTGGCTTTCTTTCAGTCTCTGCAGCCTTCATTAAAAAGATTCACTAGATATCAAAAACTAATGTTCAGAACAAAAGTGTTAAATATAGTTATGGAAATGGAAAGTCAAACACAACCTGCATACTACAGTCCCATACCTACAACAAGTTCTAGTGCTTTTACTGAGCTTGACAGTTTGTCACCGATAAATCAAGATTACCAAACCAATAGTATAATCCAGGATACTTCGAGTCTTAACGACAATGCTATTAGTTCTGCTGCAGTGAATGACAATGAAACTCTTATTTCGACTGAAAGCGGCCTGTTTAATATCACGTCTTATGACGTAATTTATACCCCAGCAACAACATCATCTACAGGCGAAAGTAATGTCAACGCTCAGGATACAAATTTACAAAGAAATGAATGATGTAAAATTTGATTTTTTAATTTATGAATAAAACTCTTTTTATTAAAATGAGTACGATTAACTTTTTTTCTCCAGTTTCTCTCTAATTGTTTGTTTAGTCATATGACTGCGGTTGTACACACGGCACAGATCAAGTTACTCAAATCCAGTATAAGCGGGACTCCGACGGGTTACCTAAGTATGATAATACGCAAGGCGCGAGTTCCATTTATGCTGGTTTTGGGTAACTTGATCTGTGGCCATGTGTACTTTATCAGATAAAAAAAAGGATTGTGTATGTAGGTTGAACGTACCAATCCCAAACCAATTAAGGACTTTTTTTGACTTTAAATTACTGTCATGTGCAAACCTATAACTTTTATCTATATTAAAATAAGTAGCGTGTGATGAAAGGTAGGAATGATTCCACTTTAATGGCGACATTTTATGAGTGAAATAATCTTATTTTATGAAATTTCAACATGAAATTGAATGAAATTATGAACAATGAAATTTCAGAGTACATGACAAAATCTTTTTTTTTGCACATGTAAATTTACACATGACAGTAATTTGAAGTCAAAAAACGTTTATCCTACCTGTTCAAATCCCTTTCCACTAAATCATAGCAGGAAATTAAATATTTAAAATTTAAAACTTACCTTAATGTAATAGCGAGCCTCTCAATCGGTTGTATTGTAATCCTTCGTAAACTGCTTTTTTGTAGCTTATTCTCAATTTTACACAACAGTTCATCAAAAGAACGAATGGACATTCGAAAGTAATTTTTAAATTTACGTTCATTATTTTGTAGTTTTCCAAAGTGTGTAACAAACGCCCCAGCAAGAAGCCTATTTTCAAGAAAGGCATCAACATGTACTCTTGTCTTCTTGTTTCGTCGTTTGTAAAGTATGTAAGCGACACATATTCTTCTGACATTGATCATTTTTGAACACGTCTATACCGTTACGCAGCCCGTAGAAAACTGAAACTCATGCTGCGTATGATCCGCAGCGTGAAATTTTACGCATGCGGTCCAATCCCGCGTGCGTGAGCAAATCCGCGTGACACTAAAAGCGCCCTAAATGCGTGCGCATGCCTCTCGCACCCGCTACTACGCTTTGCTTTTCTCGCCACGCTGCGCCAAGCTGCTCGCTTAAATCGCCTGGCCACGCGGCGAGGAACTTCCGGGAATGCCTGCGGCATGAGCACGAATAACCTCTAATTGTAAGCCATCACGATGGGTGAGTCTCCTTTCATCCACCCTTGCTTTGGGCTTACGGCTGGGAGACGCACACATCGGCGGAGGCTTACAGAGGTCTAGCACGACGCTTACGGAGCACCCGCCTCGCGCTGATTCCAGGGTTCCAGTCTGGGGCTGAACATTCCAGTCTAGGGCTGCACATTCCAGTCTGAGTCTGCTGATTACGCTGTCAGGCTTCACCGCTGCCTCCGCACCTACCGCTGGAGAGACGCCTGGCAAGCGGACTACCAACGCGGCCGCTACCGCCGCCTGCACCTGCCATTCACGTGGCTCGTCGGTGCCCGAGACCCCACGCCCGCCACGTGTCGAGGCCAATCGCCTTGCTGAAGACACGCGGTCGCAATAACCCGCGTGGTACTGCCCACGCCTGGTGACCTCTGGAGTCGCCCCTTTGCTGCCTGCCCTGTGACTTGACGCCGGACCACGTGCTGCAGCGTAGCCTAGCCCAGGGCAGTAACTTTCCTTCCTTCTTCTACAAGTGACCAGTGACAAGTGCTTAGAGACCTTAAGCTAACTAGAACCTACTACCCTGATTTTCTGTGTCTCGTGTTATAATAAATGTGTAAAGTGATTAATGGTTTCATTATATCCTACCACGAAACCCACTTGCCACACCACCAATTCGCGCCTAAATTATAATTTACTTTCAGATTAAGGCTAAGCCGCTTGTAAAGGACAACATAATACTACTTCTTGATATGATCATGAAACATCAAGTGATAACAACCAAAGCGACGAACGCAACAAACAATAAACTAAAAGAAGAAGCTTGGAAATCTATTGCACAGGAGTTCAGTGCTGTTACAGAAGATATGCGGCGTCCTGAGCAAATTCGACTCAAGTGAGAGAATTTAAAGAAGTCTGCAAGGAAGCGTAGTGCTTTCATAAGACAAAATAACCTTAAGGTCAGTATTTAAGGAATTTATATTATTATTATGTAGTCATGCATTTTATTGTGGTTGCTCTAAACTTTGTTTTTAATTTACAAACTGGAGGGGCGAAGTCTTACATCCCTCCTGATGAAGTTTTAGACCGAGTAGCATCTATTTTAGGTGCTACATGCAATGGCCTAGCTGCGGAGTTTGGTGGTGATGGGGCGGATGAAGCTATTGCTAGCACGGCCACCAGTGAAGCAATTGTAGAAGTTTTAGACTTCCAACCATTGCCAGAATTAGCTCATGGCAGTAGCGTTGTGGTATTGGGTGGTGATGGTGGTGGTGGTGGTGGTGGCAGTAGTTACACACCAAAGAACTTTATTTTTAACAGAGTGCCTGTAAGTTTCATATTTTTAACTTTAGTCGCTAAAATTAATTTACAATGTTAGCCACATAGTTCAGTAATATGGGTTCCCGTTTTGAGATAAATATTAAAGTACTGGTTAAAGGTTGTAAGTTGTAAACATTGTATTCATTAGTATAAGCAGTGGTGAAGGAATTTTGTGTAAATACTATTTAAATTTAATAAAACCCTTTTATTTTCACAGTGAATAAACGGAGGAAGCTCTCTGAAGAAGTACAGAGAGCTCAGAGAGACAAGGATCTGGGATTGGCAGCTTACTTTCAAGCTAAGGCACAAAGTTGTGTTAGAAAATAAAAAAAAAGAATTGGAGACTTTAAAACTAGAATTAGAAATAAAATTAATGCAAGAGAAAATTAACTGTAATTAATAGTAATGTAAGTTCCCAATATTTATAAGAATTATAAGTTAGTTTTGATTAATTACATGTTATATTGATTAGTTATAATGTTTTGTAATATGGTGTATAATTAAGGGGTGTAATCGTGTATTGTGTTGTTTAATTAAAAATATTGTGTCATTATATTCTCTTTGTTTTTCTTAATTATATTTTATCAAAAAGATACTAAAGATTAAGGATATAAAAATTAAACATTTGAATATTCTTTTTCATTTAGATATAATCAGAAATAATATTTTTTTACAATATTCCTTTGGTGAATCTAGCCACGAATTTTCTGTGAAGATATCTGAAAAAAAAAACATACCCTTGATCATTTTCATATTATTTTCTAGACTGACATCAAATTGTATGATACAGGTACACACCAACTAAAATAATTATCAATGAGATGTTGTCTACGATACACCAAAACACCTGAAAATAAAACAATAAACTGAACAGAACCTATACATAATAATATGAAAACAAATAGGCAAGTGATCAATGATAATATATCAACCTTTATATGGTGTTCCTGGTCTTAATATGTGATTCATCGTAGCGAATTTCTGCAAGAGATACCGGGTTGAGCAATGGCGTCAATAAGTATGAATTACATGGATATGCACTATCACCAATGAGCCATCTATTTTCAATTATTCCATCTTCACATTGCACTGAAAATAATTATAAGAATGTTATTTTATGTAGGTGATGTTATCAGATAGGCATGCTTGAAAAGTTTAATAATAGAAAATATTTTATTTATACTTACTTTTAATAATAGAATTGTTAAATATAGTAGCATCATGAGCAAACCCTGGCCACCGAGCAACTACATTCATAAATAGCAAGTCTGCATTACAGACTCCTTGAACATTCATTGAAAATATTCCTTTCCTGTTCCTGTACTCTTCTCCTATATTAGAATCTAAAAATAAAAATCTCTTAATAATTACTTTAGATTTGAGTAACTACAAGCTTTGTAAAAGGAATCAAAGGATAATGACTTTTATCTGAAACATTTTAACAGTAAAAATGCCAACTCACTGGGTGATTGTATGGGTATATGTGTACAGTCAATTGCCCCAAGTACTTTAGGGAATCCTGCAATGGCATGGAAGGCATGCTGGGTGTTTTCCAAAACTTTAACGTATTCACAATACAGACCAGCTATTGCACGAGATACATCAGACACAATTCTGCCAGCTGTTGCTTTTGAAACTCCAACGAAGTCTGCAACAGATACAAGCATTGTGCCCAATGCATAAAATCTAAGTGTGAGCAACAACTGGTGTAGTGGAGATACACCATAATTCCTGAAAAAAAATGTTTAATTAGTTGTAGTCATAAATACATAAAAATATCTCATGTTTAGCTACACTAGTAGTTGGTAGGTATATTACTTTTTGTTGGTTCTACTTGATAAGTTTAGGTTAAGTACTAGAATAGAAATAGGTAGTTAATTTACTCACCGGGAGGATTTTACTCTCAAATTTGGTAACATTTTTACTGATAATTCATTTACACTAGTTTTATTTAATCTAAATCTAAATGTAAATTCCGAGTCCGAAAATTCACTTTCGTAGTTAATGCGACTGTACACTCTGCGTTCACCTGATTCTGTAGTTGTCGCAGAATCAAATACACCGGCCACGTACATCTCATTATCACGTCCATCACTGAACAAATCCATTTTATTTTGAAATAAGTTGTATATTACTATGTAAACCAGCAGTAAATCGCCCAATTTCGGGAGATTACAAATTTTGGACTGTGTAAAAAACGCCTTCTCATAAAGGAGCGGAACGTGTGTAAAGCCACCATAAATATTAGTTCCTTTCTTTCCCGTATCCTCTGTATGTCGCTTCAGTATTTAGATTGGTTCATTATCAGAAAAAAACGCTAATGAACTTATCAATTTTTTTTTGATAGATTTGGCATCCCTGGTTTGACTTCTATAAATAGAGTTACTTTTAATGATAAAAACATGAATAACATATTATTTGAAAGTCCGTCCAAAACGGATGATATGTGATGAGAATTTTAGTCTGTGGAACTCTATGTCAAAATGAATGTCTGTGATGTAAATCTATGGTTTGTTGAACTGTCAATATAATAAAAATTATCTCACGTGTGTACGGAAAGTTTTTTACTAAACAATAAATCCACACGATATTTCAAAAGGTTATGGGCCCAGACACAGACTTACGGCCTAATAATCGTGCTGGATTGGTTTTTTATCAAGAAACGCTGCGGTAAAGTAGCTACATAAACATACGTCGGCCAGGGCTCCCCGTGTGGCGGTCGCCGGCTTGGTCGGTTAAGTGCTCAGATTCTGATAAATCTGGTAATTGCGGTAAAGCAACAATAAGGCCTCTTTTCCATTACACGGTTTCTCGCCGTGAAAATCTACGGTTAATTCGCCGCGTGTAGGCACGGTCGTCAGTGTGGTATGGATCACTATATGAGCTTGTCGACATGCACGGTGGCGCCAAGGCACGGCGCCGCGGCCGCGTGCGCCGTGACTGCCCCTCGGCGCGCCGCGTCTACGCACGGCGTGATTTTCACCAGTGTTGTATGGCAGTCTATCGGGGTGTGTCGACGGTGCCGGACGTACGCACGGATTCGTGGCCGCTTATATACGCTGTTTCGCGATTTTATTATAAAATGAACATAAATCAAGAATTATTAATTACGTTGATTCAAGAAAGGCCTGTAATATGGGATAAGACCATCGACGATTATAAAAATAAGCGGCTTAAATATGATTCCTGGAAAGAAATATTTATTCATTTCCAGCCCACATTTGAAGATTTAAGTGGTGATGAGAAAAACAAGTTTGGTAAGTTACAGATTTTTAATTATTAACTTTTTACTTATGCATAGTTGTTTTGATAGGAGAGGCGGATACCTTCGTTAGATACAAAATATTGTGCAAATCTGTTGCGAACTTCATTAGCCGCCAAACTTCCGCGAACTGCATTCGTGATAGGTAACTGGATTAGTTCCGATTCTGAATCAAGGGTGGACTCATTTTCACTCGCATTGTGAAACTGAAAGTTTTCCTGCTTATGTATAAAATTTTGCAAAACACAACATGTTTTCACAATATCAACTGCCAAATCGATGGACACATTCATTGGCCGGTGAAAAATTCGCCATTTATTGGATAAAATGCCAAACGCACATTCAACAAATCTTCGCGCTCTGGTGAGTCTGTAGTTAAATGTACGTTTTAATTGATCAAGCTGATGACCACCAAATGGACGAAGCAAGTGATAATGCAAAGCAAAGGCTTCGTCCGCAACGAACACATATGGCAAATCGTAGTCAATTCCAGGCAAACGTGTTGCATCGGGTAGATTTAATCCGTTGTTTGTTAAATTTTTCCAAAATGGGGTCTCTTTAAACACACTGGAATCACACTCCTTTCCGTAGGCGCCAACGTCAACAAATATAAAGTTGTAATCGCTATCTACTACTGCCATCAAAACTATAGAAAAAAAATGTTTGTAATTTAAAAACATCGAGCCACTATCAATTGGCTTAATAAGTCTGATGTGTTTTCCATCGACCGCTCCTAAGCACAGCGGGAAGTTGGAAGATTCTTGAAATTTGCTTGCAATGTGTAGCCAGTCTTCTTTAGATGGCATTTTCATATATTCTTTATACAGTTCTAACCAAATGTAGTGGCATACTTCACGTACGATGCAACTTATGGTTTTTATTCCAATTCTATAGCTGTAGTATAGGTCAGTAAAGGTATCTCCTGTTGCTAGATACCTGAAATATAAAACAAAACGGTTCAGGTTCAAATACTAAAACCCCATTTTAGGTCGGGGTCGATTCAGTTTAGGTCGGGGGTTTTTATAAATTTTGAATTTAATAATAATTATTTATTTATTTTCAGGGCAAATGGTGATGAAGAAGTGGACCAATATGAAAGATAGCTGGATAAAATATGACAAAAAAATTAATGAATGTAAGTCTGGTTCTTCAGCAAAAAAAATAAGAAAATATTATGTTCTATGATGAAATGATGTTCCTAAAAAAAAATTTTGAGCATCGCAAGACCGATTCTAACATGACTGAACATGTTCATGATTCTAGCCTCAGTAATGAAAATTTTGATAGTGCAGTCCCGAATCAATCAAGCTCGGGATACACTGAACGGAGTGAGACGCAAAGGGCTAAAAAAAAAAAAGAAAAAATGAACTAAGTGAAGTTGACATTAGGTTTATGAAGTTTATGGATTCAGCAGAACGAGATGAGAAAAAGAAAAGCCGTAGTATGAACTTTTTTATGGGAATCGCTGATACAGTTGACAAGTTCAGTGATGAAAATATGATAGACTTTCAGTTTCAAGTAATTTCAATAATTAAAAATATTCAACAAAGACAGTGTACTCAGTATATACCTACATCAAGAAACCAATGGGATCAAGGCCATCAAGGATATTTAAGTGGTACAGCATCCTCAAATGCGCAATCGTCAACATATGGATATTCTACAGCTGCTAGATCGGGCTATGGAATAAGTCGTCCACAGACGTCTTCTCATGATTTTGGACACGGTTCTGGTTTAGAGCCAATCCACTACCGACCCGAATCACAATTATCTGTACATAGTGTAAATGCGGAAAGTATCTCGGCAGATTCTCAAGTTTCTATTGAAGACGAATTCGATTTTAGTACCGCACTTGAGTAGCATTTTCAGCGTAGTGTATTTTTTGATTTACTTGTTCTTAAATTAATAATTATTAAAATTCAATTACATGTAATAATTTTGTTTGTGTGCAATAAACAATTTTAAACTAAAATATGTCATTTAATTTTGTACCTACTTACCTCAGAGTTACAGCCAATCTTTCTGCGGGCGATATACTCTCTCGCATAAAAGTATCTTGATGTTTTAGTTCCTGGGATAATTTTTGGAGCAAGTTGTCGAATGTAGTTTTCTGCATTCTAAAATAATTGTAAAACTTGTCTTCATCTTCTCTCAATTGATTCTTGACAAGTGTATGAAACGCGCCATATTCCTCCCTTTTTTCTAAAATCGGATGTATCCAAAACCTTACTTCCCTTTTTTTTTCTATTTTCTTTTTCCTATATATGTAATAAGCAACTATAATCTTTTTTTTCGTAAGAAAATTCATGACGCAGCACGTCCTACACAGCCCGAGTAAAAAGCGCTACTAGCCAGTACTTACCAATCGCGCGGTGATTTTGCCGTATCATGTACAAGCTAGCACGTTTTTTCAACCGTACGGCTTACACACCGTACGTTTGAACAACCGTGTAATGGAAAAGAGGCCTAATACGGGCGATGGATTCCGTCGAAAATATGGCTTCTGGACAAAGCTTTCAGCAGCTTCAAGGTGTACAAAATTGGACAGCGTGGTGTTTCAAAATACGCGTTTTACTAAGAGCTATGGGTCTCTTAGACGTCGTTGAAGGCACGTTCAAGGCCGACGAGGATCAGGAGAAATGGATGCAGAAAGATGCAAAAGCTCAAGGTATGTTGGTAACAAGCATATCTGAAAAGGTTATACCACAAATAGTAAGCTGCAAAACGTCAAAAGAGATTTGGGATAAGCTACATACAATATTTGAACAGCGAGGCGAGCTGTCTGTGCATATACTTCAGCAGAAGTTCTTTTCAATGAAATTTGAAGAAAGGGAAACCGTGTCAGAGTTCCTGGGAAGGTTCGAGTCTCTCCTGAGCAAACTGAAGAATCTCAACGCTGAATTAACAGACCGTTAAAGGTTAGTACGTTATTGAGACCGGCCGTTAACCAAGAATTAGCTAGCTAGCCTGAGTTGGATGATAATAGTTCTTACTCTGTAATGTTTTCAGATAGTATAGGAAGACGTTTAGGAAAGTTGATAAGTAATAATCTGAGCTATTCCTGTAAAAATTATTGCATGCCTGGCTCAACATTTAAGCAGATAATAGCATCGGTTTCTAATAATAAATACAACCAGAATACTGATATCACTATATTTGTAGGAAATAAAATAAGTAAACCTTATTATTAATATTTTATTGCAGAATCATGGTGCGAAAATATAAGAAAAAGGGTACGCGTACTCAAGAGGTGGATGAAGAGTCCATGAAATTAGCAATTGATGACGTAATTCAAGGACGGTTGTCGTATAGGAAAACAGCGTTGAAATATAACATCAAGTCATCGACGTTGGAAAGCAGAGTCAAAAAATTCAAAGATGCCTCTAACACCGTTGACGGGACGTTTGGCGCAGTGACTGAGCAATTGGACTGCTGCGCTTTGTGTCGCGGGTTCGATCCCCGCACGGAACAAATATTTGTATGATCTGCAAGTAGTTGTTCCGGGTCTGGGTGTTTGTGTATGTGAGTTTCTATGTTTGTAAACGCACTCACGACACAGGAGAAATTCCTAATGTGGGGCAATGTATGCAAAAAAAAAAAAAAAAAAAAAAAACACCGATGGACCCTCACGAACATTTCATTCTAAGTTCACGAGTCTACAAGTCTTCTCGTTAGAAGAAGAGAAACGCTTAAATGATTACATCATTAATTGCTGCAAAATGCATTTTGGGCTAACAACAGTACAATTTCGAAAACTTGCCTACGAATACGCGAAAGCGTCAAAAGACCATGCAAAAAATCGTCTCAACCCAGCAGATTTCAAACGTATCTCATTTTATACATCATAGTAACATGATCATTTTTTATTATGACGACATCAAAGTCATGGGGATAACGTGCAAAAAAAAAATCTTGTTCACTTTTTTCAGTACGGATAATTGTAAAAAAATGTTCAAGAGCACTATTTATTAAACTTAGTTACTTGTTGTCAAAGGATTCTTAATTGCGCATTCCTGAGTTGTGGCTCCGACCAGCGACCAGCGATCAGAGCATTCCACCTCCGCCGCAGCCGACGTGTCTTCGTTCAGAGTTAATTGTGAGTATTAATCATAGCTATTTACTGTAGATAGGCCGTAGGTGTTTTCACGGTGTCTACCAGTGTTAAATTATTGGTTATTCATGGACCCCGTGGTGACGTGGCGGACGCCACGCCGGAGCGGTATTTGAATGGAGAACCTGTTGTCCGTTAAATGCTCAGGCTGATTGATTTCTCCACTCGGTCCCATTGAGGAAAGCAAATTGGTTCCACGTATATTATTGGGTCTCCGTATGGTAAATTACAGGAAGGCCGCTTGAGAACTTCGTCCCGCCGTCAGGATCCAGCGGGCCGTTGAGGCCTGGACGCGGGACCCGTTGCTCGGGCACGCCTGAAGCCTCCTGTGGAGACGGCTGCACGGCCTTTGTTCGCAACGAGTCACACTAAATCGTGTCACCGTGTGACTGGTTGAGAAAAATATTCGCATGGAGTAACAGTGTGACTCAATGCGAATTTTTATTCTCATCTAGTAACACTAGTACACGAGTAGTGTTACTCGTTCGGAAAACCAAATCGCATGGAGTAGCAGCGTCATTCGATGCGAATTTTTATTCTCAACTAGTAACATTTTTCAGAATGTCTATTTGACAACGATAAAGTTAAATAAAAATTATAAAATAATGTATGAGTTTCTGATATTTTTTACGCACCGATCTGGCAACATTGCTTCATGGTGAATCGTGCAATGCGTGTGACAAGTTCAGTACACGCTCCGCTGTCATTCAAAATGGAAGCTACGTCTGGTTCGTCAAACAGTGTTGATTTAGTTTTTGTTAATAAAAACGGTGGCACTGTTCTTCTTCGAGCTGGTCATCAATATTACGCCAGGAAAAAACATAAAAGTGGATTGATTGTGTGGGCGTGTACAAAACGAAAGGTGTGCAAAGGGCTTGTAAGAATAAAGGTAAGAAAACTATATTACCAAAATGTATTCCATAGCTTCGTTGTATATAATATTATTGATTTATATGTTAAATGTAAAAAAAATAAAATGTAAAATAGTGATTGTATATAATCATTTAATAAATAATAATACTGCATCTTGAAAAACTTTCCTCGCGTCCTTTAGTGGCAGCCATTTTGTTTTATCACGCTCACTTGAGATTTGTTGAAACCACAGTGACGTATTTTGGGTGCTAAAGCTTTGTCTTGATTTATTTATAGCTTTACAACTAGTTTTATATAAACATTAGCTTATTGAGAGAACAGGCTTTTTAGTTTTAAGTCAATATTTTACCAATATTTTATTTTACTAATATTCTATCCCATTTTACTATTTTAGGAAGAGCGTATATTAGAAGAAACTCCTCATTTATGTACACCAGATTTTGCGAACAACGAAATCCTGAAATCTGTCCAACATTTAAAAAAAGATATAACTACGCAGGAATTACCCAGTGTTCCTCAAAAATACAATGCCATGGTCGGAAAGCTAAAAGATGCGGGAATAGACATAATTACTTCAATACCTAAATTTAGTTCCATTAAAGACACTTTATATAGAACACGTAATTCAGCGGCTCACGTACAAAAACTACAACATAAAAATGTGCTGGAAGTCGAAGTCCCACCTCGTTATCAAGATTTTTTGTTAGCGGAGTACACATGTGATGATACACGAATACTAGTATTTTCTTCTTCCGAAGCAAGGCAAACTTTGTGCGAGCTAACAGACTTTTATGGCGATGGAACTTTCAAAAGTTGTCATATTCCATTTACGCAACTATATTCAATCCATGGCGATATCGGCAGCACGATCAATCACACTAATATAATACCTCTAGTCTACGCTTTGATGAGTCACCGAAACACAGAAGCCTACGTGATTCTGTTCTCTATAATAAAGTCGCAGTTACCCAATTGGAATCCAATAATATTTAAAGTAGACTACGAAAAGGCCGCCATGCGAGCAATTGCTACAGTTTTTCCTTCAATTGCAGTCAAGGGCTGCTATTACCACTATAATAAGGCAATTTTTAAGAAAGGCCGTGAATTGCATATAACAAATACTCAAGACCCAAAGAAGAAACGCATGGTAAGCCTAAGCGCAGTTCTACCACTGTTACCTCAAGAAGAAATCATGAACGGATGGGAGTATATTATTTCGCGATATGATGATAATGACCCACAAATCCAAAAATTTGTGAATTATATGAAAAAGCAATGGCTCCACGAAGATTTTTTAAAAGTCTGGTGTGCTTTTGGGGAGACTCATCGAACCACAAACTTCATTGAAGGCTGGCACCATAAATTGAACAAAGCCGTCGGTAAGAAGAACCCAAATTTGATGCAGTTGTTGCTCATACTTAAAGAAGATTCCCAATTATACACCGTTCGCAACATTCAACATCAAAACAATACACAACCATCCAGAAAACGATTATCAAAGTCAATACTTAATGATAATTTTATACAAGATGCTCAGATGGATTTCGTAAATGGTACTATTACGATTGGGACCCTCCTGGAGATTTTACGACACTAAACTTACGAATGGTCAAAAAGCGAATATTTCTGAATAACTGTTGATTATATTGTGATAAAAGAGAGACTGATTTTAAAGAGAAATTATTAATGTGATATTAGTTGGTAACTAATCTTAATATATAAATGTGATTATTTTGTGTTATAAAGAAGGCTGATTTTATAGGAAAAATTATATAATAGTAGGTAAAAAAGAATTATTTACATTTTGTACTGTAACCAGGTTGTACATCGAAGTACAATTAGACAAAAACACTTTGTTTTAGATTAAGAAATGATTTAAACTAATCTTAATAAATAAGTAGAAAACCTGATCAGTTTTTTTCTGTTACGTCCCTACCTACTAATATGTTAGAAATTTAAACATTATTTTATAATTTTTATTTAACTTTATCGTTGTCAAATAGACATTCTGAAAAATGTTACTAGTTGAGAATAAAAATTCGCATCGAATGACGCTGCTACTCCATGCGATTTGGTTTTCCGAACGAGTAACACTACTCGTGTACTAGTGTTACTAGATGAGAATAAAAATTCGCATTGAGTCACACTGTTACTCCATGCGAATATTTTTCTCAACCAGTCACACGGTGACACGATTTAGTGTGACTCGTTGCGAACAAAGGCTGCACGGCTGGCGGAGCTCGCCCGGCTATCGCGCCGTGCGAGACGTTTTTTTTTTACCTCTTATCTTTTTTATTATTATAATCCGTTTCCTGTGGAAACCGGACCCTGTAAGACTGGTTTATTTTATACCCGGTTTTGATGTCGGTGTTCCACCGAATTTTAAGTTGAGGATCTTGGGCTCGTTCTATGTTCATCCAGAAGTATTGTGGACATCTTCAGCCTCACGTTGGGCACCACTGTTACATTAAATATTTTCTCCCTCTCGGTTTGGGAACGAACTAGAAGGAAACAACAGCTGCAAATCTGGCCGACAGTTGGCCAGTTTCGGCGAGCGCCAGAAGGCGCCTTGAACTGTCATAATTGACGTTTTGAAGGTCAAATGGGAAGTAAACAAGTAACCTATGTTTAGATCTAATTAATATTGTGAAACTGTTTAAAAAGTTCTTTAGAAAAGTGAATTGTTGTGAAAGTGATAACCAAAGACCCTGTAATACCTATAATAGCCCTATATGTTGTCAGGTATGCAGCCAGGTACAAAAAAAAAAACGTAACAGTGGCGTCCAACATGTGTATCAGTTGGAGATAGAGGTTACGTCTATTGCTGTACCTTACAAACCGGAGTACTGTTTCAGGAACCTTCCATTTATTTTAATTTTAAGAAGGAAAAACCGTCTTGCGGAATCCTTTGCGTGTTCATGTTTGTGCTGTTTTAGGGGCAACGCAAATAGAAGACGGCGAGACGAAGGTACGGTACAGACACGGCGCAGATACGGTGCAGGCGCGATATCTGCGCAAACAGACGCGGGGACGGTACGGCACAGAGTATTATTATACAAGGTGCTATTTAGTGGAAATAACATTTAATACACCTCCTTTCGGTTTTTTTTCGAATACTAATTCCCTCCTTTTGTATCATTATAATTCCTATGTACAGTCGAGAGCACATCAAGTGTAACATTGCGCTACGAAAGCCGTCACTATTACAAGTGCAATAAAGGCGTGCTCAAGGTCAAACTGTATAGCTTGATGTGCTGTCGACTGTACTTATGTTTGCAATATGTAACCGCTATGTTTGCTATTTAACTACTTTAAAATACGAATAACATCGAAATACATAAATCAAATCATAATAAGTTAAATTACATCGGATTTTCATTAAAATCATGGATTAAGGCTGATTTACATTGATACAGTAGCTGGCGCCAGCTACTGTATCAATGTAAATCAGCCTTTAAATATCCATATGGACGAAAATTTGAACAGTTTAAAATATATCGCTACGTATCTTTGTTCATACTGTATATAATGCGAGACGCCGCTTGCGCCTACATCTGCTGGCGACGTGGCGGGGGGCGAGGAGCGGCGTGCCTGCGCCGTCCGCCTTCCGCCTTCAGTCACGAACAAAAGATAACGCAAGACGCACGTCGCTTCGTATACAGGATGCGTGACGATATTGAGTTTAATATTGAGTTTTGCGAGTTAATTGAGCAATACCCGAATATCTATGACTACACTAAGACAGGGTACAGTAACAGAAATGTGCAAGACAAAATATGGCAAGAAATAGCAATAAAAGTCGGTGCAACAGGTATGTATTTTATTTAAATTTTAAACATTATGTCTAGTCTGAAACGGAATCGGAGATCGTTGTGTTAGATATGTTGTAAGATATTCCCTGATATGGTAGGGATTTTCTCCCATTAATCGCATGTTAATGTTTGCTCCTATCAAATTATTTCTAAACCGTGGATTTGATTTTTTACCATCACATGTGCGAATTACGTTATGCAACACACACATTGCTTTTATAATATTATCAACATATTCTGGTTTGCAGCAAATAGGCGTGTAAAGTCCACCAAACTTTGACGCTAACATACCATAGGCACATTCTACTGACTTACGTGCCCTTGACAACCTGTTATTATAAGCTCTTCTCTCATTAGTCAATTGATTTCGACCATATGGTCTCATAATATTTCTTTTTAGTGGAAAAGCTTCATCTGCCACAAAATAAAAGGGCACATTCTGTGTTTCTCCAGGCAAAGGTGTAGGGTTCGGTAAATCGAGATCGCCTAGATCCATAGCTTGTCCAAAAGAGCTAACTTGTAATACTCGCCCATCACTATTTCGGCCGTATTCACCAACATCTATAGTTAAAAAGAAACCATCTGCATCTACAACTGCTAACAATACAATAGAGAAATATCCCTTATAATTTATGAAAGTCGAACCCGAGTTGATGGGCGCTGTAATTCTAATATGCTTTCCATCTAAACTCCCAACACAATTCGGTAAATTCCAGAGAGTGTAAAACCGTTCAGCAACTTCTACCCATTTTTGTCGTGTAGGTACAGGCATATATTCCGGCTGTAGGCATTCCCACAAAACGCTAGAGGTTTCATGCACAATTTGCCGGACGGTACTGCCTCCTCTCAATACATATCCAGAAAGTGATGTAAACGAACAGCCATCTGAGTAGTATCTGTAACAAAAATAAAATAGCAATAAGTATGTAACATTTGTGTGTTTAGATTGAGGTGCCACTTTTCGCATCGTAAAGTGGCTAATGGAGTTATTTAGTAGTAGTTTAGAAAATTTTGTAGAACGGATATTGGATTTTGTATTAGAATACTTCAAAAGTTAAATGAATATAAAGGTGGCACCTCTGGATCAGGTGCAAAGACGATTAAAGAGTACTACCTTTCACCACATCTACATTTTTTAGACAATTACTTGAAGTCCCGACCAACCAAAAGCAATCTAAGCAAATATGATTGCACAGACGGTAATGATAGTGAAGAAGTCGATGAGACACTGTTTACTGGTCAACTAGCTTCTGAAAACACAAATTCGGATTCCATCTCCAATCAATCCCCGCCAACACCGCCAATGCTACCACTATTAAATAAATCTAGGGCAATCTCTTTAAAAGATGTTAATAAATCAGCACATGAATATTTCAGTCAAAGAGCATTACAAATGAAGACCATACATAGAGCTGAGCCTGAAACAGACAGCGATCTAGCTTTTTTTCAAAGCATGCTTCCAGATATGAAATCAATGACACCAGCCCAAAAACGAAGATTTAAAATGGGCGTTCTCAATTTATCAGAGCAAATTTTAAATGACCCAGTACCTAGTTATCCTAGGACACAGCCGTATTATCCACGAACACCTTCTCGAGAGACAGATTATGATCCTAATGAAGGTGCAACCCAGCAGACTCTTACATCCAGAGCTAATACAAGTCCAGCACCTTCGTTTACCTCGACTCAGCAGACAGCTAAACATACTGCAGCAGCTAACAAAAATCCGGAAACTCAGCTGACTTTGATATCCGGAGAGTATATAAATCCAGCACCACCGGCGGCAGTGGCTGTAATTGAACAAATAGCTGGGCCTTCAAGACACCGAACTTATGATGAGAAAGCTTATTATCAACTCAGCATTTCAGAATATCAGCAAACGCGGACACCGGGAGCTTATGAAAGAGCACAATCCTTAGCACCTCCGGCAACTCCAACTACATTATGTTTGCTAATATTTTCACCAATAACTCCAGCTACACCTCACCCGAATCCAGAGACATCTATCCAATCTCATGACGACGAAATAAGTGATTTTAATGAGAACTATCCAATGCCTTGAACTTTATTTATAAATGGCTCTTAGTGCGACAGCTAGCTTGAGTAGTCATGTGCTGTCCCTGTCCGCATGCGCTGATTCTGTATTGTGAGATAAGGACAGCACATGATGACAGCTTGACAGATACTCAAATTAGCTGTAACACTGAGAGCAATTTATAAATACTAATTGTAGCAAAGATGCTAAACCAAAAACATTTTCAATGAATATTATCTTTTGATTTGTCAATAAAAGTTTGATCTGTAAAAAATAGTTTCACTTACCTTAAAGTTATCAGTAGTCTTTCTTCAGGGCTGATTGGTTTTCTCCAATTTGTAACTTGCTTCCGAAGTCCTTCTCTTACTTTTGACAATACGATATGGTAACATTCCAGTGACATTTTATAAACTGTGCGAAAACGATCAGGATATTCATATAATGTTTCCATTATTTTATAGTACCTGTGCTCTTCTGCATTTCTCCACACTGGATGTATCCAATACCTTCTTGGTCTTTGCTGTAAATTAATAATCTGTAGCAAAGCCAGTGCATCTTCATCTTCGTCTGAAGAGGAATACATGTCTTATCCCGTCAATATCACGCTCTATAATGACTTAACTTGCCGTATCGTCCCCGCGTCTGTTTGAGCAGATATCGCGCCTGCACCGTATCTGCGCCGTGTCTGTACCGTACCTTCGTCTCGCCGTCTTCTATTTGCGTTGCCCCTTAAAGTGACAACACTAATTCTTCCAACACGACCACGTCATTGCGCAATCGAGGCGTCGGTACGTGACTATAAAAACTCTCGCAGGACATTCCGCGTCCTCTTTTCTATAGCAACAAGCGACTTATATTATACTAAATAACCCCGAGATAAACGGATAAGTGCTCAGTGTGATTGCAATTCTTATTTGTTCTTGTCAGATCGCATTCTCTCTGTATTCTGTCTGCGCGGTCTGACAGCCATTTTAATTGTTCTCGGCAGCCGCACTATGACTGTCGAGAAAGCTATGTCACCATCACTGCACCTCTTTGTAAATGCGTGCGCATGCCTCTCGCACCCGCTACTACGCTTTGCTTTTCTCGCCACGCTGCGCCAAGCTGCTCGCTTAATTCGCCTGGCCACGCGGCGAGGAACTTCCGGGAATGCCTGCGGCATGAGCACGCATAACCTCTAATTGTAAGCCATCACGATGGGTGAGTCTCCTTTCATCCACCCTTGCTTTGGGCTTACGGCTGGGAGACGCACACATCGGCGGAGGCTTACAGAGGTCTAGCACGACGCTTACGGAGCACCCGCCTCGCGCTGATTCCAGGGTTCCAGTCTGGGGCTGAACATTCCAGTCTAGGGCTGCACATTCCAGTCTGAGTCTCCTGATTACGCTGTCAGGCTTCACCGCTGCCTCCGCACCTACCGCTGGAGAGACGCCTGGCAAGCGGACTACCAACGCGGCTGCTACCGCCGCCTGCACCTGCCATCCACGTGGCTCGTCGGTGCCCGAGACCCCACGCCCGCCACGTGTCGAGGCCAATCGCCTTGCTGACGACACGCGGTCGCAATAACCCGCGTGGTACTGCCCACGCCTGGTGACCTCTGGAGTCGCCCCTTTGCTGCCTGCCCTGTGACTTGACGCCGGACCACGTGCTGCAGCGTAGCCTAGCCCAGGGCAGTAACTTTCCTTCCTTCTTCTACAAGTGACCAGTGACAAGTGCTTAGAGACCTTAAGCTAACTAGAACCTACTACCCTGATTTTCTGTGTCTCGTGTTATAATAAATGTGTAAAGTGATTAATGGTTTCATTATATCCTACCACGAAACCCACTTGCCACACCACCAATTCGCGCCTAAATTATAATTTACTTTCAGATTAAGGCTAAGCCGCTTGTAAAGGACAACATAATACTACTTCTTGATATGATCATGAAACATCAAGTGATAACAACCAAAGCGACGAACGCAACAAACAATAAACTAAAAGAAGAAGCTTGGAAATCTATTGCACAGGAGTTCAGTGCTGTTACAGAAGATATGCGGCGTCCTGAGCAAATTCGACTCAAGTGAGAGAATTTAAAGAAGTCTGCAAGGAAGCGTAGTGCTTTCATAAGACAAAATAACCTTAAGGTCAGTATTTAAGGAATTTATATTATTATTATGTAGTCATGCATTTTATTGTGGTTGCTCTAAACTTTGTTTTTAATTTACAAACTGGAGGGGCGAAGTCTTACATCCCTCCTGATGAAGTTTTAGACCGAGTAGCATCTATTTTAGGTGCTACATGCAATGGCCTAGCTGCGGAGTTTGGTGGTGATGGGGCGGATGAAGCTATTGCTAGCACGGCCACCAGTGAAGCAATTGTAGAAGTTTTAGACTTCCAACCATTGCCAGAATTAGCTCATGGCAGTAGCGTTGTGGTATTGGGTGGTGATGGTGGTGGTGGTGGTGGTGGCAGTAGTTACACACCAAAGAACTTTATTTTTAACAGAGTGCCTGTAAGTTTCATATTTTTAACTTTAGTCGCTAAAATTAATTTACAATGTTAGCCACATAGTTCAGTAATATGGGTTCCCGTTTTGAGATAAATATTAAAGTACTGGTTAAAGGTTGTAAGTTGTAAACATTGTATTCATTAGTATTTAAATTTAATAAAACCCTTTTATTTTCACAGTGAATAAACGGAGGAAGCTCTCTGAAGAAGTACAGAGAGCTCAGAGAGACAAGGATCTGGGGTTGGCAGCTTACTTTCAAGCTAAGGCACAAAGTTGTGTTAGAAAATAAAAAAAAAGAATTGGAGACTTTAAAACTAGAATTAGAAATAAAATTAATGCAAGAGAAAATTAACTGTAATTAATAGTAATGTAAGTTCCCAATATTTATAAGAATTATAAGTTAGTTTTGATTAATTACATGTTATATTGATTAGTTATAATGTTTTGTAATATGGTGTATAATTAAGGGGTGTAATCGTGTATTGTGTTGTTTAATTAAAAATATTGTGTCATTATATTCTCTTTGTTTTTCTTAATTATATTTTATCAAAAAGATACTAAATATTAAGGATATAAAAATTAAACATTTGAATATTCTTTTTCATTTAGATATAATCAGAAATAATATTTTTTTACAATATTCCTTTGGTGAATCTAGCCACGAATTTTCTGTGAAGATATCTGAAAAAAAAAAACATACCCTTGATCATTTTCATATTATTTTCTAGACTGACATCAAATTGTATGATACAGGTACACACCAACTAAAATAATTATCAATGAGATGTTGTCTACGATACACCAAAACACCTGAAAATAAAACAATAAACTGAACAGAACCTATACATAATAATATGAAAACAAATAGGCAAGTGATCAATGATAATATATCAACCTTTATATGGTGTTCCTGGTCTTAATATGTGATTCATCGTAGCGAATTTCTGCAAGAGATACCGGGTTGAGCAATGGCGTCAATAAGTATGAATTACATGGATATGCACTATCACCAATGAGCCATCTATTTTCAATTATTCCATCTTCACATTGCACTGAAAATAATAATAAGAATGTTATTTTATGTAGGTGATGTTATCAGATAGGCATGCTTGAAAAGTTTAATAATAGAAAATATTTTCTTTATACTTACTTTTAATAATAGAATTGTTAAATATAGTAGCATCATGAGCAAAACCTGGCCACCGAGCAACTACATACATAAATAGCAAGTCTGCATTACAGACTCCTTGAACATTCATTGAAAATATTCCTTTCCTGTTCCTGTACTCTTCTCCTATATTAGAATCTAAAAATAAAAATATCTTATTTATTACTTTAGATTTGAGTAACTACAAGCTTTGTAAAAGGAATCAAAAGATAATGACTTTTATCTGAAACATTTTAACAGTAAAAATGCCAACTCACTGGGTGATTGTATGGGTATATGTGTACAGTCAATTGCCCCAAGTACTTTAGGGAATCCTGCAATGGCATGGAAGGCATGCTGGCTGTTTTCCAAAACTTAACGTATTCACAATACAGTCCAGCTATTGCACGAGATGCATCAGACACAATTCTGCCAGCTGTTGCTTTTGAAACTCCAACGAAGTCTGCAACAGATACAAGCATTGTGCCCAATGCATAAAATCTAAGTGTGAGCAACAACTGGTGTAGTGGAGATACACCATAATTCCTGAAAAAAAATGTTTAATTAGTTGAAGTCATAAATACATAAAAATATCTCATGTTTAGCTACACTAGTAGTTGGTAGGTATATTACTTTTTGTTCGTTCTACTTGATAAGTTTAGGTTAAGTACTAGACTAGAAATAGGTAGTTAATTTACTCACCGGGAGGATTTTACGCTCAAATTTGGTAACATTTTTACAAATAATTCATTTACACTAGTTTTATTTAATCTAAATCTAAATGTAAATTCCGAGTCCGAAAATTCACTTTCGTAGTTAATGCGACTGTACACTCTGCGTTCACCTGATTCTGTAGTTGTCGCAGAATCTAATACACCGGCCTCGTACATCTCGTTATCACGTTCATCACTGAACAAATCCATTTTATTTTGAAATAAGTTGTATATTACTATGTAAACCAGCAGTAAATCGCCCAATTTCGGGAGATTACAAATTTTGGACTGTGTAAAAACGCCTTCTCATAAAGGAGCGGAACGTGAGTAAAGCCACCATAAATATTAGTTCCTTTCTTCCCCGTATCCTCTGTATGTCGCTTCAGTATTTAGATTGGTTCATTATCAGAAAAAAACGCTAATGAACTTATTTATTATTTTTTTTGATAGATTTGGCATCCCTGGTTTGACTTCTATAAATAGAGTTACTTTTAATGATAAAAACATGAATAACATATTATTTGAAAGTCCGTCCAAAACGGATGATATGTGATGAGAATTTTAGTCTGTGGAACTCTATGTCAAAATAAATGTCTGTGATGTAAATCTATGGTTTGTTGAACTGTCAATATAATAAAAATTATCTCACGTGTGTACGGAAAGTTTTTTACTAAACAATAAATCCACACGATATTTCAAAAGGTTATGGGCCCAGACACAGACTTACGGCCTAATAATCGTGCTGGATTGGTTTTTTATCAAGAAACGCTGCGGTAAAGTAGCTACATAAACATACGTCGGCCAGGGCTCCCCGTGTGGCGGTCGCCGGCTTGGTCGGTTAAGTGCTCAGATTCTGATAAATCTGGTAATTGCGGTAAAGCAACAATAATACGGGCGATGGATTCCGTCGAAAATATGGCTTCTGGACAAAGCTTTCAGCAGCTTAAAGGTGTACAAAATTGGACAGCGTGGTGTTTCAAAATACGCGTTTTACTAAGAGCTATGGGTCTCTTAGACGTCGTTGAAGGCACGTTCAAGGCCGACGAGGATCAGGAGAAATGGATGCAGAAAGATGCAAAAGCTCAAGGTATGTTGGTAACAAGCATATCTGAAAAGGTTATACCACAAATAGTAAGCTGCAAAACGTCAAAAGAGATTTGGGATAAGCTACATACAATATTTGAACAGCGAGGCGAGCTGTCTGTTCATATACTTCAGCAGAAGTTCTTTTCAATGAAATTTGAAGAAAGGGAAACCGTGTCAGAGTTCCTGGGAAGGTTCGAGTCTCTCCTGAGCAAACTGAAGGATCTCAATGCTGAATTAACAGACCGTTAAAGGTTAGTACGTTATTGAGACCGGCCGTTAACCAAGAATTAGCTAGCTAGCCTGAGTTGGATGATAATAGTTCTTACTCTGTAATGTTTTCAGATAGTATAGGAAGAGGTTTAGGAAAGTTGATAAGTAATAATCTGAGCTATTCCTGTAAAAATTATTGCATGCCTGGCTCAACATTTAAGCAGATAATGGCATCGGTTTCTAATAATAAATACAACCAGAATACTGATATCACTATATTTGTAGGAAATAAAATAAGTAAACCTTATTATTAATATTTTATTGCAGAATCATGGTTTTTTTCTTTTTTTTTTCGTGGTAAAATCATCAAATGAGTCCTCCCACCCAGGGCAGGGCGGAAGGGACTGTCAGACTTGTACTGACTAAAATCCACGGTGTCCTTCAATAGCCCTTTACGTACTAGGGTCACGGTAATCCCTTGGTCCCGCGACCAAAAATCACGCAGAATCATGGTGCGAAAATATCAGAAAAAGGGTACGCGTACTCAAGAGGTGGATGAAGAGTCCATGAAATTAGCAATTGATGACGTAATTCAAGGACGGTTGTCGTATAGGAAAGCAGCGTTGAAATATAACATCAAGTCATCGACGTTGGAAAGCAGAGTCAAAAAATTCAAAGATGCCTCTAACACCGATGGACCCTCACGAACGTTTCATTCTAAGTTCACGAGTCTACAAGTCTTCTCGTTAGAAGAAGAGAAACGCTTAAATGATTACATCATTAATTGCTGCAAAATGCATTTTGGGCTAACGACAGTACATTTTCGAAAACTTGCCTACAAATACGCGAAAGCGTCAAAGGACCATGCAAAAAATCGTCTCAACCCAGCAACAGATTTCAAACGTATCTCATTTTATACATCATAGTAACATGATCATTTTTTATTATGACGACATCACCGTAAGTCATGGGGATAACGTGCAAAAAAAAATATTTTTAACTTTTTTCAGTACAGTTAATTGTAAAAAAATGTTCAAGAGCACTATTTATTCGTCCCGCCGTCAGAATCCAGCGGGCCGTTGAGGCCTGGACGCGGGACCCGTTGCTCGGGCACGCCTGAAGCCTCCTGTGGAGACGGCTGCACGGCTGGCGGAGCCCGCCCGGCTATCGCGCCGTGCGAGACGGTTTTTTTTTACCTCTTAACTTTTTTATTATTATAATCCGTTTCCTGTGGAAACCGGACCCTGTAAGACTGGTTTATTTTATACCCGGTTTTGATGTCGGTGTTCCACCGAATTTTAAGTTGAGGATCTTGGGCTCGTTCTATGTTCATCCAGAAGTATTGTGGACATCTTCAGCCTCATGTTGGGCGCCACTGTTACATTAAATATTTTCTCCCTCTCGGTTTGGGAACGAACTAGCTGCGAATCTGGCCGACAGTTGGCCAGTTTCGGCGAGCGCCAGAGGGCGCCTTGAACTGTCATAATTGACGTTTGACGTAAGGTCAAATGGGAAGTAAACAAGTAACCTATGTTTTGATCTAATTAATATTGTGAAACTGTTTAAAAACTTCTTTAGTAAAGTGAATCGTTGTGAAAAAGTGATAACCAAAGAAATCCTGTAATGGACTCCCTATATGTTGTCAGGTATGCAGCCAGGTACAAAAAAAAAACGTAACAGTGGCGCCCAACATGTGTATCAGTTGGAGATAGAGGTTACGTCTATTGCTGTACCTTACGAACCGGAGTACTGTTTCTGGAACCTTCCATTTATTTTTATTTTAAGAAAGAAAAACCGTCTTGCAGAATCCTTTGCGTATTCATGTTTGTGCTGTTTTATACAATTTTTACATTTTACAATTATTTACTTTTTTTTACTGCTTGCTGCGATATACAATTCAGTTTTGTTTTAACTGCGCCCCAATATACTATACTAGGACTTATGTCTTTTTTAAAAAAACAAAAATAAAACACTGTTTACACATTATTGCTGGAGTTTGTAAATGTGACGGCCAGTTTTAACTTAGATTCAGTTTTTTTCTTTTCAATATGGACCGCCCTATTAAATTTAATATACTTCGGAAAGATGAGCTCATATATGAAGTACTGATCCGAGACGCTAAACCCGCCTCAACCGTAGTGAATCTACATATCCAAATTAGAGACCTCATTACCTAAACTTTCCACAGCTCTGGGATCCAAATAACAAACTTTATACAAATAAAGTATAGAGGAACGATGGTTTACAAGTTTTGGCTACTAAATATAACATGAACATCGATGGTGTTAAAAAAAAGATAAAAAATCTAAGCTCATATTTTCCAAAGAGCATCAGAAAGTTATGAAAAAAAAGAGTGGCTCTGAATCCGATGAGATATACGTTTCACCGTGGTTTGCCTATAAACATCTGTTGTTCACTGCTGACTCTGTGACGCCAAGGGAAACTAGAGAAACTAGTACTGAGGAATAAAAGGTATTTTTAAACGCATATTTGTGAAATTTATTACATTCTTCCACAAAATAAATGTTGTTTTTGCTTTGAAACGGTATTGCTCCAATATCTGACATGAAATAGTCCATAAATTCCTCTCGTATTTGGTTCGATGTATTTGATGACCTACGAGGAATTCTTTGAAGTGCCCTATAACCACTGTCATCTGCAGTTATTGCTCCCCACGGCTTACGAAATATTCTAAATACAGATGTAAGCAGCCCAAGCCCGTAGTGGTTCATTGTGGGGTAAATTTAATTATTATTTTTCAACTTTCGTATAAAACGCAGTGGATTTAAAAACACCACCGTCCGATATACGGCCCTGACAACCAACGTTAACATATCGCTGCTTCAATTCAAAAGTACCACAAATAAAAATAATACAAAAATGTTTTTATCGCAAAAATGCAATCGTAAGCCTTTATATTTTCATATTTGAAAAAGATTCCCATTGATTTTGCATTTTAAGATACACCGTTTTTTTTTGAATTTTCGTTTTGAACGCGCGAAATATAATCTAAACAGTCATATTGTTAGTTGTGCGTCGACAACCGAGCTTAGAGCACGTCTCTTTTGTGCAAAAGAACCACATCTCGAAAAATAATCGGTGTTATTCGTCAATTTTATAAAGAAAACAGAAATAAAGAAAACCACCACATTTAGGAATACTGCAGTTTTAAATAAAGGATTCATGTGAGTACGAAATTCTTTTTAAATTAAAAGAACCGTATTACAAAACTGGTTGTTTTGCATAGAAAATATACCTAAATGAACTTAGTTTTTTTTAATTAAAATAAACTTTGTGTTTGTTTTGAATTTATGTTATTTAATATGAAGTACTGTTAATAAACAGCACGTTTCTTATCAAATATATCATAATATTTTCATGAACGAATTCAATATCTCTTTTTGGCAGCCAAAAAAAGACCAATGCGAAGAATGTACTGCTTTCAAAAATTGCGAAGAGAAGTCCACGTTGGAAGAAAAACGCAAAGATGCTGACAATCAAGAAACTCTCAATGTTGCAGAAACTCAAGATCGTCAGGACAGTCCAGGGGAAGATACACATGAATTCTATGTTCGTGATTACGTAAGAGCACCAAATCCTTCAAATGCCTGTATATATAGGCAATGTAGACATGAAAATCTAAGACGAGTACCTGAGCGGATAAACGTGTACATTGCATTTTTGCTATGTCCCACTACTTTCGATTTTTTTTTACGATAACTATCTTAGTACTCAATTTTTTTTTGATATCGTTAGTTAAAACATGTATTTAACTATATTTTCACATGTTCATTTCCTTTATTTCTTAATTAATTCATAAAATTTTTGAGTGATACCATTATTTACCCTGTCCTACCGTCTTTTTGTAACAAACAAATTAAAATTAAGAGATAAATATAAATATATTGATTGCGAAATAAACATTACTCCATAGCTTAAAAAATATATTTATTCATATTAATAATATAATTAATGTAAACCAACTGATTGAATTTTAATATTTTTTTAAATAAAAGTCTTAATTATTGACCTGGTGGAATTTCCATTGAGAAACGCAATTTTACACGGCTTTTTTAAAATCTACAGCAAAAGTAGTTTTTTCATTAGTCTGCAACATTATTGAACACTCTGTGGAACATATTCGTCATTAGCTACAATGGATCAGTCTCGATAAAAATATAAGGTGTTAAAAAATTAACTGCAAGAATTTCGTGTACTTACTCGGTATCAAAAAACAAATAGATTCCAAAAAAAAGTTTTTTGGAATCGTTTAGTTTTTCACATAAAAAAACCAATTTAGTATAACATTTTTATGTGCACCGTACGCAGGAATGCGCTCGCGGCTCGCCACCCCTTCCCGCAGCTCCCGCTAGCCTTCCCCGCCCACTTTAGTCGTCCGTTAACTGTCGCGCGGTAAGGGTGCGCTGCCTTGTGTCATCTCGCTACTTACGCGCGCTCGCGCAACCTCGTCTAATTACAATGCCGTTTTCATATTCTAATCGGGAGTATTTAGGTATGATAGTGTGCTATGTCATGACCGGTGAAAATTTATCCGCGGCACATAACCGTTACCGTGAACTGTATGGTGACCAACGACGAGTGCCTGCTATCCAAACCATCCTGGGGGTCTACCAGCGCTTACTCGACTATGGCCAGTTTCGTCCTCGTCAAGCAGATGCCGGCAGGCCACGGCTGGCCGGTGACATTGAAGATCGAGTGTTAGACTATTTCAATAACAATCCACACGCGAGCACACGTGACGCAGGCCGGGACTTAGGTATAAGTCACGTTACTGCGTGGAATGTGCTGCATGAAGAAGGCCAACATCCGTACCACTTTCTAAGAGTACAGGAACTAATACCCACAGATTACGAACCACGGCTAAGATTCTGTAGATGGCTGGTGGAAGAACCTGGTCGCAAAATTTTATGGACAGACGAGTCCACTTTTAGTAGAGTGGGTTTATTCAACATCCACAATGCTCACTGGTGGTCGTACGAAAACCCGCGAGCTGTGGTCCCTGACCATTTTCAGCACCGGTTCTCAGTGAACGTGTGGGCTGGACTCATAGGGCAGACGGTACTCGGACCCGTCTTCTTAGAACGCCTTAACGGCGAAACATATCTGCGGCTGCTCGAATATGTGCAAGAGATGCTGGAAGATGTTCCTGTTGCGGAAATAAGGGACCACTTCTTCCAGCAAGATGGAGCGCCTGCACACTATCACCGAGAAGCCCGTGCGTACCTGGATGCTGCCTATCCCAACCACTGGATAGGCCGCGGTGGGCCTATTGCTTGGCCGCCTCGCTCTCCCGATGTCACGCCTCTCGACTTTTTTCTTTGGGGACGGTTAAAAGACTTGGTGTATGGACACAGTGGCAATAATATTCGAAACGTGGACGAATTAAAGACACGCATAATTAGTGCATTCGATGTAATTAAAAGTGACAGAGACACATTAATGGCAGTGCAATCCAATGTAATACGTCGTGCTCACTTGTGCATTGGACAAAGTGGTGGACATTTTCAGCACCTTTTGTAAATAAGATAAAATAAGACTTCTTTTAAATGATTTTTAAATGATTGTAAATAAGTTGATTCAAATTTTTTAAACATACCAACTTATCGAACTTACTTAATTTAAAAATAGTAATTCATTAATATGGCCAATAAAATAAGCTATTTGTAAGTAATTCGATGAATTGCCAGTCCAAAGTCTGAAAAATGTGATGGGAAAATCAGAATCAGCTGTCTACGAATTAGCGCTATCGCAGGGGTGAACGAACATCAAAGCGCGCGGCCGCGCAGCGACAGCGGCGCGGGCGGCGGGCGGCGGCGCCCTACAAGGTGTACAGTGCGCATATTCAATAATTTTGTGCGTAGTGAAAATATTTCATATCTTTGAAACGGATCGTTAATTAGAAAAAAAAAATCTTGATTATTTTTTATTTATCCAAACAACTCCTCAAGTTTTTTGCAGTTAATTTTTTAACACCTTATATAATTGAAAAGGGACGAATTGCCGAGAGAAAAAGAATTGTCCATTGATCAACGGTGATTTTTGGGTAAGTTAACAATATTTCAAGTATATTACATTTAATATATAATCGACCAATGTATATTTTACTAAGTTGTATCAATGTTTTGTTGTTTTTAATGTAAAATACGTAAATAAACAAATAACTAGTGTAGTTGGTAAGGAATCGTTACATTCCACTGACCAATTCTGGCAAAAACGTTAGTCAGCGGAACGAATAGTACCTCTAGTCTAGTAGCTGCATGCACGGTGAATATTTTGTCCATCACGTGATTCTGTTATTTTTTAACCCTTACCTGCATAATGATACCTAATATTACATACCTAATATTACATCAGTTTACTTTTCGTCGAATATATTTTTATCTAGCAACCCCACCTACTTGCTTTTTTTTTAAGTATTGTCAAAGATCTAATTGACACGTATAAACGCACCTTATCGCCATAGACATTTTTTTTCTTACATGACATTGACTGACATTGCAAATCTCGGTTTTCAACACAGTTGCAGTGAATGTTTTTTGGCAAAAAATCTGAATTATAATAAACAAAAATTGTTTCCGGCATCACACAGGTATGTAGAAATGGTATTGTATTAGCATTTTGTAAATAGCATTGTAACTTGCTGAAAATAATCATTTTTGTTTATGATGTAGTAATACATCATCATGGAAATTGGCATAAAATATTATTAGTATGGAATAAGTATGATTTTTTTTCCTGACCTTTTTTCGTCTGTTTTGCTATAATATAACTGTAATGAATGTATTATGTACGTTTTATTGTTACTTACGGGTATTTTTTCACTATATAATCACGATATCAATGGTATGAAGCTGTTGCGAAACGTTTCACACTTGGTGGTGGTTTTTTTTTTCATGCATGTACAGGGTGGGCCAATAATTTTTGCAAATAGCAACACTAAATTTCTCGAATACCGTTGGAAGGAGGGGTGCGCGGGTGGCGGGAAACTATGCGTCGCTACATGCAATTTTAGTCACGATGGAGCGCTTCACGGGACAACAGCGTGTTTTTTGTGTTAAACAATTTTACAAAAACAACGATTCCTACGTTACTGTACGACGCCTGTTTCGAATTGAATATGGATTACGCCGTGTAAGCGAGTGTCCAAGTGTGAATTTAATCAAAGCTTGGGTCGTGAAGTTCGAGCAAACGGGATCGACAACGAATATTAAACAAACAGGCCGGCCACGTTCAAGAAGAAGCGATGAGAATATTCGAGAGGTTGAAATTTCCGTTCGGAACGATCCAGAATTATCTACGCGTAAGCGTTCGGCGGTTCTGGCATTACCGAGAACCAGTCTACGGCGGATTTTGCATCTAGACCTCAAACTGCACCCGTATAAGCTTCAAATTGTGCAGGAGATGAAACCAAATGATTACATTCAACGTAAGTTATTGGCTGACACAATGCTGGAGCAATTCTCTAGCCTGGAGAATGTATTCTTTACGGACGAGGCCCACTTTCACATCAACGGGCACGTGAATAAGCACAATTGTCGATATTGGAGCAGGGAAAACCCTCGCCTTAAACACCAAAAGCCACTTCATTCAGCTAAAACGACAGTATGGGCTGCCATATCAGCAAAGGGCATAATTGGTCCGTATTTCTTTGAAAATAATCAAGGAGATAATGTAACTGTGAATTCAGCGGAATATGTCAAGATGTTGCGAGAGTTTTTGACGCCGCAGTTGCATGAATTTCAAGGATACAACAGCAGGACCTGGATGGAGCAACAAGATGGAGCAACATGCCACACGTCAAATGTGACTTTACCGGTAGTCAAAGAAATGTTTCCGAATAAATTGATTTCTCGCAGAGGTGATATTCCATGGCCTCCGAGAAGCCCGGATCTTACACCATGCGATTTTTTCTTATGGGGATACCTGAAAAGTCGAGTCTACCTTAATAAACCGACGAATATATCCCAATTAAAACAAAACATCCACGACGAGATAGCCGCGATCCCCCGCAGCATGTGTCAGCGAGTTTTCCAAAGTTTGCGTAGTCGATTGCTAGAGTGCCAACGACGAGACGGTGCACATCTCGACGATGTCATTTTTAAAAAATAAATTTCATTAAATTTTCAAAACGTTAAATATATAATCAACAAAATAACAGTTGTAGTTTTATTTCTATTCATGTTTTAAAAGTGCAAAAATTATTGGCCCACCCTGTACAGCCTGTTAGTGTAATCAGCCTTAAACTTGAAACCAGTGGTTTGGTATCACTTACAGAACGTAAATTCAATAAAAAATAAAAACTTTTTTTTTTCAATAAAGTCTCCATTTTTCCCCAAAATTATTTCACCCTATTACGCAAAGGTAAAGAACACTAGATCAAATAAGCCGCGAGAGCCGAGCGCGCCGGGCCGCGACTCCGCCGCCGCGTCGCCCGCGCACACCTCAGTCTGCCGGCAGCGTCGCTATCGAACGTACGTGCCCCGTAACGTACGCTCGCAGCGCAGCGCTCGAGTCCGCGCCGCCCCACCGTTAATTTTTCGCGCAAGTGTTAGTGTTTAGTGATTATGTCGTACACAAACGAACAGTGGACCGAAATGGTTCGGGTTTACGCCGCGTCGGGTGATAACCTGAACGAGGCTCGGAGAATGTACGCTGACTTATTCCCTGGACAACGTGTACCAAGCCGAGAAACGGTGTTGGCGACTACTCAAAGGTTACGTACCTATGGCCAGTTCACCGTGCCGGCCCACGCTCAGGGGCGTGGCAACCAGCAGCTGCCAGTTGACCTCCAGGAACGCATACTGGATTTCTTTGCGGAGAACCCAGAGGAGAGTACGAGGCGGGCAGCCTGTATTTTTAATGTTTCCCACTGGACTGTTTGGAAAATCTTACATATCGATGGTCAACATCCATATCATTTTCGGCCAGTACAAGAGTTAAATGAAAACGATCACATACCGCGGACGCTATTCGCAGAATGGTTAATTCAAAATTTTGACAATGTTTCCATTTTATTTACGGATGAAGCAATGTTTACCAGATCGGGTATTTACAATGTGCATAATGAACATTACTGGAGCCGGGTAAACGAACACCGCGTCCGACAAAACAGTTATCAGCACCGTTTTTCCGTAAACGTGTGGGCGGGAATTGTGGATGGGAAACTTCTAGGTCCCTATTTTATTGACGGACATTTAAATGCGCAGTCGTACATGGCAATTTTAAGGCATGTGTTCGACAGGATGTTAGACAATGTGCCTCTTCGTTCCCTGAGGAACCTTTTCTATCAACATGACGGTGCCCCTGCACATTTTCAGCTGGAGGTCAGGGCTATGCTGGATGAAGCGTTCCCTGGGCGATGGATTGGCCGTGGAGGGCCAGTGGCGTGGCCCGCGCGCTCGCCAGATCTTACACCTTTGGACTTTTATCTGTGGGGTGAAATGAAGCGCCGGGTGTATGCCACTGAGTTCCGTAATACGTCGGAACTTAAAAGGCGGATTCGTAGTGCGTTTAGAGACCTGAGAAATGACACTTTTGTGCTTTCGCGAGTGAGAAACAATTTGAGAAAACGTGCGGAGGCATGCGTGGCCGTAAATGGGTCCCATTTTGAACAGTTGTTGAGGTTAATGTAAGTGTAAATGTAAATTCAATCAGTGTAAATAAAACCAGTAAGTAATTTTTAATTAAACTGTAAATAAAAATGTGATTAAGGGCTCCCACGGGCCACTGGCCACAACCACAAAACGCCGCCACCGGCAATCGGCATATTTCTTGTAGTTTTCATACATTCAAGTGGCTGCCGGTGGCGACCAACGGCCACAAGTGGCTGCCGCGCGCTTCAGCTTCTCTCGTTTTGTGGTTGTGGCCAGTGGCCCGTGGGAGCCCTTAATCACATTTTTATTTACAGTTTAATTAAAAATTACTTACTGGTTTTATTTACACTGATTGAATTTACATTTACACTTACATTAACCTCAACAACTGTTCA